>ML681963.1:18470706-18503897 GCA_007922195.1 Podocnemis expansa | reverse complement strand
CTTTGAAGATGGGGGAACTTAGTGGCATCTGACCAAGTGGAATTCTCTCCCATGAAAGCCCATGCAGTAAATCAATTTGTTAGTCTTTAAGTGCCAAAGGACTCCTTGTTTATTTTACTGAACTAGACTAGCATAGCTGCCCCTCTGGAACTCCTGAAAAGGTTACATTAGTCTGGTAAGTTTGAGAGCCCAATAATAATAGCAATAAAATTGGGTGGTTCAGTGGTTATAGCTGAGTAATTGTTTGGAGAGCTTGTGTCTACACATATATCAGCAGAATCTATCTAATGCAGAGAAAATGAAGTATAACTTCCACAGAATAATTCTCCCTCAAAACTATGCAAGTCTGCAGAGGAACAGGTATGGGTACAGCTACTTCACTCATCCCGTACATTCTGTCATCACTTAATATATACCTGCTCAAATAAGTCCCCATCTAGACCTCTGGGCTTTGAAACAACAATGTACTGTTAAAAATACACAGACATAATAATATACTAGCTATTTAATTAGAACTAAATCTCAAAACTAATTTAGGGTGCATTAATACATGTCACGGCTCCTTGAATTTTCTGTAACTGCAGTATGTTGACTGACTAGAAAGACTTTTTTTTTAAATGAGCAAAGGGGTAAAAAGTTACTATTTGATTATTTAATGCATTCAACATATTGTCCCTAATACTTGGATCGGCTGAGTCCTGCTTAACTCACTACCTGAGATGGACGGATGAGCTAAGGTGGCTGAACACCAACTTTTCATGTCCTTGATTCAGAAGGTTGACGTAATTTAGAACAGCATCTGGGCTACTCTACCTAAGCTATGTCACATCGTAAAACCCCCCATGGGATCATTTTGCCAAACATGGGTTTTGGGATGCAGAAGCACTCTGGCCTCAGGCATATCTGAAGAGAACCAGTGCTATAGAGCTGGGTTCGTCAATGCTAAAGCAGATAAAGCTCCCCCTTCTGCCAAGACAAAGCTCTACCACTTTGTTGTAAAGATACAACTCAGAGGCAGGGCACATCTAGAGATTAATGATTGGATGGATGGAGCTGATATTGTGGGATGTAGCAGCTCTTAATCCCCAAGGAAATACCAAGATGTTTTCCAAGACCTTTATGGATAATATACACTGAACAGGAAAGACATAGTATAGGTGTGCAGTTGTTTCTATGGATGATGTAATGTCAACAGCTGTATTCAGAGATTTCTAGAGAAGAATATTCAACATCTTGGAGTCACATCTCTACCTTCCATTCATCTCATAATAAACCTTAAAAGTACAGGGGCCAAATTTTTCTCCTTCTTACAGTGGTTAAAGCTAGACTGACTCCAAAGTATGCAGAGGAGCATCTTTGTGTGCATGTGTGTTTGTGTCTGCGTGTGACAGAAATAGAGGGAAAAGAGACTCTTTTATGGGTAAATAGTATTTTAAATGTGTGAAATTGGGTGGGATCGGAACAGAGATTGTTTCAGTGAAGTTGAGTTTGATTATTTGTTTGCAGCTCTGCAGTACAATTCACAGACCTTCACATCTACCCTCTCTATTGCCAAAACCTGTCTTTAGCTCAATCTTTTATGGAGCAAAAACTATAGAAACCTTTACTTTTTTGTTCTATTGTAGAAAATAAAAGTGTTCCACCCTTAAAAGCAAAATTCTCTTTACTTATCCATTCCGCTTACCGTAGCACAAATGTAACAAGACTGCAAGACAATGATTTGTGCAATGTTCACCGAACCAGGCAAAGACGTACAGACAAGTTGCATAGTCCTAATTTCTAACCATATTATACTTCTAGCAAAATTCGAATACTCCTGTTGTCTCAACCTCATATAGCAGAGAGCAGCAGAATTTGAAAAATGTGTGGCCTTACCTACGTATGTCATTATAAAAGACAAAGCATTTTTCTCAGTGCTTACAGACACAGTTGGTCGCTGCCTTTCCAAGCAGAAGTGAAAGGGAATGCACGGAGACCCTACTGCTACTGTAATGTGTTTTCTGATTTAATGTAGCTGCAGCACAGCAATATTTGGTATCTGTCACACAGTGTAAACATGAAGAGCTGACCATCAAGACCTGGAATATAATCTGGCATCCCAATACGAAGCTGAGCAGGTAAAATTAATAAGTGTCTCTGAAAGGTTCTTTCTTAAGAGGAGCTTAGATTATATGTTGGAACAATATTTATTTGGCCTAGGTTTCCTTCCCTGAGGATGCCCCATTCCCTTAACCATCACTAGAGTTTGGAAAAGTTCCAGAGGGGCAGCCATGTTAGCCTGGTTCAGCAAAACAAATAAGGAGTCTTGTGGCACTTCTAAAGACTAACAGATCTATTTATAGCATGAACTTTCATTGGAGAGATCCCACTTCACCAGACACTTAAAAAGGGTGGGTGTGGACGCATAGGAAGGAGGGATAAATGCAGTAAGGTAAGTGTAATCACAGGATCAGGTCAGATTACTTCAGCAAATCAAACAGGTTGTATTGTGGGTGTATAAATTTATACATATATTCTTTTATTTACTTCATCCATTTCCAACAGTGTATTTGTTTCCATCAAATATTTACTCTCTCCCTGCTTCATCTCTTGCTGAAATTTTAACCTTTTGTGCCCCACTATACATTGATACAGCACGTGCTGGCCTGAATCATTAACCATCTGTGGGATGTTTTTATTTTATTAAGTTAGTCTATTATTAAGTATGTTAGTCTACTTCAGTACAACAGGATTCCTTGTTTGTTTTATTTTACTGTTTCTTTATATAGAATTTTTTTTTAAAAAAAAGCAAACTTAAAATACTGCAAGCCCTTATTATGATTTAACTTAGGAAATGAGATAGGGCTGAGTGCAAAGCTTGCACTTTTTTTTTGAGAAAAAAGTCTCTGAGGCAGCCAGCATTTAATGTGGATAAGAGACACATAATGATATTCAGAGTTAAGACATTATTCAACTTAGGGTGGGCAGGCTAAGATCAGAAAAGTCTTTTAGCCTGTGAAAGTATTTTTATTGTATTTCACTTACTCAGAGAAAGAGATCCATTAATGAAAACTCAGACAGTCAGAAAACTCCCTAATGAGAGTTAAGAGCTAAAAGACTAAAATCAGCTCGTGAGTTTCAGTTCCCAGAAACCTTTGAAAAGCAACCTGAAAGTAAGTCCGCAGGGGGTTGGGCTAGGATGGGAAAATGGGGAAAGCTGGCTTGAGGCTCAGTTCTCTCATCACAACCTACATGGAGGCAGGGAAGGATGAGGACTGTTGATCTGTACAGATTCACTAGCATTCACTAGCAGAGTCCTCAGGAATAACCTGGCTATATGAGCTTTAAGCAGCTATGCAGCCTGACAAAGGGATTCTTGTCTTGGTGAGGGGAACAAAAGTCTGCTCTGGGAGACCACCCACAAATGCAAGTTCAGGATATGCACCTCACCCTTTCATTTGTGATTCTCAACAGAATAGCATTTAGCTCTCACAGCTGACATAGACTGTAAAACCAAAATTAAGAAGCTGTTGAAACACCCACGAATGGTATCCCAGCAAGAGTCACATCAGTCAGACCAGAGCAAAATGTGGTAACTGTCAGCACATGAACATGGCAGAGGATGTTACAAGGCATCACACTGACAAGGACAAAACAGCCACAGGAACATCCTTGAAAATGTATAAGCAAATTCCAGTACTAAAATCAAGACTGAAAAGCAATGTTCCACCTAGGTCTGTGCTGTCTCATCCTTGAGTTTTGATTGATCTGAAGTAGAGAATAAACTTATGAAGAGCTATGAAGATCAAAGGGTTTTCTTTTATTAGAACATGCTTGGGTTTGTCTCCTAATATGCAGTGTACTCTATGACCTCACTGTAAAACATGTATCACATACCACTGCCAAACTACTCTAGAAATTCTAGGTCTACATTTACAGAAAGTGACTACCGATTTCAGGTGCCTCGTTTTTTTGGGACCCCAACTTGAGATATCTGAAAAGGATCTGATATGATCTTTATCCACCTGTGTGTTCCCCACAAGACTCTTAAAGAGCTAAATTAAGCCATGCAGGTCCAACCATCAATTAAGTTGCAAAATGGAGGCGCTTTAGGCTGTGAGGCAGGAATGCTAATTAAAAGGGAACCTGAGGGAATCAGGCAGGGCTCCTATCAAACCAAGAGTCTAGCAACCATGCAAGGCAGCAGGGAAGAAGCTTGCAGTCTGTTTCCCTGAGGTAAGGAGAAAGAATGGGGTAGGAACTCCTGAGAAATGGTTTATCTAGTAGGCTTAGGAGAGAGGAGTCTAACTATGAAGTAGTTAAGGGGCAACAACAGTGAGACTGGGGAAGCTGCAGACTTCAAATGTAGGACCCTGGCTTGGAACCCACAGTGGATGGCAGTTTGGGGTTCCCCTGCCAACCGGGGTGGCCCTTATAAAACACTTGGGTAAGGTAGGCCTCCCCAAAATAAAAAAGGCTGGCAATGCAGGGGACAAATGTTGAATGCAGCACAAGTCACCTTCCTGTGTAGGTGTGCCAGTCCATTGTCTCTGCTCCAGGCAGGAGTGCTAGAAGCTACCTAGAAGGGTAAGATGGGCCCTAGTGTCTTACTGTAGCCCCATCTCCTCTTGGCCTCTTCCCCCTGCCTGTCTCTGGCACAGTGCTCCTGGCTGTTTGTGGCACTGTGCTCAGCCAGATAGGAAGCCTGGGGTAGGACCCATGTGAGGCAGTGTCAGTGCAGCTGCTGAACCCAGCCACCCCCAAAGCTGAGAGCATTTCCCTGGCTCTTTTGGAGCCCAGTGCTCCTCAGTGGTGGGAACTGAACAAGTTGCACCATCCTCCATGCTGTAAGGGACAGCGGTTGTGGCCATGGAGCTCCTACTTTCCAAGTGCCGGGCCCAGCTTAATACTAGGTAGCCTCGCTGCCAAGCTGCCCAGCCTCCCCTGGCTGCAGCACAGGCCTCTCTTCTTCTCCTTATAGCAGAGGTTTTCAAACCATGAGTCACAGACCCTCAGGTACTGGGTCATGGCGCCTCCTGCTGCTGCCACCAAGAGACTGGAATGCATTGCTGAAAGACACAGTTATTGGGCTGAGGGCATAAATTAGTTTTTTTACAACTGGTTCCTGAAGTAAAAAGGTTTGAAAACCACTGCCTTACAGGAGGAGGCAGAGTGGGGAGTGGGGCCTTGCAGGGGAGAGGTGCAGTGAGGTTGTAAGAGGAGGATACAAAAGGAATGATCCAACATCTTTTTCCCCAAACCCCAACCCAGTTGAGTTTTCACTGAAGTATGCAAATGTTTAGGTCATTTGGTTGTTCATTTCTGTGCTTGCACAACTCTGTGCTTCCTAATTTGGGCCTGTATTGAGAGTGAGACGATCAAGATACCACAGGAAAAAAAAGGATTTCTGACTGCCAAACACAAAAAGCCTGAGAATTGCTCTGAAGGGCCTGATTTCAGGGCAAGGAGATCTGACCGAGTTTTGGATGGTAAGATTAGCATTTATATAGAGGGCTTTGTCCAACGATCTCAGAAGACTGCATTGATGCAGGTATTATTATACCTATTTCTCAGAGGGATAAATTGCAGTACAGAGAGGTTAAATTACTTCATCAACGTCACAGACCAAGTCAGCATCCAAGCCAGGAACAGCCTGCAAGAATCCTGCTTCTGGGAGCATGCTCCAACTATTGTCTAATGGTGGACAACACTCACAGACTAAACCTCCTGAGGCTGACTACCAATACAAATTTAAGACTTTATCTAAAATCACATTGGGCACTTCTGAGCCAATCCAGGAGTGCAAATTCATTGTCCAGTGGCTCTGCTGAAGTCAGTGTACTGAAGAGACCAAGTCAAAGAAAAGTACAATGGTGAGAAAAGCAAATAAAAACACTACATGAGCATTCCAGTCCTACATTCTAGTGGATATAGGGTGATCATTTCTCTGTCATCTTACTGAGCAGGAGAGAAATGTGCTGAAGGCCAGTTTATGCAGAGACAATTACCAGTGGCCATTTTGATAGGTCAAGCAGAAACACATTGCAATGTTTCCCTGGATGGCGACATATATCTGTCAGATATCCTTAAAATTGACAACATTATCTTTAAGCTACTCAGTTAACCTTGGGCAAAACAGTAGTTCTGAAGCATCGTAACACTGGATACCTGATAGAAAGACAAGAGAAAGCAACAACTCAGATGCAAGCTTGTGACTTAGGTAATGTGCCTTGATCAAAGAGCCATGCCCCAGATACAGGACCACTGACTGGCAACACATGAATCCTGACGTTATAGAGATAATGTGTGATGAGTCACATTTTAAACAAAAAGCATATGTCATCCGTCCAGGGTGAGACAGACTTGCCTCTGACTCATTCCTCTGATATCCCAGCAGCTAAACAATAGCTTGTAATACTTTGACAGTGTTCTACCATTTGTAATTACAATAAACAGAAATCTACTCAGTACAAATATATGTGGAAGGCACCCATCTGATTTCAAAGGAGTGTGTAGAAATTAGTTAGCTACAGATGTAAGTATTGCTAATAACAATAGGACTTGATGAAGCTATCTGCTTTGAAAACAACATGGGTTTATGGGAGTAAATCTTAGCATTTCATTAAATGTTTTCATGTGAACTGATTAGATTTCTTATGCTAGAGACTGTGACTGATATTCCGTCTCTCACTGAATCAGCTGAGGCTGACATTTCAAGTGATGTATAAGCTGGGATCCTTTACACAGGTACAAATAATTGCTTGAAGTTCAGAGTAACATTTTTTTTTCCTGAAAAAGGTTTGTTAGAAGAAGTGATCAAAGATTAAGATTGCGCTATGAAACCCCATAAGGCTTTCTCAGATAAGCATATGACTTGTTGGAGCGCTCATATTCAATGTACTATAAATTAATTTGCCAAGCTACATATATCGTCCCACAGATTAACTTAAGTAATAAACAAATATAATTTGGAATAAACGGAAAACTGCTTTCTCATCTATATCCATATAGCAAATGGTGTTGGTGGAAAATATTAAAGTAAATGAGTGCTGCACTAAATATGATTATGAGGATGGCTTGTGAATTTATAGAGGTAATAGGCAAGTTCTCTGTACACCATTAGCAAACGTGTTACATAAAAATGATGAATCAGAATTCTCATTTGTTTCTCCTGGGTCCAGGTTTTCTTTTAACTCTAAATTCATCTCAATTCTCTGCAACATTCTTACCCAACAAATGAACTTGCCTGTAAAACAACCTCAGGGATTATTATTACTATTATTATTAATCAAAATGATTTACTTGTATTGAGGTGGTGTAACCCAGTGGTTCTCAACCACTGTGCTGGGACACATTAGTGTGTCACCACACAGTGGTAAGTGTGTCACGGAGAGCCAGGGAGATGGTTGGATTTGGCTTGGAGGAAGTGGGCTGGTGGTCCCATAGGGTTCTGACATGCCACCAAGTGTGTCATGACTGGCAAGAGGTTGAGAACCGCACCTGTAACCATGTGCCTAATTAAAAGCTAGCTCTTTAAGGCTATGTCTACACTAGCCAATTAGTCCATGTCTACACGAGGCTTTGTCTAGTTCAAACTAAGAAATTTCTTTGTTTGAACTAAGCAAAGCTTAGTCCGAACGAATAAGTTTGACTGGTTAGTCTGGACTAAGTGCTTAGTTTGAACTAAAGAAGTTCAAACTAAGCCATTCGTTTAAACTAGGATGCATGGCTAGTTTGAACTAAAACGCTGTGGTTAGTCCAAACTAGCCCAAGGCTAGTTTGGACTAACCTCAGACATTTTTATTTCAGAGTAGCAAGTCTGAACTAAAAAAATAGACGTAGACATAGCCACTGAACATGAGCTCCACAAGGGTTCTTGCTGCTGTGGTGGTCACTGGTCAGATGCCATGAGAGCAGCAGCTAGAGTAGTTGTTTGAGAAGAACTTGTGTGCTCAGTGTGTGACTAGGAGAAGATCAGCCAGAAGTGGACAGCAAGATGTTTTCTCCCTATTCTGGAGCATTTTGCAGCAAAGTTTCTTCATGTGTATGTGTGACAGAGTGCTGGTTAATCAGTGAGCTGACTGAATGCTGGTTCTAGCAAAGAGTTGTCTACATGGATTTCTACTGAAGGTTCCTTCAACCAAGGGAGGAGGAACTGCTTCTTTCAACTCAAGCCTTCATACTTGGTGAACAGAAACTATAACTGAAATTTGGGTGAATTCCACTCGGACTTTGGGAACTCTGGGGTTCTTTCTCAGTGTTTCTGTGGGGACTGCTCTGTTTAACTTCATTTTGTTTTTCCTCTTTATGTGTCATGGAGGAGACAGCTGTGAAGTTGTGAATGTGGATTTACCAAATAGCTGCAACATATTATAAATATGTAGTAGCTATTGTCTTATTATAAAATTTATGAAGTTAGTAGTTAATACAGTTCATTTGTACTTTTGTTCCTAGTAGCACTTGAATGTGGGGAAGGTAACTCCGAACAATCTTTGCTATGAGTCCCTTAAAGACTGAATCCTGGGTCTCCAGCAGCTTCTCCACAGGAGTTGGGATTTATCTTTTTTTTAGGCACTGGAGAAGTGCAATTAAATTAATTCTAGCCCATCTGAAGTTACAGAAGCACCTAACATCATGGACCAGTGCACTTTTTTGCTAGGTCCTGTGCAACAACAAGAAAAAATAGTTTCTGCCCTAGTACTAAGCACAATCAATGCTCTAAGCTTGTAGCCTGCCCCCATTCCTAGCTTCCTCAGAGGCACTAAACAATCCAAAGTGCTGTGTGGATGGGTTGTTTTATTTTTAATATCATATACCATACATGATGCTGAGGAGAACTGGGAGCATTTGAGATCTCAGGCTAATATTTGCACTGCAGTCTATTCATAAAAAGTGAGATGTTGAAAACTCAATCTTGGCAGAGGCTAGATGAGAGACTGTTGGTGAGCATTAATTACACTGGATGAACTAGTCACAGGATTTACCTCTTTATTCAATGAAGAAATTATTCATGGATTTTTTTGTATATTTGCAAACTTTTTACTAAGTTAATACATCAGAATAACTTGAGGAATGTTGTAAGTGTACCCATTTCAGTTTACGGACTGCACAGTGCAACTGTTTTATTTGAGTATTCAGAACTTGGAGCCTCTGATCACCTAAGTCAAGTGAAGTTGTTTCTATTCCCAAGGACAAAAAGAGCTTCTGAGGTGGTCATCACACCTTAGTCATCAACACCTATACAAATGTATAAAATTTGGACACCTACAGCATGTTCTCTAACTAAGAACATTCTTGCAAATAAAAAAAACTCACTTATCCAATATTCTTGGAGGACAAATGAGAGGTGTCCTGAATAGAAATTAAAAGAATTGGTTGCTCTCATTGAAACAAAGGTTTGTGACGTCTTTAACAGCATTCTCTGAGGTCAAATTGCACCAAAGTAACCATTGTGTTCTGTCTACATGAGAAATACATACTACAGTAAAGCAGAAATCAGTTATGAGACTGATTTCAGCAGACATTCCTGAATGCTTCTGTGCATCTAAATTAGGAAGAGACTAATGTAAACCAAATTCATTATTTTCTCTTGAATCACAAAAGCTGAAATGGAAGTATGTTTGCATATGGGACTGTGTCAGTGTACCACATTACTACATTGATTATTATTGCTTCTCAGGGTTTGTGAAGACTTGCTTGCTGCATATCAAATCTGTGTCTGCAGTTCAGTGCTAGCAACTATAGTGTATATATGATTAGTGATATACTGTATGAAGAGGACTAGAAAGAAATATGTGAACAGCAAAATATTTTGTTGGACAAATATCCCAAAGCCTGGAGGCTTCATGAGTTTTCAAAACCAGGCTGCAAATCTTATTGGAATAGCTTTTCCTGTGAGATTGCCTATTTTTCCTAGTTTTTATTAGACCAAAAATAGTGCAGCAGTTTTTGGGGAACACAAGAAAGCAGAAGAAAATTGAAATACAATACAAAGATTATATAAATGTTATACAGATCACAAAAAATGTTTAAAATGAATTTCAGATCAAAGTTCATGTCAGTGTTCATTTTATCCAAAGTTGCTTACCACCCAAACTCCCCTAACTGAAAGCTGCTTAACTGTTTTGAAACCTAGACTTGCTATAATGTTCTCTTCAATTACTCCTTAGGACAACTGCAGCCTGGCAGAGCAAACACTCTAAGAAGCCTTTGTCATACACTGCATCTTCTTGATATTGTAGCATTGGTCCACACTACTCACTAGTTTCCTAACTAATGCCTATCATATGTGTCACACCTCTGCAGTTCATTCTTTGCTATTACTTGGTTTGGATTAACAGTTAAAAACAAAATCCTACAAACAGACAGAAAATACCTGAAGTCTCTCCCGGTATCTTAGGTGGACGAGCTTCTTTTTCATTGTTCTTGCGGCTGGTGTACGGTTCCGTTGTGCTAATCCTGCCAGGGTTGTTCTTGTGTGTGTTAATTCCTGGCACAGGTGATGCTGTGTACCCCTTAGATTGTACAGTTGTGGAAGTGGTGGTGGTGGTAGTTGCCACAGTAGTCGTTCTGGTTTGTAAAGCAGAAGTTGTGGTGGTGCCATAATTCCCAGGGAACGTACTGGTTTCTATGGAGTCTTCCTCCCCTGTTGGGCCCCATACAATTACTTCAGGCACCATGGTGGGCCTGCTGTCTCTGTAATCAAAATTGCTTCCTCGGAGGTGCCTTTTCTCCCTTTTCAAATGAGTCTGTTGGTCTGTATTCCTGCCGCTCCCATCTAAAACAGAAGGGGCTGATTTTGCAGTAGCGAAGTGCTTGGACTGCATGCTTTTATAAAGAAGGCCTGCTACCTGGTCCGTGGCTTTGTGCGGCCTTTTTGAATGATATGTTTGTATTTGACCATGAGATCGTTCATGATGAGAAGAAACACGGTTCCAAAAAGGGCCAGGAATCCTCAGTTGCTGTCCATTTTTAAAACTCCACAGAGGACTATGTGACAATCTATGCCAGTAAGAAGGCTTTTGCAAGAATCTAAACTCTTGGCCTTGGGCTACAGATTCACAGATGGTGAAATCCATGGCTAGTTGAAACATGGCTATTAATATCCAAGCATGGCTTCCTATTGGGCAACCTGACCTGCGGACAGACATCGAACTGTATTAGAAAAAGAGAAAGAAAATGATTTATGTAACAGATTAAAATGCAATACTTGTGTATCTATTAATATAGCATGCCAAGCTTACCCACGTTGAGAAGAAAAATCTGATAAACCAGAAGAAACATAATGAAAAATAAGTTTTGTAGCTTCAAAAGAATACACCATCAACTTTTCTGACTATTAAGGGCAAGATTTTCAGAAATAACCTCAAGGTGTTTTAAGCTGAACCCCCCCCCCCCAAAAAAAAAATACTTGGGCATTCAAAATCAATGTCCAGTTTTGAAATGCTGGCATAAAATTTTTTTAAGCAGAAGCATGAAACATGAACCATACACTGTTATTCCCTGAATGACTCAAGAATGGCTTCTACTATGAAAAATCCTTAAGATTATGATCACTGTCTATGTATTCCTAAACTCTGAATTCTTAGCTAAACTGTACATTAGCTGGATAGAATATACCTGTATATAATTGCGTATAAACCAAGATTTTTGTGCCTGAAAATTGGCTTCAAAACAGGCATTTGGCTTATACACAGGAGAGTATAGTAGACAGCCCCAGCCTAGCAGTTTCCCTGACCATGCAGCAGGCCGGAGCCCCAGTGTTGCTGGGAGGCCATCTTGGGCAGTCTGCCTGGGCTGGGGCTAGAGTAAGGGACCCCGGCAACTGGAGTGGCCAGGTAAGAGGGTGTGGGGGGGGTCGGCTTGGACATTGAGGGTGGGATTCAGGGAGGCCAGGGAAGCAGCAGCAAGGACCAGGGGTTGGGGAGGGGGTTGAGAAGTCTGGGGAAAGTGATGGGAGGGCCCCGCGGTTTGGGGGGGGTCAGGGAGGCCAGGGAAGGGGTGGCAGGGCCCGCGTGTTGGAGGGGGGATCGGGGAGTCCAGGGAAAATGGCAGGAGGGCCCGGGGGTTTTGGGGAGCCCAGGGAAGCAGCGACAGGGCCTTGGGATTGGGAGGGTGCCTGGGAGGCCGGGAAGAGCAGCAGCAGGGGGTGATGGAAAAAGGGGAGGAAAGGGTGTTGGGGAACAGGGGAGCAACAGTAGGGAACTGAGAAGCAAGAGGGGGCAGCAGTAGGAGCAGGGGAGCAGCAGTGAGGAGAGGGCAGAGCAGGGGGGGCAGCAGGAGGAGCAGGGGGTAGCAGTGACGAATGGACAGAGCAGGGGGCAGGGAAAAAGCAGCAGCAGAGATTTGGGGGTTAGGGAAGCCATCAGGAACTCCAGGGGAAGCCAGCAGCAGCACTGGGTGGGGGGGGGGGGGTAGGGGCCAAAGCCAAAAGGGGGCCTCGGCTTATACACAGGTCACCCATTTTGCCCCTTTTGGGCTCAGAATTGGGAGGTCAGCTTGTGCCCAGATCGGCTTATATCCAAATATATATGGTATAACAAATACTCCCAACATTCGGTCTCTTTATTCACAAACTTAAAGCTAGTTTGAGTGAAGTAGAGGCATTTGCAGAACATCCAGGTTGAGGAAGAGATTCAAGTTTAATGAGATTAAATTATAAAATACTAATCTTACCATAAAAGGCTTGACTTCATTAGCCCAAATCTACCTCTAAGGCCCAGATCCTGCAACCTACGGTATGCATGCACCCCGGGACTTGTGTGGAGCCTCACTGACTTCATTGGTGTTCCACATTGCTTACATGAAACAAATTGCAAATTCAAGGCCTGCATTTGTAGTTATGAAGAATAAACATTGCATGTAGTTGTAAGATGTCTCCCTTTGCTGTTTAATTAGTGAACCACATACAGATTCAATATTCAGAAGCCTTTACATATGTTGTTTATCTTTACATTCAAATTTTAAATTTTGTATCTCAAATTCAGGTTTTCCACACAGACTTATTTTTTCTGATTAAAACAAAAAATCTTTTCCATATACCTCCTTCCTATTTATCTATCTGGGCTAGAGTCCATGCCCACTAGGAGTAAGAAAATAGCTAATTAAATTAGAAGGTCTGCAAGAGGAGTCTTGCAAATACAGAGACAGAAACTACAATAATGTACAACAAATTATTTTTTTCTGAAACTTTAGAGTTGTACCCAGTAAGATGAAATTCTCTTTCTCTCACTCCCTCACACATATGCACATACACATACATGCATGAGAATTGACTGATCTGTTTTCCTTGCCTGTGACGTTCCCACAATTTCCCAGAGTAGACCCGATGTTACACACTTCTAAATCCAATTCCAAATCCAGGCCAGTCAAGCCACAAGGAAAGTAGTCCACAGGTAATGAAACCTCGTTCTTCTGCTGAGCATCAGCAATGCTGATCTTCAGGAACTATGTTGTCAGCAACCGTGACACTGGCCTGGCAAGAGTCTATATATGGACTTTGTTCTTGTCTGGGTACATACAAAACTTCAATCAAAATAAAGGTTCCAATACTCAGGCGGTACCAGCCTAGCTAAAGTATCAAGCTGAATGTCAAGATTACTGTGTGCCACTTACACAAGTAAAGTTCCAAGACACAGCCTTAAAACAACACAACATTATATTGACGAGTTTGGGTTCCTTATGGGATCACTATTTATATCCTTTTACCTTTCTTCTCACAAGCATCTAGGAAACCTGACTGAAAGCATCACTCCTCTCTTCTCTCTGATGCTGTGACCCTGGGATACAACTCTATTTGCTTTTTACACTGCACTTCCCCTGGCCTGTAAAATGTTATAAGAAATGAAACGGAACCAGACAGGACTGAGGAATAGATGAACTACAGCCTGCTGACTGTATGTAACAAACTATCAGATCTGGTATGACTGGAGTATTACACAGAGCGTACACAAAACAGATTAGGGAACTGAAAATATTCTAAGGGGTTCTAAAATTTCCTTAAAGTGCATGGAATGCAGATCTGTGAATGAGCTATAGACTAAGAGCAGCTGTACTGCTCTGTACGTACAACTCAGTTGTTACTAATCAGATTGCCTGTGCTTCAAATAGAGCAGCTACCTCCAGGGTTCATTTCTCAGCATGACCTGCTTGGCTAAGCAATGCAATATACTTTATATTACATCATTAACTAACAGTTTACATCCCTACAACACACTTCATGCTCTAGGCTTTTTTAAAGGGGTTTATTGTGTTACAGAAAATAAAGAAAGTGCAGTGGGGTGCATTTAGTTGGTTTTGTACATAAAATGAATAGCTTTACATTGCACTGAATTATCACCATAACTCACTTTTTATTGTGCTCTGATTTAAATTGCTCAGATCTTTTTTCAAATTGAAGCATTGCTTCTTCTCCAATTTTATTCCAGATCACAAGGTTTTCAGTTTTAACATCCACAACCCCTTAAGTTTTTTTAATTAATCTGAAGCACTGTTTGCTAAAATGATAATCAGCATAGCATCTGAGATACACACACATATCCTTTTATCTCAAGCATCATTGGGCCAAATTACAGGTTCATAGGCTGTGTCCACACACAGACAGTTAAACTGATTTAATTTAAATCTATTTAATAAAATCAATATAAAAATCACTAAATCGATTTAAGCTAAATCGATTTAACAGGTCCACACTAGAAAGTCAAATCGAACTAGCATATCCAGGGACAGAATTTGCTAGTTTGATTTAGGAGAGTGCCACCATGGGACATGTGGCAAGATGGCCCCCTAGAAGAGCCATGCCCCCATCCAATATATGAATAGAGAAAGGCACCCTGGGAAGAAGGGCAAAACTGTTAAATCAAAACAACCATTAAATCAAAATAACACATCCATGTGGCATTATTTCAATATAATGGTTTTGATCTAAGCATCAGTGTGATTTAAAACCAGGTTTTATTGAATCACTCTAACTTTCCTTGTTTCTGTTGAGAGAAAAGCTCGTTCTCTGCTCTGGTCAATGAAGGAGCCAGACAACAGGAGGAAGAATCACAAGTTTATTGATACTCAGAGCTACTGAGTGCGGCCGGCCCCGAAGGACCAGTGCTAAAAGGGTTTTATACCCAGGTACAACAACTTAATTCAAGGAAATCTAAAAATGGTTAATATATTAAAGGTAAACAAGATTAATACATTTGTTAGTACCATATAGGGATAGTTTTCATACATATTCATATAAGATAGGAGAATTAGTAAAGAAGGTCAGGCAGGCTCCTCAGAGCCTGGGAATGCAATAAACAGGAGAAATTGTTGATTAATAAGTGACCTCAAGACTGGTGCAGTTTCCCTAATCTTCTGCTTATAGACTGTTCAAGGATGAGAGGGGCTCTATACTTTTGTTAGTCAGGCTAGAGGTTATAATAATATTAAGGGAACAGTGCTAAGATGGAGTCACTTATGCTCACAAGTTTGTGGTCTCATACAAATCACAGTTTCAAAATGATGGAGCTTGTCATTTCAATTCAAGAAAACATCATGTGGACCTACACTTTTTAAAATTGAAATAACGAGCATTATTTTGATTTAAAAGCTGCGTGTGGACATACCCATAGAGTCTAAGGCCAAAAAGCACTTCCTCAGTGATCATCTAGTCTGACCATATAACACAGGCCATAGAACTTCTCCAGGATAGTTCCTAGAACATTTCTTTTAGAGAAACATTCATTCTTGATTTATAAATTGACAGTGAGGCAGAAATCCTCCATCATTCTTGGTTAAGCACTTCCATTAGTTAACTACACTCACCATTAAAACTCTTGAAATCCTTAGTTGGCTTTTAGTCAAATGTACCCTGGAAAAGCTGGAGCTGAAGTCAGTGGGAGTTAATGGGTGCCTTTCACAGTTTGGCTGTCACTATAATGGCATGTCAAACTCAATTTCTGTCTTTGTTGAATTCTTTAAGGTGATTTGGAATGTCTCCTAGCAAAGAATAAGGGAGTCTGCCCTCCTTGACAACACATCCATCTTAAGTACGCTCTTATGGCATGTGCACACAAACACATGTACAGTCACTCGCTGTTTGGCTGGTTCTCCAGAAAACAGGGTGTGAATGACGCACTTTTTATAAGCAGCCTCTAAATCAGTGGTTCCCAACCTTTTTCTTTACATGTACCACTACATCATCATCAAAAGCTTTCACAGACCACCACCCTGCACTCTCTGGCCCCAAGCCTCCTACCGCCCCACCCCCACAACAACCCTGCACTCCCTGGCACCGAGCCTTTTATCACACCCCTGTCCCCTCAAGGCCATGCACTCTCCAGCCCTGAGCCCCCTACTGTGCTCCCCAGCCCTTACTGCGCCTGTCCCCCACAGCCCTGCACTCCCCATCTTCCAGGTCTTACCACCCCAGCTAGCTGCTTTTCCCACCCTCCACACCACATGCAGAGCAGCTCTGCACCCCCTGGCCACCAGTGTCTTCTGTCCGCTGCAGCTCTGCATTCCTGGGACACAAGGCTCTTAAACTCCATACCCCCTGGCCCTCTGATCTCCCCGGCCACAAGGCTGGTACTGCGCCCCCCCACCCCATGGCACTGCGCACACCAGTGCCACTGGCACTTTTCCCTAGCTTGTTCCCCCACGGACCGCCTGTGGTGCCATCACAAACCACAGGTTGGGAATCACTGCTCTGAATGATGAGAGAAAAGCCCAGCCCAGCCACAATCAGAGTGTGGCCAGACTTCAGCTGTTGTGTTTGATCTTCCCAAAGACACATCCACACCTTCCCTGGTTTTCGATTCACAGCCTACAGAAATATAGCACATTCTACACTCTTCATGCTTGCCTTTGCTCATTTAGTTTGGGACTGCCAAGCTAAAATAAATGGCCAAATTTTCAGCTAATGTAGATCTACAGTTATATTGATATTCATGGATTTATGCTGATTTACCTGAGCTGAGGATCTGGCCCTAATATCTCCTTTTTGCTCTGTTTCTAGAAACACCACAGCATTAGAAAGCTCGCTAAATCCAGGCTCATAGTTACTAGACTGCACACTGTACATGAGCATACTTTTAGCTGACCCTGCTGAAGTATACATAGCAGAGTATAAGTGGCTAGCTCCCAGCACCCCCAAAATCCCAGGAAGTGCATGCGGCACTCCAGCCACCATCACTGCCAGCACACTGGTGCTAGCAGTAACCCAGCATCAAGCAGTACTAGAACAGAGAGCACACAGGCAGTCCTCAGAACAAATGTGAATCTGCTTTTGCTGTTTTGAAGATGTTAGCAGAAATTACATAAGAGCGCAGAGGAAACTAGCCTTAAAACAGCAAAAATAAGTATTTGGACCACATGCACAGGTTCCTTGCATCATTCCCAGGCACAATCAGGCCCCTAGAGTATAAGCTCATAAGGGCAGAGACCAGGTCTACTTGGGGATGGTCAGCATCTAGCACACTACATGCACTACTGGAATACAAAGAACAGGGATGCTAATAATGGCTGGCTGGCTGGCTGGCTGGGATCTGGCCCTGTCTGAGTTCTATCTGAAGATCCCACTCTACAAGACATTTGAGTGGAGTTAAGTCAGGGAGCTTTACTCTGAATTACACTTGGCTGTTGCCTAATGGGAACAAGAGAGGCATACTTCATTGACAGTGCCCCTTGGTGTTCTTCCTGCACTTGGCCCTGCACATTAAGAAGTTGGAGGAGAAGACCAGGAATCACAGCTCCTAGGCCCTATAACAGGTTCTGCCACTGACCAATTATGTAGCAGTGGAGAAGTCATGTCCTTCCTCTGCCTTCCCATCTCTGAGATGGTTATGATAATGTTCACTTGCTGTTCAAGAAGTTTATGGGTTAAGTAATTGTTTTAAATTATTTTGAGATCCTCACTGTTTGGATGGGACAGCAATAGGTGGCCTCTATTTAAGTTCATAGTCATTACTGGCCATAAGGTGGGAATTATTAATGACCGTAAAGTAATATGAATTGGGTCTATTCTGTGGGAATGGCTCTGGGATGGGGCAGCATCTACCTACTTCTGGTATTTCTAACTGTAGACTAACATTAAGCTTTCAGGAGGAACCACAGGAAAAGATGGAACATGGATCAGCATCCCATTCATAGGCCTCTCTTGGTCACAAAGCAAATGAGAGGCAGGATTAATTAATACATCCCCCAAAAACTACCTTCCTCTTGCTTCTCATCCTCAAAAAGCACAGGTTGGGATCCATTTTGTAAATTCTCAAGTTGGCCTGGAAGCCCTTTTGTTAGTTGACAGTGCGCAAGTTGAGAAAGAATAGCCCCATGGGAGTGACTCTTGCATTTAGAGTTAGGCTATCTAGTTTGTTAGCTACAAGGGATACGAGTCCACTGTGAAAGAGTATGATGATGCTTTGAGCATTCTCCAGAATGATGAAGTCCCTCAGATAATCCCCCATTTCTCAACCACCTATATAGCTGGCATGAATCTTCTGAGTTTTTAAGAAAATTTTCACTAAAATTTTGAATTTCAATTTTTTAAAAAAAAGAATCAATGTCAATGACATTCTTTTATAATTCTCCCCATCTTTCTAGTGATCAGTCCTTTGCTTTATAAGTCCTAAATTCACTCATGTTATCTCATGCAAGGCAAATAAAGCCTTATCTTTGCACACAATGACCAGCCCCTGCAAAATATGACATAGATGCTTAAGTTTAAGTACAAGAGTACTAAGTGTTTGCCAGATTAGGGGCTAACATAAAATGCTAACTGGCACCAATAAAACTATAGCTGGAAAAGTTTTATTCCAAAAAGAATGTATGTCAGGCTGGCTGTGACAGGCTTCCAGAGTACATTATCTATTTCACTGCATCTTTCTGATCAAAAAATAGATTTGCTTTCTTGCTAGTTTATAATTAGTTGTGAAATTAAATTATAGTGCGTCAAAGGCACAATGTCTAGGATTAAACACTATGATAATTACAAATCTGTTATTTAGATTTTAATTAGCTCCTTTTTCTTTTAACTTGATTGCCTGCAAGAAGGTAGATTAATGGCTGGAGGGGAAGTGAAGGAATTGGGGAGAAAGTGGATGTGTGGGGAATGTGGGGTTCATGTCCAAGGCCAGGGGATGGTGACCGCTCTGACAGGTTGGCTGTGTGGCTCTGACAGAATCTGGAGGAAGGTGACAAATAGAAGAGTGGAAGTGGGAGACCTGGGGAAGGCGCAACCATTGCTTTTCAACACACCGTGCAGAAATGCAACTGAAGGATGCGAACAACAAAGCAAATTGCTGTCCTCTCTGAGTCACCCCAGAGAAAAGTGATTCGGTGTCCATGCAAGAAGATGACAAAGGCCAGCAACAGCAGCATCTGCAGTAACAGTGACTTCTCCAGGCAAGGGCAGATCTACAGTGCCCATCCTCTGGCTGCCATCACTACATCACATACAGCTGCTAAAGAGAAAATCACAGTCAGGGCTTCCTCCTGGATTGCCCAAAGGGCACACAATGCAGAAGCCACTGCACCATCTGGTACAGGAAGGAGTGCATAATCCCTAAGCTATAACGAGCTATTCCCCCTGTTCCAGAGATGGGGAGAGCAAGACCCCACTGTTGCTTCACCACTTTCTGGCAAGACTAGCACCTAACTTCCCTGCAGAAGGATATGTTCCCCTTGCACCTCTGAACAGGACCCAGAACAGAGCACAAAGCAGCAAGCTCTGTGTCTGAGCGGGAGTAAGGCTGGTAGCCTAGTCACCAGGGGTATGTCTATGCTGGAGCCTTAGCTTGACCTAACCCTCCTTAAGTTGACCTAAGAAAAGCTCTGGCCACACTGGGAACTTATTAAGTCAACTTAAGCACTTCCTTAAGTTGACTTAATACCACCACTTCTTAATGTCGACTGAATGCTTAAGTCAACCTTATTAAGCTGACTTAAGCCAATGTAGATGGGGCACAGCCTTTAAACCAATTTTATAAAGTTGACTTAGGGGCTATGCCCTGTCTACACTAGCTTAAGTTGACTTAATAAGGTTGACTTAAGCATTAAATGGACCTAGCAGCTCCCAGTGTGGATGTGGACAGCCTACAGGAGTTTAGAATGTGCACTCTCTAAGTCGACTTTACAAGGTCGACTTTAAGTCAGCTTGTTAAGTCAATTTAACAGAGCCTCCAGTGTCGACATACCCCCTGTGACTGACCTTAAAGGGTGGAGTTTATGTCTAAACTAAGGTAACTGAATTAAGATACTTAGGGATTTAGTCAGGTCATGGTTATTCTTACTGGCTATGTCTACACTACAGGGCTCAGGGAAGTCGACTTAATAAAGTCGACCTAAATTCGACCTTATTAAGTCAACTTAATGAGGTCCCACTTGTTTAAGTCAACTTATAAGGTCAACTTAAGCAAAGGGACATTTAAAGTTGACTTAATAAAGTCAACTTTAAATGGGTCCCCTTGCTTAAGTCAACTTTATAAAGTCAACTTAAAAGGCTCTATTGCACTATGCCTGGCTACAAAGGTTGAAGCTACTGGCCAACCAGAGGTGCCCAGTTTACAAGAAGCAGAAATGCCACCTTCTGTCCTACTCATTCCCACTGCCTCATCAGAACAAACATAGAGCCAGGGGCCAACTGACTGAGTGGAGGTGAAAATGTTGCATGGGGGGAAGAAAAAAAGATAGTGGAGGTAGCTTTGCTGGGAAGATACCTCTTCTACTTTTCTCTCTCCATTGCTTGAAGTCTGATGTTCCCAGCTTTTGTCGCACTCTCCTTTACCTGTCCCCTAATGTCAGCCAAGGAGGCTCTTCTCTCCTTCACACTAATCATTTCTGACACACATTTGGCAAACATACCAACAGTGAGAATCTGCCTATAGTGTTCTAGGTCAACGTCACCTGAGAGAAAGAGATGGACATGGTGCCTTTGAATTGGAAATCTGACTCTTGTGAAACAGAACTAATAGGCTTCTCTCCTACTAGGGCTAATAACCTGCCCCAACAGCTTCCTCTGCATGCTGTAGCCTGGCCTCCAGCAGCTGACAGATGAAGTGGAGCCAGCAAAGGGCTAGTGCACAGCTGTTGGCCACAGTAGCCTTATCCACATTCCTACATAGTGTTAACTGGCAGTGTGGACCGGACACACCATCTACAGGAGTGTATCAGGTAATGGTTTCAGAGATAAGCCACAGCTCCCTGATGTGATCCAGGGTCCCCGCTGCACTGCCAGCAAATCCACAGCAAAGCCGCAGGACTTATTTTGGGAATTAAGAATCATGAATAAGTTCATCAGAAAACAAAATTCCTGACGCTCAGTTCCAAACTCCTGCAAGTGTTGATTGGACACTCGGGACTCAAGGGGTTGGGGGTCAGGGGAGAAAGTGTTAAATGTTAAGATTTCAGTGCCAACCACTGATTTGCAGGTCCTCTCTCAGGTCCTGGCAACAAGCCCATGACCAGCATCTGACAGGACAGCAGCTTTGGTGCAGGGCATGAGGGTGTCACCCCAAATGAGTGGGAACAGGTGAGGGCGTGTACTGTACACTGCCTTTAACACAGTGACAGAGCTGCTGCTACATCTGGCTCTCCTGAAGCCTGATGACCCTGCACCTTGTGCAGCAGTCTATGCCCATACCAAGTGTGGCAGCAGAGTAGCTTGGTGCTGGGGGGAGGAACTTTGCAAAAAGAGCGAACTAGAAAGTGAGAGAGGTTGGAGGGAGGTGCACACTGCTCATCCAGCTTATTGGCAGAATTGAGACTTGAAGCTGTTGCTCTTCTCAGGAGGGAGAGCTGTACCTGGAAAGTGTTCAGTATGCACTGCCCAGCTGGCTTTGCATCAGTTTTGTTGCAGGCCTAAACGCCACTGGGGAAATCTTAAGGCTAGAGCATGCCTCTACTAAAAAAGTTCTTTGGTGCTGAAGCCACATAAGAACTCTCTGCACCAGGGAGAACTGCATCCTGGGAAAGCAAGGTCTGTCTGACCTCTGGGCAGCAACACAATGGAAGATCCTTTTGTATCTCTCACCACATTGTACTAACTTATACTCAGCTAAGGCTTAGCCCAGCCAAAAGATTTCCCTCTCCAGTATCTCCCTGGCAACTGGCAGTGTCTTGAAATTAATGCAGGTGCATTGGCAGTGTGATGGCAGGATGTCATTCTTGTCACCTTGCTGGCAGACCCAGAATAGATTTCTCTCCATAAGCAGGTCTAATGGGACCATTAGCCAGAGTTTAATTTACTGGTAGAAAATAAAAAATATGTAAGTATTTAGTAATTGGGGGAGAGGGGGATAACTCAGGCATCAGCAACAAATTATCTGCTAGTGAGAGTAAATCCCCTGGTCAGAAAGCAGTGCAAAGCAGGGAGAAGAAAGCAACACGTGATGTTTAAAAGATACAGCTTATGAAGCTCTGACACATAATGTGATGGAACCCATGACATACAGGAGTTGGCAGAAGCAATATGGAGTTGCATACTTGACAGATTGGTGGGGATGGAAGGGTTTGTGGAGCACCTTCTACTAGCACACAATTCTGACTCAGTGATACAGCTCACCCCACCCCACAGATAAAACAGCTTTAGCAGCTGAATCTGCTGCTGGTTTAGGAACTGACTTAAGCCCCAGTCCTGCCACTGGATCCACTAGTTGCCTGCACAGAAGCCTACTGCCTCACTGAGGAGGCTTCATCCCAGGCATAAATTTCCATCCATGGGGATCCAAGTGCAAGATCAGGGCCTCAATTCACCCAGCAGGGGGCCCAAGTTCTGCTTGCTTTTCCATGAAGCGAGAGAGGGGTTGTCCTGACAGCCAAGGCCAACATGCCCTACCAGGGGTTTTAATTTAAAGCCAAGCACCTAAATCTGGGTTTAGGCACCTGGAGAAGAGTGTCACAATTTCCAGAGGAGCAGACACAGTTTTTATTGCCTTTAGCAAGACTTGTGGATACTCAGTACAAGTGAAAATCAAGTCCCCTTGTTAGATGCCTGGATGTGAATTTTGGTACCTAATTTTAGCCTGAGAAGCTTCAGAGTTATTGCTTTTTTGCTTAGCTATTTTCCCTGTATCAGCTTTGCTGTTATTCACTGACCTGTGTGTAACCTGCTAGGGTGAGCTCAAATTCATTCAATTGCCCCTCTCCAGTGCCTCACAGAGAAAACCCCTGATGAAAGCAACTGGAGAGCCAGGATCCAGTTGTTAAAAGGACTCACAGCGAAGACTGCTCAGAGTTTCCATCCCACATTAAACTATTACTCAACAGAAACGTAACAATGAACTTTATTAACTAACTAAACATACCTTATCCTAAAGAACCATAATACATTTAAACAAAACAGTAGGAAACCCAAGAGTCCCAAAGTTCAGTTGGAGTCATCCTCATCCTCTCTAGCTGCAGGAATCTTCAGGCAGATGCCATGCAGTCCTTTCTTCCTCCTGTGCAGCCAGCACCATGCAGTCAGGTCACTAGCCATCCAACTCTCAGTTCCACTGCAGACAACTTCTCTGCAAAGCAGTCCAAAGCTGGGAGAAAACATCCTGCAGTCCACTCCTGATCAGCTCCTTTCAGAGTCCCTTAGCCAATGTACTCTGCAGCTCTCTGTTTGCTCCTCTCCAGGCTGCTCTTCTCAGGCTTCTCTCTGGGTAAGCAACTCCAGCTCGGCAATAAAACTTGTGGGGCATGCTCAGTGTGCTCCCTCACCCTCTTACCAGAAGTTTCTGGGCTGCAAAATCTACCCAGCAACGTAACCCAGCCATAAGGGTCCCTAAAAGAGATTGCACCTATTTAGGCACATGGGTTACATGTGCATGGAAGAAAGTTTATTCCTTTGCAGCCCCTTTCTCTGCCAAATTTAGCAGTGGAGCCTTGAACTTGCCTTTGTGGCAAGAGTTTGTGCTATTTTTGTTTACCTGGCTTCAAATTTATAACTCTGCTGCATGATCTGAGACAAGTTGACAGGGAGGGACCCTCTGTTTAAGTACAGTTGTATTTCATATTCAGCACAGAGAGCAAGGCATTTCTGAAGAAACGTGTGCCAGACTTTCTGCTTCAAGTGATATGTTTGCAAGTTTTCCCCAGTATAGAAGTCCCTCTTTTAATCCTTCCAAACAGAGCAATTTGCTTTGATGAAGTAGAAAGTTGGCACTTCGGAGACAGTAATTTTTGCCTCTGTGAAAAACTTTTTGGGTTTTGCTTATCTTGAAAAGTCCAATGCTGTGCATTCAAGTACAAGACTCAAGTCTATTGCTGATGCAACAAACACAAGAATTTGGGAAAGTCTGAAACAAATCAGTTTAAGTAGCTGCACTCCACACTAATGCTAGAGTGGTATCATTTTGAAAACTGTGCTTTTGTGACAGCAACTCCAGGCCTCCTCTAGTGGCAAAAATTTCACTCTTTGTCCATTCAGTACCAGGAACTGCGATTCCTCTCTCTTCATATAGAGTCAGGGGTAGGAGACACATCCCCTAAAAGCTCAGCCCATTTTTAGAGCTAAAGTCAAACTGAAGTATGCTTGAAGATGTGGAGGAATTCCGTGCTGAGGCCTAACAGTGTGCTGAGGCCTAACAGCATTAAGACATAGATAGCTTAGTAGGCCTGGGGGGTGAGAAGAAGCTGCAGTTTCTCTGTTTACTAATATGCCTGGAAGAGGGCCAGTATAAGCAACTAACTGATAAGGTACGGAGTCTTCATCTGCTCTCAAGGACAGTGTACTGAAATTTGGAGACAGAGAAAGTGTTTGGATTTGCCTGCAGATTTCTGAAAGTCAGCCCGTTTGGGTCAGCTCAAGGATTAGGCCAAAGCCTGTGGCACAGGTGAATTACGATTGGAAGTTATGTGGGGATAAGGTGGGTCAAAAGAATAGGTTGTAATTGGGGGAATTTTGGTGCAAAAAGGATGGACCCAAAACTTAATTGGTTATACAGCAGAAGATTATGCTTTGTAATATGATGTAATATGTCACTATATAAGAATAATGTACACTATTCTCAGGGCTCTTGGGTACTTGCCCTTGGGCCTGCAGCTGTGTAGAATAAAGCTCCACTTCTCACTGAGTTTGTGGCCCCTGTTTACTGAGAATTCCTCTACAAAGATTCTAAATGGTCTGATCATTATTATTCACTTCCAGGCTCTGGCCTAAAGCAGAACCAGCATTGCCAAAGGCTCTTTGTGTTGTACACCCTGCTGGATTGGGAACAATAACTGCTAGGAAAGCTCTAGGAAAGCCTGGTCAAATACATTCTCACCCATTTCCAGGCTCAGGCGCTTTAGGTTTGGGTCAGCAACCAATTATTTATAGTGCTGCTCTGAGAAGAAATGACCCTTCTAAGGTCTATGCTGTACCTTCCTTAGGCCAGGTTGGGGAAGTCAAGATACCAGACAGCCTCTTTCCCCTAAGGTTGCTGCATCTGTAGAGGGAATATCATTTAGTGATCAATAGGCAGGAGGCCTGTGAATTAGAAGTTTGGGATTCTAGTCCTGGCTCAGCCTGGCCCTGGGCACCCTTACTCAGGTCACCTCCTTCTGACCCATTTTCACCATTTGTCAAAACAGGGATTGTACTGAGTCCTTGCATCAGAGGGGTGCTGTAATGCTCAGCTAGTGCCCTGAGATCCATGAATATTCTGAGATTCTTGGATGGAAGGTGCTGTGTAAGTGCAAAGCTGTTGTTGTTCTATCTATACTAAGGGCTCCCCTACACCTGTGACTGTGTGCCATGGGTAATGTGTGGCACAGCGGACAGCAAGTCCAGCCCCAGTCTCTCTCAGCCAGACTGACGGCATCCCAAGTGAGATAGTGCTTGTATTGTCATTCTGCATATCTACTTCCTCATTACAGATGGTTGTCCGCAGCTCCTGTATCAGTTTCACAGTCTGATGCCACACACAAATTCTTTACGCATTAGTGGTTATTTATGTTTCCAAGAATGAGCAGTACAAAAAATTATGTTTGGTTTTGTTTTTTCAAAAGAAAGTAATGATGTGATTTATATTTCCAAGTACAATAATATCAGAAGGGTTTCTAAGCCTGGAGCTGAGTGATACCCTATAAAAAGAAACCTTAAAAAAAATTTCATACAAAACAATGAAGACAGTTGGAACAAATTACCTTCTGTCCTGACTCAGAACATTACGTTTCCATTTTACTTGCATGCGCGCACGCGCGCGCGCACACACACACACAATATCACAATCACAATGACTACACCCTCAGTTGGTCTTTTGAAAATTAGTGCTTCCCATGTAACAAATTAGCAAATGAACATGTTGTGAGCCATTTGTGCTAAGGGTAGTCCACCTGAAAATGCCAAGGTTAGAGGAGGCTGCAAAAGAACAGATTCTCCCAGAACTGGTGACAACACTGAAGCTTGAATCACCAAGCAGTCACAAATAGTGCTTCTGATTTCTCACACCAGTTTTCAAGAAGCTATAAGTAGAGCCAGCCCAACCGTATAGGTGAACTAGGCAGTCACATAGGGTGACAGGCTTTAAGGGGCACCAGATTAGAATGATGTGGATTTTTTCTCTATTTGAAAAAATATATTATCATATTATCTCTTATAAAACATGGGGGGGGCACCAAAGTCATAGTTTGCCTAGGGTGCCAAAAATCCTTGGGCCGGCACTGGATACAACAAGAAATATACAGCCCCCTTATTGTATTTCAATCTCGGGCTCCCAAATCAGCAACTGCACCTCATAAAAAGCTAAATTATTTTTAAACACTCTTCCCTTTACTTAAATGTTATCCTGATCCCCAAAGGATCAGCCACATTGCAAGACCAATATAAATTTGGATCTTACCCAAAATACCATGCTACCAGCCAATCTTTCAGTAACTGAAACTAAAGGTTTATCATAAAAAGGAAAGAAACAAGTAAGAAGGAAGATGTTAAATGGTCAAAGCAATCAGATATATACAAATGATTTGAACGTCCATATATGTCATATTCTCAGCAAAACTGTGACGTTTGCAGGCTTGTACAGCTCCTCTGGTGTTCATCTAGTGCCTAGATGGGTCTCAGTTCTTCGTTTCACAGATGCAGGAAGCAGGAATGAAGACAAGATGAAGATGGTAAAGCTGCATTTTATAGTTTCTGCCGTGAGGCTTGTATTGCCTACACCAAACACAGCTACACCACACATGCCATGGAGAAGCCTCAAAGTCCCCCATCCTTATGAATGTTCTTATGTGTCCTAGTGACTTAGAAGGTATAACCCCTGGGTTCTTTCACTGGATTCATCAGATGTTTGAGTTCCCCTGATGGGCCACTAAGCTCGCTTAGTGCTGATGCCATCCTTTTAGGGGGTGTCACCCAGAAAAATAGCACAAAGTTTGAAATACAAATATGTCATACATATTTAGAACTTCTAATGTAAAACTGAGCCATATATATAAACACGCTTATCAATCACAGACAATTAAAACTTTTCCAATTGTGCCTGACATAAAATGTATTGTGAGATTCACTGTAACACTGCAATATTAATATCAGTCATATTATAAATGATCTCTTCTATTCTAGAGTGTCTCTCATGCAATCAGGCAACCCTGGCAAAACAGCAACAATCTAACTGCTTAATCAGCAGAATTCTTGTGGGGCTTGGTGCACTTACTTATTTAGCTCAGGCTGCCTTTGAATTTTCCTTTTGAAAAGGAGCATTTTTCTTCCCTCAACTGAGAAAGGACTTCTTTTTCTTCTTCAAGGACAGACTCCATTACATACACTTTTTCCTTCCATTTGATATGATCCATGCAATATTTTAGTGGAAATAATGCTCCTCTTGGAATTGTAATTATCTCCAAGGAGAGTCCACTATTTGGGGGGGCTAGCAGGGAGCAGGCAGGGGTCCTCTGAATTGCCAGTGATCTTCACTCTCGCTACTGTCCACTCTGATCTGCTGCCTAGAGCTGCTCAGCTCTGGCCAACCATCTGGCACAGCAGAAGTCAATCTCCAACTCTCTCTCCTCCCAATCTACCAAATACTCGTTGCTGTGGCAGAAGTCCATTAAAATCCCATTGCACGGCTGCCATCTGGGTGACAACTGGAAATAAACCAAGATCAACTGGCTAAATAGACAAGAATTCTCCAAACTGTAAATAAAATTGACCTGACAAGCATTTTTAGATAGGATCCAGCAGAGCTTGGCAAACTCTTTGTGAGTTCAGTCCTTCCATGGTACTGATCCCCAAGGCAGTATCTGACTTGTCTGACATGTAGAAAGTATAATGAACCACAGCCCAAGGACACAAACTTTGCAAAGGACAGAATGGGCCAGGTTACTAAGCAATGGCCGACAGCTCTGCCCATTTCTTATCCAGACCTCATTTTCCATCGGTAATATGAACAGCCAGTCACAAGCCTTTTGTTCCAGTGCACAGAGGAAGGATGATCTTGTGGCTGAGGCACTGGACTGGGACTCAGAAATCTGGATTCAGTTCTTTATTCTGCAGCAGACTCCCCATGTGAACTTGGGCAAGTCACTTAGCCCCTCTGGTCCTCACTTTCCTCTCTTTGGGTATGTGTATATTGGAATCTATTTTAAGTTGACTACACAAGGTCAACTTAGGGGTATGTCTACATTAGTAGACATAGCCGGGCCCTGGGTTCAAGCCCTGCCCCCCTTCCCCACACCAGGGCATGATCTGGTTCTGGGGCCCTGATCCAGCTCCCAATGTATGGTGAGGAGCTGGGAGCCAGATCTGGCGCTAAGAGCCAGCTCCTACACCCTTGACCTGTGGCAAGGGGTGCAGAGACCTATCTGGCTCCAAGCCCCTTGCCAGCAGCAGGAGGAGGCTTGTAGCCCAACCTGCCCCCGAACTGCTTGCCACTGTGGGCAGCAGGCTTGGAGCCTAGTCAGTTTCACAGGCTTGTAGCCTGTGAAATTGACTAGGCTCCAAACTGCCTAATCAATCTCACAGGCTTGTCACAGGACATAGTCCTTGCCATGGGCCCCCAGCCCCTCTCCACGGGCAGCAGGAGCCAGCTTCCAGCTGATGCCGCCTTCTGCAAGGGACTGGGTCCAGGGGAGTGGGACCCAGGGCTTCCTGCCCTGTAAAGTCGACTTAAGAGCTTAAATTGACTTAGAGGGCAAGCGCTTAAGTTAACTTAAGAAATTCTAAATATAGCCCTGGCTTTGCTTAAATTGACTTAATCCTGCTTAAGTTGCCTTAACCCCCAGTGTAGACATAACTATTAAAAGGGGAATAACAGTCCTCTCCTTTGCCTGTCTTCTCCATTGGGACTGTATGCTCTTCAGAACAAGTGTGTCACTTGCTATCTGGTTGTCCTATGTAGGCTCAATGGTGGCCCAATCTCGGTTCATGTCTTTAGGCATTACTGTAATACAAGTAATTCATAGTAATAATACTAAACAATCAACCCTCTCCCCTAAGATGACTAGGTGTTCAGCCTCCAGGACAGCACTGATCTTCAGCAGCTCAGAAACGTGGTGTTAAAGACAAATGTGTCACATTCCACGGAACCCTAGTTGGCTGAAGGGCAAATGCTGACACGTGAAGCCTTGAGGAAATGGGCACAGTGCCTATTGAGTCCTTTACAGTAGCTAATTTCTTTATCCCAGCCATTTGTGCTTCTGTGATTCAGGGAGCAGGAGGTCAAACTGTTTGAAGTTGCTATGACAGGCCAAGAAAGAGAGCAGAGAAGCAGTTATTTTGGTAAAATGCCTGTTTTCTAATTCACTTGGTGCCTTGTTTTACAGTCGGTAAAATCCAGTTCTGTTTTGGGAAAGTGACATTGTTTTGGAAATAATTCACTTCGGTGTCACTCAAGGCAGCTTCCAATTTCTGCATGCATGGAATCTCAGACTGAGCAGAGGCTGTGTGACAGAGGGACTGTACATGGTCCTGCCAGTGAGTGATCACACAGGAGCCAGTTCACTGAGACTTCTTTCAGTAACCTGCTGCTGGAAACAACTGAAAGCCATTGAAGACCTGTGAGTAGGACTGTAGTACAAAATCTAAGTCAGATCTCAGCCAGCTCTGTCATTTAGCATTCTGCTGACCTACCGGACATGCTGAGCCAAACACAGCCCCAGTGTAAAACAGCACAGCTTCTAGAGGTGAGCACAAATACACAGATATGACAGGGTTTTGCATCATTAAATAGTAAATAAATGGAGCTATTAGAGAAACACACTTGGTCCACTGTGTATGGGTCATTTGTATCTCTACCCACAGAACCCAGACTTATCTTCCTGCTTCGACACACATCTGTCATAGTGTGGCTCTGAGTTTTTACAGCATAGGATTTAATGAGAACAAATGGTACAGGAGAGAGTGGGAGAGTGCTCTGAGATCCACCAACAGAAAACAAACTCAGCAAGAGAATTACACTCAGAAGAGGAAATAAACCAAATACAGGCTTAATGTGTATGATGAAGAGCAGGAGGCAAGGGGGGGGGCATTCATGTTGGGCTTGGGGTCACACCATTCCCTGTATATGCCTTCTGAAATCCCTAACTATGCCTAAAGAAATTGAAAAAATGAAGGCATGATTCCCTACTAGCTTTCTTTTAATCATGTGATCAATAGCAGGCCTAAAACCAGAGAAGCAGGCTCTTTTGATTGAGAGAGAGATGCGTCTCAGACTAATATCCTTACAAAGGGCTGCAATTCCCACCAAGAGGAAGGTGGAACACAAGGGAGATACCTGTATTCAGCATGGCGGGGAAGGCATTTATCCCAGCAGCTGCAAAATTAAGATACTCGCTGTGTGCCCACTCGACTCAAAATAACTGATTCTGGTAATCTGTCAAAGCAATTCACTAGGATCATCGCCACAGAATGGCTTAGATAAATTGCAACAGTCACCGGCTTGCAAGTCATTTGCAAATAACCCATTTCACTGAAGCCTCAAAAGCATCACTAGAGTGTAGCTCTATAACGTAGGCAATGGCACAGAAATGCTCATTTGGATCCTTTTCATAGGCTATTTATTTTTCCATTCAAAAAGGAGCTCCTCACTCCCTTGGTGGTGGAGACACTGCAGATAACATTTAAAATGCAGAGATCTGCTGATTTTTAATGCAAAATTATATAACTGGAACTCTTCTTCCATTTCATGATTGTGTTAAGTAATACATTGAAACTGCACATAGAATCAAGGTTATGTCCTTGTTTTTGATGATTTATTAACTCAGAGCATTTTACAGTTCCAAATGCCAAGCAAAACCATGATAAAAAGTATTTCCTCAAAAGCCAGAAGTTCAGTCACTTACTGTAACAAAAGCATGTAAAAGAATATTAGCTTTTGTTCCAGGAAAACAGGACCTCCTCATGGAAGTCTTACTTTAATAAGTCAGATACTGTTTGTATAATAAACTGAAAGACACACATTTACTAGCACAGTTTTATTTCCTGCAATGAAGTGCAAAAAATGACTTATGAGAGAACTTGCAAGAATTCACTATCTTACTGTGAAAAAAAATGGCCTCATCTCAAAGGATGACTTTTATACTGGACATTTGGGAAAGTGAAGGTCGCTGCAAACAGCAGCTTATTTGTCCTGAATTTGTCTGTGCTCCCTTTGCTGGTACTGCAGTTATCTCTGTTTGTGCTGCAGCTTTTCTGTTTTCCAACCCAAATTCTCTTTGTGCCAAAACCTGATGCGCATTTGCTGTCCTGTGTTTATGAACCTACAAAACACGGCAATTCAGGATTGTGATCTCACTGCAAGAGTCAATGGGAAAGATAGCTGGGCTGGTTCAGAAGTAAAAAGCCAGGAAGATCACGTTCAATACAAACAGCAAACCTCGAAAGAAAGATTATGAATAACATAATAAAAGTACATTAAGTAGTCCCAGAAATTAGCAACAGAACAGAGACAACAGGTCACCCTCCTCAGCCAGTAAAGGAACTCTCCCTGTAGTATATGACTGGCCCAGTTTAGTTTTACATATCTCCACTGATGGAAAATATTTTTATTTTGAAACACAGTCTAGGAAAATTGTACGTCAAAAGGTCACTTCTCAACAGTGAAAGCTGTCCAAGAAAGTAGTTTAGAGAAACATGCATTAAAGCGTCCAGACCATATGGAGTTCAGACATATCTGTGCAAGGGTTAACAAGAGGGAGCAATCAGAACATTTTACTTTTGTTTGCTCTTGTCACTTTTTAGATTCCATTTTACTCTTCTAAAGGTTAACAAGAGCTTTGGTCCCCACCCAATGTGCACTGAAGAACGATGATCCCAAAGACTATGAATAAGGCCAGCCACCCGAGGCCATTTCAAAGAAAGCCCAGAACTTCATGGGATACACAAAAGATACTCCCCAGGGCACCTGCTCAGACTAGGCATTCATTTCTCTTGGCTTTCTAGTAGTTGGTCATTGCAGCCCTAATACTGCAGCCCTAGGGAACTGGCAACGATCAGAAAATAGCAGTCTGACTGTAGACAGGATACAGGTACCTAAACTCTCCACAAGGCAATCGCTTCTGCAAGCTCTCCAGTTGCTTCTGAAATTCAACCCCAGATCTACAGTGGGTATAAATCCTTGTAGCTCCGCTGACTTCCATTTAGCCCAGTTCAGGATCTGGCTTGCAGTGTTTAACCAAGTGCAGCCTTCACCACTGCCAAGAGGTATTGAGATCCAAAGGCACAAAGAACAGATCAGTTAGGCAGTTGGGTGTCTAGTAGTCCTGCCTCTGTGTCTCAGTCATTCATCTTCTCTTCAGACGCCAATTCCACAATCCTTACTCATGTGAGTAATGCTTTACTCCCAAAAGAGTCCCTTTCAAGTCAACAAGACTAAGGCTGTGTTCACACGGCACTTTTGTTTCGAAACAACCTCGTTGTTTCGAAACAAAAAAAACCATGTTCACACGACGCACAGTTGTTTCGAAACAAGTTAAACCCCATTTGGGGACGAAACAACCTTGTTTCGAAACACTTGTTTCAAAACAACACATGTGAACATGTTGTTTCGGAACAATAGGTTCCGAAACAACATTTAAAGGGCTGCCGCCTCAGCACCCTGGCCAGGGAACACTCAGCACCTTGGCCAGGGTGCTGAGGGGTGTCCCCTGGCCAGCAGGCACTGGCGGGGGTCAGCGCTGCCCGGCACTGAATCCACCCGGTGCCTGCAGAGCCGGGCTGCGGGCACCGGCGGCGGGCTTCAGCGCAGCCCAGCGCTGCTCCCCGCCGGCTTTTAAGCCCGGCTCTGCAGGCAGCGGCGGGGCTCAGCCCTGGGCTTCTCCCCCGACCCGCCGGCGGG
>ML681963.1:18345859-18470606 GCA_007922195.1 Podocnemis expansa | reverse complement strand
TATTTCGAAATAAGCTGTTGTTTCGAAACAAGTTGTTTCGACACAACTTGTTTCGAAATAACCCTGTGCGTGTGAACACAGCCTAAGTCAGGTAAGAAAGGGCTGGCAGGATTTACATATTCTGTTATGTTATCTGAAGTCTGATAGTGCTTCATAATAGGTTTACAGTGAATAGAAAACATGGCCACAAAACCACTTAAAGCTAAAATCAGCAATGAAGCCCCAAAATCTTAGAAACTGTAGTATACAGATAAATGAAACGTGTCATATCAATACATCTTCACATTACAGAACTCAGTTTCAGGGACCACCTCCTGATAAAAGCATTATTTAATAAAATAACTTTAAAGATGTATAAATGTTTAATTTCTCCCTCTCTCCCCATGAGCTATTGCACTGGCATCATTTGGACAAGATGGGATTTTACATGGAGAAAAATTAACAGGCAGTGAAACAGTTTCAGTCTCAATCCTTTGCTTGTGTAGTCAAAGACCAAAAATATTTGTATCCAGCTCCTGAAGTCTTTACTGATGATGCAGAGCCAGGTCACCCTACTGTAGAGTGAGGAGGAGCCATTTAACACCAAGCTACTTCTAGACGAGAACTGATGAAACAGAGGGTGGTGGACTTATAGTGTTTCAGAAAGCTCATGAAGGGCTCAAAGCAGCAAAGTGCTGAGGACTGTCTCCTCTCACTGAAGGAGGTGGGAAGTTGAGAGCTCTCAACACTGCACCAGGTGATCCAGAACCTTGGAAGATTGAGACCATGTTGAGAACAGCTGAGCAAAGCACACTAGTCTGAGTTTGCAAAGTATGTACAAACTCTTCCTGTGGTTCAGGTCCAAGAGAATCTTCCCACCTCAGTAGTCTCAAGTGGTCTCAAAATCTCAACATTTAGAAGAGCCAAAGCACCCAGATGAACCGGGTTTGGCATCCAAAACCACCCGAACCCCACTAAGACCCCATGATATTGATGTAACTGCATCAACCATCTGCACTCAACTCCAACCAGGCAGTTTCATATGCCAGAACAAACCTTTCAAAGATTTTCAGGGGTTAATAAAACCAGAAGCCAAGTAAAGCAGGGAGTCCTGTGGCACTTAAAAAACTAAGCTATGTATTTATCACATGACCTTTCATGGGAGAAAATCCCATTTCATCAGATGCTTTGAAGACGAAAGCATCTGAGGACCTCATGAGGTCCCTTCCAATCCTATGATTCTATGAAGTGGGATTTTCTTCCACAGAAGCTCATGTGATAAATACATGTGTTAAGTCTTTAAGTGCAACAGGACTTTTTTTTTTTTTTTTTTTTTTTTTTTTTTGCTGAACTATACTAACACGGCTACCCCTTTGGAACTTGGCCAGAAGTCAAGTGAATTTCATAAAGCTTCAGGATTTGTTGCAAACTCGTCACATGGCACTCATGTCCAGTCCCAGATTTTTGGGTGAACCCCAGAAAGTTCAGGCCACATTCAGACTAGCCAAACTTCCTGACAGCATCTATCCAGCAAAAACTAGTAATTGTTTACCACACGCACTGCAACACTTCTTTGCAAGTAACAGTGTAAGAACTTGTCTGGAGAGGACTGTGGGATTTTTACCACCCAGTTATTGTGAGGGAAATATTAAGTGATCTCCTTTGTAGAATAGCAGGGAAGGTGCCATAGTATAGCCTCATAGGGGCTGCAGGTTGCCATGGTAGTGGGGTCGTTTCTTGGGCAAGTTATATATCTAAGTTCCTTTAACAAGCGGCCTCGAGTTGATAGTTAAAGTGTGTTATCTCCCCTTTTTCATGCTTTTTCTCCTGACCATCTGGACAAGGAATGTAAGCTAGACTGTCCCCTCTTCGTTCTAACTGAAAAGGGAGTATTACCTCCTATCTCCTGCTCACCCTCCTTGGCACCATAGCCTTGCAAGAATGTAAGGTCAGCATCTCTAGGCAGAAATTAATGAGTTTGCAGGTACTGCGGCTGCCCAGGAAAATGCAAATGATGTCAACAGTAAACAGAGGCGGGGATAATTATATGCATTCTTTAATCATTAATATGCATTTGCTAATGTTAATGTAACCATATAAGGGTCTCTAAAACATTGTCAATCATGTAAGCATCATCATAGCATTATCATACTGTACTGGATAAAAGTGTTGTGATGCTGCCCCTCAGGGCTCTCTCTCACACTCGAGTTGTTGAGGGGGGCCTGCTTGGAGGGGCTAGCACTTCTTTGCTGCCCTCTGATGTAGTTCCTTTTGTTATTCAGCTGAATAATAAAAACCTGAACCACACCTCGTTTTCTGCTAATTTGAGTCTCAGCTGGGAACGGGCCTTCATCACTGGGGAGGATCGGTGGCCTCTCCTTCCAGGTTGAGAGCCCTGATTAATTTGTTCCCCCACATTATGCATGGTTACTCTTTTGACATCTAGAGGTGCAAATGTAGTGCTGCTGGAAAACAGGTACTGATTTTCCTGCCACAGACAAGACCCTACAGACTGCTAAGCAGGGCTTAAAATCTCAGGGTAACAGGGAAAATGATCAGTGCTAGTTGTAGATAGAAACACCATGACAACAGCTTTTCTCAGAGTAGTTTGGCACTTGTGGTCCCAGTTTTGGCAGAAGCACAATATGAGAGAGAGCCACATCCAGAGATTTCAGACCATAACCAACAGTTCAGCTAGAGCTCCATTTCTAAAAAGGTTTTGAGGATTGCAGATGATGAGTTTCAGAGCATATAAGGGTGAATGGGGTTGAGATGAGAGCTGGGAACATAGCCCCCTTTTCTTAAACTGGCCTATTGTTCCTGGTACCTAATGCAGAAGCCAGAAGGTTATCAAGAGCATAATACAGACATAAAGAAAGCATTTATGTTCCCAGTAGCACTTGAGTATTCAGGCCAGAGTTTGCTAAATAAACAAAAACAATCCTAGCTCAATTAAACAGAGTAAATAGCAAAATACAACCATTCCCATTAGGTTCATTTAGCTAAATCTGTTTATTTAAATAGGTGAACTAAACTAGCTCAGTTATTCTGTCCCTGAAACCTAGAGACATCCCAATCACCCAGACTTCCTCTGGGCTGTAGTGGTCCACCAGCAGCCCTTCCTTGGTCTCAGAGAGCAGCATTTACTGTCTCCCTATGTGTACTTGGAGGGAAGAGATTCATCACCACTTCTTGTCTGATTGTCAGCACCATGCAAAAGAAGCTACAATCTATCCAGAAGGCCATGCTTCGGTGGGAGTCCATGAGGGGTTGCAAGAACAGGGCATAATTTGGCAGCAAGAAAAGCTGATCACAGAAGCTGTAAGGGACCATGAAAGGTCATTGAGCAGTCCCCTGCACTCATGGCAGGACCAAGTACAGCAGTAATGCTTTTAAGCCAGTAATGTACAGTACAGTAAAATAATGTAATTACAGTACAGTAATGCTTTTAAGCCATTCCTGAGAGGTGTTTGTCTAACTTACTCTTAGAAAATTCCAGTGGTGGAGATTCCACAACCTTCTTAGGCAACTTATTCCAGGCGTTAATCACCCTGACAATGAGGAATATTTTCCTAATGTCCAACCTAAACCTCTCTTTTTATAATCTAAACTCATTGTTTCTTGTCCTATCATCGGCGGTTAAGGAGAACAATTTTTCCTGTCCCTGCTTGTAACAACCTTTTAGACACTTGAAAACTGTTACCATGTCCCCTCTCAATCTCCTCTTTTCCATACTAAACAAATTCAGTTCATTCAGTCTACCTTCATAGGTCAAATGTTCCAGACCTTTAATTACTCTTGTTGCTCTCCTTTGGACTTTCTCCAGTTTGGCCACATCTTTCCAGAAATATGGCACCCAGAATCGGACACAGTACTCCAGTTGAGGACTAATCACAGCCAAGTAGAGTGGAAGAATTACTTTTCAGCTATGTCTACACCTAAAATCTACACCTAAAAAGTTACTTTGAACTAAACCACATTTTTTTAGTTCAAACTAACTTTTAGGTTCAAATTAAAAAAGCATGGTTAGTTCAAACTGAAAGTTAGTTTAAACTAAAAAATGCAGTTTAGTTCAAACTAGCAGCTAGTTCGAACTTATTTAGTTTGAACTAGCAGGTCTACATTGTGCTAGTTTGACCTAATCAGTTAGTTCAGACTAACCAGCCAAACTAACTAGTTCAAACTAAGCTTTGGCTAGTTCAAACTAAATTTTTTTTTAGTTCGAATTAGCCAAAGGCTAGTGCAGACAGGGTTCAAATTAGTCCAGACTAATTTGCTACTGCAGACATAGCCTTCATGTCTTACTTGCAGTACTCCTGTTAATACATCCCAGAACAGTGTTTCCTTTTTTCACAACAACATTACACTGTTGACTTGTATTTAGCTAGTGGTCCACTATGACACCCAGATCCCATTTTGCATTTTCTCCCATGAAAGCTCATGTGATAAATAAATGTGTTAGTCTTTAAGTGCCACAAGACTCCTTGCTTTTTTTTTGCTTTACTAGACTAACATGGTTGCCCCTTTGGAAACTGCCCATTTTGTATGTGCTGTTCCATTCCTAAGTGAAGTACTGTGCACTTGTCTTTATTGAATTTCATTCTATTTACCTCAGACCATTTCATCAGTTTGTCCAAATCATTTTGAATTGTGATCCTATCCTTCAAAGCACTTGCAACCCCTCCCAGCTCGGTACCATCCACAAACTTCATAAGCGTACTCTCTGTGCCATCATCTAAATCACTTATGAAAATATAGAACAGAACTGGACCCAGAACCAATCCCCGTGGATCACCCCACTCATTATGCCCTTCCAGCATCACTGTGAACCATTGATAACTATTCTCTGGGGCTGGGTCTCCTGAACATCCAACAATCAATCTGATGCTTCACATTCCTTGTTGCCATTTTTTCCTCTCAAATTCTTTAAGACTTGGATTTTCAAAGGATCCAAAAGGAGTTAGGCACCCAATTGCCACTGAATTTCAGTGGTATGTAGCCATCCAATTCCCTGAAGCTACTCTGAAAACCCTGGCATAAAAAGTTGCATGTAATTTCTCTGCTTCAAGCACACTATGCTGTCCCAAGCAGCCTGAGCATAAGCATATAAGAAACATAAAGATGCATACAGGAGATGTGGACAGCAAAGGAGGAGAGATTCAGTGATATAATATTTCTGCAAAAATCTCGAGCTCACCCAACCGCAAATAGCTTTCAAATATGAACAGCAGTCAGAGGGAAAGGTCATAATTAGGGTTGGCAGAATTTTATTTTTCTGTAATTTAGAGGGGCAATCTTGATGTTTATATTTAAGCATTTATTTCAATTACCTAATTAAACGTTCACATTTGCAGGAAATTGCAACAGAAATTAGATAATTATTTGAGGACAGTGGATATTGGGAGTCAAAAAGTTAAACCTCTATGATCATTAAAACACAAACAATCCAACATCATGTCATAATATAAAAAGTAAATACACTCAGACCAAACTCTAATAAGTTCTCAAACAGCATTTTTCTTACTCTGCCGATCCATATTTTAACTTATTATTGATGGCAATATTTTTTCATTGGTTTTTGGGTATACAGTGAAATCAAAATTTACTAACAAAAAGTTAATCTTTGCAAGCCTAGTCACAAATTAATAACCAGTGGTACCTTGGATCTACATATGTTCTGAGCACAGACCCAATAAAATAAGATGTAATAATAAAGTACAACACAGCATGCCAAGTCTATCCCTCAGTGTAACTCCACTAACATCAGTGGAGTTGTATCCAGGGCCAGCGCTATGCTGTAAGCCAGCCCTGCGTTGCAGAGGGGCGCCAGCATTTGAGGGGCGCCAAAAGGGGACAGTGCCATCGTGCTCCCCTGATGACATCACTCGTCTGCGCCAGCATCGGTCTGCTGCAGGGGGAGGGGAGGGGTACAAACCCCAGCACCTTTCCTGGTTGTATCAGGAATGAATCTGGCCAGCCAAGATTATTTACAATTCAGCACTTAGATCAAAACTATTATAAATTCCATCAGTGATAGCAATCAAACATACCCTAAGGTTTCACTCTGAGGTATCTGGCCTCTGGCACACACTGATGGAAATCAGGGGTGATGCCATTGAAGCCAGAGGAGTTACCCCAGAGTAAAATCACCCAGAGAAGCGATTTAGAGCCTGTGTACCATGCTGAACAGAGAAAAGATTTCCAAGACAAAGCAATGGTCCAGCTAAGTTCAAATCAGGGCATGGACTATGCATCTGGGGCTCTCCACTGCCAGTTTTCAGAACCCAGGCAAGGACATGAGCAGGGAGAAATTCATCCCTGAGCCAGAGGAATATTTTTGACCTCTTAATGGTATGGAAACATTTTTCCCTGCTTTGCCCTTCAAAGAACTCCAGGTCTCAGCAGACACAGTACATGTGAATGTGTGGGGAACACTAGGGAATTACGAGTTTAGTGCACAAGGCCAGCTGCTTAATCTCTATTCATGCCATGGGGCACATTTTTCAAAGCTGGAGGCCTGCAGTCAGGTTCCTAAACTCATATTTTCAGAGTTAATGAGTACTTGCATGGATGTCAATGGGATATGCAAGTCTTCAGCACTTCTTGAAAATCAGGCACATAGCAGATCTATATTTAGGCATCTAACACTCAGTTTAACTGCCTAACTTCAGGCATCCAAATCTGAAAATTTTGGCCATGGCCTTGTGTGACAGGCTGGTCCCAGAATCTGGTCCGGTGTGCCACTATGGCTCCCAATCTCCACTCCTGAACCCCAACTTATGCCACTTTGCCATAAGACTAGTCACTCCCAACGTAGTCCACACTAGCCCCCTGCATGTAACCAGTCCCAGCAGTGAGTGTGTGCCTTATGGCTACCTATGGGACAGTCCCCATGCGAGCTCCCCCAGTCTGCAGACGCTAGACCTGGAACTCCTATCCTACAGGGACAGTGACCCTTCCCCCAACCACCATAGACTCAAAGACCTTCATCTCTCCATTCAACATAGAAATGGACTGTTCCAGCCTCTCTGATTCACACTCTCTAAAGTCCACAGAGCTTTAGGTAAAATAAACACTAGTTTGTTGCTTAAAGTATGATTTTAGGTAACTATATAGCAAATCAATGCACAATCATTTAATAAAGGAGACAGAAATTACTACAGGCAAATAAAAGATATAAAACACATGCTAATCTAATAATACTATTCCAAGCTTACTCTTCAGTCTATTCTCCTTTTTCTTACCCTAAAGACTCGAGTGATGTTCAGCTGGCCTAGGCACTCCTGTCCACGTGGATAGGCTCAGTATCTTGAGGTTATTTCCAAGACACTGCTCCTCTGGCCAAAGCCAGCAACTTTTCCCCCTCTGAAGTATCTGAATTCCTTTCCCTTTCCCCTTGAGTCCCCTTCCTCCTGGCCTGTGGTGATTTCCTTTCTTCCACCTGAGCAAAGCAGCTAAATTTGCATTGCCTTTTTCATGTAACCCTCTAGCCTCAAAAAGCGAGTCCTGAGGGTCTGAGCTATGTAACATGCTTCACCTCTATTCACATACATAATGCTGCAGGACACAAGACACCATGGTAATATGGTAGAGCATTCAAAAGGCAACCTTGCATGGCATAATTCACATCAAACCATACAATTATATTGCAAAAGTGAACAGAAAAATTACACAGGTCACAGCCCATTGTGAATCACATGACACCTTGCCAGTCACTAATTCATCTACAGGACACATGGAAAGACATGCGGATTGACACACATATATAGGGCTAAATTCTCTGCTGTGGTCTGTACCCAACATCATTCCGGTACACTATGCTATCACCTGGTGACTGATACCACCTCCCCCCCCCCCGCCCCCCGGCATGCACAGGAGTGAGTGGAAAATAATTGAGAGGGCACCAAGGAGCAGCTGTGTACTGCCACTGGGCTCACGTATGTAAGAACAGCCATACTGGCTCAGACCAATCATCTATCTAGTCCAGTATCCTGTCTTCTAACAGTATACAATGACAGATGCTTCAGAAGGAATGAACAGAACAGGTAACCATGAATGATCCATCCCATCAGCCAGCCCCAGCCTCTGGTGAACAGCAATCCCTGCCTAACCTGGCTAAAAGACATTGATGCACCTATGCTTCATGAACTTTCCTAGTTCTTTTTTGAAGCTGTTATAGTCTTGGCTTCCACAACATCCTTCAGCAAAGATTTCCACAGGCTGATTGTGTGTTATGTGAAGAAATACTTCCTTTTGTCAGTTTTAGACCTGCTGCCTATTAATTTCATTTGGTGACTCCCTAGTTCTTGTATTATGAGAAGGAGTGAATAACACTTCCTTATTTACTTTCTCCACACTGGTCATGATTTTATAGACTTCTATCATATCATCCTTTACTTGTCTCTTTTCAAAACTGAAAAGTCTCAGTCTCACTAATCTTTCCTCATGTGGAAGCTGTTCCGTATCCCAAATCATTTTTGTTACCCCTTTCTGTACCTTTGCAGTCAGCTTTGGACTTAACAACCCTGAATTATTTTGTATTGCTTGCAAACTTTGCCACCTCACTGTTTACCCCTTTTTCTAGATCATTTGTGAATATGTTGAATAGTACTGGTCATAGTAGACTCCTGGGGGACACCACTATTTACCTCTCTCCATTCTGAAAACTGACCCTTTATTCCTACCCTTCATTTCCTACTAGTTAATGATGCAGGAGAGGATCTTCCCTCTTATCCCATTACCACTTACTTTGCTTAAGAACCTTTGTTGTATAACCTTGTCATGGCTTTCTGAAAATCAAGGTACACAGCATCCAGTGGATCACTCCTGGCTTTCTGAAAATCAAGGTACACAGCATCCAGTGGATCACTCCTGTCCACATGCTTGTTGACCCTTCAAAGAATTCTAATAGATTGGTGAGGCATGATTTTTCTTTAAAAGAAACATTTTGATTCCTCCCCAACAAATCATATTCATTTCTGTATCTCCTAATTCTTTTGTTTACTACAGCTTCAACCAATTTGCCTTATACTGAAGTTAGGCCTACCAGCTTGTAATTGCAGGGATCACCTCTGGAGCCTTTTTCAAAAACTGAAGCAGTGGGTAATTAATTTAGGATTATTAGGACTCGATGACCTCTCATGGTCCCTTCCAGTTTCTATGATTCTATGATTTTAGAAAAAAATACTACTTTGGATTTGCTGTAACTAACATGCAGCAAATATTGAATAAATCCCTAAATATTTTCACTGCTCATATTTTCTCATACAATTATTTCAGGCTATGGAGTAAAAGGGAGGAGTTGAGAAAGAAAAGAAGAATCCTTGAAATCTACACCTGAATTCTGGGGGATGACATGTCACCACACACGCAACCTCATAAAATCCAAGCTTGGCTGTTCACAGATTGCTCTGACATGCTGCTCCTTTAAGTAGTTCATCCCCTGCCATCAGAAAGCCCTTGAGATACAGTGGAGGTCCCCCAGAAAAGTTCTTTGGGTTACAATTTCATCCTTCAGAAATCATAAGGCAGTACTGGAAAACCTATAGGACTCTTAGCATGAGCTCTCTCTTTTCTATGTGAAAGGGGCAGAGAAAGGCAACTAAAGATGCTATCAGCCAGGCCAGAAAAATAGAAATTAAGTTTACAGGAGCTGCATCTTCTTCTTGGAAAAGCTGCGAGCAACTGAAAAGACAGCTAGGCTTCAAGTGGAACCCCAGATCTGACACACAGACCTTCACACTAGGGGAAAGCTCACATTCTGTTCTGCATAATTTCTTAGATAGTGCTCAGCCCCTTCGTATCTGAGACCCTTCAAGCAGTGCATTAAGCAATCTTTTGTCATGTCACTTGTTCTCATCCTCTCCAAAGAGGGGAAATATATGTAGTGGAGTGTCTAGAGCTGAACTTTGTGGCTCAGGTCCAGTCTCTATATTGGAGCTGAAACACTAAAAGGCCCCCAGAAATGGGGGAAGAATGGAACCACTTCCAAACTAGATTCACAATTGATCTGCACACCAAGGGCATGTGTCTGATTAAGGATGCTTTATCTCACCAGTGATATTGTCCAGAATTAAAGCATGCCACTAAACATTAAGGAAACTTGAAGGGAAGTTACACAAAAGTGTTCTGTGCAGTGGTCAAAGGACAGTGTTACTAGGATGATGATGGAGGCAAAGAGAATATGAAGAGTATATAGGAAGGAAATGACCAGTGTCAGGAAAAGGAAAATGGATTTCAGGACAAGAGCTGTGGTTGGTGAAATAGCAAAGTAAGAGTAAGACAGACTAAAAAAAGAGCCAGTAAGTTAACGCAGAGCACTTCTTTCTGCTCTTAAAATCCATAGCATCCTATGGCAAGAGCTCAGTCCCTTCAATTTTGTAACAAGGCAGCAAGGAATTCAGGGCATGGACCAAACAGTCCATGACCCAGCAGCCAGTATAACCACTTACTATATTTCAAAGTGAGCACAGAATGGATGCACAATGCTACCCATTCTGATCTGGCAGCACCTGCACCCCCTTGCACAGGTGCAAACCACTGTTTGTGAAGCTGGGCTGTGGAGAATCAGCCTGCATAAAGTGATCAGGAAAAACCTTGTTTTCCAGTGATTATCTAGAAAAAATGTAAAGCATAAGGCACATGCAAGTGCCAGAGTTGCGCAGCCAGAGTCCCCAGAAACAAGGCTGCATGCCCAAGGATTTAAGAAAGAAAGAAAGAAAGAAAAAAACCTGAGTTTAATCAGGATTGCTACTTTTCTTTTCTGCTCTTCAAAACAGTGCCCTCTAGTGCAAGATTGTTCTTAGCACATCTCTCCTCAGTGAACGGTCATTCTCTTTAAGACCGGGACCATTTAAAGAAATCATTGACAGCTGCTGTCCTCTGACTGTTCTCTGTTGCAGTCTGCAACAATTTTGCACACTGTCAGTGCTTTTGAAAATGTAGGTTCCAAAGGAGTTTTCCAAACACTGCATGTATTTAGTGTGCTCAAGATGGACAGTAGGGCATTTCATCCAACTGTCTGAAATAACACTCAGCATTTGTCCAGTCTTGACAAAGCGTTTTTGTATGAATTGGCTGTTTAAACTAAAAACTGCACCTGTCTCTTTGATTTATTTAACTCTTCCCTCTAAGATTCTGAACCAGTAACGGCTACCAGAGAGAATCACAAAGTGAGCTGCAATTCAAAAGAACATTCTTGGAAATTTGTCTTGGTAATATGTCCAAATTCACCAGAAAGCATCTGGAAAAGCTGTACTCCCTAACTCAGATTTTCAGGTTACAAAGCTCCAAAAACATAAACCAAAGGTAAATACAACTTCCTGGTTCACCCTCCACTGGAAGCTATTGTATTTATGAGAAAGCCGTAAGTCTTAGCAGGGTGCAAAAATTAAGAATGTAATTAATAGCAGTGCATCTGGCTCTATGCAGGACAGACACGCGTGAGTTCAAATATCACTATGTTGAAAGACAGAGGAGGGGTCCACAACACAGAGAAAACCAATTCAACATACAACAGTGTAACTGCAAAACCTAAACTGCAAATATGAACTAGACCCTCATGTTTATAAGGACTGATCCACATTATGTTACTGGGTACAGGCAATGGATACACTGTTTATTCACTTTATACTTCATAATTGGTAAGCAGCTCATTGAATCTGTTTCAATCCCCTGACAGAGCATCAATGTATGTCCTCACTGGAGCTCCCATAGGAATGTGACTAGATCTTACTCCTTGTGCAGCAATGAATGGCAAGTGCCTTTTGCCAGAAGTAGAGCCCTGAAAATGTGCAGGCATCCACTTGATATACACGGATTCTTTTCACTGATCGGCTATGAATATAAATTTTGTATCTGCCCAGGGCCCTGCCCAGAACGCTTACCATGCACCCATAAAACAAAAGGAGCTACGCTGATAGCCAGGCATTGGGGTTTTCTGCCATTTTATACACTTGTTGGCTTCTAAAGAGTATACAACAAATCAGAGGTGCTTTAAGAACTGTCCCAATAAAATATGCAACTAAAGAATGGAAGAGAAATTAAAATAAATATGAAGGACTTTCCTAGGTTGTTGTTGTACTTTTTAATAGATCCAGGAAATAGATTGGTAAAGAGCTGAAATCATCATGTCTTTGGAATAAAAAATGACACATGACATCAATCACCTCAGTGTTACCCCAGTTCAATAGAAATGTAACCCTATTGAAAGCAACATTCACAAAACCCAAGTAATTTCCTGGTGACTCAGAAGCACAGTCTGAGTTCAAGTGACTGACTGACAGGAGCTAATCCTGAAGAAGAGCTAAATAACAGGTGCATTTTACCTACCTACCACAAAGAACTTCTCTGTGTTTGCCGGGACTACAAGGGAGCACTCTATCCATTTGCCACCACCTCGAGAAGTTATAAAAACTATTCCAGGGATGGAGCAGAATTACTCAGATGTCTTTTATCCCCATGGAGTAAAACTATTCCAGAGAGGGAGTGGAATTACCCAGATGTCTTTTATCCCCACAGGGCGAATACTCACCATATCCCAGGGAGCACCAACAAGGCGATTCTAACAGCTATGCTCTAATTCAAACAGAAGTCACTGGGCTGGATGACCTTTCACCACCTAGAGGCATCGCTAGCGGGGAGCTCCAGGGGCCTCAGCCCCCCCTGAAACTCAGAGCCAGCCCTCATGCATCACACCTCTGAACTGCACGGGGGCACACAATCGCTCCCCTGAGCAGGGAACACTCACTGCCAGCTGCGCACAGCCAGCAGCCACCGCCTCTAGCCCCTCAGAAGACAGAGTCTTCCGGCCAGTAGGGAACTGCCCCAGGCTGGCCCTGGGAGTTTTTCTAACTCCCACCCTGGCCCGACCCAGCTCTGAGCATGCTTGGAGCAGGGTCGTGCTAGGAGCCTCAGCCTCTGCCAGGGCCACGCTCTCCTCCAGCACCAGGTAAGAGAGCTGGCGGGGGAGGAGTCTGGGGACATGCACGCTGGTCTGGCAGGGAAAAGGGGTGGGGAAGGGGCCTGGCCTGGAGCAGCAGCAGCCGGACCAGGAGTTAGGGAAGGGCTCGGGGGCCGTAGGGTGATCGGGAGGTTAGGGAAGGGCTTGGGGAACCAGCGAGTGGGAGGAGTGGGTAGGGAATGGATCAGGGCTCTGGTGGCCATTGGGGCCTGGGCCCCACCTAATCTTTAAGTCAAGCAGTGCCCCTGTCCCCACCTACATTCTTTTCCTAATTCTAGTGCTGAATCCCTCCATTCCCAACTTCTTTGTTTCTCTGTCCCACTAAACTCTATTCCCGGCTCATTGCCAGCAGGGGTATCACTGCCCCAGAAAAAGGGTCAGGGCCTGGCCCTGGATTGGGCTCCTGCGACTGCTGGGCAGCGGCTCAGCTCCAGCTCCCCAGTCAGGATTGGGGCTGGATCCTGCCGCCACTGGCCGGCAGCCTGGCTCCGGGTCCTCGGCTTGAGTCAGGCCCAGTGCCAGGTCCCCAGCCAGGGTTGAGGCCAGCACTAGATCCTGCTATCATGGGCAGTCTGGCCCCGAGGCCCTGGCAGGACCCAGGGCCCTGGTGCTGGGACTGAGGGCTTGCACCCCATGTGCCAAGCACAAGTGATGCCTCTGATTCCCACCATCCACCACCTGCTTCTGCTCCAAGCTACTGAGCATTTCTGGAAGAAGTCCCATAACCAGTGTTCTCCTGCATTACCAATGCCCTCTCTTCTCTCTTTTAGATGTTATAGTTATTGTCCAGAAGCACTTCTCCCTCTCCCCAATCATTCATCGGCCTCTTTAGGTATGTGTATATTGGAGCTGGAGGAATAATTTCCAGCTCAGGTACACACACATGCTAGCTTTCATTAAGTTAGTGGACGACAAATATCAGGGCATCTATGGCTCTGTGGGCAGCAGGATAGGCTAGCTGTCCTCAACTACAGTCCCATCACTGTTTTTTTGGCATGCTAGTTCCATCAAAGCTAGAAAATGTACATCCATCCAAGCTGGAAATTACACCTGCAACTCCCATGTAGACACATCCTTGGACTGAAAGCTCTTTGGAGCATGGACCTTGTCTTCCTACTTGTTCAGCACCAAGCACACTTTGGGCAGTATTATTATTATTTTATAATACTAACAGTGTGATACAAGCCATACTTTAGTTGCAGGGTGGTTATTTTATTATATATCCTTTGTAACAAATGATATCAAATTTGCTGTCATTGCTTCAATGCTGAGTAATGCAATATTCACTTTTTCATCAAGAAGGTGAAAAGTAAAGTTGCCAGATTTGGTTTATTGGCATCCTTGATGCAGACACTGATCGATGTGGTCTGTATCAGGAATCTGTGTTTTCCCTGTAGCCACAAATGAAAAATGAGTTCTTTTTCTGACAGGATTCTCTATCTTGCTCTTGAATTCTCAGCCTTTTTCACATGTTTATCACTCTAATCAATTTACAAACCAACCTGATTTTTCTGCAGAATGATAAGCTTCTTTACATGACAAAACAAACAAATCAATATCTAAAAATTCAATATAAATTCAAAAATCCCTTGGAAAGGTAACAGTTTGGGGTTTGTTTTTATAAAAGAACAACCTAGTGGAAGGGAGACTTGTAACTTCTATGGACAAAACACACATAAAATATGTCCAAGGAAACAATCCTTCCCTGGCTCCTGCAGCTGGACTGGATGTTCCAAAAAGGTTGATCTATTTCAAACACTTGTACTTCTGGGGCCACTGGGATTCTCAGAGCTGCTGACCATTCCAATGTAACATACATTCTTGAGGTATACCTTAACAAGTAAAAATACAATTATTGGACTGATAACAATTGTGTCACACTGTTAATCTACGAAGTGCTTTGCAAACATTAAATATTTAATCCTCATAACTCCTAAGTATTATCCCCTTTTAGTGAGAGGGAAACTGAGGCACAACAGCTCTGTCAAGCTCCTAAAGAATAAATATCAGAGCTAGGATCAGAACTCAAGAATTCCCATTCCAAGGCCTGAGCTCAAACCACTAAAATACGTATATTACTGTATTAACATTCAGTTATGTTCCCAGACACTCACAGTCCTGCTGCCTCTTTCATTCATCTAGTCCTGATGACGAACAACGGTCCATGGCCTTGATTTAGTAACTTACTTGAGCATGTGCCTAACTTTAAGCATGTGCACAGAGCCACTGACTCCAGGGGAACTGTTCACATGCTTAAAATTAGGCATGTGCTTAAGACGGTTGCTTAATCAAGACCTAAGGTGATGTCTACACAGACAAAGCTCTGGACAGGCTAGCCTGCCTGAGCTAGCTTGAACCCAGTTACTGAGTGTAACAACAGCAGCGAAGACAGCACAGCAGGGTCAGTCCAAGCTTGGGACAGACACTAAGTATGTATGCCTTTCTTCTTTTGGGGCATGTCTATACTATGGGCTTAAGTCAACTTAAGGAGACTTAAGTCAACGTAAGCAAAGCCCTGGTCACATTTGGAGTTCATTAAGTCAACTTAAGGGCTTTCTTAAGTCGACTTAATAACTCTCACTCTTTAAGTTGATTTAGGCATTAAGTTGACTTTATTAAGTCGACTTAATGCAATGCGGCCATCTAAGTCTACTTAAGCCGCCCTACATAATAACACGTGCCTGCTTAAGTCAACTTAGTAAAGTTGACTCAAGCAAACATTTTGCATTAGGACACTTTAAGTCGACTTAACCAACTTTGTTAAGTCAACCTAAGAGAAGGGGGGACTCACGTCGACTCAATAAAGTCAATTTTAAGTAGACTTTATTAAGTCAACTTTACAAAAAGTCAACTTAGCTTTTGTAGGGTAGACATAGCCATTATTACCAGCACAAGGTGGATTCAAGATAAGCCTGGTAGGTTAACCCATACACAGTTCTTGTTGTGTAGACATACCAGAAGTAGTCACTTGTTCACAGTGGCTTTACACAATCATGCATGAGGCTTATACGCATACTGACAATAACAGATCCTAATTCTGTTCTGGTATAGCATGCAAATCCACCAAAGTCAATGGAGTACTCCAGATTGACACTGCTGGCCCTCTTATTTTATAGTAGTAGGTACTTTTGCAACTTAGTGCACAGTGCATCAAGAATTTTGAACATCACTACAAGGAAATGAATGATGGACAAGAGGGTGGTGAGGAAAAAGACCTAATGACAGCCGAAGCAAGAGAGAAATGGAACCTCTAAAAATATTTACAGAACTAAAAAGGAACAAGAAAAGCAAGAAATTCTTGAAACTTTAAAATATCACAATAAGAGCCTCAAAAAATGAAGGTGTGATATCTGGTGCAAAAACAAAAGAAATAACACAGAAAGCGAGCAAGCCAGCCCAGCAACCTGCAGTGCAGTTGTTATTCAGTAATGTCAGTCCCACAAGCTCCGTTGCAAATGTTAGCTTCTTTGATCATTGCTTCCCTGCAGCTGCTCATTACATGTCAGATGATTCTGTTCAATGCCTCTGCAATCAGTGAGAACACAAGTCTCCACATAGCTTCCATGTCCTCTCTGCTCTGTCAACAGTCAAGGAAGGGGGAAAAATTTGCCTTGTTCTTCTTAATGAATCTTCCATCTCAATGCACATCTCCTGTGATACCTGATAATTTAGCCAGTCATGAAAATCTAAATCAGCAAGAAAAGAGTCAAATTGAACTGTTACTACATTGTATGTCATTGTAGCTACCACAGCTGGTGATGTCAGTGTCTGAGTGAGAGACACTTTAATTCTGCAAATACTTAGTACTGACAGTAGCGCTTACCACAGTGATCACTCAGATTGTGGTCAGTTACTCACAGAACTAAGTACTATATTCAGTTATGTTTTGCAGAGCTGTGCCTTAAAATACATGGGTCTTTGGTTTTTCTTTTACCTTCCCTGTAAATCAGAAGTAATTCCACTGAAATCAGTGGAGTTACATGGGTATAAATCCAGCTCAAGTGGGAGGAGCCATGACCCCTACAACTTTATCTATGGGAAGTAAAAAAAGTTTCCCTCTCAAATAAAACCAAATAGCAACTGTGTGTGAAAATGATTTACTGAAAGATTTTAGCAAGCTTTGTAAAGCGTGTCTCTTGCCTTCAAAAATCCACAGACACTCAACTCCAGTTGCTGCATCTTCATCCTAGTCATTTTTTTCTCATTAAAGAGTCTTGCCTCATTTCCTGAGCACGTCTCTCATTAAAAGGACAAATTAACCACCCTATGCACCACAGAAATTAAGCAGGCTACTTGAGCTGGAACACGCAAGGTTCAGTTTAGGCACTGAAAAAGAATAAGCCACCCCTAAAGGCTCCAAGCCCATCTGCCCTGGTGCACGAAGGTTATGCTTACAAAGATGTGGATACAAAATGAAGAGCAGACTACAATAATTGCTATGCTTATTTATATCACAGTATCGCCTACGTGGTAACAGATAAATGCTCCATTGTCCTGGGTGCTCTTCAAACATGTGACAAAGACAGTCCCTACTGAGTTTGTATGTACCAGGAGCAACATGATCCATTTACTTTGAGTAGAACAAGAAGCAGGAACAGGGATACTCTACACCAGTGGTTCCAAACCTTTTTGAGTAATAAGGACCCCTTTTTAACATAAAAAAATTTTGGACCCCCAAATGATAATAGTTGTTACCAGGGTCTGACTGCAGGTAGCACTGCTGCAGAAGGGCAGTGGAGGACCTGGCTCTTGCCTGCTCCCGAGGGGTGGGGACATATGCGGCTGCTCACAGCAGCCAAACACAATTCATTTAGCGCAGAGGTTTCAAAACTCATTCAATTGGAGGGGCCACACTGGAAGGCAAGACACCTGTTGTGGGCCAGGTGGCAGCATGGGCTCCCCTTCCCCCATCCCCAACTCTGCAGGCTCTCCCACATCTTCTTTTTTCCCTACCCTGTGGGTTCCCCTTTGCTACACTGTCTCCCAGATCCCCCCCTTCCCCTTCTCTTTCCACTTCACCTACCTACTGATGGAAGGGGGAAAAATCAGTCTCAGTCACAGGCAGTTAGGTTTGGTTCCTGCCTCTCCCCCTCCTGCCCATCACTGTCAGTCATTCAGAATGTGGGCCTTTGGTTGGAACAGCCCCAGCTGGCCTTTGATTGACTTGTTATCACGTGGGCCCCATCCCCTTCTTCCTTTTTTATTTATGATTTGTGCAATGTGCTGTCAATCTAGTTAGCATGCTGACTAACTGACAGTGAACAGTTGTGTTCGGGGGCAACGTGGAGGTTCTCCAGAGCCAGCCTAGCCTGCTGTGGCTGAAACTCTGATTGGTTGGCAGGCCACATTAGAGGCAAGCCGAGATTGGCTGGAGCACTTCCTTTGTTCCCCTATGCTTCGACTCGGGTCATGTGAGAAAGTCAGAAACAGCCTAGTCCTGCTGTGCCAGGAGCCTGTCTTTGCAGTTTGCTGATGCAGACAGCTTCCAGGTAGAGCCCAGGCAGCAGCTCCATGGGCTAGATCAGCTCCCTTGGTGGGCAAGATCTGGTACCTTGGGCCATAAGTTTGATGCCCCTCTTTTAGAGCCCTCTCCAACATGGATCACTGGCTGGCAGCAGCTGAAGCCAGATGTATTCACGGACTCCTTGCAGCAACCCCATGGACCCCCCCCCCCCAGGGGTCCCTGGACCACAGGTTGGGAACCACTGTTCTACACAGTACAGCAGCTGAAATCTTTACTAATCATTTATTATTTAAACAGTAAATTGTGTGGGTATGGGGTAGGCACTGGGTTTTCAGAACAAAACTAGACACCTATAACAACCAAGGTTGAGAACCCTGGAAACTCTCAATTCATTCTGCTGTGTCAGGAAGGTCCTCTTCTGTCCTGTTTTCTGCCCTAGAATCACTTTCATCCCTAAAAGCCCAAGTTGCAATTAAAAAAACCACCTCTGAAGGCTCCTGAAACTGCTGATTATGGCATACTTCTGGAGTTTTAAAGCTTGATTCCATTTAATGGACAATGAAAACAAGTAAAAGAGATAACAAAAATGAAAAGCCTCAGACATCAAGAGCAATGCCCAGGGGAATGGCTCTGACCTCTTCACATAAGAGATCCAGAACATCCCTTTAGCGTAAAGCAAATTCTTTTTCTTCTTCTTCTTCTATTTTCTTTTTTTGTGGAGAACAGAAATTCTGCCACCTTATTACTCATAGAATAGAAGATCACAGCTACCTCTTGGCAGCATACAGACTTGTAACTAAGGCAATAATGGTTACAGCAACAGCAGGAGTGAACTTCTGCAGGAGAAAGGTGAACAGAATGACCAGAGGCATTATTTTTTGTAAGGAGCCTAGAAAATATTGTGATGTTTATGGGCACAGATGCTCTGAAGTCTAATTGCTAGTCAGATATTAGATTGATCTGCACTTTGTTAAAAAAAAAAAAAAAAAAAAAGAAAGACTTTGCAAGAAATATGAAGCATTTGAAATTCTCTGCAAAGGGAAGTCTAGGATTTCAACCCATTAGACTGGGGGTGATGATAAGAGGTCTCTTCTTCCTTATTGATTTAACACTTTACAGTTTATTTAGTCTTCGTGTTCCTTTATCTCACCAAGCCACAGATGCAACCTGGCCTTAACCTCTTGAAAGTGTTCCTGAAGCAGAGGGAAGGTTTCCAAGCTGCCATTACTGGCCTTCCTTTGCTTCACACTCCAGTACCTGACACACCTTTGTATCGACTCTATAATCATGTGGACACATGGCACCATGGTACATACTGTACACAGGCACTCCAGGGACATGCTGCTCACAGGCACACATTAGTTTCAGGCACTCACACTGGTATTACAGTGACTTTCACAGCCAACTGACTCAGTTTCAGAAGGTGAAGGCATTTTTCCTCAAGGCTCCCTCCTCTCACCATTGGCTTGTGGATGCAAAACAAGCAGTGTCATCAGAATAGAGGGATCTTCCCCCACAAATACTCCAAATGCACCAGTCTTAAACCACTTTAAATCCAATGACTTCAATAGAACAAACAAGGAGTACTGTGGCATTTAAAAACAAACAGATTTATTTATTGCAGGAGCTTTTGTGGGAGAAAATCCCACTTTGTCGTATGCTTTGAAGATGAGAGAACTTACAGAATGGGAGGAAATAAATACAGGGGAGTGAAGTCAGGGGAACAGGTCAGGTCACATTGTAACAGCAAATCAAAACAATTGTAAAGAGTCAAACACTGGGGAACAGCTTCCTCCATCTTCCATTTGTTAGTCTTTAAGTGTCACAGTACTCCTTGTTTGTTTTACTGAACTAGACTAACATGGCTGCCCCTTTGGAACTTGACTTCAAAAGAGTCGCTCCTAATTCACCCTGAGGGGAGGGCATGGGAGTTTAGGTCATTTGACTGGGCTATGGAAACAGACTTCGATGTGGACTCTGAACAAGAGCTGAAGATATCCTCCCCATGCACTTTTATTTGACTGTATGGCTATGTCTACACCTAAAACCTTAGTTTGGACTTGTTCAGTCCAAACTAAGTAGTTCAAAGTTAGTTCGAACTAACTGGTTTTTTTTTTTGTTTTGTTTTGTTTTTTTAAGTTTGTGGCAAATTCAAACTAAAAGTTAGTTCCAGTTAAAAAAACGCAGTTAGTTTGAACTAACCACTACTTCAAAAGTATTTAGTTCGAACTAGCACATCTACTTTTGGCTAATTCAAACTAAATATGCACATACGTTTGAACTAAGCAGTCAGTTTGAACTAACCAGCCAAACTAACTAGTTTGAACGAAACTTTGCTTAGTTCAAACTAAAAAAATTTTAGTTCAAAGTAGGCAAGGCCTAGTGTAGACAGGGTTCAAATCAGTTTGAATTATGGCTGCCTTAACTCGAACTAATTTGCTAGCGTAGACATAGCCTATGTGTCTAAGGCAGGTTTTACATGCCAATGAACCCTTTGCAATATTTGACCAGAAGGAGCTATCATTGCTAGTTGAGTAGCACATACTGGCTCCCTGGGTTCAGTAAAAAAATGAGTGGTTGAACCTTCTCAATCCTGTTTTACCTCCACAGAAACATCATGTTCCATCATTATGGGAGAAGAGTCTAACTAATCTAAAAGGCCCTCTCCATTTCTAAAGCTTTAATCTCTATGGCTATGTCTACATCAGCCAAAATTAGTTTGGACTTGTTAGTCCAAATTAAGAAGTTTGAGGTTAGTTGTTTGAACTAACCTCGCACTTGTAAGTTTGAACTAACTGCACATTCTAGTTCGAACTAATGCTTAGTTCGAACTAGAACATGTGGTTTGTTCAAACTATCTAGCTTAGTTGAAACTTCTTAAATTCGAACTAAGCCTTAGTCCTGGTCCACATTGTGCCTAGCTCAAACCAAAGCTCAAACTAAGCAATTAAGTCTGGACTAAGTGCCAGTACTTATTAGTTCAAACTAACCATTCCTTAATTCAAACTAAGAAATTTCTTAGTTTGAACAAGGGAAAGCCTAATGTGGCCAAGGGCTAAAATAGTCTAGATTAAACCTCCTTAATTCAGACTAATTTGTCAGTGTAGACACACCCTTTCATACTACACTTCCAGAGGCCTGAAAAGCTATGGCCTCATCTCAAAATATGACCATCATCTCTGAGATTCCTTTGCCAAAAAGGAATAAACAACTCTCTGGAGCTTGCCAAGCCAGTATGGAACTGGTACAGAGCCAAACCCAAGCTCCTCTAAAATACAAGTCCTGCTAAAGAACCCTTGGTCCGAGCTTAATCACCATCACCATGAGATGTTTTCAAAGAGAGCAGGGGAAACTCAGCTTCCGATGGGAATGCAATTCATCTTTGCAAAAGACACAGTACACATACACCTTCCTGGGAGCAACTTTGTCCCCACAAGTGCTTGCACCTGCAAAAATGAAGATCCAGCCAGAAGCACCAGAGCATGTGCGATCTGAGAGATCGATTCCATGTCCACGTTCCAGCAGTTTTGCGATGCTTCAAGCCCTGAACCTTTTTAATTCAGGGAGGATGAAGGGGAAGTATAACAAATTTGGTTCCTCCCCATTAAAAGCTGCTTGTGCTGCTTAGCCTCAAGATAAAGCCCATAACAAATATTTCCACTCACTTTCACCAAAATTATCAAAATTAATTTTGGCTGACAATATGCCACTTTGACTGGAACCCAGAATAAGTTCTGAATTTTTCACTTCTTTGAACTTCAGTGCTAAAGAGAAATACAAAACCTCCTATAAAGTGAACTACAAATAATAAGGCATGTACAACATCCCCCATTCATTCATGAGAAAACCTATTTAGAATGAGACAACCATCCCAAGTTACCCAAACTGGTCAAGTGAAATTCCAAAGAGGTAGCCATGTTAGTCTAGTAAGGCAAAGAAAAAGCAAGGAGTCTTGTGGCACTTAAAGACAAACAGATTTAGTCTTTAAGTGCCACAAGACTCCTTGCTTTTTTTTGTCAAGTGAAAGTGGCTCCAAAAGGGCAGAGGCAATAATACTGCTGAAAAAGCATGAAATGATTATTCATCTGCTGTTTGTTTCCATGGCATTAATCTTTACAAGTTTCATTGGGTACTCAAGTGGTGTTCTAATCCATGTCAAATTAGCATTAATAAACACTACATTATTTAAAGCCTTGCTTGATTGAAAGGAGGCAGTGACACCATAACACAAGTTCTTAACTCATTTTGGGGAACTAATTACATGGAACCAAATGTTACACCTGGAAAAACTGACATTGCCGATACCTGAACACATAGCATCACACTTCTATAGCAGGCAGGGTTTAGTCTAGTTGCCTGAGTACTAGGCTTGGTGCCCACATTGGTGGGTTCTAGTCCAAATACTACTTCTTAACCTAAAATCATAGGCATTAAAATGGCAAAACATACACAGTCTAACTATTTGCTCATAACTAATCCAGGCATCTTGCTTCCTGTGTATGATGATCAATCAGTCCTTGTAATCCTCTAGTGCAACACTAGCTAGAATATTTACTTAGCTAACTTTCCATTTGCAGAGCAATAAACAAGTGTTTGAGACTTTACCTTAGCAATATGCTTCCTAAAACCTACTGCTGTTGTAGACATGTAAGTTTTGCTAAAGTGCCTTATTGACTGAAGTGACTGATTGCTGAGATATTGTGGTTAAATTTTTGTATTAGAGCACAGTAAAAAGATTAGACACTGGCTATATTTAAGTTCTGTGACATACATCATGAATGTTACACCGTTAAAGCTTTATACATACAAATACTCTCTCCAGGCCTAAACCCACCCCTTCCAATGAAGGGTGCTTTGCTAGTGACATTCATGTGTGGAATCAAGCCCTCTGTCCTTCTCATCCATACAGTGTCTAGAATAAATCCAGTTCTTTTCTGTCAACTTTTATAGAAACCCTCTTGCTTCCTCTCTCTTACACCATGCACGCCCTCTGTCACACAACCACAGCTACATCAGCACAAACTCCCTTGTACACTCATTTCTCTTAGCTCACTCAAACATGTTCACTCTCCCCTTCACCTGACAAAGAAGCTCACGTGCACCTTGCCATCACAAATCTTGTTCCTTTTAAAGCTCAGAATTTGACCCGATCTGTCAGTGGTAAACAGTACCTTGCAAATCAGTTCTTACTGACTTATTACTGAAACAAAACTGTCTTGGTGTTTAGAGATTTCAATAGGATAAAGGCTAAGAAAAATTTCAGCATTTGACTCCATTGTCCAGCTTGAACATGTACTTCGCACTGAGAGTGTATTGTGCCATTAGCAGTTAAAAATAAGCACAGAGGTAAATTCAAACCATATCCCTTTTCTGCCCATGAAGTATACTTCAAGAGGAAATACTAAGAAATGGCATTCATTTCCTACAACACCAAGCACAAACTGACAAGCTGTATCATGTGAAAAGAGCATTGTATTTATAATTGTTGGTGGTATTACTCATCAGAATTTATTAGGTACTAGCAGCTATTATAAGAAAGAATACAATGCAATTGCCAATGCAATAACATTTCCATAAAATTACAGCTTGTGAAAAAGATCTTCAGAGCACAGTTTTAAAAAACATCATACATTAGTTGACTTGAATTTAATTCTCCTCTTTGTTATTTATATGTCACAATTCTTCAGAGATGGCACTTTTCAGACTGAAGTTATAAACGAACATTTCTGTAAACAGTGTCAAATGCTTTATGTAGGGAGAGGGTTAGGGTGTGGAGTTCTTTGCATTACATGTAATTTCCTAAGAATAGCTAGCAATGAGAGGTGGGTGCTGCATTTTAGATAAGAAAAAAAGACAGGGGAGCCTTTCACCTCTAACTCCAGTTCAGCATAGGTCAGCAGCAACTGAAAAATACTAGAGAGGAAAGATCATCAAGTCATTAAGGGCATACTCTGAAACTTCAGAGACCTGGGTTCAATGTCCTGCTGTACCAATTTTCCATGTGACTTTCAGCAAGCTATTTAGCTCAAGATCCTTGAAGATATTTAAGTGTTCCACTTCCACCGATTTCAGCAGAAAATAAGACCCTAAATACCTTTCAGCAGTGGTCTTCAAACTTTTTTCCCCTCAGAATCCGGTTGAAAAAAATCATTTATACATGCGACCAGTGCTCCTTTTTTTTTTTTTTTGTAGTAAAAGTAGTGGGGGGAGGCTGGTACTATCCTTTCCCAGGCTGCCTCTCACCCCAGCTGGACAGCAGGCTGGCAGGAAACAGGCAGGCGTAGGACTACCAGATACCAAAGCCTGGAAAGGACGACAGGGAAGTACGAAAAGGAGGACATTGGAGGACACATGGAGAAAATGTAGTATTAATGGAATATTCTTCTGGTTTTTAGGGGCCCCGGAAAGCTTTCCCCTAAAAATAAGGTATTCTGTGGAATTCCAGCATACTTTAACCCCAATAAGTAAAAAGCCGAACAAAATCATGTATTTTAAAATGCCTGCCAGATGGAGGACGTGAAAAAAAAAGGAGGACATGAAGGTAAGGAGGAGGACATGTCTTCCTTTCACCTGACATCTGGTAACCCTAGGCAGGGGCCATATTAGAGTTTTGGGGGCCCTGGGCAAAAGTCAAGGATGCCCCCACACCACTGCATGAGGCTCCCATTCTTGATTTTTGCTCACTGCTGGTCATCCCACTGCTCCCCCCCCATTCACCCAGCCTCATCAGTTGCCACCTCCCCCAGCCTCACTTTTCTCCCTGTGCTTGGAGCTACAGTTCTCTCTCTTCCCAGTTGCAGGAGACCCGGAGTTCCTAACCTAGCAGCTACTCTTCTGGCTCCCCGCAGCTGCCACAGGCAGCTTCTCCTGCTGCCATGGGAATGGGGCCCTGCCAGTGTTGGTGCCAGCAGGGAGATGCGGAGGCCGTAGGGCTGGAGCCCTGCAGATCCGCCGGCATCCACATCCAGTATCCGCAGACCCACTGTTGTGGATTGCAGCCCTGGTGTGGATTCTATTTTTATCTGCCCAGGGTGCATTAGCTGCTGCTGCTGCCTCTATGAAGAGCAGTGAGCAATGTAAACAGCGGGGAACAATGCTCTAGCCAATCCCAGCTCAGTTCTGCTTGCATCTGCCTCCCAATCAGAGACAGTCACTCGCAGAGCTCTGCCCATTGGCTAGTCCCATTTCTGACTCTAGGAGCCCCAATGGCCAGTTCCCACACTCCACCAATGATCTTGTGATGGGCAGCTACCCCAGCTCCGGCCACCCAATCAGAAGACTGAACAGCTGAGGGATCTCCAGCTTCCCTACCTAGCCAAGGGAGAAGAAAAGTTGTTGAGATCTGGGCCAAGGGAGGCTCTGAACTCCTCCTTGTCCCCACTCCCCAGCCTCAGCTCAGCAAAAGCTGTGGCAGCCAGACAGAGGCTCAGGGCAGGACTCTGGGGTTGCTGCAAAGTGGGAGCAGGGGTGGTGCTGATGCAGATGGACATAAAGCCTGACACGCAGATCCCGGCTCACGTACAGGCTGACACAGAGCAGATGCAGATCCAGATCCACATTTTTGTACCTGCACAGGGCTCTACACATGGCCAGCCAAGTCAGCGTGGCCCACTGGGGAGGAGGGGGTGTCAAATCCCCCCCAGTCCTCACCTGGGACCCTGCCTGCTGTCTTGTCCCACCCCATGGCCTCCCTGCCCCGCTACCGGCTGCCGCCTGCTGCCTGCAGCTCCTACCCTTGCTGAGTGGCTGCCAGGATACTTAAAGCTGCTAGCTGGGCAGCAGGCTGGCAGGAGACAGAAGCCCCCATGTTCTGTGGAAAATAAAGGTGCCAGTACTCAGCACCAGGGAGTATCATCAGAAGAAAAGCCCTTCCAGTGACCCAACAATTACATCTGTGAGCAAAACAAGCCAGTAGTCCTGTGGCACTTAAAGACTAACAATTTGATTTATCGCATGAGCTTTCATTCTATAAATAAATTTGTTGGTCTTTAAGAGCCACAGCACTCCTTGCTTGTTTTGCTGAACTAGACTAGCACGGCTGCCCCTTGGATCTTTGAGCAGTTCATTCCAGTCTTTCAGCAGCAACAGCAGGGGATGCTGTGACCCAGGATCTGATGGTCTGTGACCCCATACTGGGTTCTGACCTGTGGGTTGACAACCACCACCTTTGAGGGTCAGGGCCTAAATCTCTCTGTGCCTCAGTTCCCTATCTGTAAAATGGGGATGAAGACAGTGCCCTGCTTGACATTGGTGTTATGAGGATAAATAAATACATTGGTGACTGTCAGGGACTTGGAAAGCACAACGATGGAAGACAGCTAAACTGCCAACAGCTGAGACCAACAAACGTTTAAGTGTCCATGCAAAATAAGTCTGCAGGTTCCCATGCCATGTAGTTGTATCGGACCCAGGATATTAGAGAGATGAGGTGGGGGAGGAAATGTTTTTTATTGGAACAACTTCTCACAAGCTTGTCTCTCTCACCAATAGACCCAACAGACACAACACAAAACTAGAATCATCTGAGAACACAGCTGGCAGTCTCAGTCAAATGGCCGAGGGCAGACTGTGCTGCATGCTCACCCATGTGGGAGCAGGGGCTCCAGGCCTGTACCTGGTTGACCCCACACTTTCCACCAGAACTAAAATTCAAAGAACATAATACAAATGTCATGGGCAGTGGAAGCAGAGTGAGTACAAGGTCCAGATTCTGCTCTGAGTCACCATTTTAATCTGTAGGAATCAATGCAGTTACTACAGTTTAACCCCCCCTAGATAAGAGCAGGATGTGGTACCTGGTGTTCAGAGCTCTCTAGTGATGGCCTGAAAAGAGTTAACTCCTCAAACAGCTGATCTAACTCAGCTATTTGCCCTCTCTTTGCTGATGGTAGAGCCCAGCCAAGGTGGAAAGCTTCTCAGCTGGAGCAGAATATGCTATCAGTAGAGGTTATAAGAGAAACAAGCTGAGAAGCATTTCTTTTTGGCTATATGCTGGGCTGGGAAGGTGACCCTATGCTGAGACTAGATGCTAGGTATACTGAACCCAACCTCATAGGTTATTTTTTTCCCTTCTCACCACTTGAGGTGTTGCAGGTAGTTTGAGGTGTCATGTCCCTCTGACAGAGGCCACTATCTCTATACTAGCTCATTCAATTTCTTTTAACTGCCCCAGCCTGGGATTATGCTTATTTTGGGCACAACTGGGCATCCAGCTCCAGCAAGCCTGGCTTCCCTTCCTTTTATTGTTGTTGCTTGGCATCAGAAAGCACTGAGGGGTGGAACTGCTACAGAAATTAATCTCCAATTTATCCTAATTCTTCTGCATTTGGGGTTCTCATTTGATGTCTTCATCTTGGTTTTTTGACTTCAGAAGGCTGAAAGGACTGTCTGAGCAAGGAACTTAAACTCCCTTTGCCATATGCTCTCTGCTCCTTATTGTTATTCGCACACTCAACTTTTAACTAGCATTACAAATTCACCAATTAACTGGCCTAAACCAGCACTTGAGACCATTAAAATCCACAGGGAAATCTGTCAAACCAACTACTGTACTGATCCATCCCATCAGCTCTGAAATGCTCTCATTAAAAAGCAGCTGTTCAGATGAAATATTAGGCTTAAAAACCCTGAAGAAAAGAATTTTCATACTGCTTGTTTCAGGTGACTTTCTAGGGCTTCAAGCATGACTACTCAGATTAACCTTAATGCACACGACACACTATAACAACAACAAACCATGCTCTCTTCGGGTACCAAAGTTTTTCTTAAATAATCCTTGAATCAGAAGATGACTCAGAGGCTCTCCTGAAATTGCAGGATGCCCATTATTTGTAATCTTTAGGGATGTTGCCTGGGTTTTTTTTACTGGAGACCTGGGTCCTGGAATTAGAAGGGGGAACGGACAAATCATTGAAGCAGGGTAGCAGGTGTCAGCACTGGAACCAGCTGATTGATGCTGGGAGGAACTGGAAAGTTTAATTAAGGAGTGGAGGAGAAAGTACAGCACTGGATCAGACCCCTAGTCCATTTGTCCTGTCTCTGACAGTTGCCAGGACCATATGCTTCACAATACAGTGCAAGAAATACATCAGTAGGCAGATGTGTGATGATCTCCTCAACTCTTCCCCATGGAGGTCTCATACTAATCCTTGTACCTCTAGGCTGGTGTAAACCCCTAAGCAAGAGTCCACGTAAGGAGTAATGGAAGGCTCCAATGTTTTCCTGGCAGTATGTGAGACTTCATACTCCTAGGCCCCCTCCATTCTTACCCCTTGTTCAGTACTCAAGGAGAAGCTGAAAAAGACTTCAGAGTCCTCGCCAATAAAAGCTAAGGGAAATTTCTTTCCTACTTTGTATTTAGAAAGTTCAGTCCTGTGCCATGTGAGCTCCTATGCCCCAAATACCATGGTTAAGAGGTTCATCAGAAACACCTTTACAGACAGAGGAGTTTCAAATTAAACAGCATTATTCAAACCCATTTTATACTCTGATACACCAACTGGTTTCTCCATTCCCTGTTTTCCTGACTCCTAGTAACGTAGAACATGTTAGGACAGAGAAGCTCTGAGCCAAGGAATGCAAATGCTAATTACCTTCAGGAGGAAAAAAGCAGCAACCTGACCCTTTTGGTAAAGAATAGCACAAACTTGAGCCTCACATTGTGTTTGTCATTTTCAGAAGAATTTGTGTGTTCTCTTAGGTAACTGCAACTAATTATGCTAATATAAAATGTCTTTTTCCCTATTTCATTTTCACACTTTTACCAAGTAAGCCCCATCAAAAAGAATTTGCCTTCTAATATTCTAGTTCACCTTAGAGAAACTGAGACTTTTACGGTGTTGGGTCAGAGCTGAACTGCAAAGGGTCTGCTTGAAAACAGTTCATTCCTAGACGGCCTTTACTAGTAAAACCACAAAGCTCTTTCTCAATATTATTTAATTAAAATACTTCCATAAATTACAGAACATGTTGCAGGAAGGTCTATTATTTTCTAGTTAATGAGTTAGCTATCTAGGCATCTATCTTAGGCCTTTACAGTGTCACCCATCACCATAGTGCCTGAGCATGTACCTGCCAATAGATATCTACTAACCAGTTTAAAGGCACTTCAAGAAAATGCTGGGAGGCAGATATTAATGCAAGATTGACTCATGCAGATCCTGAGACCAGAGAAGAAATTGATAAAAGCTGGAAAGCAGCAGAGATTCAATGCCAGGCAAAACATCAATTCAGACGGAATCCCCATAAAACTAAAATTAATGCTGAAGGATAAAGCTAGGTAAACCTCTCTCAGTTAAGTTCAGGCAACAGAGATTGAGTTTAAACATCTCAGCAGTCCAAATTCAATCAACGTCTTTCAGAGCAAAATTAAATGAAGTGCATCTCTATCCTAAGAAATGAGCTCCACGGCAGAGGCTGTAATAAAATGAGAGTCCAAAGAAATACGCATTGCTGTTCTGACTCTTTCTTCAAAGGAAAAGTTGGGTTCAATGGTTTGTCTTACACAGGGTCAGCCCGTGATTCTCTGGTACCCTAGATGCCTGTAATTTTGGTGCCCCTCTGGGTGGGGGCAGTCCAGGGCCCAGGATAATCAGCCTGTGCAGCACCCCTACCCCCCTCCCCGCTTGGGGGGACGGGGCACAAAGGGCCAGCACCGCACTCCCGCCCCTCCCCTGAACCAGGCATGGAGCGAACCGAGCTCTGCTCTCCCACCGTGCCTCTGGGCCAGCCCACTCTGCTCCCATGGTGGAACAGCCAGCCCAGGGGAGGGGCGAGAGAGCGGAGCTTGGCCTCTGGGCTGGCCCGTTCTGCCTCTCAGTCAGCTGTTCCCCGCTCTAGAGCTAGGGTGAGCAAGCCCAGCGGAGAGACCAGGTGTGTGGTCCTGGCCCCCACCCCCTTCCCCGCTGCCTTCGGCTCCACACCAAAAGCAGCAACGAGGGGGCGGGGGACAGTGTAGCCATGGAAGGCAGCAGTGTGGGGCCCATGAAACCATGGGGCCACGGGTGATTGCCTGTTGCTCCCCCCCAGGACAAGCCTGGGAGAGCACTCTTGGTGCCCCCTATTGCTTGGTGCCCTAGACAACTGCCTAGGTCACCTCTATGGACAGACCAGCCCTGGTCTTAGTTATTTGTAAAATGCCATGAATGCTTGTGCTCTCATTGAGTGGGCCCTGATTCTTCCCAGGAGTGGGTTGTTAGCTCTGTGGTAGCAGCCTTTAATGCAGCTCATTATCCAGAACAAGATGCGCTGGGATTTTAACTGCCTGGCTCTTCATGTGTTCATCGCTGCTTTACAGATTTTCTGGGTTGGGACCTGTGGAAGGAAGGCCATTTGTTGAATACCTTTTCTATTTCACAGTGAATGTACTGCCCTAGCCAGGTGCTCAGCACTTTCTGAAAAATCAGACCACTTTACAATGCCTCCAGTTGGGCATCCAAATTTCCTAGTCACTTTTGAAAATCATGGCCATGATCTTTTTGTGCCAAGCGTCTGACAAAGTGGGATTGAAAAGCTCATGCGATAAATAAATCTGTTAGTCTTTAAGTGCCACAAGACTCCTTATATTATTTGCCCCCCAAAGGAGGACTGGGGTTAGGAGGCTGTGAGGAATAAGAGTCTTATCTAATAGATATTGTTAACTGATTAATAGCTGGCAAGTTTATTCTGTCCCCCTTCTCCCACCCACCACATTAAAGTTCTCTTTGTTTTAGCCCCTGGACTCAATGTTTGTTGGTGGGGAAGTAGTGCCTATCAAAGATGCCCAGGGGTATTTACTTTTCCTGTTTCTGGATGGTGCTTGAGCTGGTGTGATTTGTAAAGTTTCCCCACATAAAACAGAAGATGTTCATTCTCTGAGACTATGCAGTCTGCATTACTAGATGTTTTGGGTCCAGTTCCAGTTTTGTCAAGTCCAAAGGAAAAAGAAGAAGAGACCTTCCACCCTCATTCCCACTTCATTTTGCCTGGACTTCTTTGAGAATCCCTTAGAAGTGGTAGCACCCAGTCTGAAAATGACATAAGAGGTGCTTGCCAAGCTGGGACTGGAGATTTTGAGGGTATGGATTCCACCACCTATCTAAGACTGTGGACCCATTCCCTGGCTTAGTCCTAATGTTAAATATGGTTTGTTTTGAGGAGAGGGGAAAACAGGAGGAGTTTGTTCTATAGTATCCAAACTGAACTGGTGTTGATTTACTGTAACCCATTTATCATCACTCCTAATTAATTAGAGTAATATATTCCTCAACTGTGTATGGTATCTGCACCCTAGAACCACATCTTCCATTTTTCCAGGCTGTGTGTATTTAATTCCCTTAATCCTACCTCCCAGTCAGTCTCCTATTCACTATATTTGAAGGTGTAATTATGCATATATTTTCACAATGAATCTCAGAATGACATAGATTACATGCATCCTATACAGCTCCCGAGTTAGGCAGCTACCTTCATGTCTTTCCACTGCTTGTATACATGCATAAATGGCACTGGGTAACAATGCAGCCTCTCAGGCCAAACTTCAAACACAAAAATTGAGAACAGGGATACGGTCGGCTTTCAGAGCTAATCTTTACAGTAGTTTAAATTCCTCCTGCATGTTAGCCTTTGAAGCAAATTTAGCAATTACTTATTTTAAATGTATGTCTTATACAAGGCAAACTGAAGCAGTACTGTTCAAAAGCCCAGCGCACACAGGCAGACAGATGACATTGCTGACATTATATTTATCCATACAACAATTCAAGGTATTACTTTTACTGATAGGGGTGAGCTATCATCCACTCTTCCAAAAGACTGCTCTGTGAAATCTAGGAATTAGAGGGGTACAGTGCAAGCAAATGCTGGGCTGGCAAGTAGCCTGCCTAGGGCCAGCAGAGGCATTTTAGGACAGCTCTCCAGCACATCACTGCTGCTCTATGATTGGGGCCCAGGAGAGAAAATGCAAGCTGGATCCCTCCCTGGAGAACAGAAGGTACAAAATCTACAAAGCTGCTAAGTGCTCCCAGCCTGAGGAAACAGTCGCTCCAGAATATAAGCCTCCAAAGCAGCTTCAGGATGAGGTGCCTGCTCCATGACTCAGTCAGCTTCTCAGCTATCACTCTGTTGAATACACACAATAAAAGGCAATACGATAATGATTCCAATATTATTACAACAATTATTCATACCATAGGGAGGAGGGGTGCTAATATCGGCACATCTCCCTTTTTCTCATCTGTGAAATTGCTGCCTGTTATAAGGTATGAACAGCTGCATAAAAGTGCAGTTTATTCAAGTATTATTGTAGCTGATAACTACCATAGTCGCTGACACTAGACAAATTTCTGTGGCAATCAATTCATCCAGCAACAGCTTGCTGAGACTCCGCCATGGCATAGATTTACTAGAAGTGAAAACCTCTTTAGTGCGAACTATTAACTCCCACTGCTTGTTATTCACACTAGCACTAAGAATGCAACTTCACATCTTTGATGGCTGGCTGATTCTATGTGAACTTGATGAAAGAAATGGACATTAACTTTTTGTTTTGGCAATAACCATACTGCCCATAAAGTTATTTCAATGCAAATATGCCAGGTTATATACTTTTAATGACTTGTTTTATAGCACCAAAGCAAAACTGCAAGGAGTATGTTTATTTATACCACCAACAGATTTTGAACTAAATGCTGTAAAGACTACGCCATATTGTTTAAAATGTCAGACTTCTACTGATGAAAGGAACGTATTCAACTACAGCTAAAAAAAAAGAGCTAATTTATGAAATCTGATTTTACTGAGCTTATATATACATAGCTGCAGTCCAATTTACCACAGAACAATCACTTTTCTGGGCATGGCACTATCGTTCATTTCTCTTGGAGAAGGTAGATCAGAATAGTTGCAACTCGCAGTGGTGACTAGGATAACAACTATTAATGTAAGCTCTCAGGGGCTGGAGGGGAATTAGAAAATTATAAAAAGAGGCTGGGTCTCTTGAGGATTGTTCACTCTCTCGGCTCAGAAGAACTGTGGAATTGAAAAGTTCCTATTTAAAAACTAGAACTGTAGATAAACTAGTTAAAAATGTAGAATTCTTGCGCCTGCTAGCTTTAGGAACACAACTGGTCTTTATTAGAGATGCCGCTACAAACCCTGCAGCTTTGCCCTTGGAGCAAGAGGTATTAGTTTCATCAGGGAAACATCCCTCTCAGCCATCAAGGCCTAGAGGGAAAGAAGGTATGGGGATGAGCTGAGAGCTGGAAGGGTCTTTTGGTTTTTTCTCATGTTGCTTCCCAAGCGGCTCTTCAGGGAAACTGAGAAAAAAATTACAGGAGAAAGGTCAGAAATAAAGCTAGAAAGTAATTCGAGTTGAAGTGGAAGCCAGCAAGAAAAGCTATAGCAGCAGGAAAGGTTAGGAGTAAAGTTACTTGTTATTTCTTATTAAAAAATAAAACAGAGGCAGAAAGAGAGCTGATGGGGCCAGGCAGAGAAGATAGTTCTGAGGAGATTTAATTGTATGTGGGACTCCAGAGGAGCAGCAAAAGAATCTTGAAAGTGATCAGGAGAGGAATATGATAGCCATGGCTTTCATGTTTATAGTTTAAACCCTGAAAGAGCCGAGGTCTTTGCTCTTTCCATGACCACTGTCTTCTCCAAGTTGCATCCTGAAAACACAACCCTACCTACTTTACTGTTGCCTTCACCTGCCAGTCAATTCAAATTGGGATAAGCAATGAAAAAGATCTTTCGTACTTGACCTAGCAGTAATTTCAAGAGTCATTGTGTTATCTTGGCCATAATTTTCATCCCACAGACACATTAAAGGTCTCATCCTTGCACCTAAACACCACCTCGCTGGAAGCCTAATTTAAAAAGAGAAAATAAAGCTGTGACAGTTTGAAGATCCTTGCGGGGCTGGCATGTTACCGTAAGTTATGGCAGGGAGACACACTCCTGGATAGAGGGCAGAACACAGGATGCAGTCGAAGCTGCGTGAGACATTTATTGGGCACCTAGCTCTTGAATTAATCACACGTCTGTTACTTCCCAAGATGTGGTGGATAGCTATGTGTCTGCTATCACAATAAGAACTCATGGAAAATAATATAAAATATAAAAAACAAACAAACAATAAAACCTCTTCATGCTCCGGAGCTCAGACAAGAACTTCACTAAGTCAGTGGACAGCTGCCTCTCTTAGAGCCTGATCCAAAACCCTACGAAATCAGCAGGAAAGCCCCTTTCAAAGGATTTTGGATCAGGCTCTTAAGGGCTCTGAGATCCCAAGCACAGCTCCCTTGAAAGTCAGTCCACTCTGCCCACTCTGTTGGCCTCTCCATTCTCATGGCTCACCACCAAAAACCTCATCTCAAATGAGACCAGGCCTGTGCTGCAACGTGCCACAACTAAGGGATGGAAAAGATTTCATCTCATGTCATCAACACTCCTGTTAGGATAAGATTGTTCACTGCATTCATCTCAACCAGTCATTTCAGCAGCCTTGCAAACCCTCCACCCACCCCAGGTTTTTTATCACAGGGTGGTATCTGCATAGCACAATTTTAAGAGCAGATTTTCCGGGTGCTAGACAGCAAAGCTCCATCATGCAAAGGGCAGCAAGCAGGCAAGAGCAGAGAAGTCTGTCCAGCAGAAACTTGTACCCACAGCTCTCTGAAGCAAGAGACAAAAAGAGGTTATATGGCTGTACCATTAGGAAAATAAAAACATACACATTAATAAAGGTCCTCCAAATAGCAACTACTGATTATTTTTGTGACCTAAACTCTTGTCTTACCCATTTGACCAAAACCACAGTAGTGAAATCTTTAATTTCAGTCAGTCATCTAATTATGGGGGAAGAAGAGGGCTGTACTGTCGATCATACAGCAACATGTTCTTCACTAGTCGTTTTTTCTTTATTGTCGTTTTAAATTTAACCCCACTAAAATACAATGAAAATAGCCTTTTAACTAGTCAAACCGCAGCAGAAGTAATTAATATGTTTTTCCTGCCTCTGTGCAGCATCACAGTAAAAACAAAACTTCAGTTAGACTTCGCAGCAGTAAGAGAAATGTGTTACATAACATAGGTTCTGTTTTCCTTGAGCTGTATCTAGCTCTTGATTAATCTACAACTTGCATCCATCCATCCGTCTACTTTCCTATCCTAAAGACTCATATGATCCCCTTCACTGTAGTAAAGAAACACCTGAAAACACTGGGAGTTTTCTGATTTTTGCTTTGGGAGTTCATAGAAAACAAGAGGCAGAAGCTAAAGTCTTGAAGAAATATGACGCTAAATTTGAGGGGGAATCAGTGAGACTCAGAGCATTCCCACTTCTTCCGGAACAGAGACTACTAGTTTTCTGTATGAGCACTTCTCTGAAAGCAGACAAACAATATGGATTCACACTCAACTCAGTGCCCAGCCTCAGCAAGTTCATCTTTTAACTCTGTCTTAGCTGTTTCCCCAATCCCCATTATGAAAGCACAGGCTTTGCGGAAAGGCGTTTATTCAGGACAGTTCAGTGAAACAATTTTGCTAAGTGCCGGCAAATATGCTCACTGGCCTTGTGAGAGAACTACATAATGGCACAACAGATCGGTATTATCTTAATACAATAAACCAGCTGATGTCTACCCTACAAAGAAACTTCCTTGAGTATTTTGCAACATCAGTATTTTACTTCTGCATTAATAAAGAGCATTACTCATTACTCCCAGACTTATACATACATTAGCCTAATAGTAACGGTTAACACGCACACACAACAGACTACTGAGTCACAATGCTTTGCAAAGAATCGCTATCATCATTCACTGGATTTAGAAGTGTTTTAGCACCGGTGGGAGCTTGCTCATAAAATCTTCCTTTTCCAATCTCTCTCTCTCTCTCTCCCCAAAGCAGGAGTCTAGTGCATCCCAGTGGAGAGACATAAGAAAAACACATTTGCTTTCACAATTTCCCCCATCACTCCACTGAGAGTACCAAAACGTCCAACCTCCAAGGAACAGGAATACTTGCACACAGGAGTTAAGCCTCCAGTACAGCCGGGAGCCCTTATCTTTAGCACCTAGGATGCTCATCAGCACTTATTTTTACCTGTGTAAAAACCGCATATAGGTATGCAGAAATCCCTTTATCAGAGTCCTAGCTGAAACCCAATGCTTTATTTCAAGATATCACTTCAGAGGCCAGGGAGTTGTTTTCCTCCTCCCTTCTTCACGGGCGAGTGGGAGACACACCTTACGAGTTCTTTTATGACCCAGCTCTGTCCGTCCACTGTTTCCCCTTCTCCTTCAAGCTACCAACCACAAAAACGGATCAAAGATGCCCGTGTATGCGCTTCCACGCGCCCACACCCCGTGCTGTCTATTCACACGCACGGTCCTTTGCCAAGAGCTGTTTATAGCCAGACCCTCGCGTTCCCGGCTGCCCTTTCCCACTCAGCATCGCTGAGACCTCCAAGCAGCAGACTCACCTCCCCCGGCACGGGCAGACTTTTGCAAAGGCCCCCTCCCTGCACCTGCTGGCAGAAGGTGCGCTCGGGGCGGGCGCCCTGCGCCTAGGGCGAGGCTGCAAGGCGTTTGCAGGACGGGACTGGGACCCCGCTGAAGTTGCGAGGCGAGGGCAGAGCGGCTCCGCGCTCGCCGGGCTGCGCGAAGTGACCGCGCCGAGCCAGGCTGCTTCCCCGCAGCGGCAGCGCCCCGTCGACGGGGCGGGCGGGCGGCCGCGGAAGGTCACTCGGTCGCCGGGCTCCCCGGCCACCCACCGCCGGGCCGGCCGCTTACCTGCTGGCCCCGAGCTGTTTTATCCACATGGTCACGCGCAGGCGGGTCGCCTCGCCTCGCCTCGCCTCAGATCTCGGCCCGCTCCATCGGCGCCGCCCCTCGGGCCCCGCGGCCGGCCTGGGCTCAGCAGGGGCGGCCGCCCCGCGCGGGGCTCGCTCCTCCCCGCGCGCCGGAGCCTGCGGCCAGCCGCCACATCCCGCCGCGGGCGAGCTTAGGCGGGCGCCCCCGCCTCAGCTCGCCGTGCCGAGCGCCGCAGCCCGGCCCGCCCCATGCGCGGCGCGGAGAGGCGAAGGAGGCGAAGGCTCGGCAGCTGCCAGCCCATGGGCGGCGGGCGGGGCTCAGCCCGGCAGCCTGCGAGGCTCCGGCTCCGGCGGCGGCGGCGGCGTCCGCGCCTCCCCCTCCCGCTCTGCGCCGCCCGCCCCCCGCGCCGCGGGTCCCCACTCCGCCCGTGACGTCACGCCCCGCCGGCGGGCACCGCTGCCCCCGGGGCGCCTGGGGGTGACCCCCGCCGGCGGGAGGGGAGGGACCGGAGTGCGGGGGGTTGGATGCCGAGCGAGGGTCGGCTGCACGGGGCTTGCCCTCGCCCCACCTAGCGCACGTGGGGGTCGCGGGGCAGCTGTAGGGCGGCGTGGGGCACAGCGCACGGGCCGGGGGTGGGCGCCGTGCCTGGAGTTCCGGGGCAGGGGCATTGGGGGTGCCGGGTGCGGAGGCTGCATGACATGTGGGTCCGGTGAAGGGGGAATGGCATGGGCGTTGCAGTCCACAGAGGGAGGATGCTGTATGGGACTGCCGGGTGTTTGCAGGACGTGGAGAAGGGAATGACACTGCCTGGCCGTTTAAAGGGAGATCTGTGCCGTTTCAGGCTGTTTTCAATCATTTCTCCTTCTTTTAGCCTTGGAGGGGCTGGGATTGGAGCCTGTGACTGTGTTCCCATAGCAACTGGGAGGCTAGTGGAGGAATAGAGGTTTCACTCCTGGTCCCCAGTGCAATAGAAGCTGTGAGGATTGGCAAGGGATGAGGGGCTGGTTGGGAGTGAAGTGGAGTTTGGAAAGGGGCACTGAGGAAGGAAAGGGGAGTGGATGGACTAGCTGTAGAATGGGCAGCGTGCTGAGGCTGAATGATTGGGAAAGAGACCGGCAGAGGTGGGACCTGGGCCCAGGAAGTTTCCTTTCATGCTCAGAAGTCACCCTTGGCACACTCATGCTTATCGAGAATATGATGAATATCTTTAGTACTGCACAAGCTCGCTGTGCGCTGATTTCAGTGCATGGGTCAGAATTGACCCCTATTCTCAGGGCACTGGCTGCTCCCTTTGAGGAGGCGTGTTCCTGCCCCTTTAGAACAGGGTTAGTCCACTAGCCCATCCAGTCTCCAGCAGCAGCCAACACACGATGCTGAAGTGGAAGATGCGCAGTGTACCAAGCCCACTGTGCACTGACTTGTCTCAGTTGCTTTGGCAGTCAAAGGACATTTGATTGAGCTTGTCCTACCTGCATAACAGCAAATGACATTTCAGGTCATAAAATCCCTTATCTTTTCATCATCTGTAGCCACAATACTTTCTGCAATCTCCTTTTGTGGCAAAGAGTTCCATAGGTTTCATTTCCCTCCATTGAAAGCACAATCAAAGCCAGGTCAGGATTATTGGACTGGTCGTAATGGTCAAATGTGGCTCTCCTTCCAATTTTTAGAATTGCCTACACCATTATCCAGAGAAATCAATGAGCAATGGCACTTCAGGTCTCCTGTTTCACTGGAGAAGCGGGTGTATTCTATCTAGTTCCTTGTAACTCTGGTGAGTCATGACTACCACTGAAATACGCTCACTGCCTAGTGAGGCAACTCCAAAGAGAAAGTTCCAAATGGGTAGCCTGGTTAGTCTAGTTCAGCAAAGCAAACAAGTAATCCTGTGGCACTTAAAAGACTCACAAATTGATCTATAAATTTATAAATGTTAGTCTTTTTAAGTGCCACAGAACTTCTTGCTAGTTTTTCCATACAGAGCGCAATAGTGAGAGCACCATCACAGACCAGCCACAAGTGTTTACCACTGTTGCCTGCATACCTCTTCGAAGAAAGCAAAGACAATGGTAGTTAAAACGCTGGGGATCTCTTGGATTCTTGTCTGTGCCAGAGCTCCATGGGTCCACACTGCTGTCAGCAGACATGGGGAGTGTTTCAAAAGAAAGGCTAGATTGGGAAAGGCCGTTTCATTCTGTGTGTTTTACTAAACGATTCCCCTGCCCATGGACTTAGGAAACCTGGGTGGATCGTGTCAGATGGGATGGTTTTCCCATCACGTCTGTTTGTCCATCACTGTAACGTAAAGATCATGCTTCCTGAGGACTGCCATTTTGACAGAAAAACTTGCAAAGGTATACGTTATTTAGTGCTTCCCTGAAAGAAGATGCACTGTCTACAGAACATATCCATCTACAGTATCCTTGCTCTGAATGTATTTATTTAGTTATATATAAGCAGCCGTAATGTTGATAATTTAACCCCCTAGTCAGACGGGTGTCTCCCCAAAATGAAACGTAGTGGTGTTAAAGCAGCCTTCTGTGCTAGGGCTTTGGAAGAAGGTACATTTTTTATTTGTGCTTTGCAAATCCTGAAAACCAAGGTGTGCCAGCAGCTGGCAAGGGAGGAGCAGCAGACTGTGTTAGGTGTGGTGCATGGTCACTCAGTTTCATCCACTTGGAGCATGCTTTTGGTGGTGGAAGGAGATGCTTTAGACAATGCTTCACAGCTTGAACTCTGTCATACATGCACATAGCAGTGGAGTAGCCAGGCTACATTACACACTACGCAGTCTCAGGGTGAAATACATACAAACCAACCTCCTTGTTACCAACTTTGCCCACCAACTCGGGGTATGCTCATTTATTAGGGTTGCTTTCTCTATGGGGATGATAGTAATTCTATTAGTGTGCTGCTTGTGTCACTTGTGTTTCTATATAGGTGCGTCTGAGTGGACCGGGTCTATCAGCACTCTCAGCTGACCCCTTATGTGTCCCTGAACTCAGTAGGCTGGGTCACACAGCACTTCTCTGCTGCTACCCTTATGTGCCCCTGTACCACACCAAACTAGGCTTGATTATGGATCTTGAGCAGGCTGGGTCACACAGCATTTCTCAGCTGCTACCCTTATATGCCCCTGGACTCAATCAGGCTGGGTCAAAACAGCACTTGTCAGCTGTCAGCCTTATATGCCCCTGGAGTCAATCATGCTACTATCCCTATCAATGAGCAAACCTTACAAGGTTGTGGGCATTACAGGGATCTTTGGCTAGGTAATAGAAGCGTTGCTGCAAAGTGATATAAAGAAACCAAGACCACAAAGGAGAGGGAATGATGTCTTAGAAGAGTCTGGAAACTGGCTTGATAACAGAAGGCATTTTATTGCTAGGTATCTAAAACTTGTACTACTAATAATAATTACAAAGGAGAGAAGAATACCCCAACATACCCAGTTACAGCATTGATAAACATATAAGGAAAGAAGAACACCCAGCTACAATATTACCTAGATTCTACTCTATCAGGCCTAGAGAGAGAGAGAGTCATAATTAACACAGAGGGAGAGAGGTTGGGGGGAAGGAGGGGCGAAGAGAGAGAGAGAAAGAGAGAGATGGGGGGGGGGTCTCACCACTCTGTGTAGCAGAAAGGTTTCCAAGTTGTGCAGATCAGGGTCAGAGGCTGGATGGAAACAAAGCTCCCACAGCAATCAGCAAGGAAGAAAAGCCAAATCCCAGTGGAAATGATACAACTTTAGATCCAAGCATCAGGACTCAATCCAGACTCTCAAAGGATTCAGACAGGATCCAATCAGGACTTGAACAGGACACACACTACACACTGCACTACTGTTGGATGTGGGTAAAGGATTTTATAAGGACTTGTTTAAGTGGCCAATACACATTCCTGGCTGGGTGTAATGGTTCAGAGAAGCTCACAATACAGTCAGGCAGACTCAGTATTTTGGGTATCAGTTATCATGTCTGTGACTAGAATGGTCTGATAATTGCTGAGTTTGTTCGTGTTGGTGTGAGATTCCCCATCAAGCGATGCTTCCCTGCTTCAATCCCAGAATTCAGTGCGGCTCCTGCTTTGGAGCCTAGCTCTCCATAGTCAATGCAAATGAAGCTCCATTTACTGTGCTGATGGCTTTTGGATATGGGTAGATGAGGATGTCTCCCATTTCCTACTGTTTTTGGTTTTCAGTTCAAGCAAAGGTTGGGGGATGTGTGGGGGGAGGATGGCACAGGCTGGATACTGTGCTCTGATTCCTCAAGAACACAGAGCTAACAGTAACATCCTTTTCTGACCACACTTATCTTTCATTATCTAAACCTGTATATTCGATGAGGCAGTAGAAGTGCCCAGCAAATGGCAGCATTTGCCCCCCAAACCAGCTCCAAAGCCTTCTGTTCTGTCTGACAGAGCAGGGAGTGACAACTCCATGTAGCTGCAGAAAACCGTGCTGCTCCAAGAAGAGGTGCTGTTGATCAGAGGAGAAAGATATTGCAAGGCATGCAGTCTTTGGGCTTGTCTGCATGGGAACACTGTGGAGAGTTAATCTGAATTCACCAAAGCTGTGAATGTATAATAGATTAAAGCACATTCCAACCAAATGTGGTTGCTCATTCAGAATTAAAAGGGCCCTAATTCAGCTTGGCCACTTAATTCTGAATGAGAGAGTCCACTCAGGAGTCTACCATAGTTTCCTCTTATTATTATTGTTCTTTATTTGTATTATCATGGTGCCTAGGAGCGCCTGTCCTAGACTTCCACTCTATTGTGTCAGACACGGCAGACAGAGAACAAAAACAGATAGAAAGGAACAAGATGAATTCTGCAATGTAACTGAGAAGGTGCCATGCAAAGAAGTGTCATGTAGCAAACATTTGTTCAGAAGGATGAGATATTACTTTAGGGCAGGGGCAGGCAACCCCCGGCACATGTGCCAACAGTGGCACATGAGGCCATTCAGAGCCGCACACAGCACCCTCTGTAGCACCACAGAAATTGCCACTCCTGCCACCAAAAGCCACTCCAGGTGGCTTCTTTTGGGGCCATTGGGGGCACAGTGGATCCCTGCCATGCCCATACCCCCAGTGTGCCACATAAAGAATCTGCTTGAGGTGGCTCCTCTCCACAGTGTGCTGCCACCAAAAGGAGATGTTCCAAGCAGCTTCTTTCTGTGGCATGTCCGGGGACCCCTGTCCTCATGCACACCACCAAGAGGAGCTGCTCCGAGTGACTTCTTTCCATTGGTGACTTCTTTCAGCAGAATTCCTGTGAAGTGCCCCCCACCCCACTCCAGCTGGAGTCACTGCCAAATTTTTAGGCAACCATTGGCACCAGCCTTGGGTCAGGGAGGAGATGCTGGTGTGGTGGTCAGCAAAGGTTACTGACCCCTGCTTTAGGGTGAAGAATAACAGTTCTGATGAAAGGAATAACATTAATTTTCATCCAGAACCCAAAGTGAACTGAATTTAAATATTAACCTGCATTTGAAAAACTTCAGTGAAGTTTCATCATTGGTCCAATTAATCTGTATCTTGCACTAATGGGGCTAACCCATGTCCTCTACTGCCACAATACTCCCTCTAATCAAAAGATCTTAAAAGTGCTTTATAAACATCCCCATTTTGCAGAAGAGAAAGGTGAGGCAGGGAGTGGGGCTGTTATTTGCCTATTTACAGAATGAATCAGTTGCAGAACTGGGAGCTAATAGTACTGGTTCATGACATCCTGCTCTGAAAATTGTGAACCATCAGGCTCTATGTAAGTGAAGTTTAAGTGAGCTGGGAGGGTGAAATCCTTCACTAACCATCATGGGTAATGCTAAGATCTGCAGCACTGTCCATCTCACCTCCAAAGACACTCTGTGGCCCCTGATCCAGATCATGGCCTGTTAGAGTGATCACAGTCCCCTCACACCACTTGAGCTTGGAAACCAGTAACTCCAAGTAAACCTGAGGCCTCTGTTACACATAAATATAGAGCCTGAAAGCTCTCTTGGTCTGCCCACTCCTAGACAGGCCCTATACAGGAGATTCTTCCCACAGCATGCATATCCTACCCTGCAGCCCCAGTATGGGGTTGAGTGCAGAACTTTATGTGCTGACCTTCCAGCCCGCGCACCAGTTTCATGTTATGTGTTTAAACCATAGTTCCAATCCCAACCCCTGCTCTCTTTACCCTTCAACCCAAAGTCTTTCCTAACTGATAAAAATGTTCTTTGGCATCACTTTTTCTGCTTTTAACTGTCATTTGTTGCCTTCAGGAAAAGTCTCGGGCAATATCAAAGCTTATCACTGTCTATAGTGAGTGCAACTGAGTGGAAAAACTGATTGTGGTGCAATGAATGATGTAGGGACTTTATGTTATTATATTAACTGAGTAGCTGGCCACTGGATTAAGAAATCAAAATTGTTATTGCAAGCTGAAACTATAAAGTGTATGTGAACAAACAGCTTTACTGGAAAGCACAAAGATGCAACTAAGAAAGGAATGTTAAGTGAAAACAGTTTACTGTTAAATGAGGGCAGTTGACTGTAATAACTTTGCCAGCAAGCCACGAATAAGAAAAGGCCTTAATATGATAAACAGGTTGATGGGGGCAAGGTAGCAGAAAGTGCAAAGGAGCCTTGAACATTTCATTGATCAGAACTGTATTTGGTAGCCTAATAATTTATAAACAACAAACAGGGTCTGGCTAATTATATGCTGTATGTTAAGTAATGTAATCATGTAACCTGCATATTAAGGATAGTCAAACCATGGACGGATTCAGGCATGACGTAACCTGTTGTATTAGCATGCACCTGTTGCATTATGTATATTGTATTTGTATGTCAGAAAGGTATATATCTTGTGAGCCCTATATTCTCGGCTTATTTATGGGGGTTCAGACAGGGTGTGGCTACTCCCTTCTAGGTTGGATGTATGAGGAGGAACAAGCAACCTGATTACAAACGCCATCCACCCATTCCACTTCTGAGTGGGCCTGATCCTTTCTTCCAACATTTGGCGTCACGAAGAGGATCCCTCAGGGGAGAGTTGTGACTGATCACACTTCTCACTATGGAATTGAGTAAGATAGATAGGCCTTTATCATCACTGGCAGTTAGGGAATATATCAGTAAGTTGGTGCGGAAATGGAAGGAGCCCTATGCAGGTCCCACTGGTGGGAAGTGAGGACTGGCTAACAATCCAGGAGTGGTTGGACACCTCTGTTACATCCAAATACAGTACAAGAAGAAAGCAATTCTGCTTCAGGCTTGTTATGATGGTCTCATGGGCTTGGGAGAGGAGAATCAGTCTCTTTGAGTGTGGGTGGGAACACTTGAACAAGTGGCTGGGGAACAACATAACATAAATCTCCAGAATGTAATAGTTATATGGGTAGCTGAAAGCCACATGGGGAATTTGGACCATCTGAAGACAGGAAATCATGGCCCTGAAGAGTCAAGAAGATGCCTTAGAAGCACAGCCTCCTTTCTTTTCCCCAGTTGCCTATCACTCTGGAATGCTGAAGGCCAGCTAGTTCCATAACTGTCCCTCCTGCTCCTCCTTCACATGAGGAGAAACCTGTGTGTCCCATAAGGACATGTACCACAGTGGTTGTTCCCAGTGCTGACCCCCTGGCCTATCTGCTCCATCATTCCAGGATTGTGAATCAACCAGACACTGCCAGGGTCGCTACAGATGATAGGGCTGCTGCCACTGCCACCCACTCTGTGATAACTCAGGAGGTTACTGTCACTTCTTTAACTAATGCTGACAGGGAAAGTTTATATCAAGAACTGGGTCATTTCCCCCCTCCCCCAAGAGTGGAATTTGTTTTTGCAGTGACTGGAGCTGATGGAGGGACACATAGATAGGTATGAAGGTAATGATCTGGAATTGGCCTGGTAAACCTTGTTGGGACCCCTTTCTACTGTGGAGGGAGTTAAGGCACAGGCCATTTCAAAATCTGATGGTGGACAGTGTCTGGGTTATGTGTGGGGTACATTCCATGGTGGTGGGCATAATTAAATTGGCACCTATCCCTGGGGAATATCCTCAAGCAGCCACGCCAAACATTCAGGCTCGTGCAAGGGCATGGGAAGACCCACTCCCAGCACGATGGCAGTCACCACCAGGAGTCCGACTTTGCTCATTGATTCCTGGTTACATTGTCTAAGTCCAACACCCTGAACGTGGCTGGAGTTACAGGAAAGCCCTTCAGAAGTGCAGAGGCTGCAACCTATGTCTCCGTACACAGCAGCAGACAGGGCAGTCCCCTGCCACAGCCACTTCTGAGTGCTAAGGATACTCCAACACACATACGGGGGTTAGTCGGTCCTCAGTGTCACCTAGTTCTATGGCTAGATCCCTAAAGCAGGATCCAGAAAGCTCCACTCCAAATGCCAGGCTCATAATTTGGCTTGCAGAACATCATGTTTCAAGTGTACGGGGACCAAGCCCCAGCAGGTGGCTGTAATTGAACAGAGAGGTCCTCAGGCAGGTGCATAGAACTGGCCTCTTTCCATGGACCAGTTTGGCCAGCCAGTGATCTGGGGGTGGGTAAATAATGGGCCTGATGGGGAATATCTTTTGGATTCTGGATCAAGTCTAAATTTGGCAAACAGTTCTGTCCAGGACAGAGGCAAACGGATACTGTTTGGGAAGCCCGTGGTTCCATGGGACCCGTGCTGATCTGCTGACAGCGAGGCAGTGTGGGGCCTGCGCCACTCTCTTTCAACTACTCCACCTTCCCCACCCCTACGGCCTTCAGCAGCAAGCCAAAGCAAGGGGAAGGGGAGCGGAAACATGGACCCTGGCTTCTGGGCTGGCCCACCCTGCCCCTGGCGCAGAGCAGCCAGCCCCAGGGGCAGGATGGGAAAGTGGAGTGTGGCCTCTGGGCCAGCCTGCCATGCCCTGGGGCAGAGCAGCTGGCCCCAGGTACAGGATGGGAGTACAGAGCCTGGCTTTTGGGCTGGCCCACCCCAACCCCCCCCCAGTGTGTGTGGGGGGGTATCAAGGACCCAACAGGCCAATCAGCCCTGGGCCCTGCCCCTCCCTCAGGACAACCCTGGCCATTGGGGGATACAGTTGGGAAACAGAAGAAATGGGAATATTTTCCCCCTTTCAGAGAGAGCCTTTTGAGCCCACATCATGGGTTATAGAGCCTGATGTGTACCTCAGGGTCATAAGGGGTACCCAGTCTAGAACATCTGGCAACTGATATGTATAACAAGCACCTATAGCTCATTCCAGGGGCCAGGGGGAAGGTAATTACCATGGGGCTGGTAAACTGTGAGGTCATTCCTCATGGGTAGGAGGATTTACCTGGTTGGGCCGGGGCTGGCTTGGATGCTGGCCAGCTCCAAATTACAGTCAGTACAGGGGGGGGGGGATCTCTTCTGGTGGTTAAGCAGCATCCCATTCCCTGGGCAGCTATTCAGGACTTGTCTATAACTATGGAGGTTCTGGAACAACAAAGTCTTATCAAACCTGCAGCTTCCTGTGCCAACACTCCTGTTTAACCCGTGCAGCAGCCAGATGAGTCATGGAGGTTAATCATTGATTGCCATGAGTTAAACTGGGTCATGCCCCATCTTTCCCTGTTGGTGGCTTGCCTACCCAAAATGATCACCCAGATTCAGCCAGGTGACCAATGGTTTTCTGTTGCGGATGTTTCTAATGGGATTTAGACGATTCCTTTGGCCCAGGATAGCCAGTGCAAAACCAGCTTTACATGGCAAGGGTCCCAGTTTCAGTGGTGTGTTTCCTGACCATCCTCAGAGTGCAGAACAGATGGAACCATTATGGAGGAGTTACGGAAGGGAGCTAAAGAATGACTCTTCACTGCAAAGCTCAGCACTGCTATGTTCAAACCATGCTCAGCCTGGAAGAAAGAAGAAACCAGATTTCATAGCATTGCCAGCCACCCTTACAGTGACAACACCTGCATTTGCACTTTCTCGTTATACCTGAGATTCAGAGAGGAAAGACCAAAAGCTACTTCTCCCTCCATTCTCTGAACCAGCTTTCAGGTAGTGGTAGAAGTCTCCCAAATAAACCAATTGTCCTGAGATTCCCAGCTTAAAGGGATGGGAAGAATCAGCCAAATTTCATTCAGAAAATTTCAGTCAGATGCATGTATATTTTTTTATGTTTATTTAAAAATCAATAGACTGTTTAAACAAAAAAAAATTATTGGCAAAATCTTCAAATATCTTAAGACATGTTTCATCCCAGCCTGAAATGGCCCCTTTGTATCCAACAGCGTTGCAGGTCGGAAACAGAATTGTGCCTGTAACTACGATTTTAAAGTAAGATCTCCTTTGAAAATGAAAACATCCCATTTGTGGTTCCTGTTCAGTTTCTATATAAAAGGGAACCTTTCTGTTTGAATTTGGGGGCAGATTCTTCTAAGCTTCCCCAGTAACAGATGAGCAATTGATTTGAAATTTGTAGTTCTGAATTCTCTATGGGCACTTTCCTTTAAAGAGCAAGCAGACAGTTTCTCTATATAACTCTTGGTTTTACTCCAAATGGCAAAATCCATATGAAAGCATAAGGTAAGCAAAAGACTAACTGCAAAAACTAAAATAATTTTTCATAAAGGGACTCTGCCACTTGAGCTATTAATTAATTAATTAACACATCTTTCTCTCTAAGTGCTTGTTGCTACCCCACTTCTCCAGCTTCCATCTGAATTAATCTCTCAAACACAGAAGCTTTATTTAAGCAACTCACGATGTGATTAAAACAGGGGAGACTAGATATGGCGTTGTTCTTACCTGTGCCTCTGGAGTCAGAGCTCAGTGTATGATGTCACAACTAACTTTAGCATGGTGGACTTAGGGATAGAAGAATCAGTCTTGACTATGCATTCCTTGGCTTACAATATAAGATGTGCCAAAACCAGACATTCAGATCTGAACCCATCTGAATTCCATGTGATTTGAAATCTGAAATCTAACTTCTACATTTGCCTGTATGCTTATTTTCTGGGTTGGGTCTGGAACTGGAAGGAGTCTATATTCCAATGACTGAAGAGACCTTTCATAAATAGATGATTTCATGAAATTTCAAACATTTGGAGCAGAAATCTTGTGAAGAACAGGTGGTGAGATTTCAGCACTTAATTCAAAACTAACCTCCAGCTCCCATGGTTTTTAACTTCCAGCCCCACTTAAACCTAAGTCAAAATGAAAATCACGTTAATGTCCTTGCCTCATCTGTACCTACCCATCAACACCACCCTATACTGAAAACCTACTGATCAGTATACTTAGCTAAATCTCAAGCTTTCACCCAAAACATACCACACGATCCATTATCTACAGCCAAACCCTAACATATAACCGCATTTGCTCTGATCCCTCAGACAGAGAAACATTTCCAGGATCTCTAGCAAGCATTCTTAAAACTACAGTACCCACCTGTGGAAGTAAGAAAACAGATTGACAGAGCCAGATGGGTGCCCTGAAGTCAGCTACTACAGCAGAGGTCCAAGAAAGAAAGCAACAGAATATCACTGGTCACCACATACAACCCGCAAGTCAGACCTCTACAACTGATCATTAAGGAGCTATACCTTATTATAATTTATGATCCCTCACTCTCTCAAACCTTGGGAGACAGACATCAACTTGCTTACAGACAGCCCCCCAACCTTAAACAGATACTCACCAGCAACTACAGACCCAACAGAAACATTAAAGCAGGCACATACCCCTGCAACAAACCACGTTGCCAACTTTGCTCACATATCTGCACAAAAGACACCATCATAAGACCTAATCACGTCAGCTACTCCATCAAGGGTTCATTCACCTGCTCATCCACCACTGTGATCTATGCCATCATGTACCAGAAATGCCCCCACACCTTATACATTGGTCAAACAGGACAAGCTCTGTGCAAAAAAATATATGGGCAAAAAACTAACATCAGAAATCACAACATTCAAAAACCAGTTGCTGAGCACTTCCATCTTTCTAATCACTCTGTGGATGATTTGTTAACAGCTATGCTCAAGCAAGTCAATAGGACATCAAGACTTCAAAGAGAAACAGCTGAACTAGAATTGATATGCAGATTCAATCATGTGAAAGCAGGATTAAATTGTAACTATGGATTCTTTTCCCATTACAACACGTGATTTGACTTCACCTTCCTCTGTGTGCTGTTTCCCAGTCTTTGAGTCTTAAGAGCTGCTTTGATTTGCTGTTACAGGGTGACCTGATCCCACGACTTAACACTCTCCTGAATTTATTTTCCTCCCTTTTCTGTAAGTTCCCCCATCTTCAAAGCATCTGACGAAGTGGGATTTTCTCCCATGAAAGCTCATGCAATGAATAAATATGTTAGCTTTTAAGTGCCACAGGACTCCTTGCTTGTTTCACTATAGATGAATTACTGTTCTAACTGCATAATCACACTCATCCTCAGTGCTACACCTCCCAAATCTCAATTCACAGAAATTTGTGTTCAGTTTGTAGCCCCTAGGTGGGGAGGGGGGAGTTGTCATATTACAATTGCTCAATCATTCTCCTTGCTATTGAATAGGAAACTGGTCCAGTTTGGGTCATTGTTTCTTATGCACTCTTACAATTCCCAACTTCACTTCATGATCTCTATTCACTTTAAAATTTTCTTGTAACACTTCCATTGTGTCCAGGTTTGGGAAGACAGCTGTGTGATTAAGTTGTATTGAGGATTCTGGAGTCTTTTTCTCCACCTGAACACAACTCTTTGTACGATACAACCCCTTGGAAACTGAAAATGTCTTTTCCAGGGCCTGATCTTCCTTCTGATGAAGTCCACGGGCACTTCAGAAGCAGAGCAATATCCCCAATTTGTCTGGCATCTTTAAACATATATAGCTTAAAACTGCTAGACTGATATTATTATAATTATTGTTATTATTATTTGTTTCTGGCAAATTATGACAATTTGGGCACAATTACTGTAAAGCATCTGATGAAATATTAACTCATAGGCTAAACCAATGGTTCCCAATCTGTGGCCCAGAGGAGAAAAGTGACTTGCAGGGCCTTTCAAAGTGGCCTGCAGCTCCCCTCCTGCTAGCTGCCGAAGGGAGCTGTTGCCTAAGGACCCAAGCGGAGTGTATTGCTATGGGGCTAAAAGACCAGTGTAGGCTCCTTACTGCACCCAAGGAGATGAGAGATCAGCACTCCCCCCCCCAGCTGTAGCAGGGAAAATGGCAAGTGCTCTGCCAGGGGCCATAGGCACTGAGATCCCTGCTGGAGCCAGAGGGTGCGGGGGGATCACTGATCTTCTGTCCCTGGACTGCAGAAGGAAGGCACTGCCTAGGGACCCCAGGAGATCATCAGGAATATCACCGAGGAGGCAGCCTCCTTGCTGAACTCCTTCCATGTGGCTACAGTGGGGGATGGCTGCTGGCAGATACTGGTGGCTCTTGAGGGTTATAAAAATGATATCTGTGACCCTCAAGCCAACAAGATTGGGAACCACTGACCTAAACAGTTTGTTCCTCCAGTGATACTGTATAGTTAATTACTATTTTAGACAATGCAATATAAATCACCTATGTTCATCTAGGTTGTAATGAAAATTTGGATAACCAATTTAGAAACTTTTGGTTGTGTTCCTTCCAGTGCTCTTTGATAGACTTATTGTCTTTAAGAAGGGTACTGCCATTTTCAGATTTCAGTGGTGTGAGGCTACATGAGCTTGATCCATACAGAGTCTTTGTCTCAGAGAAGAAGTTCCACATATCATGTCTGCCAATGAATGCTTGGATTTCTTTTCCTTTGACCTCCCATCATTTGTTTTTGATTTCTCAGATCCTCTTTTGAACCTCAACTTTGAGCTAATGGAAAGAGCTCTGCTTCTGAGTGGATGATGGATGGTTTGCCAGTTAAGGAAAGCCTATGTCTTCTGGTCCAAGAGGGCTGTGATATCAGTGTTGTTATAATCAAACCAATCCTGATGGTGGTAGGGAGCAAGGCAAATAGATTCTTCACACGTCTCATGGATGGTCTGTTTTAGTGATTCCCAATCTTCTGACACTTGTGTTATTTTTTCCATGTGCGTGTGTTGTTTGTTTTCCCCTGAGATATGTTTGGAAGTTCTTTTGGTGCACGAGGATTTAAGTCTTTGGATACCATCCAAGTGGCCTGGATTATTTTTTATGTTTTGGTGCAATTCTGATAGACATGACTGACCTCACTGAATGGTGCTCGGTCCAGCAATCATTGGTTCCTCTCATGACATGAGTGATTTGGATATCTCTTATATCCAATGTTCTTTCAATGACATTGTCCAAGAGGTGCTATTGTTCTGAACAGGGATATTGCCAATTTGCCATCAACTCCATCCCTCAGAATCCAATCTGGGAAACTAACCAACCCACCAACTCTTGAGATGTTACACAAAGCAATTAAGCAAATGAAGAAATATAAAGCATCTGGTCTTGATGGCATACCAGCTGAAGTACTGAAATTGGGGGAGGGGGAAACACTGACAAACAAGCTCCATTTGCGGTTTCTCAAAATCTGGTGCATTGAAGAAATCTCCACTGACTTACACAATACTAACATCATCACTATTTTTAAAAAGGAAGAAAGAGCCAGCTGTGGCAATTATCAAGGCATTGCCCTCCTCTCTGCTGCTGGGAGTTCTTGCAATAATCTTACTGAATCCTCTCTCTCCCTCTTGGAAGGGAAGTTTTCCTAAAGTCCCCCTGTGGCTTTAGGCCATCATGAAGCACCACCAATATGATTTTCACAGGTAGACCGATCTAGCAAAAATGTCAAGAGCAACACTAGGAGCAATATGTAGCCTTTATTGATCTGACCAAAGCCTCTGACTCTGTTAGCCATGAAGTTCTATGGAAAGCATGTCAAAGTTTGGCTGTCCAAGCAAATTTACAATCACTGTAAATCTCTTTAGTAGGATAACTACTTCCCTCCTGTACAGCAGGTCTACCTTTTCCATCTGAATCATCGGAAAGCCAGGTTGTATACTGGCATCCACCCTCTTGTCTATTTTCCTAGCAGCTATAACAAGTCTAAGCCATTATCATTTGCCACAAGGCATTGGCATCCGATACTGGACCAACGGCAGCATCTTCGATCTTTCTTGCCTACATGCCAGAACTAAAGTAACCTCGGCAATAATAACAGAACTCCAGTACCCAGATGATTGTGTTGTATTTGCACACTACAAATAACACTGAACTGCTTCTTTGAAGCTTACTAAAGCCTACGGTTAACCCTGAACATCAGCAGAACAAAAGTTCTCCACTAGCCTGCTAATAGTCAGTCATCAGACCCAGCAAGGAAGATCTACATTGACAGGAAGGAAGTGGAAGATGTAGAACATTTTGCCTACCTTGGCAGCCAATCTCTTACACAGGACAAACATAGACATCAAGATTTAGCACAGAATCTGTTGTGCCATCCTTACCGTTAGCAGATTGTCTGGCTGGGTGTTCAACAATCATGGCATCAGACCACACACTAGACTTTTAGTATGCAAAGTGATGGTAATCCTACCTCTCCTCTATAGCAGTGAGACCTGGGTGACTACAGAGAACACCTGAAAACTTGGAATGCCAGCACCAGCACTTTCTCCAGAAGATCCTCAACATGAAGTGGGAGAATTGCCTCACTAACATCAGTGTCCTCTCAGAGGTCTACATCTTTAGTGTAAAGAACCTGTTTATCCAACACCAGCTATGGTGAAGCAGGCACTGTTCTGCATGCCTGATGTATGCTTATAAAAACGGTTGCTGTATGGCCAGCTCACCAAAGGTGAAAGAAAATTGGGGAAGCCAAAAGAAAGGCATTAAAGACACCCTCAAGAGAAACATCAAGTGCTGTGACATCAACATCAGGCACTGAGAGATAGTAGCCTAGGATAAGGGTAATGGACAAAGACTTGTCAAGGAAGGAACAACCATTTTTGAGGAGAATCGCCTTGCCCTAGTAGCAGAAAAATGCCAGAAAAGTTGGGACAGATGATTGTCATGCAACAATTGTGGCCCAACCCTTCCTTACAACTCCACATGCAACATCTCCCAGTGAGTCTGTGACCCAAGGACTGAAGACTCAAGGACTGGTAACAGTTTTCTGTTACCAAAAGCAGGGGCGTTGCTGGCACCTAGCACATGGGGCACGTGCCCCGAGTCTCAGCGCCGGTGCCTGGAGTGTCCAGGCCGCCCCATCCCAGACCGGGGACCCTGGTCTGGGCGCCCTCTGCAGCACCCGCCTCTCCTGGCCCTGGCCTGGGCATTGAGGCCAGGGAACCCACAGCGGCACCTGCCTGTTCCAGCCCCAAAATGGCTGTGGATCTGGGGCAAGGCCTGGAACGTGGCCAACGGGGCATGGCCTGGGCCCAGGGGGCGTGGCGTGGGCCTGTGCCCCGGGTCTTTTCCAGGGCCAGTGACATTCCTGACCAAAAGACACATATAAAATAAAACCCACCACCAAAATATTGCCAACAATGGAAACTTCAGTTATTGATATGATCACAGCTCTTTCCATTTAAAATACTAATCCCTTCTCTATTAGGGCACAGAGAGTTGTGCTACATGTTGACATACCTGGGGCACATGTATATCGGTAATGCAAATAATAATAACCATTTTCATAGAAAAGAGTTGAATTTTAGCAATGATGGAGCTAATCTTTGTAAGTTAACACAACTTTAGCAAAATAACACAGGTAAATCCTGCATTTCTTTACCGGAACATTACCTTCATGGATACCATAGCTATATTAATAGGAAGGCCCAATTTCTATATTGCTAACATAAAGACTGTCTCTCTATATGGTTTGACAGCACCAAGCATCTTGTGAGCATTACGGAAAATAATAACTACTAACATAAAGGGTCTGTGGAGAACACAGTGGACTCAAGAGAGAGACAGTGCAATTTCCAATATTAAAAAAGCCAGTGCAAGGGGCTGATAACATACTGGAAGTGTTGGTTGCTAAGCAGAAGAAAATGACTTAAGGCTTAAAAGCAAGAAGCCTGTTAACTGCAGCCATTTCTGAGCTGAACTCATCTTTCTTCCTTCCCATCTTTCAAAAATTATAAAATATTTTTGTTTATTCAAAAATGTAATCAGCCTTCACACTGGTTTCATATGTGTGAGTTTTGGCACACCCAACTGAGAACAAGTATTACAGTGGGTGAGAGGAGTAACATGTGACTTGGGAGTCTTGATAGGATTTGATAACTTATTCAGAATTCTTTTGCCTAGAATTGGTCTGGAAATCAAGACAATGCCATCCTTCTATTTGTTTATTCATTCTTATTTGAAAAGATATCTCTCCAAAGCTCCCTGTACCCTGGGCACATTAACACAATTTACATCCCAGCAGCATTAAAATGATTAATTCAAGCAGGAGTTCAGCCAGCACTCCCATACAAAACTCCTTTCTGTCCCTTCATCATCTAGGAAGCAGTGTCTGAGTGTCTTCAGCCAAAAAGACCACTGGGAAGGCAATTCTCAAAGGATTTTTTACCCAGAAATATCAAGGGAAAGCAGACAGTTGTGACAGTGCAAAAGGAAACATAAACAGAAAGTTAACTGAGTATTTTTATACTTGGGATATGATTCCAGGCTAAATTCTGAATTGGAGAAAAAGTGTGGGATCATTACTGTTGTAGCCAAACTGGCAGTGACCTCATCTAAATAATAACTCTTAAGAAGGAAACTCTTCTTCTTTCAGTCACTCTGGATGTCTTATCCACATTCTTCACTTGTTCCAGACAATACAACTGTAGGGTGTAACTGCCTACTATACAGGACACTTGAAAGGAGGGATGTCAGAGTTCTGCTGTTTGCTGTCTCCAAATTATGGGCACAAAGTTTGGGGTGTGATTTTGAAGGGCAGGTTGATGCCTACTGAGTTGCCTAGCAGTGAATGGGAGGCAGGAGCTAAAGAGAAGGAGAAAGAAAACAGAGAACTCCAGTGCCAGGAATGGGAATTACATCAGAGTTTAAGTAGGAGGGGAGTAATCATTAGTGACTTGGTTTGTGCAACTTGTTCTTCATCTCACCAACTCATTAAAAACCCCTAACAGCTGACCCAGGAGTATAAAGAATGTGATTATACATGACCAGCTCTGACATTACAGCAATCTACAGGGAGATCAGTGTTTTGAAAGAAAGCAGGGGGTTTCTCCATAATCTCTCCGAACTGCATTGGCCTTATTACTGATAATTTCACTATCATCTTCTCCTCATTGTAAACTCTGTTTCTTTAAATAAGTGTGGGGATCCTAAGAAACTTGCTAATAGCCATTAGGAAACCTCCACATGCTTTGCAATTTGTTGGATAATGATCTTAAGAAAGCATCTGGTAATTTGTCTGTAGGTGGAAGGAAAGATGCTGTCCTGGATACAGTTACCAAGGAGGATCTCAGCATAGTCACTGCAATAAAAATAGTTAATATTTAACCATTTCCTTTTTCTATGGATGTAACTAAATGTGCCTTAAAATCTGTGAGGGATGGAAGAGTGTGATGTGATTTTTCTACCTCTTCTTTATTCTATAATTAGATTTTTCTGGACATCTCACAGCATTCTGTTGACAAAAGGTGTGATTTTAAAAAATGCCTAAGTGATGTAGGAGTACAAATATTGGTGAAGACTTGTATTGCTAAACCATGTGCATGTTTTTGAAAATTAGACCCAGGATCACTAATTTGTGTGTCTGTGAGAGAGAGGGAAGCCAAACACTGGAAATACCTCACAATAGTAGCAGGACTGAGAAGCTTTGGCAAAGCTGAGTGGCAGAGCCATTTGGAAGAGGAACTCTATCTTCTGCGCATTCTTAATGTCTAAAAGAAAAGCACAACAGAAGTCTTCCTGCCTTCCTGAGCTTTACTTCCTATAGCTGTGGCCACATCCCCTGGAAAGGACACCTGTATTGCTGTTCACCACTCACCTGGGGCACAATAGCCTTCCAAATTGCTCAGCCCGACTCTTCCTTCTGCCTGTTTTCACAAAGAAATTCACTGCTTAGGCCAGCACATGTGCCTCAATGCTTTTTCCTAAGGAGAAAGTCTTTAGCATCCTGCCTCCCCTGATCAGCATTACTCTGTAACCACCCTGTCTCCAAACCTGTCTATGTACCCCCGCATTCCCCACAGCTGTGTTCGCCCTTTATTGGGACTGTCTGAGCACATAAAGAGAGTAATTTGTTAAAGGCAAGCCAGCACCCTGCATTGCATTACAGTATCTAGGCCACTTGTACATTATTCCCTTTGCTTTTTTAGTCCAAATGATGCTAATCAATTCTTTCAAATTCTTAAATGTGTCTTGTAAACATCTCTCTCTGCAGCAAACCCTGCCTGAGCCATACACACACAAAAAGACAGAAAACCTTAAATCGTCACTTAGGAGCCTAGTTGTTATTTTGCTGAGTTGAAGGTAGATTTACTAAGAAAAAATCTGTCCCTGGTGCAACTAATGAAGCAGCATAACATCACAGATCACAGTGGTATCAAATGCCTGACAGATACTGAATTTTGCACAGACTTGGGTGTTTGTTATTATTGTCAGGAACTCTAACAGGCCATCTAGAAGCTACATTCATCAGGTAATTGGTTGAAGAATAGACAATGGATGACATTAGGCCACGGCAGGACTGAACCACTGGGACCGTTTGTTGCTTGAACTGAGCTGGATGTTCAATATTGACTATGCTATGGAACTCTTCCCTCAGTGCTTGGTAATTGGCTTGAGTGAACCCTGTGAAGTTCAGCTTAGCCCCTGGACCAGCAAGCTCATTGGACATAGATATGGGACAAGGCTTCAGGCTCCGGATAGCTGAGTTTTTTGGTGTGCTAAGGCCCCAAACTGGGATGAAGGGGTCAGCTCTTCCAGCTATGCAGGCAGGGTCCCCAGATGCAGACCTCTCAAAGATGAAGCAACACCATGCATGCTGAGCCATTTTCAAAATGGTCTTCATAGGTTCTGCAGACTCCAGCCTGGCTGATGTGGACTGGTTCAGAATCTCACTATCTCTTCATGCCAAAGGCGCTGCCGAAGTTGGCAGCCTGTCCTCTGGTGCACAGCCCCTTTTGTATGCTAAAAACAAAAGGGGGAGCTCCCATTCACTCTCTGGCTTGGGAAAATTGGGCTTCCCACAACTCCCCTTCTCTTGGATAGGGCACTGATGGCTCACTGTTCTGATCCACTCTGCCTGATTTACTGAAAACATGGGATGATGTGCTTGCCCCATTGAAGTCAATAGCAAAACTACCATTAGCCACAGGAGAGCCAGGATTTCACTCGTGGTATTTAATTATTGACTGAGAAATGTTAAAAATCTGATGACTGTAAAAGATCCCTCTTTCCATGGCAAAGATCCTGGGGCAGTGAAAAGTATCACCACTTTCACCTGCAAGGTGCAATGCTTTGCAACAGAACCCAAATGAAGGGCAGATTTAATGTTTCTCTTATTTTCTAAATATCAGAGGAAGCATCTATTCTTTCTCATTTAATTGGCAGTCAGCCAGAAATGGACGTCCAAAATCAACATTTGGTCTTGTTGGCTTTTCTCTAGGCTACTTTTCATTTAAGGAGCTGTGAAGGTGGGGATGATCTCTGAAGCAATGAGACACCAAGGCTTCATGTAAAGTAGGCCCAGAGGAAGTTCATGTAAAAATCCAAATTCTCCTTTCATTCACTCATGAGCAGCTCCCCCTGATTTCAGTGTCATTTATTCAAGTTCCATAGACCCTGATAGAAACCCATTGCCCCTTCCAGGTAGTGAGATCATTAGAGAGTGAATGTTAAGTTCAACAGAGTTTGGAGGAGCTAATTTGTGAACTTCTGTGATTTTCCTTTGTGATTTGTTTGTTTGTTTTCACTCTTGCCTTGCACATCTGCAGTAGCAGAGTTATTTCGCACACAGTCCTTTAGAAATATTTTAACTGGAACAAAGTGAGATGGTTTGCTATGATGGTGGTGTATCTTCTACACAGGCCCTGCTCTACAATTCCAGGCATATGGTGGCATTCGTAGAGTTGAGACATGGAACTGTGGCAGATATATTCTTATCTGTAACACCTTTCCTGGCTAGTGTGTTAGTGAATTTTCCTTCTGCTCTTTTCTGACCTGGTTGATGGGCTTTTTAGACTCTCTCTTGCTGTGAAATAGCCTGCTATATTATCTCTGATTCTGTGGAATAATGGAATTAGCACATTTGCCTTCACAAAGGACAGGACCTCCATAAATCCCTGGGGAATCTTTACAAAGCCTTTTGTAGATTCATTTTCCTTGAGCCATATTTGTTTCTCATAAATCTCAGTGCTCTTGTCACTTGTGCATCAGTTCAATCTTGCAAATCAGAGAAATGCAAGAGGCATTTGTTCCATATTTAAACCATTTTTGTTCACTTCCTGGAAAGCTTTTTTTTCCTTCATCTTTGCTGAGAGTCCTTATTATCTGGCTGTGCTATTTATTAATGCATAGCAGGTGTATAGCACTGATAAATAAGCATTGTTGCAATTCATCAGTTCAAAGAGAAGTGAGTTTGACATTCATGCATGTCAATATTCTTGAGTCAGAGTCTTTACCTCACTGCAGGATAAGCATAAATAAGAATAGTTTTATAAAATGAAAGGAAATGAATGGAAATTAACTCAGAATTTACATTTGGCCCCATTAAATTTAAAATAGTAATTACTCAATATGACTGCAGCCTGATACTCTAGCAGATTATAAAGAGACCACAAACCATTTTCCTACCTCAGTCCCAGTGACCTCAGATCAATGGTCTGTATGTTATGTGCTGAAATCACCACTGCACTATAGCCACAGCCTCATCTCTTGGCATCAAGCTACATAGAGGCATGGCCATAAGTGGTACAAATGATGCTTTAGACACTAAGCAGACAAGTGCTATAGAAAGGCATATAATTAAAATATTAATCATTGTTAAACATACATCGAAAGACAGCTAAATTCCTAAGAAACCTAATACCTCAGCCTAAAAACTGAAAACTCCAAGATCTCTTTTCTCTCTACAGCTGTGAGAATTTAGGTCAATGGGACTTAGAAAAGGATGTGAGGGAAATGCAGCACTGTTCGGTAAGCAAGGTTTGAAGCCAAGATCCTTCCCTGCCTAAACTCTACCATCACCAAGAATCCCAGAAAGAGTGAGGGGCAGGGGGAAGCATAATTAACAGATTCATAGTTTCTAAAGCCAAAAGGGATCATTGGATGATTCAGTCTGATGCATACTATAGGCTACAGAATGTCACCTGGGTTATCCCAGTACTGAGCCCAGTAACCTGTATCTGAGTAAAGCAGATTTTCCAAAAAGGTGTCCAGTCCATCCATAGGTGGTGGAGGATCCCCCTGGTGAACTTTTCCACTGGTTAATTACTCTCAGGGGTAAAAACGCATGTCTTACTTCTCATTTGAATTGGTGTAGCTTTAACTTCAAGCCTGCTGTACCGGATAAGATAAAGCTCCATGCTGACTTTGGAGGAGGGAAGGATGGGCCAGTGGGACTTGCAAATCTCAAAGCATGAGTCTATCTGCTAAGCCATCTCCAGCACATCGGGCTGTGAGCAACTTCAGCGTTCACTTAGATAACTTTCTTCTTGTCACTGCAGTGCACGTAATGAACAAATGTTTTCTAATAATGGCCCATGTCTCCAGGAAAAAAAAAAAGCCCTTTCTATTCATGTTTTATATGAGCACAGCGGCTCCTTATCACATCTTCTTAATACAGGGCTCATTTTCCAGGCAGAATATGCTGATTTATGGTGCAGTTTAATATACACTAATTCATTTATTTGTGCCCATATGCTATGGGATGTAGGCTGCTGCTCACTCATAACAGTCACTGAAGTTGTTTGAACATAATACTTCTCTATTGGATTGTAATTAAATGCTTGGTGAAGTGCTTTGAGAGATCTGGATGCTGAAAAGAGCTACAGAAAAGTAGATCGCAGAATTCTGTGTTACTTCATGAGAGTTATCTAGGAAAGGGAAGCATGAAGTCCTGTTGACAGCAGAGGAGTATGGTGCCTGATTACTTTATAAATTATGGTTTCACCAACATGCTGTTAACAGCACAGCACACTCTGTAGCTGAGATGTTTATTAGCTTGCTGCCTCCTGTGTGGGCAATGGTAAGATAAACTTGTAAGGAGTGAGCTAGAAAAGAGATCGACAAGCTTCTGTGCCTCTTTGCATGATTTCACCACAGCCAAAGCATTGCTTCAATGGAGCCTTTTCTAAAAAGGAATAAAAGTTGACCAGTTATGAGGAACCCTACGATAACAGTTCTTCAGGTGGAGCTCTAAATGCCTGGCTAAGTTATCATAAGAAATCCATGAACAGCCCATGGTTTATGAACACCCAGCAATAACAAACCTGCATGTATGTAGTAAAGGGTGAGTGGCCCATTAAGGGGCTTGGAGATCTGCTACACCCTGAACCAGGCTCTGTTCCCCTTCCCAGGAGAAGGGATTAAACTTCAAGGTAATATGGTAGCTGATTGTGACTCAGAGCAAGGCCCAGTGGGTTATAAAGGGCAGCCTCCATGCAGGGAGTGGACTAGAGGCAGAAGGGGAGGAGACAGGCTCTCCTGGGCTCTAAGGCAGATGACCTGGGAGTGCAGCCCTCCAGAGAGTGGGCTAGGAAGTGTGGGAGATGCTTTTTTGGAGGAAAACTCCACCAGAAGAGAATAGAGAGACTCACCTAAAGTCCCAGCCATTGGGCTAGGGAGGGACAGTGCAGGAAGTAGGTAGGGTTTCCCTGGAGAACGGAGGCAGGAGAAGGACAAGGCTTTCATGGGGAACTTATGGGAAATGGTTTTCTCTGGAAGAAATAAAATTAACTAAAAACTTTGTTCACATTAATAGTAATTAGTTCATTATAAGGAGCCACTCAAACCAGCGTCCACACTGAGCTGGCTTATAGGAAGTGGCTGTTGGGAGGTAGGGAAGGGCAGGCTGTTAACCTGGCAGTCTGCCCATCGCTCAGTCAGGCTCTCAGGGCATAAGCACACACACATACACAAATATCTGTCTGGTGCACAAGAGAGGCTTTCTCTTCTGAGAATATCCCAGTCAGCTGCATACTGAGGGGTGTGCATGCTTATGGGTGCGGGTCAGGGAGGGGCATCGACCACTGAATGTGAGTATCTTCCTGGGCAGCTGAGCTGGAGCAGGAGCCCTTCCCCTCCAAGGACACTCCATTCCATCTTCCTTGGGAGGTTGAGGGGAGATTCCCTCTTCAGCAATGTGGTGGTAAGGGAGGTTGGGAGGGAAGCCTAGGAGACTCCTGGGTTTTGGGGGCACAGGCTTGATGGTTCCTGCTGGGGTGGGGGCAGCTGCCTCCAAGTCTCCAGGTGCAGTTGCAGGGGCTGAAATATGCCTCTAGCCCTGAAGAAGCCAGGGAGGAGGGACGGGGCTGGGGTCTGAAACCATTCTCCCTCGTTCCTTCTACTACTTGTTCCATTCAATGGGAATGGCCACTAGTGCTGGGCAGGGAAGAAAGAAGAGGAAGCAAAAGCATTTCCTGGATCCTCAGCTGTGACTTTGCATCTTTAATTAATTAATTAATTAGTAAAAGCAAGGCCAGCACTTTCTTGCCAGTAGGAATTTTCTCTATTAACACCACCTCCCCTGCAGAAATACAGAAAAAAGCTGGCCCTGAAAAGCTTCATGGTATGAGAGGTGAGCACTCAGCAGGTATGTCTACACTCTGAGCTTAAGTTGACCTAAGGAAAGCCCTGGCTACATTTGGAGTTAGAATAGAATCATAGGGTTGGAAAGGACCTCATGAGATCATTGAGTCCAACCCTCTAGAGCTTGAGCCCAGGACCTTCTGCATATTAAGCAGAAGGGCTAGCTAGTACACTATTTGCAGGGCTTTATTAAAGTGATTTAGTAACTCTCACTCATTAAGTTGACTTAGACATTAAGTCTATTAAGTTGACTTAATGCAATGTGGCCACCTAAGTCGACTTAAGAACCCCTACGTAATAACACGTGCCTGCTTAAGTTGACTTAGTAAAGTCAACTTAAGCCAACACATTTTTCTTTAGGACACTTTCTTAAGTCAACTTAACCAATGTTGTTAAGTCAACTTAAGAGAAGGGTGGACTTACTAAGTTGACTTAATAAAGTCAACTTGAAGTAGACTTTATTAAGTCAACTTCATAAAATTGACTTGGCTTTTGTAGTGTAGACATAGCCAGCATGAACACTGCACACTGGGTAAGAGCAAGGGGAACAGCAGAGCCAAGTCAGCATCTGTACCCTCCAAACCTTCACCCTCACTAGGGCACCTAGCAAGGGCACAGGAACACCTCCTGCCCTTCATGAAGGGGGTGGTGGTGATTGAAATGTAAACTTGGTCCCTAGGCACCAGAAACCCTTGATATGACACTGATCCCAGCTGCACACTATGCCTGACCTGCTCTTCCCCAGAGCCAGCACATAAATGACTGAGCAAAACGAAGAGGGAGAGTACAACTTTCAAGACAATCACATGCTCCTCTATCAACAAGAAGCTCTTTTTTCCTTTCTTTCAGTTTCACCCCAGTCCCTTTCCGATATAACAGCATGGGTGTGACCAGGGGAGAAGTGAAATACAAATACTCTGCATGGCACCATCCATTCCAGGGTTATCTGAGATTCACACAAGTGCTGGGATCAGGCCTGGTCCTTGCTGCTAGGCTTAGTAATGGCTGCACAGTATCCTTGCCATTACGCTCATTGAGAGAACAATCAGCCACTGCCTTTTGCTGTTGTCAGCTGCTCAGTGTTGCTGGCTAATATGGATCATGGCACCTTACCTAAGGAGTTGGTGCTAGTGGTCCCTTTAGTCTTGCCAAGCGGAGTAGCTCCATCAGTAAAACCAAAGAGCATCAAGGGAGATGTTCTCGGTGGCCCGCAGTCCCAGCCATGGGCACTTGGCCCCAGCCCCACAATGTTCCACCTGCAATGTGGATTGCGTGTGGGAAGCTGAGTGCTGCTCCTGCATCTAAATCCCTTGCATGTGTGCCACGTTGAACTGCAGGCACTGCCAGGAGGCTGTTGTTCCTTAAAGTACAAACCTGATGTGCAGGAGGAGGGATCGATTTCCTTGCCTTTGCCTGAGCATAGTGACTGGTTTTAGTTAGCTTTCTCCTCCCCCAGGGACAGAATCTAATGTTCCCTTCCTGTTAATTTACATGAGAACATTTCCAAATGGGAAACATCCAATAAATTTAGTAACACTGATGGCATAGTGCAAGTTTCTAGCACTGTGGTTGGGATGTTAAAGAAATGCCCCTGTAGCATAGCCAGTGCTGGAGGAGAACCCTCATGTGAGTTAACATTGCTGATATGTACCCAGAGTTCCAGGCAGGCTCATACAGCTGAGCCAAAGCCTGTGTCACCACATCCTTGCTGCCCTTTCTAGCATTTTTTTAGTCCTTTTAGCTAGACTAATGCTAGCATCAGGTATCCCTACCCAAGCAGCAGTCACACCTCTAGCTACAGCACAGACATGCCACAGACACCAAGATCCCAGAGCATCTACCCCAGAATCCTGGCTGGTGCTACCCCTCATCTCTGCTAATAAAACCTGTTCTTGTGCCAGCTGCAAACTTCTGCTGAGTAACCACTACTTCGACCTACTGAGTCACTGTGGTCCTGATTCTGTGTAACACTGGGTCAGCTTCTACACTGGCATAAATGAAGTCAGGAGAGCTGTGTCCATAAATGAAGTCAGGAGAGCTGTGTCCATTTACACCTGCAAGCAATTGGGCTACCTCCTGCTCCAATAGGAGAGGTACATGAATAGGAGTCGACAATGCTCAGCCCCTCACAGGATCTGGCTTTCTAACACTGGTACCTCTCTCATTCCTTTGAGAAGCACTTTAGGAGGGGGTACATTGAGCATGAAAGGTGCTTATAAAGACTTAGACTTGTTCTGGGCTGTAGTCCCAGTAATTGTAGTTTGGGTAGACTGTCAAATGCACTGAGTTAGCCCTTCTTTGTGGTTCAGCTGGGGGATAAATCCACTGGGAGCATCAGTTACATTCTTTTATGACTAGGTAATTTCAGAAAGTGGCTAATTTATCATATTGTCAGAAATAACAGTTTCTGGGCCATTCATAGCATAGCAAGGTTGGCCAGCAGTGCATGATCCATACTTCCATAAAGAATCAGGCTTGTCTTGCTTGGCCCCTGAGAGGGCAAAGAGCCAGTCAAATCAATGAGAGTCGGGAGAGTCAGCACCACTGGTAACAAGGCAAAGAGCCTATTTCCAGACAATCAAGGGTCTGGGCAAGAGGACTGGAAGACAACGGTGCAACAGGGTTTTGAATAAGATCTGTTTTATCGCTTTGGACATACTAGCTGGATTGGCTGAAGTGGGGCAAGTTTGTTTTGATGATGCTAGCATGGTCTGCTACTTTAATTCAGGGTGATGCTGAGGATAGGTTGGTGTTTTTTAAAAAATAAATTCCAAAGGTATAGTCGTGTTAGTCTAGTTCAGCAAAACAAACAAGGAGTCCTGTGGCACTTAAAAACTAACAAATTTATTTATTGCATGAGATTTCATAGGAGAAATCCAACTTCATCAGACACTTTGAAGATGGGAAAACTTACAGAATGGTAAGAAAATAAATGCAGGGAAGTGTAAGTTCCCCCATCTTCAAAGCGTCTGACAAAGTGGGATTTTTTTCCCATGAAATCTCATGCAATAAATAGATTTGTTCGTCTTTAAGTGCCACAGGACTCCTTGTTTTGTTTTTTTAAAAAATTAATAAATCTAAGTAAATGAATGAAACAAACAGCTAGGTACTTATTCCTGCAGCTGGCCATTCTGCACCATAATGGAAAGTTTTGAATGTACAGATTTTGTGTACGTGCTTCATCTTCACTCCTGATACTGGTGCCCTCCTGCTCTACATTTTGAAAATGTAGCTTTAAGGAACTGTTCTGGATTACAATTTTCATATTGATGTGAAGAGAAATAAAATAAATAGTATTTGACATTTTAAAAAGAAGTTCTTTGCTTACTGTTTCTCAGGCATGGTACTCCTGCACCTTTTGGGGCAGCTGTTGCTGGCAACACACTCTGCTTTCACAGTAGCAGATCTGGAAAATCAGGAATGAAAATGCCGTCTCTACTGCTCAGTGCAGTGCATCCTCATTTGCACAGTCATTTGACATCTGGTGCATGATGTGTCATTACTTGACACTGGTTTTATGGAGTGTTTTTACACTTTAGTTCATTATGAAATCCCATACAGCAAGACCAACAGCTCAATAAGTCAAAGATATTGTAGCTAACTGGACATGAAAGCTGCAATTTACACATCACAGGAGAAAGTCTTGGTGCAGATTTAGCTGCATGGTTTGATTTTCATGTAATTTCCCTTTTCCCTGAGAGTGTGAGACAATTTCCTGTGAGTGCTTCAGCATAATCAAAATAAGGCTTTAGTCTTCATCTTCTCTTCCATATTTGCACTTAAAATCTTTGGTATTTAAATAAGAACTGCAAGCCTGTGTTTCAAATCCACTCCTGACTTGGAGTCCAATTGAAAAGTTCTATCAGATAAACGTGCAGATCTATAAAGCATGTCACAACAGGTTAAACTGTTTGTGAAAGTCTATCCTGCTCCAGCTTTCTTAGTGATCACCGCTTCTGATATGATGCCCTCAACCTGTTAGCAATCTGGTGCCAGGAAGAAGGACCAGTGCTGACTCATTTTAGTGTCATTCAAGAACTGCCCACTCCCCCACCTGGTTCTGGAAACAAACAATTTATGTATAAAGCAACAAGGTCTGAAATTCCCCAAGCTGAGCTGAGCACTGCATAATAGGCTAGAGCAGCAGTTCTCAACCACTGTGTCGCAACACATAAATGTGTCATGGCACAGTGGCTGAGTGCACTGCTGGCTAGCAGCCTGCCAGCAAAAGCCCCTGAGCCAAAAGAGCTGCAGTGGCAGGCTGCTGTCTATTAAAAGCTGCTGAAGCAGCAGCAGCTCTGCTGTGGTGGAGAGGGCATTGTCTAAACCACCACTGAGAGTACCCTGGGTGGCTGCTTTTTTGCAATGACAGGGGCTGCCTCGGAAGCTGCCCACTACCAAAATTGCCTTTGCAGGCAGTTTTCTTTTGGCAGCTGGAACCACTTCAACTTTATCTGCCACCATAAGTGCTGATTGCCAGGGGAACCTTGGAGGCAGAGGGAAACTCAGGGTATTGTGCATGGTTGGGAGCCTTCCCAACTGTGCCATGACACTGAAGGGGTTGAGAATCTCTGGGCTAGACCAGTGCCTTGGAATGGGCATCAGGAAAGGGAAGTTGTCCAAGCTTCAACTAAGCATAATAACAGAGGCTCCAGGCTTGCTAACGCATCAGACTGCCAAGCCCATCCAAGGGGTCAAAGTAAAAACAAAGAAAAGGAAACATTTTGTAACAAGAGTCTTTTTCTATAAGGACCATGCCCATCGAAGGGAACTAAGTATGCTAAAAGCCTTGAAGAGTTTATTTTATAGAAGATTCATTTAAAGCACAGTTACCGCAAATCAGTAATACCTAACATGTTAACATATGTAATATACCAGAATGCTGCACTGCTCATGTGGTTTAAGGCAACTGAGCTCCAGCATCATGACTCTTCAGCATACTGTAACAAACCACTGATCTGCCAACAACACTCAGTTACATGGTGAATCATTCACACATCTCAGAAGCTGGGGCTCCAAATCTTGGCATATCTTCTGCTCCACAGACATGGGCCTCAACACTCCCTTACACTGACTAAGTGTGGTACCTCTACATCATTTCCTATCCCACTGTCCCAATGGAAACCCATATTCAGATTACCCATATTCTAATGTCACCATATCACAAGGGATCCACTGATCCTGCTTACTCCAGTGAGTCAAATATTAGTGCAGCAGGTCAGTTCAAAAATGACTTGGCACAGCTGGGATCTCCAGATAAGCTGAGCTGAGTTCTAACTGGAGCTTGACCCTACCTGGTTGGGTTGGTGGATGGTAGTGCCCTGCTACGCTCTTTACTCCTTCCCAATGATGTTATAGAGAAGTACACTAGGCAGGAGGAAGACACACTGTCTCCTAAGCCACAGCAGCATCATGACTGTCAGCCCAGAAGAATCTTTGCTCTTTGCCCTCATGGCATCTTAGGGGACAGAGTGAAAAAGAAAGAAAAGAACAAAACCTTTTGTAAGAAATGTCTCTCTCTGTAAGGACCATGCAGGAAAAAAGGCACAGGATGGATTTTCAAGGTCCACACCACAGACAGTGAAAAATAGAAGCTGGATAATGCAAACAAACTATCTAGAGCAAATAGTTTATTTTAAGACAATAACAAATTTGCTCTACAGACCCACTAAGAAATTTGAGCATCAGCCAATGCCCCTTTCCTTTATTTATAGAATAACTGTGGTGATTTATTAGCAGTGATGGGAAATATATTTATGGAATGGCAGTTCCAAGCCACATTTCAGGTAATTCATGTCTTTACAAAACTGCTTTTGTGCTGTCATCATAGCTCTGTTCTTTCTTTTCCTTGAAACCTGCTTGCACAACAGTTCAGTTCTTTGTTTGAAAGGCAGATGTCTTGAGAGAACAAGAGCAGAAGAAATGCTCAAGGATAAATCCCACCCACTAAACCAGCCTGCTAAGAAGGGGGGGAGGGTCACAAAAGTATGGATTATATTCCCTATCTGGGCAATTCCACCCTACCATTTGTGGAACACCGGAGAGATTCTTCTCTCAGGCTGTGGAGCAGTATCACTTTGGAGACTCCATGCCAGCCAGGACTGATGCTTGCTTTTCGGCCCTTGAACCCACCAACACAGAAGGAAAATTGGTCCTGCCCTTCTCACAGAACTGCATTTTATAGCACACAAAGCATGCATTTTACATACACAAGCTCTTGCCAACTTGCTTACCCTCCATAAAGGAACCACAGTTCTTTTAGGTCAGGAGCCTGCTATATCCATGGAAGTTGGGCACAAGATTTAGGCCAGAAGTCAGACATGAAGGAGCCTTTTACTGGAATTATTGCATAGCTTGTTCAGTAGTACAAGAGAAAGGGCTGAGCCCCGTGCGGAGCAGCTGTGGTTCCATACTCCTGACCCCAGTATTCAAACATTGAGAGTCAGACCCCCAGACCATGCAGTTTTAAAATGAATAAACAATGGGTTCTTTTCCTTTTCTCATGGGTTTCTGAGCTTGGTCCACCTTTTTTCTGCCACCATGAGAACTAGAAACTGATTTTGTTTTCAGAATGAAAGCTGGGATTCCCAAGGCACCGCTGGGCTCCCTGAGCCAGGGCTTCAAGCATGTCATCCAATCACACAGGACTCATGCTCAGATCATGAGAGCTGGCACCACCAAGCAGCGTCAGGGTGGGGCAGCCTAGCTGTCTATTAGCTACTGATAGGGCAGAGGCACTAACCGCCATTTGTCCATAGCTGTAACCCACCAGACCGTTTTGTACAGTGGAAAGAGACTGGAAAAACTGGGAGTGCTGTATTGTCTGCAGGGAAGCTGAAAAAGGGCCTGAGATGGGGCCGGCCCAAGTGCTACAAATTGGGACTGCTGCAGAGCTACAGAGGAAGCTGAAGCTTGGAAGAGCAGTGAGTGCTGTATGCTAGTACAGCCAGGTTTGCTTCATTAAATACTCAGCATTTCCTTTCTTTCCAGTCACATCTCCTGTTCTCTTCTCTTTTGCTCTCCCGTGTTACCCAAATAACAAAAAAGCAAGCATCACTGCTTCTGTGCATCACTCTTCTTCCCACGCAGATGGAAAAGGAACCTCTGCTTCTTTAAGGTTTGTACACAGGGTATGTCTACACTTGCAAGTTAGTTCGAATTAAGGAGGCTTAATTCAAACTAACTTAGTACCCATCTACACTAGGCTTTCATTAGTTCAAACTAAGGATTTCCTGAATCTAAACTCATGACAGCTTATTTCTAACTAGTAAGACCTGCCAGTTAGTTTGAACTAAGCCCTTAGTTCGATCATTAGTTCGAACTAAGGATGAAGGAGACAAGGATTAATCCTTAGTTGAACTTAATAAGTTCAAACTAAGGGCAGTTAGTTTGAATTAGCAACGTGAACTAATTCAAACTAACATTAGTTTGAAAAAGTCCATGTTGTTAATTCGAGCTAATAAATTCGTGTTTAGTTCAAACTAACTTTTCCTAGTGTAAACATAGCCATAGGGACTAGGCAAGGAGATCCTGTAGCTCTGTCTAAGATTTCTGACATAGGCCCCACTTCAGGGAGGTTGGTCAATTTCTTATTAGCTTCTGCAAATTTTCATCTCCTAATTTTGAAACAGCACTCACATGGAGTGGGCTGAGAGTGCAGCTGAGTGTGGGCTGAGTGTACAAATGGTGCTAGACTGTATCCATCAGTCACAAGCCTCACAGCTGCTGTCCTTCAGTGAAGGACGCAGTCATTATTTTCTTACTGAACACTGAGGATCGGCTGTTTTATTTCAAGAACTGTGATGCATCAGACAGAAGATGTCTTCTTGATAATAGGTATTATTCTTCAAACTGCCTAAATCACATGGAGGTGTGTATGCATGGCACGCGCATACAACTTGGCTGAACAAATACAGTTCCGGTGTTTTGAAATCCCAGCCCCTGGCCCAGCAATTAAGAAATCAGAGTTTGATTGCCGCCTCTGCAGCTTGTGTATCCTTGGGTAAGCCACTGTAGCTCAGGGGCCAGCAACCCACTGCACACAAGCTGATTTGGAGCTGCAGTTGGCGCTCTCTGCCAAAAGTACCACTCCTCCCCCAGAAAAGCAGGCAGCGGTGTCCCAGACACCCCATGGGACCCCAGGCATCCCACAAAGAGAAGCCGCCCAGACCTGCATCAGCTTCTTTCTGTCTTCCAAAGGGGTAGCCGTGTTAGTCTAGTTCGGCAAAATAAGCAAGGAGTCCTGTTGCACTTAAAGACTAACAAATTTGGGGATTTTGTCCCACAGAACCTCATGTGATAAATAAACTTTTTTCTGTGGTGTGCCTGGGGATTTCTGCCACAGGCATGCTATAGAAAGCAGCTGCTCCAGGCAGCTTCTTTCCAGGGCATCCTATCAGACACGTCACCTGGCATGTCATGGAGAGGAGCTGCTTGGGTCAGCTTTTTTCTGGGACATGCTTGGAGACCCCTGCCTCAGGCATGCTGCAGAGGGGAGCATCTCTGCTGTTCCTTTCCCATGCGTGCCTGGAACCCCCCTCCCACTTTAGCCATGGCTGCCACTGAATTTTCAGGCAGCAGTCACTTTTTCTTCAGCAGAGTGGGCCACTGGCACTGGCTGAAGGTCAGAAAAGTGGGGCTGGTATTGGGGTTGGCCAGGGTTGCTGACTCCTGCTTTAGCCCCTTGTGCTTTGACTCTTTTCCTGTAAAATAGGGGTGATGGTATTTTCCCTCTCCATCAGGGTGTTGGGTGGTAACGTTTATTACTGTGTGTGTCTCAAACGTACTATTGTGATTGGGATCATTAAAAAGTCTATTAATTAGGTAGCTCGTCAGCTCCCTGGGGCAGAGGCTGTCTTTACCCTTGGTGTTGTACTGCTCCCAGCAGACTGGGGTGTTAATCCAGAACCAGATCTGGGGGCTCCTATCTGCTACACAATACAAATAGGACAATCATCTTAATTAATTAATACCTCTCCTGCAGGACAAATTCTATTCAGCACACCAAGTTCTTGCAAAGAGAGCAGTTTACTCCTGCAGGAACTTTAAAGTGTATCTGTAAGAGACAGAACTCTCTATACTGAATGCCCAGACAGACATGTGCATAAGAGACTTCTGTGACTGACATTGAAAACACTTTTCTGCTACTGTTGTGAAGCTCCATCCAGGACAAGACACCCTGAAAGCAGGCACCTTTAAACACCAAAGAGATAGCCATGTTAGTCTAGTCCAGCAAAAAAAACAAGGAGTCATGTGGCACTTTAAGACTAACAGATTAATTTTTCGCATGAGCTTTTGTGGGAGAAAATTCCACTTCATCAGATGCTTCAAAGATGGGTAAACTTACAGAATAGAATGCAAATAAATGCAAGGGGGTGTAAAACATAGGATCAGGTCATACAGTAACAGCAAATCAGAGCAGTTGTTAGGTTCAAACTATGGGAAGTCAAATTACCTTTTGTAATGGGAAAAGAACCCATAGTCTCGATTCAGTCCTGCTTTCACAGAATTTAGCTTGCATATTAATTCAAGTTCAGCTGTTTCTCTTTGAAGTCTTGATGTCCCAGCCACATCTCTGATGACTGTTGTTAACAAATCATTTATCGAGTGATTAGAAAGATGAAAGTGCTCAGCAACTGGTTTCTTTGTCTTGTGATTTCTGATATCAGCTCTGTGTTCATTTATTCTTTTGCGCAGGGATTGTCCTGTTTGTCCAACATATAAGGTATTGGGGCATTTCTTGCACATGACGGCATAGATCACATTAGTAGATGAGCAGGTAAATGAGTCTTTGATGGAGTAGCAGGCTTGATTAGAACCCATGATGTTATCTGTTGTGTAGATATGTGGGCAGACTTGGCAGCGTGGTTTGTTGCAGGGGTGTGTGCCTGCTTTAATGTTTCTGTTGCTGGTGAGTATCTGTTTAAGATTGGGCGGCTGTCTGTAGGCAAGGAGAGGTCTGTCTCCCAATGCTTGAGAGAGTGAGGGATCATCTTTTAGAATAGGCTGTAGGTCCTTAATGATCTGTTGCAGAGGTCTGACTTGAGGGTTGTATGTGGTGACTAGTGGTGTTCTGTTGTTTTCTTTCTTGGGCCTCTCCTGTAGTAGATGACTTCGGGGAACCTGTCTAGCTCTGTCAATTTGTTTTCTTACTTCCCCAGTGTGTACTGTAGTTTCAAGAATGCTTGACAGAGATCCTCCAGATGTCTGTCTCTGTCTGAGGGCTCAGAGCAGATGCGGTTATATCTTAGGGCTTGGCTTTAGACAATGGATTGTGTGGTGTGTTTAGGATGGAAGCTCAAGGGATGTAGGTAACTATACCGATCAGTAGGTTTTCGGTACAGGGTGGTGGTGATGTGTCATCTACTACAGGAGAGGCCGAAGAAAGAAAACAACAGAACACCACTAGTCACCACATTCAACCCTCAAGTCAGACCTCTGCAACAGATCATTAAGGACCTACAGCCTATTCTAAAAGATGATACCTCTCTCTCTCAAGCATTGGGAGACAGACCTCTCCTTGCCTACAGACAGCCGTCCAATCTTAAACAGATACTCACCAGCAACTACAGATCTAACAGAAACATTAAAGCAGGCACACACCCCTGCAACAAACCACACTGCCAAGTCTGCCCACATATCTGCACAATAGATAACATCATGGGTTCTAATCAAGCCTGCTACTCCATCAAAGGCTCATTTACCTGCTCATCTACTAATGTGATCTATGCTGTCATGTGCAAGAAATGCCCCAACACCTTATACATTGGACAAACAGGACGATTGCTGCGCAAAAGAATAAATGAACTTAGAGCCAGAGGCGTTGCTGCCCTGGGGAGGGACCCGGGGCACCGGCCAAGGCCCTGCCCCTGGCCCACAGGCCCCACCCCCACCCAGCAGGCCACACCCCCTGGCCGGGGACAGGGCCAGAAGCTGCCGCGTGCCGCCGCGGGCAGCTGGACCCTGAATCCCCGGCTGGGGACAGGGCCGGAGTGGCTGCCACTTCTGCCGGCAGCTGAGTCCCGTATCCCCGGCTGGGGACGAGGCTAGGGCCAGGAGCAGCCTCCGTGGCCGCGGGTGGCTAAGCCCTGGATCTCCAGCTGGGGACAGGGCTGCCGCGGCCACGGGTGGCTGGGCCCCAGATCCCTGGCTGGGGACAGGGCCAGGAGTGGCCTCTGTGATGGAGCCCCGGATCCCCAGCTGGGTACGAGGCTGCCGCAGCCATGGGCAGCTGGGCCCCGAATCTCCAGCCTGATCAGGCCGGAGACTGGGAGGGGGGGCCCCGCCAGACCCAGGGCACTGGCTCTGGGATTTGGCGCACATGCCCCAGGTGCCCAGCGCCAGCGACGCCTCTGCATAGAGCTGATATCGGAAATCACAAACCAAAGAAACCAGGTCCTGAGCACTTCCATCTTTCTAATCACTTGATAAATGATTTGTTAACAACCGTCATCAGAGATGTGGCTGGGACATCAAGACTTCAAAGAGAAACAGCTGAACTCGAATTAATATGCAAGATAAATTCTGTGAAAGCAGGACTAAATTGAGACTATGGGTTCTTTTCCCATTACAAAAGGTAATTTGACTTCAGGCTTCCCATAGTTTGAGCCTAACAACTGCTCTGATTTGCTGTTACTGTATGACCTGATCCTATGTTTTACACCCCCTTGCATTTATTTGCATTCTATTCTGTAAGTTTACCCATCTTTGAAGCATCTGATGAAGTGGGATTTTCTCCCACAAAAGTTCACGCGAAAAATAAATTTGTTAGTGCGACATGATACCTTTAAACACTTCACTTTAACCACCTTTTGAAGTGAAAGCTCCCAAACCGCATGAAGACTCTCTCATGCTACGTATGTGGAACAGCATGACCTGAGAAACTTCTGGTTTTTTTAATAGACACTCACTATATGCAAATATTAGAGCTAGCTCCTTTGCTCCTGTTCCGTTTTGAATGAACTGCATGGAATTCTTTCAGGAAATGCATGAAGCCAGACCGTGGCACCAAAGTACAAAATGAATCCTCAATAATTTTGAGGAGGGAAAAAGTATGCAGAACTTTTCAGTTTGGGCTCATTTAATATTTTGTTTGGTTGTTTATTTTGTAGTGCCTGTGATTTCTTGATCTCAACCAGGATAGAAAATGGAAATGCTGAAATATTTCATGGAATTCCTCATGGCAATTCCAGAGCAAAGAGGTGGAGAGCAACATGTAAACAGTTGGATGCTTGTCCTAACTGAAGTACCAGCTACTTTCAGTTTCACCCAGAGTTAATAACAGCAAAGCTTTATTCCCCCAAAACTACAAATGTAACAGACAAAGGGCTGGATAAAGAAAAGAGAGAACAATGGGAAGAAAAAGTTCTGTTGTCTTCTCCTGTTTCTAGTCTTCCGCTTCTTTTCACAGTACTGGGTGGGAAACAGTTATCTGCACAGTGTGAACATAAAACAGTCAGACTTTCAGACCTTTGCACAGACCTTGCAGATGTCAACCCCTTCAGCTGCAGAATGACTTCAATTTGGTGTTTCCTATTCACTGAGCTCAAAGTTTGCACTCATAGTCCCCTGGGGGGAAGGTCTGTCTGTAATCCACTTCATCGTGGCTTTTTTCCTGCCACTGAAGTGCAGCTCAGTTAATTATCTGTCACTGGCTGGGTGCATTGCATCGGTTGGTTGGATCTACCTAAGGCCAGAGGACAGATTTTTTTCTTTCCATATCATGGAGGTATTCATTCTTTCAGCAGAAATGGAGCTTGCATCTTGCAAAGCATTGTAAATATTTGCTAGGAATTATTGGCCCAAAACCACTCCCAGGCTTTGAAAGATGCTATTTTTGGAGCAGTGTCATATTCCTTTCCTGGCCTGGGCAAAGGTGTTGCTGAGATGGAATGCTAGGTGCAATACTCAAAAACTTACTGTGGCTTCTGATTAGCTGCGAGACTGAGGAAAGCAAGGGTGTCAGCAGAGGAAAGAATAGAGACTTCTCATAATAGTCAATGAAAACTATCCAGTCTGATTTTCTTGGTGCTAGCGGTTACTTGATTGACCCCCTCAGATAGCCCCCTCACTGCCTAAACTCCTATACACACCACCACCAACAGCTAGCACTGGAGCTGGTCTGAAGGAACTGACAATTTAGTTTGAATGGATACAATAAAGACAGTTAAAAGGATGTGACACAAGCACAGCAACAGACATCCTAGTCAGTCCCTGATACCCCAGGTAAAAAAGGCAGTGTGTTTTAAAGAGAAAGGTAGAAGATGGCAATGGGGAAGTCTTGGATGCTGGAAAGGAAGGCTGGTCTGGGTGTTGGTGCTTGTGTGAAAACAGTGCATGACCCAGAGATATGGCATGTAGAGTACAGAGGCATATACATTATAGTTCATTCATAGACTGGCAACCTTTGGGGCAGGGAGTATTTTTCCTCTTTTGTTTGTACAGCACCTGACACGACAATATTCTGGCCCACAAACAGGGCTCCCAAGCAGCACTGTAATATAAATCATAATGCATATAAAGTTTACACCCAAGTCTTTAAAATTGCACCAGACAATATTTACTGCACACAAACAGCATGTGGACAGTGTGACAAAAACAACCACCCAGTAGAAGGAAGAAAATTCTAACAGACAATTGTTAGCAGACCTTTTTCATTACACAGACAATGGGTAGCTTTACAAAATTCATTACAGCAGCACCCTTGCTGTGCCTACTTAGCTGAAGTCTAGTGACATATTTAAGCATGCAAGTGAAAATTTCTTGTACATCTATGTAAACTGTCCTCACAAATTTAGAGTTCATGGAAATCAGGCATTTGCACGTGCTAAGGTGTATTGCTTCAAATGTGTGATTATATGTGTAGATGACTAACATCAGAGTGGAGATACATAGCTGTGTGGTTTGTGTATGCAGTGGTTGAGCGCACGTTTCTTGAATGCAATTCTGCAAATTTGTCCCATAAATGTCTCTATCCATCAGTTTGAGCTGGAGCTGGGAATTTTGATTTAGCCACTTCTCTTCTCTTCTCTAGCCTCACAATCTCCATCTCTTTTTCAGAATAAAAAATAATTTGAAAAATACTGCTATGAGATCAACATAATATTTTCATATTGTTTAACACTTGTAGGACTATTGAAAGAAAAGTGCTCTTAAGCCTGCAGGACCTTTAAGAGAGAATGAGGTTTGGTTGCTGTTGGAATATGAGCTGCAGCAATTCAGATTCTACTGCAGGCAAGCTGATTCTCATCAACTCTTATTTTTCTGCCTGCATGTTCTTACGATTGGTTTATTGCACAAATATCCCCTCCTGCTATCTAATTTTTATTTATTTTTGTCTGTTAAGATTCTGTCATGAGCCATCTAGGAAGCACTAATTCTCTGGCTTTTAAAGGGGATTGTATTTTACCAGCTGAAATACCAGATTTTATTACACTATTTGGTCCAGTCTCTTTTCTCTCAAAAGGATTTCTTTTAAAAACAACAACCTGGAACTCTTCCTAACAAACAAATGCAAAAACAAAATAAAGCCAGGAAACAATGGGAATGAAATGTATATAGTACTGGCTAGAGACCTAGAGAAGAACTGAACAGACCAGGAGCACCCTATATTGGATTCTGTGCATGTTTTAACTGTGGAGATGGGCAAGGAGGAAGTGCCGGCTGGCTGTGTGTAACCTTTGGGTGGGCTAAAATTAATTTAATTGCTCTTCTCCAGTGTCTCTAAAGAAAGAAAGATTAAAATTAAACCCCAACTCCTACAGTGAAGCAGCTGGAGACCCAGGATCCAGTCTGTAAAGGACTCACAACAAAGATTGCCCAGAACTACCATCCCACGTTAAAATACTGCTCAGAATCAACATAACAATGAACTTTACTAACTTAATAAATCTTAAGAAAAGAAAATGAATTTAAACAGAACAGTCCCTCAGTCACATATGCATGTGTAGAAACTCTGCTGTAAAATGATCCATAGCAGGGAGAAAACATCTTGCTGTCCACTCCTGGCTCAGCTTCTCTGTCACACAAGCTATGTCTATGCTTACAAAATTAAGTTGAAACAGTTATTTCAAAATAACTACTTCAATTTTAATTTGAAATAATTATTTCAAATTAGCACTACATCAAATTTATTGTTTTGAATTAGGAGTCCATGGAAGACTCTCTAATTTGAAATAAGGTGGGAGTTATTATTTCAAAGTAGAGAGTCTTCACTAGATTCTCTAATTCAAAATAGAGGAAGGCAGGCAAAAGCATAGGGCTGTTATTTTAAAATAAGCCTATTCTGCAGCTTAGAATGGTTTATTTCAAAATAATTATTTCAATTTAAACATTATTTCAAAATACAAACAGGTTTTATTATTTCAAAATAGCACTTTGTTATTTTGAAATAAAGAAACACTTAATGCAAAATAACAAAATGCATGCATGGACAGGAAAAAAGTTATTTCAAAATAAGCCCCCTTATTTCAAAATAACTTCTAAGTGTAGACATACCCACACTGAACACAGGGGCCTTTCTCTTCAGAACTCTCTATGTGGCTGCCGCTCTCACAGCTACTGCTCTCATTGCATCTGAGCACACCTGCAGCAGTAAAACTTTGTGGATCATGCTCAATGCAAGCACTCAATTTCCAGAATCTTCTGGATGTGAGCATCTAAATCTGCCCAATAGTATCTTAGCCTCAAGAGAGCCCTAAAAGAGAGAGCTCCTTTTTTAGTCATATGAGTTACATGTGCACCAAACACATATGTACTACTTTGGTTTGGATATCAGGAGGAAAACTGTACACAAGTTGGCTTGGGAATAATATTCCCACTTCTTCCTGGTTTACCCTGGAGCAGGAGAAGAAGGAAACCTTACCTCATGCTTCTGTTCTGTGGATACATGAAGGACCTCTTACCAGAGCTAAGGTGACTCACAGCTAGGACTGTCTGAAGATGGAAAGCACACACAGCAGCCCTTTTGATGTGGTTTCATTAGTGAATCTCATCTTAGTTAAAGTTCTTGGAGAGATGAAGTCCCTTCCAACTCCATGATACATTTTTTGCTGCAGACCGTGGGTTGGTTCCAACCTTGTTCTGAAACTCCAGGACTGCATGCACATAGCAGAAAGAGGGCAAGGCCTTGAGAAGGGACATGCTCCCCCACACAGCTCTGCTAGAATGAATAAATAGCAAAGGGGTGGGAGGCAAAGAAAAAGAAAATCTGGTGATGTGATGTGGCACAATGTGAGATTTTAGAGTCAGGTTCTTCTCCTAGCACCACTCTGCTGGCATAAAGGGGTTGGAAATTCACCATAATCAACTGGCTGTGGATGTGCCCTGCACAAGTGGTTCTGAGTCTTTTCCCCATATATATCCTTTTCTCCATACTGGGATCATCCTCCCAGGTAATAGTATCTACCCTATTCTAGTCCCGGCACACTGGCATAGATAGACCCACGATCTAATGCTGAATTGTTTATTCATGTGACTAGCATCCCATCTAAACTAGATCTGTGTTTGGAACTCTTTGGCCATCCAGGGTTAATAGATAGCACAGTATCCTCTTCAAAAAGGGCTAAATAGCTCAACTTTCACCCTCTTCCTAGTTGTCCCACTTACTGAATCCTGCTGGCGTAGAAGGTGAACAGGAAAGCCTCAGAGATGTAATGAACTATCATATAGCAGAGCAGCCATCTCAATCCACATTGCTTTAGATCAATCAGCTAGGAGATTCCTGCCTGTTGCCGGACTATACACATAGAGGATTAAGATAATCGCCTGTAGGGAAATGACACAGGAATGCAAATCCAGCAGCTTTTCTTGGACTCTTCAGCAGCTTTCTCTATAGATTCAGAGATTTAATTCAGAGACATATTTGGAAAGAGGGAAAGGGCAGGGCAAAGGAAATTAGCTTGTTGTTAATCTGCTGATAAACACTGTTCTTGTTCTTCATGGCCCTAATGCAGGGATGTGCTCCAAAGAGCTGTTATTTTATTTTGTGCCATATTAATGCAACTTATTATATTTCACATGCCTAAAAGCAAACACAAAATCTGACACTAATAGGATTAATGGCCAGAGAATAGAAACAGCTCCATTAAATTGGGAGAATTAGGTATATCAGGGAGCAGCCAGGATGTAATTTGGTCCATTTGTTAAAATGATATAAAAAAGAAGTCTAAAGTGAGCTAATTCTAAAGGACTAGAGAAGACAAATAAGAAAGATGATATTGGTCTTCAGATGTTATTTGTTTTCATTAAATGACTGAAAAAGAACTAATGGAGAAAAAGAGAGCTTGATCATCAAGCTTATTAGCACGGCACTGGATCTTTAAATGTCTAAAGCTTTAAAACATGTATTGGCAGCCCCATTCCAATAAAAATAGGAACCATGAGCCTTGGAATTTCTGAATTCCATACAGAATCGGTAGTAGAAATGTCCGTGTTTTAAAAGCACCCTGTGGTCACTAAAGATCTCAGAATATATTTCACAAGAACTGGATGTTTCTTAGAGCTTAAAAAATGGGTAGCTTTATTCTGCCTCCCCAAATGCCCGGAAAAAGGCAAGAAACTGCAATTATTCCAAATTCTTTTGATTCCTTAGGTTTTTTTCTGTGCTTAGATCCTGAGGCACTGAAGTCATAGAGAGAGAAAGAGGGTTGTCTGGTAAGATAATAGGAACTGTGAGAAACCATAAACTCCTGTTCTCTTTCCACTAGCCTTCACCACAATACACACCCTCATCTGTTTTGCCCAAATCAAAATGTCATCAATTTAATCAATGAGGCAGATGTTTTCTCCTAGCCCTAATCCATCAAAGAAAAATACTGTTCACTGCTTTGCAGACACCACTAGCTTTGCAGACCCTGCTTTGCAGACACCTCCATTGAAAACCCATTAGATCTGCCACACTCCTAGGGTATGTCCACACGTCTCTTTTATTTCAAAATAACACTGGTTATTTTGAAATAAAAAAAATTAGGTCCACACGACGTTTTCTTATTTCAAAATGACAGGCTTTGTCATTTTGAAATAAGAACTGTCATTTTGAAACAGCTTAAACCCCATTTATTTCGAAACAGCTGTTATTTCAAAATGGTTATTTCAAAATAACGCTGTTTGTACATGTTGTTTCAAAACAACACCATTGTTTCAAAACACCTGTTTTGAAACAACATGTCCAAATGGCCTTATTTTGAAATAACCATTTCGAAATAACAGCCGCTTTGAAAGCAGGCTTTCCGTTAATTCGAATTAACATTTTCTTAATTCAAATTAATTTATTTCAAAATAAGGACTTTAATTCGAAGTAACTCATTTCGAAATAATGACGTATGTGTGGACACAGCCCTACTCATGTTACAAACAGACCTTCCTCTCCCTTTGTTTATCTATGTTAAAACCATCAGCTCCATTGCTTAACACAGCAGTTCTCAGCCACTGTCTCAGGACATATTACTGTGTTGCCACACAGCAGTATGTCACGGAGAGCCAGGAGGATGGCTAGATTTGGCCTATGGGGGGAGGTAAGCTGGTGTGTCCTGTAGGGCTGTGATACACTGCTAAGTATAACGTGACCCACAAAAGGTTGAGAACCATTGACTTAACAAGTGCTGTCCTCCATCTGCCCCACCCCATCAGCCCAGTCATTTCCTCATTATCATCTTGCCTTGAGTCCTATACTGTCCACTAAAGAATGTGAAGTCATTTCCAGTCTTGCTTCTTTTCTTGTTTGGTCATTTTTGCTAGCACTTGTCAGCCTCTCTCCCAAATCTTTTTGGCAGTAAAGTCATCCAAACGAATGTAGTGTCTTCTAGAAGACTTCTACACTCTCTGACCCTTTTGCCTCCTAATTTTAAGTTCTGTTCCTTAATACCTTGCAAGGTCATTCTCTCCCAAACATCTAATTGTTGCCCTGGGCTTTTTGTATTATTTGCTAGTCCAACTCATCCATCCCAGCTTTCCTTGCCTCAGCATCTAATCCCTGTCATCATCTCTGTCATCACTTTATACACACAAAATATCTATTGATAATAAACCATTAAAATCACTTGCAATATCCATGATCGTGGGTTGCTGGCGTGCATTTAACCAATGAGAAAAGGAGATTTCAAAATAACAAGAAGATGAATTCATGGTAATAGGATGCTGCACTCTTTGACTGTGCGTGTTTGTGTGGTGGGGAGCCTGTATGAGCCATGAAATTCAGGGTATGGAGACCTAAGTGTCAGAAGAGCTGGTTTTTCAAATGATACTGATCACTACTTTTCCTTGTATACTCATTGCTGACACCCAGTGACAGCAAAGATGGAGTTTTCAGCGTCCAAGGAGACTATCAGCAGGCTGCCATGTGGGCAGGGCTAGGGTAGCCTTGAAGGGAAAGATGAGAAAGCAGAGCCATTCCTGTCATACCACAGGGTGAATCTGAGTGGGGCCTGGGACAGGCGGTAAGGTAGGAACATTCTGAACATGCTAGAGTGCCATTCTCTGCAGCACAAAGAGATGCCAGGTGGAGAAATCCATGAGGCAAACTGGGCATGTGGAGGCAATCAAGCTCCAAACAGGATTTTCTTCTCTCCTCTTTCTCCCTCATTGTCTTTTGGATTTGCACTTTAAGTCTTGGTTTCTTCTTCAAGAGAATCAATGAGAAACTTTTACTTATCTGACACTGTGGTGCGAATTGCTGGTGCTCTGTTCATTTTGTTCTGAACACAAACTTGTTTTTGCTGGTGTTTTGTTTTGGCTTTCTCTAGGGCTTATTAATCAATACCACTAGCATACAGGAAGCACGTGCCACACTCTACATCAGGGCCCTTTGTCTCACTGACTTTCCCCTTCTCTTAGACCTGTCCAGTGATCTTGTGCTTCTATCATTCCTTTTCCCCATGTACAGAGAGATGTTAGTGATATGTTGACATACATCTGGTCTTTCCTGGCAAACTAAGTCTTTTGGAGCTGACTGTTCTTAAAGGGGCCCTTCATGTTCTAGTGCACTGAGCTCGCACACAAGACCTTTTCTCTCCCTCCAGTCATGCCTTTCAGGGACTCTTAAGTTCAGTGATGTTCAGAACTCAGGAAATGTTTTCTCTACAGGAATCTCAAAGAAAACACAGGAATTGGACAAGTCAGAAAGAGTCCAAAATGTACCAACTCTTGGGGAAGTAGGATTCCATGTATGCTCACTCCAGCCTGAGACAAGGGTCTATTTAAATTGCCACCAGCTGTCTTCGAATGGGAAAACTGCTGTCATGCTATCACTTCTGCCTTGTCAGGAAAACCTGGCTCCAGACTTCGGTCTCTCTGAATGATTGGATGGTTTATTTTAGCTCCCAAGCACCTCCTTATCCAAAAGTTGAGTGAGACAAGGAACACCAACTGCAACTTACTGTATATGAGAAAGAAAACTGTGCTTCGTTTCTTCTCCTTGCTCTGTACAGGTCTCTGTTGTACAGTGCTCCACTAGAGGGCTCAAGTTGACTCACACAAAGTTCAGTGCTACTGGGGAAATGGACAGGACAAAATATTGCTGACTATTAGGTTCTAGGAATGAGTTTAACCATCAAGGACATGATGCTTTCCTCAGGAGTCCTGTTGCCCCCAATTGCCTATTTAATCAAAGCTCCACTAATGCTCAGGCAATTCTCTGCATCTCATCTCCAGTGTTGTAGATTCTCAGGGTGTTTGTGGGGAACACTCTCCTTCAGCAGGAGTGTCACTGGTGCCAGGCTTATGGGGATCAAGCCCCAAGCCCTGGCGCCAGAGCCCCAAGCCTGCCATGGTGGTGGCTGCAGCGGCAGCGTGCTTAAAGTGCACAAGCCCCGAATCCCAGCAACCAAGGCCTGGATCTTTTTCCAGGCTAGGGGCACCCCTGCCCTTCAGAACCAGTCCCCACTCCATTCCTGGTTCTTTTAACAACCATGCAGTGACATCACTATGGGAGTGCTGTTCTGTCACCAAACTTGTGGCATCACCAAAATAAGCCACAGCTGAGATGAAAATAATTCATGAAACCTGCTTTGTGTCCCTGAGAGGGGAACACAACTGGGTAAAGTTTCCTTATTGTTCCAGTTTTAGCTATCTGGATGGCTTGTCATGATAGGCAAGTCCTGGACCCATGAATCTCAGGCTATGTCTACATGGAAAATTAATCTCCCTTGTCCACACTAGGCTTTGCCTAGTCTGAACTAAGAAATATCTTATTTTGGACTAGGCAAAGCTTAGTCCGGACTAGTAAGACCCAGTGGTTAGTCTGGACTTACTTAGTTTGAACTAGTTCAAGCTAAACACATGCAATACCTGAAGTAATTGCTAGTTTGAACTTAGAAAGTTTGAACTAAGCCATTAGTTCACACTAGCCACGCATTCTAGCTCAAACTAAAACTTTAGTTCGAACTAGGATGCGCGGCTAGTTCGAACTGAAAAGCTACAGTTAGTTCGAACTAGCCCAAGGTTAATTCGGACTAACCTCGGACTATTTATTTTGGACTAGCAAGTCTGAACTAAAATTGTATATCAAAAGTGGCTAGAGTCCTGTGGCACCTTATAGACTAACAGATTTCTTAGAGCATAATCTTTCGTGGGCTACAACCCACTTCGTCAGATGCTAAGACCCACTTCATCGGACTAACACGGCTACCCTTCTGGAAAATTATATATTTAGACATAGCCTCACAGGCTAGAGTTTGATTCAATGAGGCACTGAGAAATTTAACTCTTACTAGCTTCCCTAGGACCTGTAGATACTTGTTACTTTACAGAATTAGCTTTGTTAGCCACTAACTAGTGCAAAACAACCACTCAGCATTACAGCCAGAAGCTATCACAGAACAGCTGGGGTCACAGAGGAGGCAAGGTATGGATTGGAGCATACAACAGGCTGTGGCAGACATACATGGCAGCAGGACAGAAAGCAGGACTTCTGGGATGAGGGCTTAGAAGTCAAAGGGAGTGATTAAAAAGGAAGCATGGGTAGACTTCATATTACAGATCCACTTCATCATTGTCCTGCTCCTTGTGCACTCACCTAAACCAATGTAATAGGCTTGCAAAGAGGCTGAAAAACATCCTTGTTCTGATCTAGCTGTGTTTAACACTTGCTTTGCCTATGCAGTGGGTGCAGCACAAGCAAGCCAGGCCCTCTGGTCAGAGATTTTGTTCCATGTGTGATGAGCAGTTTGGTACAAGTGACAGCAATGTGCAGGTTAAAGATGTCTTGTTTCCCTTTAATCAACGCTGTCAGGTATCTGACTTTTGCACCTTTCAAGTGCACCTAGACACAGCATTTAACTCTTTGCACATTTCTGTGCATGTTCATTTTTCCCAAGAATACAGCCAGCCAGCATCAGTTACCCTGAAGAGTGCAGGGCCAGGCTGACCATATAGACCAGGGGTGGCCAAACATAGGGAACTCAAAAGCCAGACAAATTGGTTGTTAAACTTTTGAGAGCCACACTGAGGCATATAACCACGTACTTTTACCTATTCCAAAATTACTAAGTTCAAAATTCATTGTGTGCTTTAATTTTATCGTAAAAACAGGGAAAATATTGATCCTACTAACGTCACATTCTAATAATTACTTAAGGCTACCATGAAAACTAGGCCTATACAGAAAAAACTTAGCTGTCGCTTGATGTAGAAGACTGCAGGCTAGTGCCACTGCTTCATCCTGCTGTCCCAACTCCCTCCCGAATCCCCAGGCCCTGACGCTGGCTGCCCCAGGCCCTGACGCTGGCTCCCCTGGGCATGATCAAGGTGGGAGATTTAAAACTCCCAGGCTGGGGCTGCTTTCCTGAATTGACTGGCTGATGTTCTTCCAAGGAGCCACACTTTTTTATTCAGGAGCTGCACGTGTCTCCCCAACTGCAGTTTGGACACACCTGATATAGACCAACTAAGCAGCTGCCTAGGGTGCCAAACTTTAAGGGGCACTAAATTAGACAGAGTTGAATCCTTGCTTTCTGGCTGAGCAAGTTGCAGACTGCCCTTTCTTTGTTGATCTTTACCTCACTGATTACTCAGTTTAGTAAAACAAACAAGGAGTTCTGTGGCACTTTTAAAGACTAACAAATGTATTTATCGCATGAGCTTTCGTGGGAAAAAAACCCCACTTCCTCAGGTGCTTTGATCATGGGATTTTCTCCCACAAAAGCTCAAGTGAAAAATAAATTTTTTGGTCTTTAAAAGTGCAGCAGGACTCCTTGGTTGTTTTGCCGAACTAGACTAACATTGCTACCCCTTTGGAACTTGTCAGTTTAATAAGGCATTTAACAACAATGTCCCCTGATCTGAAAATCAGGCCTGAGAATGCTGCTCTTCAGGGCAACCTTGTAGATGCTAGCAGGGCTAGCAAAATAAACAAAGAGTTCTGTAGCAATTTTAAAAACTAACAAATGTATTTATTAAGGCCAGGGCACACTCCTTGCAACAACAGCAAAAGAAATCTTTCCTCTGACCCTGTTCCAAGACCCAGATGAAAAAAAAAATACCAAGGCACCAGGCTAGATAAAGTTCTTTCCTTCTAGCTCCCAATGGGCCAGTCACAAACCTAGGGGGTGAGATGTGCGGTAATGGTGATGATCCTGGCTGGCCAGGGGGGAGCATGTGGTCATGTAGAAGTCAGGACCTAGGTGGAGCCATAAATCCTTACTGATTGAAGAAAGCAGGGGAATGATGCTCAGGGCTGGTCCACCCATAGAGGTGACCTAGACAATCGCCTAGGGCACTGACCAATAGGGGGTGCCAAGGAGCTCCCCTAGGGCCACCCATGGGGGAGGCGAGAGGGGCGATTGCCCCTGGCCTTTCAGTTCCCATGGCTGTGCTGTCTCCCGCCCCCTCCCCGCTGCCTTTGGCACAGAGCCCAAGGGAGCAAGGAAGCAGGCGGGGGGGGGGGGGGCGGGAAGCCAGGAGCGCAAAACTGGCCTTTCAGCAGAGCTGCCTTGCGCCACCCTAAAGGTGGGGAACAGCCGACCCAGGGATGGGGAGGGCCAGCACAGAAGCCAGGGCTCTGCTCTCCTGCTTCTCCCCTGGGCCGGCTGTTCTGTGCTGGGGGCGAGGAGAGCTGTCCCATGGGCAGGGTGGGACAGCGGAGTTCAGCCCCTGGACCAGCTCACTCTACCCTCCCCCAAAGGGGGAGCACTAAAATTACAGGCGTCTTGGGCACCAGAAATCCTCAAGCTGGCCCTGATGATACCCATGCTCAGCCTAACTTGACTGCTCATCCATCCTGGCCCCAGCAGAAGCTAGGCACAGGGGGCGAAAAGTCCTGTCACCACTATCAACTGCTGGTTGGGGAAACCATGGGGGGAAAGGAGAAATGCTGCCGAATAACTAACTCCTGCCCAGGCTCTGGCAGCAGCTGAGAGAGGCGACATAAGTTGTCTCCCTCAGCTACTGCTGGGGAAACCACATGGGGGGGATGCTGACTCCCTTGGCCCTAGCAGAATAAAAGCAAGTTCATGGAGGGGGATAAGTCCTGGCTCCAGCCACCCCTGGCTAGAGACGTCATGGGGTGGTGGGGTATGGTGCAGAGCAGTAGTCCTCATCTGTTGCTCTAGCTCATTAGATCCCACTCCTTGCCCGGCCCAGGAAGAGAACCCCAGACTCCTGACCGGCAAGGGCCAGCTCAGGGGTTGTGGCACCCCAAGCCTGATTTTGTGGGGGCACAGGGAGCACTGCCCCTGGCCAGGGCTGTCCTGGGGGGGCAGAAGGGGTGATTGCCCCACGGTTCCATGGGACCCTGCTGTGAGCAAGGCAGCACAGAGCCCGCACTACTGCCCCCCATGGCCACAGTGTCCCTCACCCCCCCACTCCCTTTGGCGCAAAGCCAAAGGCAGCAAGGTTTGGGGGGCGGGAGTGTGAAACTGGCTGCTACTCTGGGCGGGTCCACACCGCCCCCAGGACAGGGAACAGCTGGCTCAGGGGCAGAGTGGGCCAGCCCAGAGGCTGGGGTCCATTCTCTCGCCCCTTCCCTGGGCTGGCAGTTCTGCCCTGGGGGCCGGGAGGGCTGGCCTAGAGGTGGGGCAGGAGAGCAGAGCCCAGCCTGCTGACCAACCACCTGTGCCCAGGGGCAGAGTGGCAGTCACAGGGGAGGGGCAGGAGTGTGGGGCCAGCCTCTGGGCCAGCCTGTCCTGCCCCCCCAGCGTGGGGGGAGCCCCACAGGCCAGCTGGGGGCAGGGACAGCTGCAGTAGTGCAGGGTCACGGGCAGGGTTATTGTGGGCTAGCAGCAGTGGTGCTGGCGACCCTAAGCTTTGGCACCCTGATCCAGTGCCACGCTAGCTCTTTCCTTAAGCCAGCCCTGCCTGACACACAGCCTGCATTTGTGGGGACTGTTTCTCTGCTGCATTTGGTCTTGTATTGGCATTTACACACCCCTGCCAGGGTGCCGGAGGGGAAGATCCCAGAGCACACAGTTTTTGCAGCTAAATGATGGCCTTAGATAAAATGCAGATCCAATCCGGAACCCAGAATGATAATTTTGATCTTGCTTCTGCCTGGTATAAAGGAGTGATTCCTCTAGCATCAGGTCCATGACAACAGAACCAAGCCCAGTGGGGCATCTTTAGGGTTGATGCATCAGTCACACAAGGAGCTCACCTTAGATTTTAAAGCATCTTTGACCCAGAAATGTGATGCAAATACCATTAACCATGGCTGGGATCTGGGATGTGTGTGATTGATTTCATTCTGTTCTGGTCTCTCATCATTTTTGTCCTCCCACACCCCATTCCACCCTCCTCACAGTCATGTCATAGACTTCCCACTTGTGATCCTTCCACTCCTCCATTGCTGCTAGATACCACCAGAGTCCCCAGACATCAGAAGTTCTTTCAGCTGAGACAGACCCCAGCTTGGTTCTTGGCATTAAGAGAGGAGAAGGAGGAGAGAGGGACCAAAGAATAGACCAAGGACAGAGTGTGGGGCTGGGTTTGATCAGGACCCCTGGATTCTTTTTGCTGCTCTGGGTGGGGTCTCGTGGTTAGAGCAGGGGGCTGGGTGTCAGGACTCCTAGACTTTATTCTCTGCTCTACCATGTGTGGAAAAAGACATTTTTGGGGTCCTAAAGTTATTGACCAAACCTTAGGCCTGTGTATACAATGGGCTACAATTTGGCAGGACATCTACTTGTCAGGCCTGTGCTAAGACAATAGCTCTATGTGACTTTATCTCCCAGGGTCAGCAGCCGCATACCAAAGCAATCTCTCTAGAACTCACTGAAAGCACATACAGCACTGGTTCCCAGCAGTTTTTGAGACCAGAAGGAAACATTTTTTTGCAGCACCGGATTAGAATCAAATTTGTGATCAGGGACAACAATTTCCCAGGCAAATGGGGGCAATATGCTGATGTGGGGGCTTTGGTTATAAAAGAAGGCCTAATTTGTTAACTCGTCGGAGGGGCGAGAGGTTAATAGCTTCCCGCACCGCTGAGGGTCTGGCCAGCCCAAAGCACCTTCCCACGCCAGCCTAAAGAGGCAGTATTCTAAACCCCCTTGCCTGATCAACAAAGGGTGCCTGGTTTTTTTTTTTGAGCAGGTCTTTTTCTGTTTTCCAACTTTTTCCTTCTTATATTTTTCTTCTTTTTGGAACTTTACCTGGGCACTCTCGGAGAGCAGGGCCCACGGCAGGCCGCTGTTTCTCCCTGAAAGGGGTGGCAGGAGCACGCAACCTTGTAGCCGGTTGCAGTCAGACCTGGTAATTGTAAGGTCCAGGACTGGCCAAGTGCAGATTTGTTTCTCTTTAAAAGCACGCAACCTTGTTGTTAGCTGGTTGCAGTCATACCTGGTAATTGTAAGGTCCAGGGCTGGCCAAGTGCAGATTTGTTTCTCTCCCTGAATTCTGTACTGTGCTGGTTCTTCACTTTTTCTAACAAGAAAGTGAATCTGCTGAACCCTCCGGAGATAACGTCCAGGTGGTAAATATAATCTGGTCAAATTTGGGATTCAAATTGGAAAATGCTGTTTTGGGAATGTGTGTATGTTTATTATTATTGCTCTGAACACAAATCAAAATCAAGCTGGTGTTGCACAATCAAATTGAGAGACAGCAGTGTGAAAAAGTGTGATGAAAGAATAAATCCACTTGTGTTCCCCACCAGGCACCCCAGCTGACCCTTGTAACTCCTAGCCGCAAACAGCCCATGGCTAGCCTCACTGGGCCGTGACCCATGGTGTCTGGAGAGCAAGGGGGAGAAGCAAGGTGTTCGGGCTATCCTGGGCTGCGTGTGACATTTTAGTGTGTGTGTAGTAAATAGCGAAGCTCTTTTGCCCACAAATTGTGTGCTCTATCTCTGTCTCTCATAAATCCCACTCTGTTAAGTTATATCAGCCAGGATTGGAACTGGGGATTTTAATCCAGGGTTAGGCACAAGGATTGGAATTGGTGTTGTAGTAATATTTGTACTCTATTTTCTGTTTATTGGGCTATTAATTTGTATTTTGAAGATCTTTAAATGCCTTAAAGAAATAGAGTTCTAAAACCACAGTTTGTATGAGTTTTGATAAGTGTAATTTAATAGGAATTGCAAGTTTTTTAATGTTTGTAATAGGAATATTAGTAATTAGATAATATTAACCTCTTATTTAACCTTTTTATTCTCTTCTTTCTTTTTTGTAATTTTAGTTATCTCAATAAAAGTCACATAAAAAGTAGATAACCCAAAATTTGTGGTTTGGTCTCTTGCCTCTCGATTGGGACTCCTTCTTGCAGTGTGGGGATCGTGCCCCCTGCACCCACTCTCCCCCAACATGGCGTCACGAACAGGATGGAAAAACAGGGAGAATTGTCCCTCCGAGGGTCAAAAAGACCAAACCTTATAACAGCTGATGTATTACCATGATAACCAAAGAGAAATGGGCACTTAAGTTAACCTGTTAATGTCCAGTCAGGGGAAACACACTTATGAGCTAGAATTGGAAACAGAGGACATTTAATAGTTCCTAAAAAGGAGGGGTGCTGATGGACTGCGACCTGAAGGGCAAGCCGGCAGCCACTCAGGAGACCCAGGTCCAAGAGGTTAATCCTAAACTAGATTAAGTGATAGCCCAGCTCAACAAGCTGTTTGTTAAAACATACCTCCACAGTGTACCAGAAAAAGGAATAGGTCCCTTTAAATGTTAGCTCAGGCTTTGAGAGAAACTGTTCAGACAATATGCTGAGGACATGCTGGAAAGAACAGTGGTCCAGAAATGGCTACCCTGAGCAAGGACTGTAATGCTGTGGTGAAAGGGTTAATAACTAAGGCTGCAGAGATGAGACAGGCCTTTATCAGAGCTCTTTTGAAAAGCAGCTCCTTGCTCGATAAATTTTTGGAAATGGTCTAGCAGAGAGCGGGATGACAGATTAACAGGATTCAGGGAATAATCTTATGGGGAAGGAATTCAAGTACCTTCTGTGATATGTGCCTCAGTTTCCCTGCACATTAAATTGAGATGGTAGCTACATGGCACAGCGTGGGGGAAGAGGCTTCCCAGCCTGGGGAGAGCTGTGCCTGCTGCCTAGAGCCCCTGCTGGCTCCATCAGTCAGCTGGGAGGGAGTCAGGCCAGGCTGCTGACTCGGGATACGGGCAGCCTCACTGGGCTCTATATTCTGGCTGCCCAGCCCTACTGCTGCTGGCTCCACTGGCTTAGGATTTGGGGGATGCTACCTGGCCCCGTGCTGTTGTGCTCCATGCCCAGAACAGAAGGAGTGTGTGTGTGGCAGAGCGGCACTCTGTGCTATGCATGGGCTTGGAGTCGGGGGGCAGAGGGCTGTGTGGGCCTGAGGAAAATGGGTCTGGGGGCCTGTGCCCTGAATCTTTTTCCTGTGTGCAGCAATGCCCCTGTTGTGGAGTACAGCTGTGTATGTAAATAGTTAAAATGTGTCACAGCACAGCTTCATAAGAGTGCTGCCTGGACTGTGTGATGGCAGGGTCTCAGGCTCTGGCAGTTTAGTCATTCTCAGTAGTCCCATGTTGGCAGGCTGTATGGACAGGGCCATCCCTAGGGGTTGGGAGAAGCCCAGGGCCAATAGGTCTGTGGGGACCCCATCCCTCGAGCACAGAGGGTGGGGCTAACCTAGACCAGAGGCTGGGCTCCATGCTCCTGCCCTGCGCTTGGGCTTGCTGGTCCAAAGCCAGGCCGTGGTGGGGGGCAGAGCATGGTCACTCCGTTCTGGCGATGGGGCCAGAAATGACACCAAAGTGCACCACCCTCCACATGTGCAAGGCGGGGGGGGGGAGTGCAAGCATGCCAGACTGCAGGGTTCGGGGTGATCTCCTTGCTCGCCTTCCCTTCTCCCACATACTGCGGGGGGGGGGGCACACACCAAAATCACAGTTCGCTGAGAGTGCCAAAAAACCTTGAGCAGGCCCTGGAGGAGTGTGAAATCTAACCACGTCACTGGATCGTGGAACTAAAGGGCAACAGCTGGCATGGAAGGAAACATGCTAGTCACCAGGAAGCTGAGTGGGAAAGGAAAGAACAATGTTAAGTCAGGTGAACTGACAAGTGTGTGGAGCTGGTGTCAAGGGAGACAGGACACATTGGGAGTCTCCTGAGGACTTTCAGTGCCCTATCTCTGGGGGACTTGTACCAGGAGGATAATTATCTGAAGTGTGTAGTAGACGTCACTAAGACACAGATGGCTAGAAGAAAACTGACACTGCATGTCTTCAGTGGAGTTATTCTTGCACTCTTACCTACACGCCTACTCTTACATGGCTACCAGAAACACACAGCAGCACAGTCAGCCAGCTCAGGGAATAGCGTGCAAACACAGCTTTCTATTGTCATTATGCTCCTCCAACCCCAAGGGTCTGATCCCATGGCCAGGGATTCCCAGCCATATCCTTCCCTCCACCTGTGATGGAGGACACCACATCAGCTCTGCACCAGCTGAGGATTCCCTTATGCAAACCAAGTTGACTTTAGGGTAGCTTTTTACCTCCCCACCAAGTGCTGCAGTGCTGCCTTATTGCACGAGATTCCAGGCACTGCACTTGGGGACTCTTGGCTCTTCCCATCAAGGGAGCTGGATGTGGTGACCTCTCAAGGTCTCTTCCAGCCTGATGCACCTACGATTCCATGGCCATGTCCACACACAAGCCCTTGTTTTGAAACAAGCCATTTCGAAACAAGCTGTTTCGAAATAAAGGCCTTATTTTGAAACACCTAATTTCGAAATAACAAAAAGCTATTTCAAAATAAGGAAAAAGGAGGGAATCGAAACAGCATGTCCACTGTGACATGCTATTTTGAAATAGGAGAGGGGAGGGAGAGTGAGGCCCTGTGCTGGGCCCAGGAGACCCCGCCCCTGGGATTCCCCTGCCCCCCCGCAGCTCCTGCCTGGCGCAGGGAGCTTCCCCTGCCCCCCCCCGCAGCTCCTGCCGGGCACCGGGCAGGTCCCCTGCCCCCCCCCCCCGCGGCTCCACGCCTGGCAGGAGCTGCAGGGGGGAGGGGAAGCCTGGGGGCGGGGCGCCTTGGGCTTGGGGGAAGCCCCGGCCGGCTTCCCCCCCCTTCCCCTTGCTAGGGGTAGGAGGGCGAAGGGGGCTGAGGGTCCCATCCCCTCCTGCTCCCAGCAAGGGGAAGCGGGGGGGGAAGCCAGCTGGGGCACCCTCCAATCCCCTGCACCCCATTCAGCACCCTGGCCAGGGTGCTGATCCCTGGCCGGGGTGCGGGGGGGGGGACTTTTCCCCCAGGGTGCTATGCACCCTGGGAGGAAGGTCCTTGTTATTTTGAAACAAGGATTGTTTTGAAATAACATGTCCAAACGGCTTATTTTGAAACAACTGGTTTTGAAATAACCCTCCTTTCAAAAGCAAAGTGGTTTAAGCTGTTTCAAAAGGAGGGCTCTTGTTTCGAAACGAGGAGCTCCCTCCTTTTGAAACAAGAAAACGTCTTTGGACATAGGGGCTTTTATTTCAAAACAACCAGTGTTGTTTCGAAATAAAAGCCCTTGTGGACATACCCCATGTGTGTTCTCTTCCTACGGCTACTATTTGTAGGAGCTCCAAGGGGTCCTTATTATGCCAGGGCTGCCTGCACACACACAGTAAGAGACACCTCTGCCCCCAAAAGCTTTTGATTTGATGGACAAGACACAAGGAGAGATGAGAAACAGAAACACAGAAGAGAGTGACTGCCCTGTGGTCATCCCGGGGGCTTTGGTAGAGTTGGGAATGGAACCCAGCACTCATGACCCTCAATCCTGTGTCCTAGCTGCTGCATTAGGTTGTTTCTCCCAACCAGGGACACCACACCTTTTAGCTCAAGCAAGGCACTAATTCAATGTTAATTCACAGAGTGAATGCCTCTCTTTGTTCCCCAAACCATGCGTTCCCTGCTGATCTTGAGATGTTTTGATCAGCCTCTTGTTGTCTAGGCACACTGTACAAAGTTTTTTCTCTTGCACAGAGCAGACAAGATGTTGAAATGCCATTTCCTGTGATAAATGAAAGCAGAGGAAATTCTGCCTGTAATTCTTGTCAAGCAGAGGGACCTCTTTGTAGTTCAATGAATAATTGTATATCCAAAGTAAATTTAAAAACAAACAAACAGAGATGAATACATTTAATACTGGAATTACTTCCAGGACATTTCAGCCGCTTTTGTGTTTTTAAGGGCTGCTTTCAAATTTTTGGTTTCAGGAGTGGGGCATTGAAAACACACTTCTTGCCCGGGTTATGGGCTGCAGCTCTGTTTCTCAGCTGCCTGCCCCCATCCATCTGCTGCTCTTGAGGGGACTTTGCTGTATGAGACTTAACTAACTCAACCAACCAATTTGGATGAAATAATGGGCAGTGAAAGGCTGCTATAAGAAAAGATCCCAAAAAGTTCCCTTCTATTCAGGGCCATCCTTAAGGGAGGCGGGGGGGCCCAAGAGGGGAAATCGCCCCAGGACCTGCATTTTCCTGGGGCTCGTGCTGTCCTGCTGTGAGCAGGGTAGCTTGCGGCCTGCACCGCTGCTCTCCCATGGCTGCACTGTCTGCCACCCCCTCCCCGCTGCCTTTGGCACAGAGCTAAAGGCGACAGGGAAGGGGGCGGCCAGGAGCACAGAGCCAGTCTCTCCTCTGGGGCACCTCTTCCCAGGCCCCAGGGTAGAGAACGGCCAGCCCAGAGGCTGGGCTTTGCTCTCTTGCCCCCCCCCCCGGGACAGCTGTTCTGCCCTGGGGGCGGGGGGGCCTGGTCCAGAGGCGGGGTGGGAGAGGAGAGACCAGCCATCGAACCAGCCCACTCCATCCCTGGTTCAGGGGAGGGCCAGTAGTGTGGGGCTAGCCCATACCCCCCAGTGCAAGGCGGGGAGGGGCGGGGGACCCCGCACAGACCTATTGGCCCAGGCCCTGAACCCCCGCGGGGATGGCCCTGCTTTCTGTTTTACTTGGCATCACAGGGGGCTACTGCAAGTAAATAGTTTCAGGGTAATTTTCTTCATCATACACTAGCCCAGAGTCTCAGCTGGAGTAAAGAGATACACCTCCATTAATTTCAACAGCTGGAAGCTAATTTATGCCACCGCAGGATATGGCCTAGCATCTTTGGCCTCACACACATTCAGAGACAGCCCCAGCCGGGACTTTGGGATGGGGCATAGTGAAAAAACAGTCAATCAGTCATGCAAAAATTTTAATGTAGTCAAAACTTCCTTTTTCCTTCCAATATTCCCACTAGTTCTAGTGCTGTGATACAGCTGGAGCACAGCGTATGCTCTCGCAAATTTATGCGCAAAGCAACCCCAGCTCTGAGTAACCTAGAACCCCTGCAGTCAGACACTGTAAGGTGCAGGCACTTTCTCCCACCATCTGTTTGGACAAAGAGCTTGACTGAAAGAGAAATTATATTGAATTAAGTAGCTGTTTTTCCATCCAAACTAAATAAATAACCTGTGCTGAATTAAATATCTAGCAAAAGGGACTGACAGGGAATTTCTGATCCACATTTAAGCCTGCTTCCCTAAATACTTGTAGACATGATATCGCCCCCATAGCATTAACAAGGCAGATAATAACAGGACCTGTGGATAACTGGCCTGAGGATGACTTTTCTTTCAGAACTGTACTATTAAACTGAATTTCACATGGTAGAGGTACTTTCTGTTCCTTTAGCTGTAGATCACAACCAGTGTAATAAACAGATATTTGCATGCACACACACACACTCGTGTAAAGACAAATCAAGGTGATGTTTGTGAGATCACCCATAATTCCTCTCCTCTGTGTAACTATGATAAGGGAAGTAGAAACAAATAAGCACACAATTGGATATGGACATTCCACTGAGATAGAAGTTGCTGCACCCAAATTATATTTTTTACCAATAGAGAGTGAACTGTCTAATGAGTATACTGTGGGGTGATTGATAGTTACTGTGCAACAGAAAATCTTTAATCATCTTCCTGAAAATTTTCTAAATTAAAAAGAAAGCTCCATCATTATGCAGTTTGAATTCTGTGGAAACCACTAACTGAGAGCCCAAAAAAGAAGTCAGGATGCTGTACTGTCTTGTGAGACCACAGGAGGCAAGGGACTTGGCAGCATAACGTGCATAGAATAGTTTCCGTTTTCGCCCATGGAATTTTTCATGGAAGAAAAATGTCTTGGTAACAGCCAGTGGTGGTAAAGGTGGTGCTGGGTGAAGAACATGCCAATGCAATGATGGGAGTTTAATTAGAGGAGGGCAAATCTCCAAAGGTTTAATTTTCTGTTCAGGTGAAAATTCGGGTTCCCAACTGACAAAGTTGCACACCAAAAGTTGCATAAAGTTCTAGGTGCAAGTTTGTAACTCTGATTTTATTTGTAGTGTGTTATTGTAACTGTGTGCACAGTCGTGATAAGTTCGCACATAACTGACTCATAAAAGATTAACCAACTCTTTGCACATGTCTGTCTGATAACTATACCAGCAAAATAGTACACTGAGATCAAGAAATGCCCACGCGTTGTTGCTGTGCAGATGCATTTTCTGAAAATCTCAGCCCCGATAGTTATCCAGTGATATTTAGCCTGCAAAATTGGTCTGGGAAGCGCAGAGAAGACAATATTCCTCCCTGAATTTCAGTTCCAGAAATACAACAGCATTTCAGCTTCTAGTAACAGCTAGAATCAGGAAGTGGAGAAATGAGCGATAATGGAAAATAAGAAGGGAAAAGAGTCACCCAAACTATTTTCGAAATTCAACCAAGATTCCATTCAAGATCTGATCTCATTTTGAGTGAAGGCTCAGGTCAGTTCTCCTGTAATACACACTTATTTGCTGATCTATGGTTTTCACCATACGTTTTCTGTAAGGTGTGCCTGAGTGTGGGAAGTTCCAAAGGTGGAGCTGTGTTAGTCTAGTTCAGCAAACCACGCAAGGAGTCCTGAGGCACTTAAAGACTAACAAATTTATCACATGAGCTTTCATGGCAGAAAATCCCACTTCATCAGACGCTTTGAAGATGGGGGAACTTACAGAATGGGTGGCAAATAAATGCAGGGATATGTAAGTCATGGGATCAGGTCATACTGAAACAGCAGATCAAAGCAGTTGTTAAGATTCAAACAACGGAAAACAGCACATTGAGGAACTCGCAAGCCTTGGTAGACAGACCTCTCCTCGCCTACAGACTGCTCCCTAACCTTAAACAGATACTCACCAGCAGCTACAGACCTAACAACAGAAACATTAAAGCAGGCACACACCCCTGCAACAAACCACATTGCCAACTTTGCCCACATATCTGAACAAAAGACACCATCATAGGACCTAATCAAGCCAGCTACTTCATTAAGGGTTCATTTACCTGCTCATCCACCAGTGTGACTTTTGCCATCATGTGCCAGAAATGCCCCCACACCTTATACATTGGCCAAAGGGGACAATCTCTGCACAAAAGAATAAATGGGCACAAAACTGACATCCAAAACCATAACATTCAAAAACCATTTGCTGAGCACTTCCATCTTTCTAATCACTCTGTTGCTTGTGTGTTAACAACTGTGCTGAAGCAAGTCAGTAGGACATCAAGACTTCAAAGAGAAACAGCAGAACTGGAACTGGTATGCAGATTCAATTGTGTGAAAGCAGGATTAAGTCATGACTATGGATTCTTCTCCCATTATAACAGGTGATTTGACTTCACCTTCCTCTATGTGCTGTTTCCCAGTGTTTGAATCTTAACAACTGTTTTGATTTGCTGTTACAGGGTGACCAGATCCCTGGCCCTACACTTCCCTGTATTTATTTGCCTCCTATTCTGTAAGTTCCCTCATCTTCAAAGTGTCTGATGAAGTGGGATTTTCTCCCACGAAAGCTCATGCAATAAATAAATTTGTTAGTCTTTAAATGCCAGAGGGACTCCTTTCTTGATTTGCTGAGTGTGGCAGTGCTTCTGGGAAGGATGCAAAGAACTTCATTTCTGTGCATGTTTGTAAGTGTAAAGGAGCATCAAGGCAGCTCTTCTCTTCATGGTTCCCCGTGCCCTTTGTGTAGCTCTGATAAGAAAATAGAAAATATACAGCAGATTAAGATATGTGCTTTCCATTCTGATAACCATTATCTGATCTAAATTAGATGCAGTGGACCCAGACATAATGAACTGGCTCCTGCTTCTTCTGTTCTGTTCACTTTTATCTTACAGTTGTTGGCCTACTGTATCTCTAATCCTGCCATCTTTTCATTTTACACTTCCCCTTTCCATTAAAAGCTTTACCTCCTCAAAGCCCTGGACAGCAGGAATTCAGAATTAACTCTGGATGTTGCCTTGTGTAAGCTGCTGCTGCTAAAATCTCAGCCCTACTGCTGACAGGCCTGCAAAGCTTGATAATACACTGATAGGAGGTGCAAATATAGAGCTCTGCCTTGCAGGGGGGGACAGCAGGAGCTGCATGAGGGAAGACAGGAAAATTCTTTGATAACCTTACAGCAAAGCAAGAGACTGTCACAATGGGAGTTCTGGGGTTACCCAAAGTGACAGCTTGTTATACTCCTACGTGTACTCAGCCAGACTGTTCATTATTTAATACCACTATCCAAATGGTATGAGAGGAGAATCATGACCATTGGAGATTTCAAGGCCTCACCTTTCAGATAGAGATGCTCCCTTGGGTATTTCTCACCTAAACATCCTACTACAAGTAAAATAGAGTTATTGCTCATGATGTGGAGTGAGCAAAGAGATATTTCCTGCCCAAATGGGTTTCATTTTAAATTAGGGACCAGGATTTCAAGGGTACATAGGTGTCTAAAAATACGGTAGGCACCTGTCCTGCTTGATCTTAGCTTGATTTCAGTGACAGGTGCTTAATCTGTTTAGGCCCTTTCAAAAACCCCATTAAGTGCCTACCTTCATTTTTGGGTGCCTACATATCTTTGAAAATCAGAAGAACCAGAAAGAACCCAGGAACCAAAAAGAATAAAAGCAAAGACTATATGAGGCAGCATGGTTCCTTTTATGACTTGCAATCATTTGAACAGTCTCTATGGATAGCAGAGTCCTTATGTGTGTAAAGGTACAGAATATGAAAAGCAAAGGCCTCACAGATGCACAACTAAATATACCACAGGGGAGATCTCAGGTTAGATGTTTAGTTTCCCCAAGCATAGGAGAGTTTAGATGATTCTCTAAGCCTTTCCTCAACTTCTCAGACTGGAAGCCTGATGTCCACATATTTCTCAGAACATTCTTCCAGAATGTTTCTCTGGAACATCCTGCTTCCAGTCAGGCTAGAAGAAATTATAATAAATGTGGATGTTCTTGTGGTGTCACAGTGCTTCCTGCTTCCAGTTTCAACCAAGACAAGGAGATACAGGGAAAGATAGGAAAAATGACAAAGGGCAAACAAAATGCTAATTAGACTAGTAGAGAATGGGAAAGATTCAGGTTCACGCTGAACTTTGTTGTTAGGGAAAAGGTATGGGATTCTAAAAGTGGCCAAATGCTAAAAGTGCAGCAATCAGGATTATTATCTGTGGAATATTAAAATGGCATCTTTAGACACGTGTGAAATTTCCCCCTCGCTCGCTTCTTATACTTCTCTCTGACTCATATGTTCCATCAACTCCCCTCTCACCCTCCACCATAGAATTGATAAAGAAATGCAAGATCTTATCTCTTGTTTCTTCCTGCCCTGTCGTGTGAGCACGTCACAGGGCAGCTCTTTTGCCCTCCACATGGAGGCTGGCAGAGTGATTCCCAAGAAGAAAGCACAGTGCTTTTCATTCTGCTCCTTGCCCATAGACACGGTGTGCAGATCTACACTCACTCCACTCAGCCGATAGCAGCACCCACTCCACTCCCCTGTACGTTAGAGTTTCACCTGCACTCTCATTTACTAAAAGGACTGAAATACAACTGTGTGATGAAAGAGTTAAAACTTCCTCTTGAGAAATAGGATTTGCAAACATTAACATTGTTCCAAGTGAAAAGAGCAAGAATAAATCAGAAAGGGGCAACGTGCGTGCAAAGAATGAATAGTAATAAAAATGATGTGTAAATGTGCCACAGCAAGGTAATTACTTTTCCCTTCATGGCTTACCCTTTAAAATCTCTTCCTGGGAATTTGGAAAATGGAATTAGAATGAGGAATTTGTTTTATCTGGAGTGTAAACTTGAGTAGGGAGGTAACTGCCCTCTGTTTGTGTTCATATATATGCTGGCTTCTCAACAGATGAAGGCCATTAACCTTCCTGCTACACCTGTGAAATGAGTATGCAGGAAGCTGAGGGGGAAAATGATATATAGCACACACGTCACCCAAGCCATTTGCTGTCAGGGCTGTGTGGATGCAATTTGCAGACTTCCCTGCACTGACGGAAGCAGACAAGGAAAGGATCAGGGCTTCCAGGGACTACCTTTGCTGATGGATTATTTTGTCACATCAATCACATTGTTGGTGGAATCAACTGCATAAAAATCAACCAGTTCACTGCCATCATGTCTCACAGAAGCTGAAGGCAAACAATGCTAAAGATACTGAAAAATGATGCTCATTTTTGAGAGAGGAAAACTCCTTAGGTCCTTGTACAGCCTCTCTTCTCACTGCCCATCCCTTCAGAGGGCTCTGTAACCAAGCCACTCCAGCTCTGGTTCAGGATGTGGTTGGAGACAATAAGGGAACTCCTGGTCTGTTTCAATATGGCAATTCTTACATATCAGCATCCTTAGGATTGCCAAGTGTGCAGTAGATGAGAAGCACTGTTCATCATGTATTAGTATTAGCACACACTTGGTACCTTGCATTGAATTAAAACTCTAAGTTTCTTTATGGATCATATTCACATACTCAGTGTCGTCAAGTGTCTCTGTAGAATTTGAAAGAAAGGAAAATAAACATTGCCAAAGAAAACAATCTGAAGCAAATGAGTTTTTAAACTACTGATGAATCCTACTTTAGTGACTTCAAAATTGTTTTTGACTGTGAGAGGAAGCATGTCTTTGTGAAATGACTAGGAAAATAAAATTTCAACTTTAAAATCCTTTGGAACAATAGCTAACCATTATGTCTATTATGTCCTTACATCTGTACAGAAACAAAGAGATGTACAGTATTATTGAAGAGAATCAACACAGTAAGATGCTGTGTCATCAAAAGCAATGTCTTGCTGACAAGCTAAATGAATGTTACTTCAGATGACAAAATCAATTCTGCTCTATATTTAAAAGCTTTTAAACACAAAAAAGGTGATCTGTCTTCTTTATGGTAGTTGGGGGTTGAAGGAATGTTGCCATATTAAAAAATCAAATGGCGGGGCCAGCCTGAGGGTATTTTGTGCCCTAGGTGAACTATGACTTTCACACCCCCCCTACACACATTCAATATAGAGAAAAATGATAACATGTTAATATAATTTTAATGGAGAAAAAAATACACTTCCATCTTATTTGACACCCCTTAAACCCTGGCACCCTAAGCAACTGCCTAGTTCATGTATGGTCAGGCCAGCCCTGCCTAACAGTGGAGATCTGAGGGGTTGTTCTCACAACATCAACGCAACTCTTAGTATCTGTAGTGAGAGAGTGAGCAGAGAGGCAGGGCTTTGAAGTACATTGATGTGGAAAGTAACAGGTTTTGATTAACCCTCTCAGAAGCTTAAAACAGCTGGTTAAGTAACTTCTTCATCCCTGGAACTGAAGTCTGCTAGTCAGGCACAACAGAGACCACGATAGTGTAAGACTCCCTCCCCCAGTCTGTTCCAGTCTCATCTGGGCAGAGCCACCTGTCTAAATGAATCTTGCAGCTCAGTTTCTGTGGCCCATCTAGTCTTTGTGGAGAGAGCCAAGGCAGAGGATGGGGAGGAGAAGTCTGTGAACTCTTATGCCATTTACAACTGCATTTAACAGAGCTGGAATTTTTTGAATCCTTTTTAAATAATGTTAAATATTTCAGTGTGTTAATTTTGTGTTACATCTGGTGACAGTTTTAGTAACACTGTAAGTAAGCATACCAACATTTTGTATGATGTGCTTCTGTGTCCCCTCTTATGCTAGGAACTGAAAATGCAACTAGATCTGAGTAAATAAAAGAGAAAAGTCTGAACGTTCTTTAGAACTGAAAAGTGAATTAGAGATTGGATATATTTGCAGCCCGTTTGTGAGCACTTTCCAGGAATATTTACATGCCTGAGCTTTATTAGCAAGAATGCTTGCAAAAACCAAATTTTAAGCTTGAATGCCTGAATATTTCTTGACTGTGAATGTTGCTTTATACATTCAGCTGTAAAATACATGATTTGTACTCTTATGTAAGCCGTCCCATCAGGGAACAGAAAGAACAATGTGTAACGTCCAGAACTAACTGACAGTGTGAAATATGAATATTACAAAGCAATACACCTTTGAAATTCACTTGCTGTCAGTTAGCCACATGGACTATTTCTGCCAGTTGATTGGATGACATGTATAACTAACCAGCACAGAATTCACATATAATGTGGATAATAGGTAAGTAGAAGATCATCCAGTAGGGAAACAATATGATGTTACATGGAATTACCAAACATAGTACAAAATAGTTATGTATCCATCTGAGAATTTCATTGTATGTTCACAGATATTGCACAAAGACAAAATGAACTGCATAAATGCTTCCTTATAATTATTTGCTCAGATTTAACTGAAAATCCAACTATTGTATACCAGGCAGTCTTACAATATCCTCTGCTCTATACCAGCATCTCATAGCTCATGTAATATTTTTTCCTTGTTGAACTTTCAAGTTCTGGGGTATTGGAAGTACAAGACCTGAAACTAGTTTTATGTGAGCAGCAGGAGTGACAGACTCTGAAGCAGAAATCTCCCATTTAGATCACTGGACAGCATACAGTACATAGGTTTATTCTTCCGCTTAGCTGATCATTTGCTTTGTAGGAACAGACCTCTGTCCCTAGCCGAAGTGCCTCTGTTGGCAAATCAGTATTTCTGGATCCTGTACATTCACCAAGTCTCTTTGCAATTCATCCTTGAGTTTTCTGCTGTAGCATGTTGCCAAGAGAGACACTGACAGATAAGAGAGAACAATGCCACCTGACCTCTATTACCCAAGGATAACAAGGCCCAGTGCACCTTTAAGATATTGGCAATATTTGTATCTACTCAGCTTTTTCAGTGCGAAAGGCAACAATTTATATCCATTAAAAGCAGACTGTCGGATGTAAAGTTCAGTCCTGGCATACACCTCAGCCCTAGCTTCATCATGATGGGCCAATCTATCAAACCATATGTACGCAAGGAGTTTTGCCTGCTGCTCATATGGACAGTTAGTCTCCAAAATGTCATTCCACTCTAATGAGCTGCTTTGGAGCACCAGCTCTTCAGCCCGCTCATCTGCTTCTAGGGCCTTTATTACTTCAGTGGAAAGACATAAAGACGCTGACATTCCTGAACTGAACTGAAACTCTGGCCTGCACCCATGCAGCCTGGTATGCTGCTGCTTGCTGATTACATGGGTAAGGTCACTTTAACAATATAGCTTATCAGGCTGACAGGCTGATCATTCAGTCAGACCCTTAAATCTCCTCAGGTAATTTCTTTGCAGCACTTCAAAAATCAAAACCAAACTGAGCCCTGCTGGATTTATCCCCTATAGTATGAAGTGCGTTCTGGATTTCCCTCCCACACTGCCAAGATGTCACACACCATGGCTGCCACTTGAAAAACTCCTTTTAGCAATGCTTACATGCTGTCCTAAACAGGAACAGATTTAAATATGTACTTCAGTTCTTTCCCGGATTGAGGTCTGTGTTTTGTATTCAGGATAGCATACAACCACGTACAGGATGCCTTCCTTACGCAGGAAGCCTTGTTGCTCTACAAGCAAGGAGTCCCATGGCACTTGTAAAGACTAATACATTTATTTATCCCATGAGCTTTTGTGGGGGAAAATCCCATTTTGTTAGATGCTTTGAAAATGGATAACTTACAGAATGAAACAAAAATAAATGCATGGAAGTATAAGTCAAAGAATCAGGTCAGACTGTTCAGAGTTCAATATAACACTTGCCCTGGAGAATGTGGCTAAAGTGACACTGCCAAATCCCAGACTGGGGTTTTATAAATAAAAAATAAAGCCAAGAGTTTAAAGAAAGTTAATTTTCACAATTGCTTGTAATTTCAGTAAAATAGCCTTTTGTAATTTATCCATCACTGTGTAGTGCCTTTTAACAGGTGGTTAGGTGCATCATCCATGTAGGTGTTTTTGTCAATTTCATCAGGTGCCTATCTGTGTCTTCTACACATTTAAATTCCTTTGGAAATCTGGCTTCAGTCACAAGACATTTTTGTTTAGTATAGTTCCAGTTTAAATAAATAAATAAATAAATAACATATTCTGTAGCCCATAAGAGCTAAGAAATTAAACAGATTGATTTTGTTTCCTCATTTCAGATTAATAAAATGTAATAATGTAAAATGTAAAAATGTAAAATGCATAATTCAGAAGATTACTTCTGTCAGATTATCTCATTAATAATCAGTGATTTTACATATTAAATGGATAAAATAAAGCCTTTGGATCTGTTCATCTTAATTTTATCTCTTTAATTCATACCTTCTTATGCATTTTCTTCTGGCTCTTGCTAGTTCTCCTTGTGCCACTAGATTTAAGATCAGAACTTGTAAAGCTTCCCTTCAGACCTTAGATATATACTAGACCTTTTGGGTGACTATTTGGCTGGTATATCGGATAATCTTTCAGTTTATAAAGCATCTTGTCTATCACACTGCATACAAGCAAGCATCAGATAATAGTTTTCGTATTATCATTCTTATATCAGTTCTGTTAAAGACAGCAGTCTATCCCAAAGGACTTTTAGAATAATAATAATTAGCACTTCCATCCAGAGAATTCAAATATCCTTGCAAAGGTAAGTAACCATCATAGTGAATAATACCTATATATCTAGTTCTTCATCCATAGAGCTCAAAGCACTTTGCCAAAGTGATCCCTGTCATTATCCCCCTTTACTAATGAGGAAACCGAGGCACACGACAGTGAAGTGAATTGCTTAAGATCACACAGCAGGTATGCAGAGCTAGGAGTGAGACCTACGTCTCCTGACTGCCGGTCCAGTGCCCAGTCCTCTAAGGCAGGCTGCCTTCCCTTAGAGCAGACCTGCTGCAATAATGGTGCAGTTTTGCTACTGTGAATTACTTGAGTGTGTTCACTTTGATGGGCAAGTGTGAGGATAATACCTTCTTATGCTGCTTCTTAGGGGAGCCAGTAGGAGGCAGAATATAACTGAGGTGAAATATGAGTCTTTTTTAACATCCAGGCAGTTAGCAGATAGTTGTTTATTATTATTATTTGTAAGGTAGGCTTAGAAGCCATTTCTTAGGATACAGAATGACTGACAAAATGGATGGAAGGATGGAGCTAGGTTGTTCTCAGTGGTTGCAGATAACATACATGTGAGCAATGGTCTTAAGCAGCGGTGTGGGAGGCGTAGGTTGGATATTAGGAAAGAAACTTTTTCACTAGAAAGATGGTGAAGCACTGGAATGGTGGGTGGTGGAATCGCCATCCTTAGAGATCTTTAAGGCCCAAGTTGATACAGCCCTGGCTGGAATGATTTAGTTGGGGTTGGTCCTCCTTTGATCAGGGGGTTGGACTAGCTATCTCTTGAGGTCCCTTCCAACCCTGATATTCTATTATTCTATGAGTACTGCAAAGTATCTCTAGAGCCAGCCACGTGATGGATAGTCCAAGAAAAGCAAATATAATCAGGAGCAATGCACATGGGTCAGAAAGATAATAGACCAAGGGTCTCAAAACAGCATGAAACCTAAACACACACATCCTGGAAAGTATGTAAATTATTCTTCACAAAAATGGATCCTGCAAATGGATTGAAGTGTGTACACCAGTGGGCAGTCTTCTCCCCTCAAGGTTTAGCACCCCAGTCTCTGCTGACTTTATATTATACACAGCAGTCTGTAAATGTAGCAGTGACTAAATGTCTCAGACATGGAGGCAGAAGGCATGTTATTTTCAAGCAAAGTTGTGTGTCTCTGGATCAACAGATTTAGATGACTCAGCAGACTAGCCCTTTTGACAATGGTTAAAACCTTACAGTGAAGTACCTATTCCACTGAAATTTGTGAGAGTCTGATGATTGCCTTTGCTGTGGCCAAGATTTCACCCCTGCCCTCATGACAGTGATGCAACTTCCTGCCCACTCAGGATCTTGACATAATGGCAAAGCATTTATTAGTTTTATATAAAATTTCAGCTTTTCTCAAAGAGCATCTTAGACAAATGTGGATCTATTATGCAATCTTCCCTTGAGTGAGTTAATCCCACCACAATCATTAGGAAGCAAGACAACTCATGCTATCAGCACATCTGTATTCCTTCTCAGAGAAATCACTGATGCTTTTGTGTCCTCGACGATGGCTTTGAGAATGAGGTCTCTGCAAATGGCTAGGAATTTTGGCTTCTTTCCCTTGTGAAGGACCCAGATTCTTGCCCAAAGACCCCTCATCCTGGCATTTGATTTTTCATCCTCTGAATGTTGTTAGTCTCAGGTTTCTCTCCTGATATATCACACACATTGCAATGCTGGATGAAACCTTGGCTAGGTCATCAGCCCTCCTCATAGTGTCTCTCATCACAGCTGATTAGACAAATTTCATTCATGCTGGATCCTCCTCTAGCAGCCCTGTAGAAGGTTGAAAACTCTCATAAACAGTACATAGCTCGTTCATAGTCTCCTTGGCTGCCAAAGAAGAGTCAGAGTGCTTAAAGTAGGATTATTTCTGGGTGGCAAACCATAAAGTTAATTTGGCTCTAAATCCTTTAAACGGAACCAATTATTTAAGTGCTAATGAGTCTTCTGGAGGTTTCTGCCAGGCAGTGACTGACTAGAGCAGTTAAGGTCTGAAGCCAGAAAAAAGCCTATTGTACAGTGGCCATGGTATTGCTGAAGGAGAAGGTATATTACAGGGCTGCCCGTACCCTGAGGCAAACCGAGGCAGCTGCCTCAAGTTCCACATGGGGGGTGGTGAGGACACTAGGACCTAGAGTGTAGAAAATTTTGAGACCTTTCAAAGTTTTGGCCCAAGCAAGCTGGCATGGGGGTGTCATTTGAGCTCCCTAGCTCATGTGCCAAAATGTTGTGCACCTGCCCTGCTATATTAAGTCTCTAGTATTCCATGTGCTAGAAACCGTGCCTATTATGAACTTGTGCTTTGGGTTTTTCACATTCTGATAGATGCTTATGGACCAGCAATGCTCACATAAAGGCTCTGAACTGGGGAAAAAAAATAAGGATGACATTTTCAAAGCAGGGCACAACCAAATGCACAATGCCTTGTACTTGCTGAATCAGCAGAAGCACACATTTGGAGCTGCAAGAATGCATTAAACCAGCAGTAATAATCCTTTGAATAGCAATAGCTAAGGCAGAAACAATGGGTATATCAAGTAGATGCTTTGTCCATTTTGTTGGTGTTAATTGCCTTTTGCTGTTTTTGCTTTTGATATTCTTTAGCCTTCCAATGGGTCACGGTACATTTCTATCTGCAGTTGACAATTGTCACTATACCGCTCCTCATTAATTTCTTAAAACAAAGTTTAATACACAACAAAACAGAAAAGGAATCAAGCACGTGTTAAAGCACAGAATCCTCAGAACTCTTTCACATTCTCAAAATACACTTTGTTAATTTTGGAATTGTTACACAGGGGAGACATCAATATACAGGTGAAGAAGCAGAAAAAAGAACTACTTTTGTCTTCTCAGAAATATCAGAGAGTAAAATATCAATTCCCCAGTGCAGGAAATAGAAACCTGATAGCTTAAAACACTGCAAGATTTTCAAAAGCAATGTATAGTTTTGATGGTCTCAGCTTTTAGGGAGACCTGTTTTTCAGAAACTGCTAGGCTCCTACCCTATTAAAATCAGGCCCCTTAGGCTTGTCTCAGAGGAGACACCACTATCATGAGTCACTTCAGAAATCTTGGCCCTCAGGGCCAGGACCCCAAGGCTACAGATCTAATTTTAAAGTACAAAAAGTAAATATCACGCCTGCAGTAAAGGCATTGGAATGCTGCGATGCTCAGAAGCTATCACAAATATACCTCTAATTAATAAAGTACACCTATGACTAAACTTGGCAAATCACATGATGAAATGTTTGCAGCTAAAGATTTTTTCTTAAGGTTAATAGCTTTCACTAACAGAGTTACATATTTTTTAACTTAATTAATGGCAGAATTATTATGCTCCCAGGAATTAGAATTTTTGGAAAAAAAATAGTTTTCAGTGGCATTGTTTGGGTGTTTGGTTTTTGTTTTGTTTGGTTTTGTTAAGGTTAGTTCCATTTCAAGTTCCTGGCTAGTTTTAAACCCAGCCCTACCTCATCCATATTTTTTCTTTTAATCTCCAGTTAACAAAACAATAAACCCTCTTTAAACTAAAATAAATCAGAGAAAGGCAGAAGTAGTGGGCTTATCGGATTAATTGAAAGCATTTTGGTAGCACACTGAGCTGGGAGGCAGGAAACCTGAGTTTTATTTTCAGCTCTTTCACTGATTTATTGTAGGATCTTGAGCAAATCACTTCAGGAGAGACTTTCCAAGGTGCAAAGGGCAGTGAGATGCATAATTAAAAACACAAGGCTAGAAGAGTCTTCCTGTGTCATTGAATCCAGTCCCCTGGTCTCTCAGGCCATGCTGTCATTTAATCCTGTTCTTAAACATATCAAGCTCTATATTAAAACTAGCTATGGTCATTGCTCCAACTACTCCTATTGTAAGGCTGTTCCATAGCATCACTCCCTTGAAACCTCACTCCGCAAAGCCAATGGGAGTTGGGCGCCTACCTGGCCTTTCAGCCCCTTCTCCTGCCAACATTTCCCCATCCACAGAACAGCGATAAGAATATTTGATCACCTTTGTAAAGTGCTTTGAGATCCATGGATGAAAGTTTCAGGGCAAGAGTGAATCATTATTTTATTATTATTGTTGTCGTTATTTATTAATGTGCACATCACTCACCAATACCCAGACTAATAGTTAAATTCTTACCAGATCTCTGTAGGTTACACAAGTTCACAGAGAAGCCAATGAGAAAGCGCCTGTGTTTTATAGATTTATCCTTCCTTTGGTTGCTCTGACAGGGTTGTTCCATTCTTTTGCTAATAGACAGCAAAAAAAAAAAAAAACTTTGCAGACTCCCAGATCTGTACCAAAGGCTCCTTCTGTATCTGACTATTTCACTGAGTAGCTTCCACAAATTCTGGGTGACTCCTCTGTCCCTGGGTAGTTCAGATGGACTGAGCAGTTAAATGATGGAATGGAATCAGTGGGAACTAGACAATGAATCCCAGGAAGCGGAGGGGTGAAACCTACACAAGCAGTTAGAGGAAGAACCACCTCTAACTGTTTCTGAACTAAGCCTGCAGGAATGTTGCCAGGAAGGGCTTTGTACCTTTTCTTGGCCTCGTTTCCTGAAAGCTCATAGCAGAGTCCTTCATGCCATAATTAATCGAAGGTTTTTATTGCATCAAAGACAGTATCCAAAGTACACTGAACCCTTTCATGTACCTACAGGCAGCCTGGTCGTGCTGCCAGTTTTTAGCTGCTTTGTGAGGCAATCAGGTATGTTCAATTAATCAACAGCACACAAGAAACCCATCTGCCAGTATCCACAAGGGTCTCTTGTTTCATATACTGCCAGCATCTCTCTGTGCATTCACCCGGCACACATCCACAGACTTTTACCATGTGATATGACGTAAGAAACTTAAGCCAAAGCCATCTACTCTGCCAGCCAGGGCCAAGGAGCTTTGGCTACTGTGTGATGATGACATCAGTGCTCTGCATCAGCAGACAGGGAAGGCTGGTCACCTATGAGCCAAGGGCACATGTTTGTGCTGCCATTGGCTGTGTCTGCTCAGACAGTATTGGGAGCCACTGCTAGCTCCATCTTCCCATTTATGGGTCATTTGTATTGTTTCAAATCAATAAGCCCTTTTCTTTGGTGGAAAGGTCTTCTATGGCCATTGGCTTCCTTAACACATGTTCTCATGTCACAGCTGGTAGATGCCTAGTTCCTTCCAATAATGGCATGAATGAATGGCAAAAGGATTTCAGCAAGAACAGGCTGCAAAATATGCTTCACAAGAGCATGAGGTAAACTCAGCCCTGCTCCACCTCAGTCTCTCTTTCAGGGTAAACCAAGGCATAGGGCCTCAAGCACCATGGTTTTGTGCTAATGGAAGCCCTAGGGGAACAGCACAGCCCTTAGAAGTTAAAGGTGATGACAGAGAAGAGCAGGAACCAAGGCACCCAGAGGATGCATTTAATCTAGTAACTTTAGCAAACTCCAGTAGCAAATATCCTATGGAGCCCTGTATGGGATTGACCCTGCATGCCCAGGGTGGAAACCTCCCCAGTCTTAAGCTGGCGCAGGGGTAGAGGCCTCATGACTCAGTTCCAGCCAGGCAGGACCTGACTCTGTGTTGCTCTCCAGTTTCTGGAGAGAAACTAAGAGATGCACACGTGCCCTGACACGCTCAGTAATGATAAGGGGTTAGCATCTGCCTTGGGCTCCAAGGACCAAATCTGGAGTCCTGTCAAAACCTGAGTAAAAACACCATTTGCAGGCTAACCCCATCCTCTGCACAGCAGTTGTATTATGTATAAGGCTTTGTCCAGCCCTGAACTAGCAGGATCTGTCCCTAACAGATGGCCTGAACTGATGAGATAATTGTCTGTGTCAGTAACCAACCAGATCAGAGTTCCAGATATCAGAGTTAAAAGGAGTTTGATGCCAGTGTTAAATATCAAATAAAGAAGGAAATTTTGCTTCCCCATCCCCTGCCGCCCCCCCCCATATCCAAGGCGCAGACATCATTAATCGTCTAGAACAGAATTTCCTGTCTCCTGTGTGTTCCCAAATACCCATCGGTTTTATATTTTAGCAAAGGTATGAGAGAACAAACGGGTTTAATCAAAACCATCCTCACCTCCCATTGTTAATAATAACTATGTCATTGCAATATTAAGCCAGTTAATTCTCACTCTCTCTTTGCTTTTGTTTTTTGCACTCTCATGGTATATTTTTGAATTTAATTAGTTTCAGTATTTTTGATGGCAACAGGTCTTAGTTTATCTTTGAGCTAATACTCCTAATTGTTTCTCCTTCTTTCAGTACTATCTCATTAACTTTATAGGCTACCATTTCCACTGCTTCTCCAGAATTAATTTCTTCTATCTAGTGGTGTTCAGCCTTAAAGTACGTCCCTAAAACCTTTCCCCTTTTGCATTTTTAAAGCCACTTTGTCCTTTCTCATCCTCATGTGCCTGAAGGAAGTAAATAGCATCTAGAAATGACCATTCCCTTGATGAAAAACCATGGCAATTCATCATTTTCATAGCAATCTGTGCCCTTTCCAGGGTCAGATGTAGAATAAAAGCAGAGCTGGCTGCAGATGAGGACCACTCATTAACTGCGTGTAGATTTATTTATTTTATGTAGTTTGTTAACTGCCATACCACTTGAGTCATTGGCTGCACACTCTGCTGTGGCAGTGTGCCTCAAACCTGTCTAGGAAGGACCAGTTATGAAGGAGTCCAGTCCACTAGCCCCTTCAGCCTTTGGTACCTTTGCTCCAATTGCCAATGACAACTGGGAGCCCTGCAGCCCTATGGTATTGTGCTGTGGTAATCTTGGAAGCTAAGCAGATTTGGATCTGACCTGCAGTTAGATGGACAACCAGAGTAGTGGGATCGATCATTTTTCACACATAATGGTTTCCTCTGAGTCAGTGCTAACACAAAGTCCCTGCACTCTGCTAGGTGGCTCTGTGCAGGGTGGGAAGAGGGGGGCAGATTTCTGGCATAAGACATAATGTTCTGATCCTGACCACTTGCAGTTATTAAGGAACCTTTTGCTCCTTTAACAAATGTACTGGCAAGATTCCACCCCAGCCATGACATTCAGCCCATTTAAAATTCCCCTGGCTAAGATACTAGTGCAGTAAGGATTCATTTTTCTATGGGAATCTGGGGCTCAAAAATATTCTGCAGACGCTAACCACCATAGCCTTGGACTGTGTCCCAAAGCCACTGGTGAAGTTAGACATGCACCTTTCAGGTTCTTGCAAATAGAATTCCCTCTTGGACCAAAAATACTGGTGAGTGATTACCTGCCCAGACTAGCTAGCACGCAATATCAAAATGCCCATTCAGTGCTACATGCTGAGAAGCAAAGGGCTTAGTAAAGTGTGGCACTGTATATAGCTAGGAGGCAATGAACTATTGTTATGTATGGACAGAAAGGGGGAAAACTGATAGTGTATTTGTTTTAAACTTTAAATCCCTTCAGATTATTTTGGGGCATGAGACATTATTCTAAACTTCACTTGCAGAGTCATTATTTCTTCAACAATTCAAAGAAAGATGGCTCTATGAATATGGCAGAGAATTTAAGAAGCGAAGCCAACCTCAGCACAATGCTGCATGAAGTTTGACCGCTACACCCAAGTTTAGAGGCATCCAAATTTATGTCTCAAGTTGCTAAGCACGTCCCTTACTTTTAAATCCCATTTCCTTGACTCCTACCTAGAAAGAAAGGGATACATGATGAATTTAGCAATGGCTCCCTGTGCTTTAATCGAGTGATAGTACTTTACATTTTCGCAGGAGGATTTTCACCATTTAATTTCAGATGACAGATGAAAATGGAAAAGAAGCAGCTTGCTGACAGGAATGGAAAAAGGTGTCCAGATATTGCCAGCTGTGGAAGCCTCTATTAGATAACAGTAGTGAAAATATACGGTAATGTGGCTAAGTAGCACGACATGAATTCTCATCATAGGCACATAATTCTTCCACTGTTTGCAAATGACACACAGGCTGTGAGTGATGGGAAGCAGCCCAGCCTCCAGTGGCAAATGAGGTTTCTTACAAATGAACTGGAGAGATTTGCAGGCAGGTGGTTATACAGTGATCCATGTTTAACAAGGAAATTGAAAGGTCTTGTCAGGCATTTTTTACACTAACGATAGGTCATATCAATAAATGGACCTTGGTTCTTCAAGGTTCACTTTTGATATAGCTAATCAAGGAGGCAATTCAGAGGAGAAAATGTGTTAGAGCCATCATGAATACAAATATCGTATCAACTTTTTTCTGATAGACATTCTTTATTTAAAATACGGTAGCAATAATAATAATAAAGATTTCATCTCATAGGTATTGCTCTCTGACGGTGAAATTTATTCCAGTGCAGGAGCCCAGCTTCGTACCATGTAGCACTTGTGTCACAGAGGTTCGCCACTTCTGACCCAAGGGCTACATTCACACACGGAGGGTTATTTCGATACAAGTTGTTCCGAAACAACTTGCATCGAAATAATGCCTTATTTCGAAATAACTTATTTCGAATTAACAAAAAAAAAGTTATTTCAAAATAAGGAAAAAGTGGGAAACGAAATAGCATGTTCACAGTATGAACATGCTATTTCCTTACTTGCTCCAGGGGCTGCCCCCCCCCCGGGGATCCCCCCCGGCCGCGGCCCCCCCCCCCCCGGGGGGGGGGGGGGGGGTGAGCCGCTGCGGGACGGCTCAGCCCATCGCCCGGGCTGCCCCCAAACCCCACAGTGGGGTTTGGGGGTAGCCCAGGCGGCAGGCTCCAGCCAGGCGGCCCCGACCCCGCAGCAGGGTTTGGGGACAGCCCAGGCGGGGGCTGAGCCACCCCGCAGCGGCTCTAGCCCCCGCCGGGGGCTGCAGCCCCCTTTCTGGAGCTGAGAGACAGCCTTCAGCACCCTGGCCAGGGTGCTGAGGGTCAAATGTTGTTTCGGAGCACTTTGTTCAGAAACAATATGTTCAGACGGATTGTTTCGAAACAATCATTTCAAAACAATTTTGTTGCGACCCCAAATGGGGTTTAAGTTGTTTTGCAACAACGCCACTGTTTCGAAACAACGGAACCCCTTGTTTTGAAACAACGGTGCGTCATGTGAACATGGCATTTCTTATTTTGAAACAACCTCTGTTGTTTCAAAATAAGACTGCTGTGTGAACACACCCAAGAATTGTTGCACAGGCTGTGGAAAGGAAAGAATCCTTCACCCTAGATATGTTTGGGGATCTAGGCCAGTGACCCTCCTCTGTGTGTCCACAAACCCTGCCTTCTTTCCCCTCCTTCTTACACTCACCCGAGCTCCCCTGGGTTATGCCTCATGCTGTTGTGGACCCTAGGACAGGATTTGGCCCTATAGACTAGAATGGGTCAACTGTTACATAGAAACATAGCAACTGCCACTTGGTGAGCCCAGATGTTCATGTCCTATAGCAGCAGTTCCCAAACTTGTTAAGGCGGCGGTCTCCTTTCTAGCCCAATAAAACTTTGTGGCCCTCCTGGGTGTCTGGCACCTGACCTGCTGCGGTGGGCAGAATCTGGCCCATGCCACTCTCCTGCCAGGCAGTGGGGACCACCATGGCTATGGCCCCCTCCCCTTGCCCAGGGAGTCACCAGTGCCCCATCTTCCTGCCAGGGTGTGTGGGCTGCTGCGGCCATGGCCCCTTGCCCCTCTCCCCCCCCCCGACTGTTCCCAAACCACTGGCCCATTCTCTGTCCCCCCACTGGTTCCCCATCCCCAACCCTCCCCGGGGCCCATTCCACCCCTTATCTGGCCACCAGAGCTGCTGGCACCTGACAGCCCCCCAGGCTACTCTTCCTGAGCATGCTCAGGGCAGGAGTTTTAAAAACTCCCTGCCTGGGGAAAGCTCCCTGATGGCCGGAAGCCTGGGTCTCCCTGGCAACTGGAGACGCTAGCATCATCTGGCCCCAGCTCCCAGCCTGTCTGCAGACCCCCTGGAGTAATTCTGTGGGCCCCCAGGGGTCCATGGACCCCAGGTTGGGAGCCACTGTCCTATAGCATACCTCCAAAAGGCCAGTAACTGTACTCCTGAGGAAGGCATAAGAAATCCCAGATTTAACTTTCATAGAATAAGCATCTCATAAAGGAAATTTGGTCCTAACCTCTTCAGTTGTTGATTGGCTGAAACAGTCCAGCAGACGTCTTTTTCTTTCTTTCTTTCTTTCTTAACCAGTAACGTTCTTATTATCTATTTATTAACTGCAAACATCCTTTTGTGTCCTGTCTTAAACTGATCCTGAGTTTTTGTAAATTCATTTGTTCTTTGAAAGCATTTGATGTATAATTTGGCCCACAGTTTTCAAGCTAGGTATGGTCTATTATCCATTCTCTAAAGCAATTCACCAGATGTACATGCAGCTGGTGACCTAATTCACATGATACTGTGAATTCTGCGCAACTCTTTGCAGTCCATTTTAGAGCAATTATTTTTAGTTAGTGTTAGTGTCGCTAATAAACATCATCAACTTCTGCCTCCACTAAAAGGATCGCTTAGCTCCCATTGACTTAAATGAGTGCACAATTGACCCTTAAAGAGAAGATTGGGGAAAAACGGGGCACTAAATTGCTCCAGGGAGGAAGACAGTCTTTCACCTCTAGATTACTATTTCAGATGCAACTCATGGGGGGGGGTTAAGTAGGAGGGCAAAGGATTGTGCAAGAGATGAAAAAAAACCAAGGAGTCTTGTGGCACTTAAAGACTAACAGATTTAGTTATTGCATGAGCTATCATGGGAGAAAATCCCACGTTGTCAGACACTTTGAAGAGGGGGAACTTACTGTAAGGTCCCCCTCTTCAAAGCGTTTGACGAAGTGGGATTTTCTCCCACAAAAGGTCATGCAATAACTAAATCTGTCAGTCTTTAAGTGCCATAAGACTCCTTGCGTGAGGAGCTACTTTTAGGGAGTGCTGGAGTGGATGAGAAAATTTGTTCAGTAGAAATGAAAAAAAAAGCATAGGACGAAAGTGAAATAGATACTTTACTTTTTTGTTAGGCAAAATGACAAATATCAAAGAGCTTCTAATACTCCTACTTCAAATGGGCATCAAGCTAGGACTAGAAAGCATCTCTAACATATATGATGCTGGCCTTCTTGAATGTCATAGTTGTGGAGAAGTGTGAAGCTGAAACAATGTTGAGGTTTGGTACTATACATATTTGTATGTGTTCAGCAAAGATAAGAATTTATAGCTAGTTTTAGCACCATCTAACTTCTGCATTTCAAACCCTTTTAGTCATACCACTAATGAGTTTATGCTCCCAGATGAGATGTTCTGGCTGGAGAGAAAAATCACAGTTTATATCTTCCATTGATTGTTTCATCCCCTACAAATGATTTGTACCACGATATGGCTCTGAATTTTCAGTTTAAATCAAACTCATACAGTAGATTCAGCACATGGAAATATTACTGCCATTTTAAAGGTTATAGCAAGTCCTCATTTTTCTCCAAGTTCTTATTTCTACATTAATTTTCACTTCCAAGTGTGATTTCTTTGGCTGCCTTTAGCTTCCCAAAAAGATTCATAGCAAAAAAACAGAAGGTGGCATTTAAAATTAACTTTGCTCAGCTGCATGCATTTTCAATGGTTCATTTCCTCTTTCAGAGTAGAGGAAGCCAGGAAAATGATGAATATTGATTGGGGGTTTCTTATTTCATACCTTAAAAAGCACATAGGGGAAGAGATCCCAGCACCTGTACAGGAATATCCAAAGCTGTTGAGCTCACACTCTGACAGTAGCTCCACTATCAACAGCTGTGATCTGGAGAAACCTTGTGGAGAGTGATAAGTTGATTGGCATATCAAACCATTTCACAATTCCAGCATTCAGAAGAGCCAGAAGAATGACCACTTACTTACTTACTTACTTACTTACTTAATTTTTTTGCTGTTCAGAAGCAGAGTGGATGCATTAAAGTCTAAATTAAATCACACATATGTAAGGCAGGCTTAGGAGCTGTGCCTAACAGCTTCTGAAGGGGAGCAACTAATCTGCATAGGTCTTGTATTAGCATGAACACAAGGAGCACAATTAGTTATTTGTGTACTGGGTGTAGGGTATAGTGGGTAATAGTACTTGGGGTTAATCTGATCATAAATCTGTCAATACCTGTAATTCTACTGAAGAGAAATATGAGCTACTGTCTGTTGTGATATGCTATTCTCTTTTGTTCCAAATCTGTCTGGGATAGTTAAAAAGTAAAAGCAACCCTTAGTTAAAAAAAGGCTTGTAAGAAAGGCCACTGGCTGTTTCAGCCTGAAAAAGAGAAGGGTGGGGTTTTTGCATTTGCTCTTTTTAGAGCAAAAATGCTGGAGGTATTCCTGTCTGACCCCAGGCCTCCCTGTCAAATGATAGATCTGGCTGGGCTTCTTTGAGGCCTCCTTTGTTATGTTCAAGACAGTAGGTGTTTGCAGCTACTTGATGTTTAAGAGCTGACATCACTAGAGAGAGGCAAACTCTCTGAGCTGAGTTTACTAGAGGAAACTCCACCTTTCTGAGATGAAATTACTGAAGAGGAGCAGCAGATGGATCACCAGTGGGTAGAGCTGGGTGGTAGGTGGAGTCAGCAGATGGTGAGAGTGGCCAGCGGTGAGCTGAGTGGCATTAGTGACCCACAGTGGGTGGAGCCAGTGGACAGCAGGTGAAGCTACTGGATGGTGAGAGTGGCCAGTACTGAGCTGGGTGGCAAGAGTGACTGGTGGGTGGAGTCAGCAGACAGGGCGCAGAGCCAAGGGACGGTGTTAAAGGATGGAGTGAGCGACCAGTGGTTGGCATTGGCAGACAGTTGGTGAAAGACACCCCCTGCCTACGGTAGTGTGGGTCGGGAGCCTAGCTGACACTGATTCTCCGGATCAGTGCCTATTTTGCTAATGGGTTTACATTTGCTGTTATGCTATATGGATCACGTTGAAAGGTTTTGCATTAAATCTTGTATGTTCTGTTATGTGGTGTGGGTTGTTGGGGACTTCGCTCTATACTAATTTTTCTAGATTAGTGCTGGTCTCTGTTATTTGACCTTTTGCATTTTTGTGTTACTACTATTAAAAGTTCTATTTACTACACTCAGTCTCGTGCTTGCGAGTGGGGAAGCCTTACCTCTTTGGAGTGCCCAGGAAACCATGCAGGATTCCCAGAAATCTGAGTGGGGGCTCAAGTCAGTTGGCAGTGTTGCTTCATTGGGAAACCCCTAGATATAGAATCTGGCCCTTGTCCTGCCAGCCTGTCCTGGGAGAAGGGTTACACTTAGAAAAAGTAGATGCTTCCATTTAAGTCATAGCATCTAATGATAATTTAGTTACACCATTTGCTCATTTTCTCTTGTGTACAAACCTATAGGGGAAAATTCCACTCACCTCTATTAAGGTGCAGTTCCCACTGATTTCATTTGTACACCTGAGAGAAGAATCCGTCCCTAAAACAGATTTTTTCACCCAGAGAATATCTGCTCATGATGTTGCTTCTATAGAGATATAGAGTAAGACATACCCTTGCCCTAAAGAGCTTGCAGTTCTGATAAATTACAGACAGGCAAAGGAGTGGGAGACAGATGTAATGAATTTTTAACATTTATTTTTGCCTATTCAAATTTTCATAGCCTTTAAATGTAGAGCTCAGAAAGGGAGAGTCAGAAGTTCTCCAATAATTACCTGAGTGAGCTGAGATCAACCTGTTAATGCATAGGTCAGCTTTGGTGCAGGAGGAGGTGTCCAGGCCAGTGTTTGCTGAATTATGTTCTGTTCTTCATCAGCAGCTTTGAAGATTCAGAAGGATGAACAGTTTCATATTTGGGGCAGGAGAGAGGGAAAGTGTGTTATGTTTCACAAAGCAAATGAAATTTCTCTTTGAAATTAAGACAGATTGAGAGGTCTGATGACTGCACAGAATTTCTCACTAGTTCAGCTCAAGTCCACCCTACTCACTGTCATAGGTTAGTTAGGCTGCCCTATTAACTGACCAGTTAGGCCCATCACAAATGAAAATAACTTCTATGCAACACATACCCCTTCAGTACACATTTCATTACAATGGAAATTGTGCTGAAGCCTGGAATTGTTGCAAATGTTGAGGACTTGCCCATCTGGGGTCACTGTACATGACATATTAAAACCAAAAGCAATTACCAAATACAAGGAGAAAATATGTCATATTGCAGCCAGCACTGGAACTTTAAGCCTGACCTGCCCACTGCACAGGGCTGGAGCTCAGAAGATCAGGCCCCAGTTTCCAGCTCGGTCACAGACTCCTTATCCGACTCTACCTAAAGGACTTAATCTCCCTGGGACTCTGTTCTTGAACTCTAAAACACAGGTAGCAACATTAGTCTATCTCACTCATAATGTTTATTAATGGGTGTGAGGTGATGGAGCCATAGAATTACCTAAGCAGAGAGCCAGGCCTGTCAGCACAATACTTATCATTCTAGATCTGGCTATTATCAAGAAGCTTGAACAAGGTGGTCTGACAACATTTATTGAGTGTGTCCAGCCTTACGCTTGGCTGCATTTCTCACTGAAGTGAATTCCAGAGGTGGAGACCTCCACTGATAGTGCCCTGGTCCCTTAGGCTTCATTTTCTGGTATAGGTATCTTGAGTTTTGCAGGTGAATGCAGTTGACTTGGCAGGTCAGTGAGGCAGAGGCAGATTCTCTGAAGAAATCCTCTGCCATCAGCAATCACTTTCCATCATTCCCAAGGTTTCCCATACAATTTTGTCTGATCTGTAGTGAGAGGTTCACTTCTATTAGGCAATCAATTTTTGCCAGCCCTTTGAAAACCTTTCTTAACACAAGTTTTGGTCTACATGGTTTAGACTAAGATATGCCTTGAGTTAGCAAATCAAGATGAGAAATATCAGATCACATAAACAAAGGAAAAGATGTACTGTGTATAATGGGAGAACTCAAGCAGCAGAACTGGCCAACAGCTTGCATCACAGGTCCCCTCTACTAGATACATGTTAAATACCCAGTTTTAAAGTGAAGTGTATGATATTAAAACAACTAGCTTCAGACGCCTTGCTGGGATTTAAATCTATGACCTTTCCACCTATCTTCTTATCGCACTTGCTGTGCTCTTGTGTTTTCTTGGAATGATCCATGCTGAGGAAAATTGATAGCGAGAGTGATAACCCACTGGTTCTAAACAGAGACACAGACTCCTGTTCTGGCTTCATCATCTCACAAATTATAGTGGGTTTTCTGAGCATTTCTTAGGTCTGTACTATCAGTCTGAGGAACAGAATGCATGCTTGTGCATGGTTGTTACAAGAAGGTTATTGTGGATGCTGTCAAGCACCTTAAATTGCATCAACTGCAGTCTCTGGTCATGTTTTTTTCCATGTGGACAGATACATGGATAGGTCAAAATACAGAATATTATTATACATGTCAGATTTTTAAGATGGATAATAATCTTTTTGGCGGCTTTAAAAGAATCCCTTTATTGACAGATATCAGACACTAGCAGAGTCAGGGAAACTACTGACAATGCTTCCCTTCTAAGCAAATATGCCACTGCTATGTCTAAGCTGACTCTTTATTTTATCTCGTGCCATCCCTCTGTAATGCAAACAATAAGATGAATTTTTAATACATCTTGACAAGCCTTAATGCTTCAAAATTACTTAGGAACTTCAGAGCAAATAAAAGCCATGTCTGAAAGGAAAGAGTGAAAACTTTGGTTGAGGTTTTCAAAGCAATCTTCATGATTTGGACACATAACCCATTAGAATTACTGGAATTAATAGAAGATGTGTCTAAATCCCTGAGATTGCTTTAGAAATCTCAGCCTCTGAGAATATTTCTGGCCAACATATGTGTATATGAAAGTTGCTTAAAGACCCATGTATGCGTGAAGAGATACAGACATAAGTACATAATATGACTTCCATGTAGTGGTCTAAATAAAAACATTCCTACTGAAGTTACAGTTCATCTGTACTTTGCTTCTTATCAAGAACAGTTCTAGGGTAAATCAAAAATAGATGTAACTCCTTCATCGACTTCGTCCTGGAGCTGGGTTTGTTCAATATCTTCATTAATGATCTGGATGATGGGATAGATTGCATGCTCAGTAAGTTTGTGGATGACAGCTGGGGGGGGGATGGTAGATACACTGAAGGGTAGGGATAGGATTCAGGGAGACCAAGACAATTGGAGCATTGGGCCAAAAGAAATCTCATGAGGTTGAAGAAGGACAAGTGCAAAGTCTTGCACTTAGGATTGAAAAATCCCATGTACTGCTACAGGCTGGGGGGACCAATCAGCTAAGTGGCAGTACTGTAGAAAAGGATCTGGGAGTTATGGTGGACAGGAAGCTGGATACGAGTCACCAATGTGCCTTTGTTGCCAAAAAGGCACATGGCATATTGGACTGCATTGGTAGGTGCATTGTGGGCACTTCAAGGGATGTAATTATTCCCTTCTGTTTGGCACTGGTGAGGCCGCATCTGGAATCCTGTGTCTGTGAATACTGTTGCATCTGTGAATACTGGAATTTTGGGCTCCCCACTACAAAAAAGATATGAACAAATTAGAAGGAGTCCAGCAGAAGTCAATGAAAATGACTGGGGGCTCAGGCACCTGACTTATGAGAAGAGGCTGAAAGAACTAGGTTTATTTAGTCTGCAGATGAGATGACTGAGGGGGGATTTGATAGCAACCTTCAGCTACTTGAAGGAGTGCTCCAAAGGGGAGGGAGCTAGGCTATTCTCACTGATGACAGAGGACAAAAAAAGGAGCAATGGTTTCAAAGTGCAGCTGAGCAGGTCTGGGTTAGATATTAGGAAAATCTGTCTCACTAGAAGGGTGGTTTAGGACTGGAATGGGTTACCTAGGGAGGTGATGGAATCTCCATCTTTGGAAACTTTTAAGGCCCAGTTACACAAAGCCCTGGCTGGGATGATTTAGTGGGAGTGGTCCTGCTTTTAGCAGGGGGTTGGTCTAGATGACCTCACAAGGTCCCTTCCAGCCCTGATATTCTATGATTCTATGATTTTTTTCCTTCACTGTACCCTTCAGTTTCTCTGTCATTTTCCATGGGCCCCTTTTTTTCTCTTTCTTGGAGTCCCTTCATAAATTTTGACCTTGACATTTTTGTTCAAGGCCTTCTGCATATCTTTATCCTTGACATGACTTCCTGTGTTTCTTTCTGTGGTCAAACTGTACCTATGCTATATTCTTGAGCTGATGCCATTTACTGGTGACATAAGTCACTTTCTAGTTACAGTGATCATTCTGTACTTTGTTTCTTTACCTTGTCTTCTAGACTGGGTGCTAGGAACAGCTTCTCCCACTATTCTCCCCAGGACTTGAACTTAGGGAGTTGTAGGGGGAAGGTTTTTTTTGGGGGGGGGTAGGGGATGAACACTAATTTGGCATAACACTGTTACTAGCTAACAACTGGGGGAGTGTTGGGAAATTCAGGGAGGAGCAGGGATGGTGTAGAGGGGTTGTTAGGGAAATCCCTGGGTTCACCTAAAAAGTCTTCATTTGAAGGGAAACCACAGAGCAAGTTGCCCTTATGAATTTTGCTCCAGGTACAACCCATAGGACAAACACAACTCATAGAGATCTAGAGTTTGTCTGTTTCAGCCTCATTTTGGATGCAAAGGAATTGCCCAGAGACACTACAGTTCCAGCATGCAGTGGCCTTGTGTTCAGATTGGCTTGATTTCCCATTGCATTTGGCCCAGTTTCAAAGGATGTTTCTTTAATAAAAGAGGGGGCTAGATGGCTTCTCCTGGCTCTTTGAAGGCCATTCGGTTTGAGATCCCCCATCTAATGCCATATACAAGGGCAGCACAAATGTAGCTTTTTGAGGAGTCTGTTAAAGACTGCCCAGAACATCACCTCACATATAGCACATTGCTCAGAAAGAGTGCCCAGCAGCATAAGGGCTCAGAGAGCCCAGAAAGGTGTGGTTTGGCTTCCTACATTTTATGGCTAAGACCTTCCAGGGTGTTAGAATTTGAAGTCTGAGTCCTCCATTTCAACAGTCTGTCAAAGTGGCCAGGTTTACAAGCCACTCAGGTGAAGTCAATGCTGAGATTAATGGGGTGCAGTGTTTGCCAGGGACTGAACCCAGGAATGTCATAACGGCCATGGACAATCCAAACCTATGTACTATCATGCTGAACTCATTGGCTGTGTCCACATGTAGATGCTTATTTCAAAATAAGTTAATTTGAAATAAAATCATTATTTCAAATTAACTTAAATTGAAATAAGCCAAAACCTCAAATCGAAATAGCACGTCCAGACACAGGACTTGCTATTTTGAATCAGGAGAGGGGCAGCATGGGAGGTGTGGCAACATGGCTCCCCGGCAGGGCCATGTTGCCAGTCAATATATAGAAAAAGAAGGCACCCCGCGAAGGAGAAGGGCAAAAGTGTTAAGTCAAAATAATGGTTATTTCAAAATAACACGTCCGAATGGTGTTATTTTGAAACAACTGTTTTGACATAACAGCTATTTCGATTTCAGCCTAGGTTTTACTATTTCAAAATAAAGTTTGTTATTTCAAAGTGACAGGGCTTGTCATTTCAAAATAACAAAATGTCATTCAGACATGACAACTTTTATATCGAACCAACAGTTGTTGTTTTGATTTAAAAGCATCGTGTAGACATAGCCATCATGTGCATGGTACTCAGGAGCAAGTTTGCCAGGGCACTGCTTGTTCAGCATGGTTTTGACTTGGTTTTATGATCTGCAAGAATAGAGCCACAATTTACTTGCACCTTTCGCTGACTCATACCATGCCTGGCTACTGAGCCCACCAGAGAAAATCACTCTTTCTGAATTCCATTACACAAATAGTGGCCAGGGTTCTATTTTGTACCAGGTCGGGTCAAAAGTGAGACTCACTAGTTGTCCTCTGATTTCCTAGTAAATTGGAATAAGTTTGAATAAAAGGATGGGGACTAGGGATCTTGGAGGACATCATGAGCCTTATCCAGCACAAGCTGATAAATCTACAGAAGTCTGCCCTTCTTGGGAGACATGGAATGGTATCACAATATCAGACTGGACACAGTGACAGAGAACTTCCTGGAGCAGAGCCCATGTGAATTCTGTGGTGTTTCTCTTCTTATTGACTTTAGCTTCCACCGTCAATTTTCTTTATTAGCTGATGAATTTCTTCAAAGGACTTTCTGTACTGAATCTGGATAAATTATTTAAGCAGTAAATTGTTTCTACTCCAACAATGTTACCGTGTGGTGATTTAATAGGATATAGCACTAGGCTGAGGTTTAGGAACAAGGTCACCCTGAATGGGATATCTGAACATTAAGAGGAACACTACTAAATGATACCTAAGGCCAAGAACTGGTGTACATCAGAAGCAATTAATAAGAAACAGGTTTGTAGCAGAACACTCAGATCTGGCAGCACATATAAGAGGAAGAAGTCATAGGAGACCATGGCATTAATTATTTATGCAAGGGAATTGCTGTGTTTGAAAGAAAAGTGCAACATTGTAATTGGACAAAATGAGGTATTGTGGTGAATGACTGTGCTCTGGTTATTTCATACATAGTGAAAGCTGACCCACCATCTATGTCAGTAGAATATAACTAATGCATCTACGTGACTTTGTGCTCTTGCCCTAACACTCCCACAGAAAAAGAATCTAAAGTGTACCAGTGGAGGGAAGAGGATCATAAAAGCACAGTCAGCAATTCAGACTACAGTAAAAATGGTCCTCAAAGACACTAACCATGAATACATCAGGCTGCTGACCATTCAGGAGGACAGCACAGCTTTAAAATGAAGAGGCAGCTACCAGGCACATATGCAAAAAGGACAGGGACATGCTAGAGAGAGTCCAGCGGAGGGCAACCAAAATGATAACAGGGCTGGAGCACAAGCCCCATGAGGAAAGACTGAAAGCATTAGGCTTATTTAGTCTGCATAAGAGAAGATTGAGGGGGGATTTGATAGCAACCTTCAACTACTTGAAGGGATGCTCCAATGAAGATGGAGCTCGACTGTTCTCGGTAGTAACAGAGGACAGAACGAGGAGCAATGGTCTCAAGTTGCAGTTAGGGAGCTCTAGGCTGGATATTAGAAAAAACTTTTTTACTAGGCGAGTGGTGAAGCATTGGAATGAGCTGCCTTGGGAGGTGGTGGAGTCTCCATCTTTGGAGGTGTTAAAGGCCCAGCTGGATAAAACCATGACTGGGATGGTTTAGTGGGAGTGGTCCTGCCTCTGGCAGGGGGTTGGACTAGATGACCTATGAGGTCCCTTCCAGCCCTATGTTTCTATGATTCTATGCACACAGGATCTCTCAGTAGCAGTGACAGCAATAACCATGTGTGGGTCTGAGTCTCATTTCATTTATGCACCAGGGCTATGTCTACACACAGTTTTGTTATTTCGAAAGAAGCTATTTCGAAATAACTTATTTCGAAAGAACCTGTTATTTCGAAATAACAAAACTGTGTCCTCGAAATAAGGGAGCGAAATAGCAGGTCCACAGTGTGGACCTGCTATTTCGCTTCCTCTGGGGGCTGCAGGCACC
>ML681963.1:18301829-18345459 GCA_007922195.1 Podocnemis expansa | reverse complement strand
GCAGCCACCTCCCCTGGGGCTGCAGGACCCCCGAGCTGGTGGCGGGGGAGCCGCGGGGCTCGCAACCACTGCCCCCGCTGAGCCCGGGGCCGGAGGGGCCGGCGGGACCCGGCTCCCCGTGGCTGCAGCCCCTGCGGCAGGGAAAAGCCACGGCCCCGGCTCCCTGCCCCGGACTTTGCCGCCAGCCCTGGCGGCAGGGAGAGCCGGGTGCCCCCGGACCCCACTGTGGGGGTGGGCAGCAGCCCCGGCTGTGGGGAGAGCGGGGAGCCCCGGCACCCTGCCGCCCGGCTTCTGAGCACCCCAGCGGCGGGGAGAGGGGGGGCATCAGCGCCCCTCCGCAGGGCTCCCCGCTGCTCTTGGGGGCAGCGCCCCGGTGCCCTGCGGTTTGTCCCCCCCCTCAGCACCCTGGACAGGGTGCTGAGGGGGTGGCTCTTCCTCCCAGGGTGCTAAGCACCCTGGGAGGAAGCTCAGCCAGTTATTTCGAAACGGCATGTCCACTTGGCGTTGTTTCGAAACAACCGTTTCGAAACAACGCCCTTTCGAAATAAAACGAGGTTTAGCTTATTTCAAAAAGCGCATGGCTATTTCGAAAGAAGCGGTTTGCTTCTTTCGAAATGGCCGTGCGTCGTGTGGCCATGCCATTCCTTATTTCGAAACAACCTCTGTTGTTTCGAAATAAGGAGTGTGTGTGGACATACCCCAGGACTCCACTGATTTCAGGAGAATTATTCTTGATTTACACAGGTTCAGGAGGAGAGTCCTCTCTGGATTCCTCTCTGCAAACAATCTTCAGACACACCAGTGGCAAGTTCAATGCCAAATGCTTTATTTACAGAGTCCAATACAACTCCTTGTGCCCAAGCTACATTTTCTTTTACCTTCTCCTTCAGTACCTGGCAACAATGCTCTCCTCACTGAGTTTCTATGCTTTTCAGACCTTTTCCTCTCTCCTGATCTTCCTTCCTGCCTCTTTTTTAACCGTCTTTAGCTGAAGAACTGAATTGCCTTGTTAACTGATTAATAATTCAGTCACTGACCAATTATTTACTCTGTTTGGCACACATAAGGATGTCTACCAAATGCAAAGGGTGGTGAGTCAGCCTTGGGCTACTCACACACCTCACATATCTCCTCTTCCTTTGTTTTCTTTCTGGTACCTTTTCTTTTCTTCTCAGGCTTAGCCTGTTCTCTAGGGGCTACCATCCCCTCTCAGGGACAAGATTTCTTTCAAATGGTTCTCCAGTATTGCTGCAGTAGTCTTCTCCATCTTCTACCAGCTAAAGATGTATTCAGATTGGGGTAAAGGATAACCCCACAGCTCCAGCTCCATCCACTTGTCCTCAATGCAGGGCAACCCTTTGCTCCATTGGCCTCTTCTTCCAATTATAAAGTCTTCTTTCCTCCTATCTCACTGATGTTACTTCCAAATTTCAAACCCAGTTGTTCTTGCTTATAGTCCTTCTGGCCCTTGTCCTGTTTACATCCCCGTACACCTTCCTCCTCCACCACGTCTTGTTCTACTTTTGTTCTTTTCATTCCCCTCTTCTTTGGGGTCTTCTTCTCCCAGGCCTTTTGGTTCCTAGCTTGTCTCTCATCGTTCTTTGTTAGTCTCATCTTTTTAGTTCTTCATTCTCAAGACCCCCATTGGTTTCTAGATCTATTCCTCAATACCTTGCCCTCTCCATTTTGGTCTCTAAGCATTCTTCCCCTTCCTTAAAGAAAAGAGTCCAATTTGCACCAATTGATACTGGTTGGGGCAAGGCCCCAATGCTGCCAACCCACTGCCATCTAAATGTTCTTCAAATCTCCAGAGGTACTCTAGCCATAGGACAGATATTTTCCTCCCATGAATACACAACAGTTTTAAACTCCTTCTCAACACAATCCAGTAGGACTTCAAAAGCTCAACAGTCAACCAAAAATTTCCCTAGTCAGCACCCTGGTCTCACAGAAATGGTGGGTTTCCACTTTAACTGCCCTGCAAGGGTTTCTGTCCACTCCAAGAACCCAGTGTAATTACCATCCATATAGGGCAGTCTCTTTTCAAATGTCTTGAACCCCCACATTTATAAGTCACAGGTGGACACTGTGTGGGCAGGTTTTCATGTCCTCCATCTTTTTCCCCCTCCTCATCTTTACCATAAGGAGCTCAATTTCCATGCTACAATGTGTCCTCTAAATGGACAGACATTAAGAACACCTTCACAAACTCCTCAGTGTGTTTTACAGAACTGTCTAATATAGTAGGCTGGTATCTCTGCACCTAAACTCTAGTGACCTTGGGGAGACTCTAGAGCAGTTTGTCCAGAATAATAGAGTCCATCATCATCCCAGTAGCTTGGCCATTCAACCTCAGCCACCTAGTGGCCAAGGCTGATAATTCTGGGTGAAAGCCCTTTGGTAGTGTCCACTCCAAACATCTTACTGACCAAAACATCTCTCTATACTGTTCAGAATGTGGCCTCATTTGGCCTAGCATGCCTGCTTTTACTGTATCAGTGTCAGCTGCTTCTTCATTACTCAGAGGCACATATACAGTGTGCGCATCTCCTTAGAGGTAGCAAGCCAGATTTCAGGGCCTGTACCCTCTTCTCCCAGCCTTAGGCCACTCACACACTATCACTTATTTTTAGTAACTCAAACCTTGTATATTTGACATGGGCTGAGAAACTTCAGGGTCAAAATACTAATGTGAGAGAACTCTGCTTCTGAGATTAACATTGGCCTAACAGGTCAGAGCATTTGAAAACACATTGCTAGCTAACAATGGGAAATCACTGTATTAAATGGCAACAGAAGGGCATAGAGACATAGAAAGGACTACTTGCTATAGAAACACAGCTATTCATATCAAAATCATTATGACAAACCTCTGCACTAAAACCCTGAAATTGATGGGCCACATTCTTTCTTGGTAACCCATTTTGGAGATCAAAGACTAATAGATATTTTCAGCAATACAAACCACCATGTGGAATTCTATTTTTCCTAACTTGGTATTCGATTCTTCGTAAATTCAAGTTACACCTCTGATTTAAAGAGCTTGTCCTTTCCCAGATGTCCTGGTCTATAAACCTGTGAGACAAACGCATGGCTAATCAAGTGTCCATTGACTGCATTTTTAACAGCGAGTATTTTATCATGAGTCAAATTGCACTAATTGTAAAAGATCAGAGTCTGTAGTCTGTAGCAATTACTCTATGACGCTTTGCTAGTGCAAAGCAGCCTGAAGTGCTTTTCAGGCTGACAATGGTCCAATTTTGGGTCCAATTTTTCCTTGTGCTCCTCCTGATTCTTTCTTATACCTCCCTGCTTTCTTTGTCTTCTGCTTACTTTGTAAACTCCTGTCTGGTTTTGTTTGATGTTTGTACAGCACCTAGTACAATGGGCTCCTGGTCTGCCAATAAATTTGAGCTCCGCAGCTTCTTTTTGAAGCCCTGATCTGGTACTCAACTGTGTGAACTCCGCAATTAGTAAATTGTCAACGAATGATCAAGAAGATTGAAAAGCTGACCCACTGGTTTTAGAATATTGTGATTTCTGAGGTCAGATTTGTGCCCTTTTATTCTTTTGTACAGAGACTGTCCTGTTTGCCCAATATATAAAGCAGAGTGGCGCTTCTGGTACATGATGCCATAAATCACATTGGTAGATGAGCAAGTGAAGGAGCCTTTGATGGAATAGCTGATTTTATTAGGTCCTCTAATAGTGTCTTTTGTGCAGATGTGTGCAAAGTTGGCAGTGTGGTTTGTTGCAGGGATAAGTGCCTGCTTTGAGAGTTATGTGATTCTGTTGTTGGGAGACAGACCTCTCCTTGCTTACAGACAGCACCCCAACCTTAAGCAGATACTCACCAGCAACTACACACCTAACAACAGAGCCATTAAAATCAGCACATATCCCTGGAACAAACCACACAGCCAACTCCGCGCACATACCTGCACAAAAGACACTATTATAGGACCTAATAAAACCAGCTACTCCATTAAAGGCTCCTTCAACTGCTCATCCACCAATGTGATTTATGCCATCATGCACCAGAAATGACTCTCTGCCTTATATATTGGACAAAAAGGACAGTCTCTGTACAAAAGAATAAATGGACAAAAATCTGACCTCAGAAATCACAACATTCTAAAATCATTGGGTCAACTTTTCTATCTTTTTGATCACTCCATTGACAATTTACTAATTGCGGAGCTCACACAGATGAGGAGCAGATCACGGCTTCAAAGAGAAGCTGTGGAGCTCAAATTTATTGGCAAATTTGACTGCATTGCTTCAGGACTTAATAGGGACTTTAGATTTTTTTTCCCATTACAAAAGGTGATTTGACCTCATCGTCCTCTATATGCTGTTCCCCAGTGGTTGAATCTTAACGACTGCTTTGATTTGTTGTTACACTGTGATCTGAGCCCATGATTTACAGAATGGAAGGAAATAAATGCAGGAAAGTGTAAGGTCCCCATCTTCAAAGAGTCTGATGAAGTGGGATTTTGTCCCACAAAAGCTCATGCAATAAATTTGTTAGTCTTCAGGAGCCACAGACTTCTTGTTTGTTTTACTGAACTAGACTAACATGGCAGCCCCTTTGGAACTTAGGCTATGTCTACACTTAGATTGTTAAATCGATTTAACTTAAATTGATCTAATTGAATTGAAATAAAACTCATTAAATTGATTTAAGTTAAATCAATTTAACATGTCCCTCTAGAAACCCAAATTGAACTAGCATGTCCATGGACTGGACTTGCTAGTTTGATTGAGGAGAGGGGCACCATGGGAGGTGTGGCAAGATGGCCCCCCAAAAGGGCCATGCCCCCATCCAATGTCTAGAAAGAGGAAGGCACCCTGGGAGGGAGAAGGGCAAAAAGTGTAAAATCGAAATAACAGTTAAATTGAAATAATGAGGCTACACTGCATTATTTCAAAATAATCATTCCAATTTAACCATCATTTTGATATAAAGCAAGGTTTTATTATATCAAAATGACTGTTCTTTATTTCAAAATGAGGGAGCTGCTCATTTCAAAATAAGGAAAGCTAGTGTAGTCATTCACTACTTTAAATTGAAATAATCATCATCATTTCAATTTAAAGTGTAAGTGTACACACCCCCTTAGTGTCTGAGAGTTGCTCCAATACTTTGATGATGGGAGCACACAAAAAAACCCTAAATAGTTTCCTAATGATTTTCTTTCCTTAAGAGAATTTTCAGATGCTGTGTGGGGACAAAAGGGCTGATTTTCATTTACACTAAGGACCTTTTACACCACCCTAGCAGTGCAAATGAACCAAAAAAAAATGGATCTAACTAATGTATACTTTACAGCTTCTTTATACTGCTAGAGTCATGGTGTAAAAGAAAATCAGGCCAAGCATTCTGAGCTGATAGGTTAACAGCACAGTAAAATGTAATTATGTAGATGGATCCTAACTATAGGAGAAACAGTAAAACCAACTGTACTTGAAGTGATGTTAAATGGACAATGATTGCAACCCCCCCCCAAAACCTCATGCCCCCTTTTTTTTGTTAACTACTTTGCATTCAAGAAACTGAGACCTCTTGATTAAAGATGAAGGGAGTGGCAATATGCTCCACATAATACAAATGAAGAATGGCCTTTAGTCTCTTGGGAAATCATCTCTGCCTCCTTAAGCAGGGAGAAGTATACCTTTGGTTATAGAGCCCCTGGGCTCCCTAAGTGTGAAGAGCCTGTGACTTTCGAATTGCAAGGAATAGCAAGTGTGCGCTACACTCTTCTTAAATGATGCTACATGCTCTGCTGAATTGATGATGGCACTTTTGTTTTGCATTTTGGGATTGATGTAAATATATTGACTTGTATCAGCAAAAGGTCTGCTTCAGAGAACTCCGCTCGCCCTTGGCAAGGGGGTAAACTGCAGGCAGCAGTCTCGATTCATTAATTCATTTCTGGCACACTTGTTTTCTCTGTCTAGTGAATTACGGTGTTTTTCCCAGACTGAATGACTAATATCTAATTGATTAAAGCATTTAAATATTTACACTTACCTTTCCTGGGTGCTTGTGACCTTCCTTTTCTATTAACCATTTCATATCTCAGATAACATTATTATTCTTTTCCCTACACAGTGACATCATATACAACGTTCTACCTTTCAAAATGCAGCTATAATGTCAGCAGCAAGAGTCCTGTGGCACCTTGTAGACTAACAGATTTCTTCGAGAAGAAGCTTTTGTGGGCTACAACCCACTTTGTCAGATGCATGAAGTTGAAACTACAGCAGAGAGGCATACATACACATGCCAGAATGGAGCAGGACAAGTGTTAGCAAAGTTAGTTCAGAGAGTAGACGGGGCCCATTCACACCAGTAGATCAAAGGGAGAGAATGTGTGAACAGATGAATCACTTTTTGTAATGTGCTAACCATTCTAAGTCTCTTATTCAGACCCAGCCTGATGGTGTCAAACTTGCAGATTAGCTCCAACTCTGCAGTTTCACGCTTGAAGTCTGTTTTTGAAGTTTCTTTTTTGCAGTATGGCAACTTTCAAGTCTGCCACTGAGTGTCCATGGAGGTTGAAGTGTTTTCCTATTGGTTTATGGATGTTGCCATTTTTAATATTCATTTTGTGTCCATTTATCCTTTTACACAAGGACAGTCCGGTTTGCCCAAAATACATGGCAGAGGGGCACTGCTGGCACATGATAGCATATACTACATTAGTGGATGTGCAGGTGAACGAGCCCCTGATGGTGTGGCTGATGTGGTTGGCGCCCGTGATGGTATCCCTGAAGTCAATGAGTGAGCAGAGTTGACAACGGGGCTTTGTTGCAAGGATAGGTTCCTGTGCTGGTGTTCCTGTTGTATGGTGTTCGGTTGCTGCTGAGTACTTGCTTCAGGTTGGGAGGCTGTCTGTAAGCAAGGATAGGCCTGCCTCCCAAGGCTTGAGAGAGTGTGGGATCATCTTTGAGGATAGGTTGTAGATCTTTGATGATGTGTTGGAGAGATTTAAGTTGGGGACTGTAGGAGATGACCAGAGGTGTTCTGTTGTTTTCTCTGTCAGATCAGTACTCTAGTAGGCAGCTCCTGGGTACTCATCTGGCTCTGTCAATTTGTTTTTTTTTCCATTTCAGCAGCTGGGTGCTGTAGTTTCAGGAATGCCTGGTGGAGATCTTGTAGGTGTTTGTCTCTGTCTGAGGGATTGGAGCAGATCCGGTTGTACCTTAAACCTTGGCTGTAGATGATGGATTGTGTAATGTGTCCCAGGTGGAAGCTGGAGGCATGTAGGTATTCATTGCGGTCAGTTAGTTTGTGGTATAGGGCAGTGGTTCCCAATATTTTTTCTGCCGTGGCACACCTTGCTCCCTTGAATCAATTTGAGGCACACCGCCATATAGTTTCCAAATTAACTCATGAGTATTCATTAGCCAATTAGCCAATCCAGAGCTCTTTGAGTAGTTTTTCAAAAAATTTTGTGGCACACCTGATGGCACACCTGTGTGCCATGGCACACTGGTTGGGAAACACTAGTATAGGGTAGTGTTAATGTGTCCATCTCTTATACGTATGGCAGTGTCCAAGATGTGGATTTCTTGTGTGGACTGGTCCAGGCTGAGGCTGATGGTGGGGTGGAAATTGTTGAAGTCTCGGTGTTATCATCCGAGAAACTGTTCCTAATGGCTTGTAGTCCATTGTTGTGAGGAATGTTGGTGTATAGGGTTTCTACATCCATAGTGCTAGGATGATGTTTTCTGGGAGACTACCAAAGGGTTGTAGTTTTTTCATGAAGTCGGTTGTGTCGTGGAGATAACTGGGAGAGCTAGTGGCATAGGGCCTGAGGAGAGAGTCCATATAGCCAGACAATCCTTCTGTGAGAACTCCAATGCCGGAGATGATGGGGCGTCCAAGACTCCCAGGTTTATGGATCTTGGGTAGTATATAAAATGCCCCTGGTTGGGGCTCCTGGGGTGTGTCCATGGAGGTGTGTTCCTGTGCTTCCTTAGGGAGTTTCTTAAGCAGATGTTGTAGTTTCTTTTGGTATTTCTCAGTGGGATCAGAGGGTAGTGGCTTGTAGAATGTGGTGTTAGAGAGTTGTCTGGCTGCTTCCTGTTCATAATCTGACCTATCCATGACGACTACAGCACATCCTTTGTCAGCCTGTTTGATTATAATGTCGGAGTTGTTTTTGAGGCTGTGGATGGTGTTGCGTTCTGCACAGCTGAGGTTATGGGGTAAGTGGTGCTGCTTGCCAGTAATCTCAGCTTGTGTGCATCAGTGGAAAAACTCTGTGTAAAAATCCAGTGTGTTGTTTCGGCCCTCAGGAGTAGTGCATGAAAAATTCTTCTTGTTGCATTGGAAGGAAGGTGTCTGTGGGTTAGTGTGTTGTTTAGTGGTGTGGTGGAAATATTCCTTGAGTCAGAGATGGTGAAAGTAGGCTTCCAGGTCACCACAGAACTGTATCGTGGGAGGGGGTGGTGGGGCAGAAAGGGAGTCCCTGAGACAAGACAGACTCTTCTGCGGGGTTGAGTGTATAGCTGGATAGATTTACAATATTGTTGGGTGAGTCCAGGGTAACCCAGGTGTGGTCTCTTGTGGCGTGTAGGAGCTTAGATAGTTTAATGTCCTTTTTCCTCTGTAGAGAAGCAAAGTGTGTGTTGTAGGTTGCAAATACTCACCAGCAACCGAATGCCATACAACAGGAACACCAGCACAGGAACCTATCCTTGCAACAATGCCCCATTGCCAACTCTGCTCACACATTGACTTCAGGGATACCATCACAGGCCCCAACCACATCAGCCACACCATCAGGGGCTCATTCACCTACACATCCACTAATGTAGTATATGCTATCATGTGCCAGCAGTGCCCCTCTGCCATGTATTTTGGGCAAACCGGACTGTCCTTGTGTAAAAGGATAAATGGACACAAAACGGATATAAAAAATGACAACATCCATAAACCAGTAGGAAAACACTTCAACCTCCATGGACACTCAGTGGCAGACTTGAAAGTTGCCATACTGCAAAAAAGAAACTTCAAAAACAGACTTCAGCGTGAAACTGCAGAGTTGGAGCTAATCTGCAAGTTTGACACCATCAGGCTGGGTCTGAATAAAGACTTAGAATGGTTAGAATAGAATCACAGATTTGGAAAGGACCTTATGAGATCATCTAGTCCAAACTCCTAGGGTTTGAACCCAGGATTTTTTGCATGTAAAGCAGATGTGCTGGCCACTACACTATGGTGGCATAACCAGCATTAGCATATTACAAAAAGTAATTCATTCTCTCCCTTTGATCTACCAGTGTGAATGGGCCCCATCTGTTCTTGAACTGACTTTGTTAACACTTGCCTTCCTCCATTCTGGCATGTGTATATATACCTCTCCACTGTAGCTCGACTTCATGCATCCGACGAAGTGGGTTGCAGGCTACAAAAGCTTCTGCTCAAAGAAATCTGTTAGTCTATAGGGTGCCACAGGGTTCTTGCTGCTTTTGCTATACACAGACTAACACGGCTACCCCTCTGAAAAAGCTATACTTTCCTTATTTAAGGAGGCAGTGTGGTCTAGTAGTTAAGAGCAGGAAGGCGGAACTCAGAAAAAAATCTACTTTTTATCCATCTCTCTCAGTGACTTTTTTTCTCCAACCCACATAATAATTCTAATATTTCCATTTGTAAAATGGGCTCTGTGATGCATAGGCCTGTTCTGCACTTAACAGTTGAGACAACATAACCTTTCATTTAGGGGGTGTGATTTTTTGCCAACATAGTTATACTTGTAAAAGCCCCAGTGTGAATGCAGTAAATATAAAAGTAACTTAGAGTGCTGTAATTATGCCCCTTCCCAGGTGGGAATAGCTATCTCACTATAAATTAACTGCACATTATTATAATTTCATCCATACTAAAGATACTAGACCTACACTAGAAGAGTTGCAACTAGCATAGATAAGTCCTTATCTATCTTTCTAAAGCACCTTGAGAGTCTTAGATGGAAGGCAGTTTATAAGACTATTATTATTACCACCACATATTATTAATGAATTATCATGACACTAGCTTAATAAGGATTCTGCAGTCTGAGGCTGAGATCTCCTGAGAGTGAACTTGGACCATGTGATGGACTGAAATTAAAGGCCCAGGTGACATTTTAGTGCTCATTCTGGCTCTGTGTGTAACTTTCTCAAGTAAAGAAGAAAGTTTATGGACTGGATAATAGAAACGCTGGCAGTTTCACTTCATAACTCTTTATGTAAATTGCATGTAGATGAGTTCAGCCTGGTTCCAGTAATCAGCTATGAATAGAAAGTTCAAAGAACACAACCAAACAAAACAGAATATAGATCTTTGGACAGGAGAGGGGAAATCTAATGTTTTAAGTAACCCCTCAGCTGCTGGAAGCATTTGCGCCTACTTGTTTTATTGGTTATTCGCTATAAGATGTTTAATGTTAAAACAATGAGTATAGGTGGTGGCGATTGTGGGTCTGGTGTGAATACAGGTGGGGTATTGTTTGGGTGCTAGCAACAGGAAGATGTGTGTGTTGTGGTTTTATATGTATTCGTTGTATGGACCATGTGCTGCAGCAGTGTTGGTGTGGGTAAGCAGACATGGAGAGGTGTCGTTCTATGACAGGCGAGGATTATGTGGGGGTGGCAGCAGGGGGTTGTGTAGGTGCATGGTGGAGGTTTGTGTGGGATAGAGAGAAGTCTGGGTGTGATGTGCTGGGTGCGTGGCGGAGGTGTAGTGAGTTTTGTGTGGCTGTGGCATTTTGTATGTTCACAGTGTGGAACTGGAGCAGAGAGCAGGGTGGGGTTCCTTCTCTCTAATCTTGCATTGATACATGGCTCACCATCATGGGATCTAAGAACCAGACTTAAAAGGGCTCAGCACCAACAGGTTGGGCCCTCAGGAGCTCTGCACCCATTCTGCATTCAGCACAGAAAGAACTTCCAAAAAGGCAGCCCTAAGCATTTTAGTTTGTGTTAATGGAGCTGTCTGGGGAGGGGAGCAGAGAGTTGCTTTTGGTGTGAAGCAAGGAGTTGGGAGTACACAGTCAGGGACGGGTGTGTGTGCAGGTTGCTGGGGGTGTCTACGGTATGGGCTGTGTGTGTGTGAAAGGGACAATACAGAGGGAATGTCGTATGCCACGTGCAGGGGGCAAAGGGTCGTCTGATGTGGTCCCCGAAAGAGAGTGTGTGTGTGTGTGTGTGTGTGTGTGTGCATGCACACGCGCACCTTCTGTTGTAGGGTTTGCATGTGTGTGTTGTGTGTAGGAATACTTTCCTTATGCTTCTGTATGCCCTCACCAGCAGAAGCGCACGTTTGTGTCTGGCACAGAGCCGCAGGTCCTGAACTCTTTTTGTGAAGCATATTTCCCCTGTACCTGGGCTTGCTTCTAGTACCCTCTGGCCCTGCAGTGAAAGGGGCAGGAACAGGAAGGAGAGAAGAGAAAAGGAAGCTCACTCTGGTCAACTGCTACTAAAGGCCAACAGCCCCTTCTGCCCCTCTTAACCCAGGGGAGAGGAAATTCCCCAAGCATGGGAATTACATAACACCATCAGCCACGTGAGGCTGTTCATCTCTTGCAGGTTAGCTGGTCCACGTGGATAGACTAAGTCCAGCTCCCCTGGACCACAGCAGCAGGGCCTGATCCAGAGGGTTAAAGAGGGCTGCTCTGTAAAGGGCCACTAGTGGGCCACTGGAGAAGACTGTGCCCTGGGGAGGGAAAGCCACAGCAGAGCAGAGCAGAGCAGAGCAGAGCAGAGCTAGCTCCCGTGCTGGGTTCTTGGAGCCAGGGGCTCAGTGAAGCAGCCTGTGGCTACCATTCAAGCAGAGGAGCAGATTGAAATGGGGAGCTGTGGTTAGCAGACATATCAAGACACCCAGAAGGGAGCCCTGAAGCCTGAGGCCAAGGGATGAGTTAAAAGGCTGTTCTTCTGTTAAGAAAATAAAGTTCCATGCAGAAGTCTGAGCACAGCAAGCACACACTTTGGAGCTGGGGCAGAAGCCTGGCCCAATAACAGTGCCCTGCAGAAGCAGCTCCTTCCCCATGTTTTAAAACCTGCTCTGTGTTATATAACAACCTCCCCAGCCCATCTCAAAATCCCCCAGGGCCAGGCAGTGGAAGGAGAGCGCCACAAAAAGCACTGCTCCATGTAGGGGCTCTACCTTAATGAGGAAGTTTAGCAGCAGCCTGCAGTGCAGACATGGCATCTTTGGCAGGGAATCCCATGGGCCTGAGGCACCCCGCCCCTGGATATCTCAGGGGTGCGCAAATGCCAGACTGTTTTTGCACAGAGAAGGTTCCCCACCTCTTTGCAGGCAGGAAGGGGATGTGAGCAAGATGAACATAAGCAAATGGACAGACAGGGTCAGTCCAGTGGTCCATCTAGCCTCATGTCCTGTCTCCACTCAGTGGCCCATGCTAGGTGCTTCACAGGGAATAAACAGAACAGGGCCTGCAAATAGTGTAGTGGCTCACACCTCTGCTTAACATGCAGAAGGTCCTGGGTTCAATTCCCAGGGGGTTGGACTTGATGATCTCATGAGGTCCCTTCCAGCCCTATGATTTGATTGATTAAACAAGGGCAATTTCAAGTGATCCATTCCCTGCACCCACTCGCAGCTGGAGGTTTAAGGCTGTCTCCTTTACTAGCAGCTTTTGTGTTGTACTCATTTAGAGCTGTCTCCATTTAACCTTTGGAATGATTGCCCCTGCCTTCTTTTCTCACACGCCCCAGCTCCGTGTGCTACCACTGTTCGCCAGGCAGTGATCCAAGCTGGCACGGCTCTTTCTGGCAGGAATGCTTCCTGTTTGGCAGGCATCCTGCTCCCCACACACAGCACAGTGTGTGCCAGTCATGCCTCTAGACTGAGGTTCTGGTCATCCCTAATATGCACAACAACCTCCCTTGCAATCCTAGTTCACACCCTCACCCAACTTGGAGCTTGTTATCCCTATGCAGGAGGGTGGACTGTGGAACAATGGTTAGGGCACTAGCCTAGGACTTGGAAGAGCTGCTTTGCTACAAGCTTTCTCTGTGCCCTTGGGCAAGTCTCTTTGAACCTCAGTGCTCTATCTCTGAAATGGGGCTAGTTCTTCCTGCCTCCCACAGGTGGTTGAGGGAAAAGATAGTGAGGTGCTCAGGTACTAAGGGAGTGGATACCATAAAGATGCCTTCTATGGATAGGCTGTTTCATGGTCTCTGCCCTGAAAATGTGGCTTTTTCTAGCCTGCTGGTCCTTTCCTCCTGATGAAACATGTCTCTGGGTGACTATTCTGAGTCCTGCCTCCCACTTTTCTTTGTAGTGACCACTTGTGTACATTCACCATATGCGCTATCCCTCAAAATGCTACCCTTGTTAAAGGAGAAGAGGAACAGTGGACCGTGCTGACTCTAGACAATTCCTCCCCGAGTGTGAGTTGCGTGTCATTTGAGCCTTACCCACTACTCTGACTTGGCTCAGCATACCTTTTTGAGTCAGTTTTGCCTACTCACTTTCAGATGCAATCCACCCCCATGGAGGCGGTGTAACACCTGGAGTTTAAAAATGGGGAGATTCTGGCTCAAGAGCTCTTTCAAAGGACTTGTTTGATACCAACTGCAGGGACTCTAGGTGCGTAGGCTCTGTTGCTTAGCAGTGCATGCTGTCTTGTTTGTGTGGGCACACCCAGAAGAACTAAATGAGGAAACAGATTGCAAAGATTCCAGAACAAGTGATATTGTGAGAGCACATGGAAATGACGTGCTGTTGAGATCTGGAGGGGGAAGCTCAAATGATGGAGATGCACCATTAAGAGATGTAACAAGTAGTGAATGACAAACACGTCCCACTTGCTCCGGTCAGCAGAAACCACATATTCATACTTGGTTGTTCTCCTCAAAAACCATTCCCTTTCTACAGCCTCGGCATCAGCTTCTGTCTAGTATTTCGCGTAATTTCACTATGTTTAAGACAATTTTCTGACGCTAAAGTCGACTCCAGTGGTTTATGTGAATTACAATGAGCCTTTTCCTGTACACTTCCCAGCCAAGGGGGCTACCTGTGTGCCTTCAGAACGCTGTACAGGCTGTAAGTCCCACCCCTCCACATACATTCTTTAAATTATTTCAGGCTCAGGCCATTGAGGCCACAAGAGTCTTTTGGGCTTCAGCCTTGTGTGGCTCCTTGTCTGGACTAAAATGTAGTTTCCCAAGCAAAGTCCGCCTTTCATTCAGATCAGGCTTATACTTGCTCTGGATTCATATCCGCAGTCATACATGAAGTGGCTAGTTATGTTCATCTTTTAGAAGTACTTTGCAAACAGAACATATAAAAAACCCTTCAGCTTAATGAGGCCACCAAGATTTATGATTCTATGATTCTATGATTTCTCTGTAGCTATGTGCCCAGCCCTAATTATCACCTCATGGGAAAGCAATACAAATTACCTGGCTCCTCAGACACACATGCAGTAACAACACCAGCATACCATGGGCTTCAAATGGAACATCAAATCAAAGTGCAGAGATTTTATTCATCTGGTTATCTGGCAAGTAAACTTTGCCAGTGGAAGAATGTTGTATATTCCCGGTCCCAATGCTTTGTATTTCAGTGTCATGGGAAATAATAGAAGGCTATTTTCTATTACACCTTTTCACTAAAAGCAAATGTCATCTGAATGACCTTCAATGTTTATTCATTTGACCTTGAAATAGATAATATAGCTATTGATGGATTATTTTGCAAAGATCTTGATCCAGGAAGCAGTGAGGATACATGAAACCCATAAATGGAAGATGTATCCTAATCTCACGAACGGCTTTGTATGAGCAAATCCCTTCTCACAAATAGCAGGGGTATAAATTCATCACTACTGCAAGTTTCAGTCATTTGTTAATTAACAATACGCCTCCATGAGCAGTCAGCAGCTGGGTTCCTGCTTTCATGCCTTTAAATTCTTCCTTCCTGATTTTTTGTTTAGTGCTTGCACATGCGCTAAAGGGCTCTTTCACTGCACAGTCCCCCACAGGGTTTCAGAGGTATCTATTTTCAACTAATAGCTTCTCAGAGCTGTTACACTCACCATGGTTTAGGGGAAGTGGCAAGAAACATACCAAGGCAATACATTATGAAGTGTATAAAGGACATCACCTGCCCCGACAGCAGCAGAGGTTAGCAATTAACTTGAGTTGAAGGAATAAATTTAACGGTATATCTATATATCTTGTTGTATACATCAAAACCAATTTATCTGATAACAACAGCTCAGGCACACTAGCAGCAGCTTTCTGTGCACGTCTATCAGCTAAGCTGCTTGGGAGATCACAGCTGATGATTGCCATGTCACTGTCACTTCTGGGCATGCTAGGCAACCAGTGACTGAGATTGACTTATCAGAAATAAATGTCAAACAATGGGGAGTCAAGATGCACTATGGGTCACCTGGGGAGAATGATATTCAGCGCCCTACTTTTTTAAGAAGCCAAGGATTTAAAGCTCTTGAATTCTGAAAAGCAGCAGTGTAATGAAATGATCCTTCAGAGCACATGGCTGGACGCTCATTGGAGAGACAGTGAAAGCCTTTATCAGTATTGTTATTTATTATTTATGGCTTTTTATAGCACCGCCCGCAAGCAGGGCATTGCTATAAAAACCAAAGGAAACTAAAACAAAGCAGATGCTCCATAAAGAAAAAAGCTTCTGTTTGAAGAGGGTGTAGAAAACAGCTATAAAATGATCTGAGGGCTAGAGAAAGTGCCTCCCAATGAAAGACTTAAAGAGCTCAATCTGTTTAGCTTGCCAAAAAGATCAAGAGGTGGCTTTGTAATGGTGTAAATACTGCATATGAAGGACAACAGGGAGAAAAGGCATAAAAAGAACCAGTGGCTGGACGTAGTAGCCATATTTAAACCAGAAATGAGACCCAAAATTTTAACATTGAGACTGACTGATGATTGGAACTGATTCCCAAAGGGAGCGATGGATTCTCCACCTCACTATGCCATCCCATTCAGACTGGTTACCTGTCTAAAAGCTTTGGTTTAGTCACACACAAGTTACTAAACCCAACACTGGGGTGACTGGGTGAAAATGTCTGGCTTTTCTCATACTGGAGATGAGACAAGATCATCACAGTGGTCACTTCTGGCCTTAGCATCCGTGACTCCATGAACCTATTTGTATCTTAAAATAAAGGGCTTGATTCCCATAACATCTGCACTGGTTTCTTCCAGATCATACCTTCACACCAGGACCCTCAGAAGGGAAGTCCACCATGACAGAAAGGGGGCCTCAGCAGCTCAAGACACCCCTAAACCTTGCACTGCCCTCACTCCAAAAGTGGGCAAAAAATTGCTGGTTCAGCACATGCCTGTGCCAGCAGAAGCTGTAGCTGTAACTCCAAGCTACCCCACCCTGGCAGCCCCGGGAAGGGAGCAATGCAAAGGCAAAATGGCCCAGCTGCTACTGCCAGTGCTGAAAGTCTGCTAAGCATGCCAAGAGTGGTAAGTGTGCCTCTGAGGAGACAGGAGCTGCTATGCAGAGGTCAGTTCACACAGCACTAGGACACAGCTGGGAGATCACATGGCACAGCTGTTTCATACCTCAGCTTAGGGCAAGAAGAGAAGAAACACACCATAGTCCAGTAGGGTATGGTACATAGCCCATGGTAGCGAGCCTCGCAGCCGTGTCCACAGGCTTGGGTTGCAGGCCTTGTGCTATGTGGATGATGCATCTTCATCTCATCCAGAAAGACAGCACCATGAGCAGAACCACTCTGCACCCCAACAAGGACAACAGCATGTCCATTGTCAATAGCAAGGGTTTAATGCTTTCACTATCACTTTCTTGAAGGTCTCTCATCCAAGGACTGATTCAATTCAATTTGGCATATTTTCCTGGGCTTTTGTGCAGCTCCTAAAGTCTGAATTTGCACCTCTATTCTGTCTGAATTTTAAAAGTGTTTTTCTTCACGTCTGAGATTATATGAAACCTATTTCACGCTGAGGATGAAAGTGAAGAATAGTGCTCATCTGAGGACTTTGATAATGCACAGTGATTTTTCACTCTTAATTTAAGGTAGGGTCTGGCTGCTATTTCAGCCTTCTGGATCCATGGGAGTGAAAGATACACCACTGAAAAAAGTGAGATACAAAATAATTAATGTCATTAATGTTGGCCACTGAACTTCTCAAGAATCAAGTTATCACTGAAATTATTTGGGCTTTGCAATCCCACTTGCATTTTGTGCTGATCCTATGTTTAAGCACTCCTGTATCATTTACTCATGGTACAAACCTTAATTGTAATGGTTGGCTGTGATCCAAAACCCATGATGTAGAAATGATATGTAACTGGGTGCACAAATTAGAACAATTATATCTTAAATCAAATGCAATTCATCATGTAATCACAAAGATCAACATATCAGAAGGCAATTGCAGGAAATTAAAAGCCTGGAGATAACAATGGAATAAGGTTTCTGAATAATGTGACTGGAGATAAAAAAAGCGATTGATTGATTGACGGATGGATGGATGGATTTGGCAGAGAACTCTGAAAAATGTGAACTTTCATTTTACCTGTAGGAAAGCGTTTCACAATCTTTAGTTCCTTTAACATGCATCTCAGTCTATAATCACTCTGCTGAGACTGCCTTCTGATCATCTTGGCAGTTGGCTACTCCAGTCTTCTCCTGTTCCCCTACCAGAGAGCTTATTGAGATTGCAAAACCTTAGGCTGTCTGTCATTGTCCTACGCTAATGAAAAAGCATCCTGCTGCATGTAGGAGACTGTATCTTTGTGCATATCCAGGGGTGGAAAATTATCAGCTGCTCCATTGATGAGGCACAAAACTGCAATTCCATGAAAGGAAAAGAGAAAAATGATTCAAGCGATGATGAGTGAGGCATATGAACACAAAAGTCAAATGGGTGAAAAATTCCATATACTTATGCTGAACTTATGTTCTTCATGTCTTCCAGCTTTGCATTTCATTTGGTTGCTGGTTGCTTGGTATTATCCCTGGGAATCAACTGCACTCACTTGCTTTTTGAAATTTTTTTAAAACATTTTTACAGCATTTTTATTTTAAAAACATAAAAGGAAAGGAAGTAGAGATTAGTGGTGTCCATGCATCCAGTAAATGAATTCTTTTTACCTTCTGCCTTGGCTCCTGTGATACAGAAGCAGAACCCTTTTCTGCTCCACTGCATTTAAAGTTGGCTTTAATTCCAACTTTCACCACAGGCCCTTCTTCAAAACCGTGAGCTTCTTTAATTGTAAGAAAAACAACAATTTGACCAAGTGAACAGCAACACAGGAGGAGGATTCATGTCTCTGGGCATTGTCACATGGGGTGGCAATTCTGGGATCAAGGGATACCTCCCCACCATTCCACGGGCCAACCAGTCTCAGGTCAGATTTTTAATTTCATTTAAATGTGATGGTGCTTGTAAAAGTGCAAGGGGCTGATATTACTAGCAAGAGCCAAGACTAATACACCAGAGACACTGAACTTTGGCAAGTTAGAAATGAGATACAAAAATTAACTTGAAGATTGACACATGAGACTAGTGACTTCAGATACCACAATTTTTGGTATCTTATTTGAGATGTCTGACAGAGACCTGCATGTCAGTGGGTGAGTGTTCAGCACTTTCTGAAAATCAGATTCCCTCATGGTGCTCCAGCTTGGGCATCACAAAATCTTGAGACACATTTGAAAATCTTAGCCTATGTGTATGAAGCACCCTATGTTGCTGTTTCTCAGACCTCCTAAATGAATACCCAGTGTCCACTATGTCTCCAGCAATTTTGACAGGGATGGTGTCCCCCAAAAGCTGCAGCTCCCAAGTTGTGCTGCAGGGCTTAGGGCTCAGTCAATGCAAATTGGGGCTCTCTTCAAAATGTCTGTCTAGTTCCAACCCCCATGCCCCACTGACTCACTGCATTTGACCCACTATGATTATAACAAACTAATTAATGAAACACAAAGTGTTGGTGTCTCTCCTAACATCACATCCCATTGCTGGCCTATTTTCATGGGAATGGTTGAGGGAATCAACATATACTGTCACAGCACCACCACTCAGCTGTGAGCTGCCCCTATTGCTGTAGCTAAAGAGAACAAGGAAATGCTCACCTCTTGGCTTAGAAATAAAAGATCTTCCTGTATGTTAATGCACAACAAAGATCAAAGTTCCATCACATTGTGAAGAATCAAATTAGAGCATTTCTAGAGACAGATGTGAAGGTAAACAAGTAATGTGCTGTAGGGCTCACTCAGTATGCAATGGTCCTTTTATTTCCCCTAACCACTAACCACATTCTCTTTGATCAATGCGCAAGGAAGCATCTTTGCTATGGGGCACAAAACAAGTGGCGTACTGTAAAGGCGAGGCAGAATTTATCACAGTTAAAGATAAGCAAAACTGTCTTCTGCAGTTCAAGCTGTTAATAAAAGCTACAGCCAGTGCTTTGCTACAGGGCAGTTACCTGTCTGTTGATTAGGTGTTTTGTGTGTGCTTTTTTCTTGTCTTCTTTCGCAATCTCTTTGATGCCATTAGAATTTTATTGGATTCTTGTGTTTAAAATTGCAAGCAGGTACTTTCAACTAGCGTTAGTTCTTTAAATATATGCTGTATCTTCATGTGTCAGGCAGCCAAGCTCATCAGAAGCTGCAAAGTAATAGGCAATTACTGCTCTTAAACAGACAAGGCATTCACTAAAAGAACGTGCTGCATCTTAAATTATCCATAAACTCTCTAATAGTGCTTCTATTAATACCTGATTTCTGGCACGTTCCTAATTATCATGTTCCTTATCAAACCACCACCTTCCTCTGACAAGTGCATGTGCAGAGGAAAAGAGGACATTGTTAAAATGAAATCTGTTAAGTAAACATGGAGCTTGGCTACTTGAAGGCCTGCATGATTGTTTAGCACTACTCACAGCATTGTGTTACTGTGCCACAACCCTAGCTGCGGGAAGAATTGGGGATGTCAGCACTGGCACAGGAATTTTGTCTCCATGGAGCTAGAAAAGCATTTTTACATCAGAGGTGCTGAGCTGAACCCATGCACAAGGTGAACCTGGCCTATCTAGTGGTCACCACTCAGCAATCTCTCATTTGGCATCAAGTGGCTCATCCATTATCACAGAGCATGTCAATTTTGCATTCCCCTGTAAGTGCTTATTCTAGGGAGGAAATATTTGGCAGCATCCCAGAGACAATGATGAGAATCTACTTCCTGCTGTTTTATTAATTCACTGTGGTTTTTCCTTGTGCTCTTTGGAGGAAGCCAGCATCTCTCTTTCTAGAAACAGTAAGATACTATTCTGGCTCCCATGGAGGTGCCTTCTATTCTGTGCATTTTACAAACACCAACCTGATTTGGAAAATGCAACAGGAAAAGGAATAAAGTCACTGAAGTTTGAATCCTTGAAGTCCATGGTGCAGAGCTGTCAGCAGAAAGAACATACACATATTGTATTTAAGACCTGGCTATAAATGCCATACTCCCTCCTTCTTGAACCATTACACACTCTAGCAGAATGAGAATGTGCAATTCATGTCTCATTAAAATTTTTTTGAAATATTATCATTTTGCCTTCCATGCATTTCCCCATTAAACAAAACTAGTGCTTCCTTTGGAGAATACAAGCAATTTGTTACCATAACAACACCTTTTCTTTCCCACTCTGAAAAGTTTAAATACCAGCTTCCATTTTACTGCGTCTTTTCCCTCTGGAGACTGCAAACTGCCACTGTCTCATTCGCAGAAGTAGCTGTGTGATAGGCAAGGAATTCCTCCCAGAATGCTGCTGGTTCAGGTGCCTGCCAGTGTTAATTCAAAGTGACAAAATCTAAGGCTGGATCCATCTGTACATACAATTATTTTCCATGTTTTCTCAGTTTCACAAACTGGCTCTTAGCTCTCCTTAACTGCTCAGCCACTTTGATAATTTGCGCATCAGGGAACATAGCTGTCGGATAGTGTTCTGCCAATGTGTTACTTGGCCTTTTTCACTACTATTGTATTTTTTATGTGCTGAACATTTTCTTCTGCTATGTGACCAGTTTTAGTGACACAGGTATTAATTAATCTGCGCTTTCCATTTGGCTCCTCCACATTGCTGTGAGAGCTTGTAACAGACGGACAATGGGGTCAACACTGGAAAGCTCGCATCTGTGCTTTTTTGGGATGGCAATCAGAATGGAAAACCATTTTTCACAGAAGATTTCAAAAGTTCCCTGGACTTCATTTGGTCAGAAATACTATAAGAACAACTTCCTGTGGTGTTCCTGAACACGTCTGAAAGCAGGAAGTGCAGAACACATCTTTTTAAAAAGAAAAGACATTTAGTAGACGCTTTTGAATTCCAGAGAGGTCCAGCAGTTAGTCTGAGTTGAGGCAGAGGTTTTCACTAGCTGAACAAAACATGTGACTGGTTCAAGTTGCCTCCAAATCATAAAGTCTGGCCATCCTCTTTCAGTTGCTATTACTATGACTATTGGTTGTACAAGGCTAGCACTGCACCAGGGGTTTTACAAACCCAGGATTAGCTGTAATAAAGGAACTTGAGAATAGTTTGGCCAAATAACCTTCATTTCAGTACCTTACTTAGGAGCGTGACATATATAATTCTGGTGGGAAATTGACTTCCTTGATAGACAGGCTCTATTCTTCTCTGTGTCAAACAATCATCTTGTCTGCACTCCTTCCGCCTTTCAAATTACCTAGTCAACATATTTATCCAGTGAGATGCCAGTTTCTTATTTATAATTTAATCCTGACTAAATAGCAGTTCTTAAACGCCGGTAGCTTTGATTTTCTTCAGATCAAGTTGAAAGCTCCCCAGACCTCTGAGATGAAATATAGCTTAAGAAAATCCTTTTTAATGCACTTCACATAAGGCTTTTAATACTGCTGCTTCTTATACATTCTGAATCTTGCCTCGGGACTCTTGCTGTGAAATTATGTAACCTTGTTATGTAAACATAAAAATTAAATGCACAGAATGAATCAGCTGAACTAGATTCATGTACAGAGATAAGAACCATCATAGCACAGCTGACATGAGCAAGGCCAAACAGTACACGGCAGGAATTAAGTTCAATCTCTAGAAATCAAAATTTGAAACAAAATCAAGCTAGAGATATCATTTTAAATATTAAAAGCCACTTGAAGAATGTTCATGAGACAGCTTATTTCAAGAGAGAGAGAATAGTAGCTCAGAGGATGGGAAGGCTATGTCTACACCTAAAACCTTAGTTCGGACTCGCTTAGTCTGAACTGAGTAGTTCAAAGTTAGTTTGAACTAAGCACATTATTTTAGTTTGAACTAGGTGTGTTTTTTTTACTTCAAACTAACTTTTTAGTTTGAACTAAAAAAAGTGGTTAGTTCAAATTAAAAAAAAAGCCATGCTAAGTTCGAACTAACCACTAATTTGAACTTATTTAGTTTGAATCGTCATGTCTACATTGTGCCAGTTCGAACTAGCCAAAGCAACAAGTTTGAACTAAGCTTTGGCTAGTTTGAACTAATTTTTTTTTTTTAGCTTGAACTAGCCAAAGGCTAGTGTAGACAGGATTCAAATTAGTCTGGACTAAACTTGCTTAGTCTGGACCAGTCATGGCCAAACTGTGGCTCAGGAGCCACATGTGACTCTTGAATGAAAAAGTGTGGCTCCCAGAAGAACGTCAGCAAATCAGTTTAGGAAAGCAGCCCCAGGCTAGGAGTTCAGGAGGGGGTTGGGACGGTGGGGAGAAGTGCAGCATGGTCAGGGATGGTGGGGAGAAGTGAGTCATGGTCAGGATTTTTTTAAAACTCGCCACTAGCCTGTAGTCTTCTACATCGAGCAGCAGCTAAGTTTTTACTGTATAGGCCTTCTTTTCATAGTAACTTTAAGTAATTATTAGAATCTGACAATAGTAGGATCGATATTTGTCCACTTTTTGCAATAAAATTAAAGTGTGCAATGAATTTTAAACTTAGTAATTTTGGAGTCGGTAAAAATATACAGCTATAGGCCTGAGTACAGCTCTTGAAGGTTTAATAATCAACTTGTGTGGCTCTTGAGTTTCATAAGTTTGGCCACCCCTGGACTGGACTAATTTGCTAGTTTAGACATAGCCGAAGTGGACCAGTTCAAATCCAGCCTAGGACAGTGGTGACTAAAAACTATTAGCTGTCCAATTGTCTCAGGGCAGCTCTTGGAGAACCAGTCACATGACAGATCACTAATCATTGTACTTGCCTCTCTTGCTGGTAGCTTGACAACAAGTTAGCATGGCAAGTAAGCCATCCTGTCCCAAATTGCTCTGTCTTAGGGACAAGTCTGAATGTGTACAGGTTTGTTGTTGTTATTAGGTGTGAAAGGATCTTGTTAGCCTGCCCTTCCTTCTCCATCATCCCCTGCCTGAGTGCTTGTCTCACCTAGCAGTTACATTCATGTTTTTCACACCGCAAAATCTTTGGTGTATGGGCCATTGCTTCTTGTGTGGCTCTACCATCCCCAGAATGCTAAATAAGTGTCTAAATAAATGAATGCCTAAATAAATGAATGACTTGTGAGTTTGTGTTGCTCTTGACCATCCTGTCTTTGAAGAGAGAAAGAGGGCTTTCTTCCCTCAGGTTGTCACCTTTTACCTCCACTGCATCTGACTAATGCTATTTCATGATGGCACATGCAGCATCAGACATGGCAAGCTGTATTATAGTTTTAGATTACATTATAGTACAATTTATATGATATAAAACACAGCAAAATCCTACAGCCTCTAGATAATTTATCATTTAGAGAGATATTTTCTTATATTAAGAAGGCCAAAAGAAAGGCCAAGGCCCTAGTTATTTTATCTTCAAATTACTTTGACTTTGGTAGATTTAAATCAAATAGATAATGTTTTAAACAATTTCTTGATACATCAAACCTTTGGTAGGACCATGCTACACTGGCCAGGAATGGGATCCCTAGTACCTAATCAGTAGTCACAGTGTTGGAAGCTGTAGTGTGGACAGAGTGTAAACATTAGGACCAGGGTTAGAAGACACTGTGGTGAAAATGCTGGAGCCCTGTCTGTACTTGAGTCACTGGGAAGTTTACCAGACAATGAAATTTGTGCATATGCAATTATGAGACAATTGGATAAAGGGGTGTGAGACCCAAACTGTTAAAACCTAAAGGAGAGCTTATGTGAACCCCTTCAAACTGACACCTCTAGATTAAATGCAGCACTAGTTTGAAATTGTCCAAGCTGTCTAGGGGTTCTAGGCACCTAGCTCCCATTATAGCTGTTGTGGGTCTAAATCCCCTCATCATTTTTGACAATCTCAGCCTTAGTTAATAGCAGCTACAGGTATGGATTAACGGCAGCATACACCTGTTAGAGTGCAGGAAATGTAGGTTGTCTTAGTCAGAGCCTCCCTATGATGCCATTTACCCAAATGAAATCAAGGAGTACTGCAGAATATGGGCGCTGGTGTGTGACGGAAAAGGGATTGACAGGAAGAAATATTCAAACTGTCAAAGAATCTGACAGGGAATTTACATAGGCAGGAAAACTGATACAGCATATCAGATAGTTGAGAATCTCTCATGTAAAAGAAAAAAACATTTCTAAAATATAGAAGACAGGCAAACTGAGTAAAACGAAAGAAAAAAGAATTGGTCTTCCCTAAGCCTGATAAAAAACATAAGAAATAAGAAAGAATAGACTTAGGTGTTTTCATTAGCTCCTTTTATAGTATCAGGTATTGATTTGCTGTAATGAGTTATCAGATTTTCACCTCCAGCAGTCAAGGAGCCTGCATATAATGTGCAGAGGTGGGGAACCACTGCCAGACAGCTTCCATGCATATTCATTCAGATTATTAAATAAATTTGTTTCAGCTGTGATCACACCCCTTTTGCGTTTGCTTTGTGAAAATATCCTAGAAAGTCTTTGCCAGTGTGAATACTCATAAAAAGCTCAAAAAGTTTGAATATTTACCAGAAGCACATTTGAAATTAACCAACAACTGCAAATTTTGAATGTCAAATAGAGAATTTCATGCTTGAAAAAGCAATTTGAAACTGAAACTTTTCTTGATGTATTCATAAGTCATCCAGTCAGGTAGGCAGCGCCACATAGATTTTGCATATTTTCCAGTGATATGCTTGCAAATGATCTGTAGACCAGGAACTGCTCTCTGATGATATTCATAAGTCATTTTGAATAATGAATGAATTCAGGAATTTAACAACTTGTCCACAATTTCCAAACAGAAAAAGGTGTGAAATTCTCTGTATAAATCACTTGCATTCTGTTGGGTCACAATTTTAAAAAGTAGGCACATAAATTAAAATAGCCCATTTTCTTCATTTGGGTACCCAAATGGCCATTTTAGGCACCTAAGCCCCAGTCTTTCATGTACTTTCATGCAGAACATCGTACAAGAGTGTGGTCCTTCATGCTCATTTGAACACACAAATTGGGAATTTTTTTATTTAGGACTCCATCCAACTCCCACTAAAACCAATTGGCATGTTGATCAAGGAAGAGTCAAACAGGCTGTAGGGGGCAAAAAAATCTTCTAAATGCTTAGTAGCATAAATCCTCTAGATTAGAAAGTCAAAGTACCTGTGCTGCTAAATTGCTTAGGCACCCTTGCTAATTCTATCTGCATTATATAACACATCAAAACTCAGGCTAGCATCACCTCATGGGAGAAATTATTCTTTCAAAATTAAAATACTATATGATATTAGTAGCTTCCGATCTCTATGAGTCTCATGCACAGCTGCTGATAAAAGTCTTTCGAAAGAAAGAAAGAAACTGGTCCTCCCTATTCCAGATCAAAAGTCCATAACTGAAATTACTATATAGTTACCAGTGAAACTGATTTTTTTAAAAATGAATTCATGAAAATTTTTGATTGAAAAACACTTTATTCGTATAACTTTTTATAACATCTATTCACATTTTTCCTTTCACCATGAATTTTTTATGACTTGTAAATTTTTTTGACTAATTCATTTTTAATCCCCCACAAGACAAATTCACATTCCAATAAAGCACCCTTTTCCAAGCCAAATATTGCGAGCACGCTTAAGCAGATGGTCAGCTAGGACTCACCTCAGCGAGGAAGAGAGCTCTGATTCATTAGGTCAATAACATGTCTGCCAGAGTCTGTTGATAAACAAGAGATTAATTCCAGAGAAAGAAGGATAACTGCAAACACATCAAGCTGTCTTCCTAGACTACACAAGGTTCTGGTAGCATAAACTGTCTCCCCGTTACTCATTGATAAACATGACCAAAGCAAGGCTCTTCGAAGAGACAAAGAAGCTTTAATGAGGCATCATTCTCTAATGATGAAAGACTCTAAATGCTCTGTGCAGCCATCTGAACTGTTCAATCGTCCATTCCCTCATGCCTTTACTTTTTATTAACAAGCCTGTTTAATGTTATATGCTCTAAGAGTTCCTTAATAACTGGGTACATGTAGTATATAGGTGTGAATCAGGCCCTAAAAATGCTATATGTTATTATTAATGATTTTGCCAAGTGTCTTCACCTAGAGTATCATTCTTTAAATAATCCCTGTTTTGTGCCCAAGTATAGGAAAGATTGGCAGTGTCATTGAGGAAAGCATCAGGTCCCAGGACTTCAACACCACTGCCAATTCACTCCTGCAATGCAAACAACAAAATGAAACCCACCAGTCTGGTACCACAGTGACGAGGCAGCAATGATTCAAGAGATGTTCCATTCTTTTTATCCCTCACTAAATGTCATGCTTCAAGGGACTATAGCCACGAAAAGTTCAAAGTAATAACATCAGGTATCTGCTTCTCTTTTCCTTGTGACATTTTATTGTGATATGAAATAGAAGAGGATAAAAGCAGTAATGGGGATATTTGATTCCTTCTTTCAGTGAGCATTTTAAATGCAGACTGGTTATGACTCACATTATTATGATATATGCAAATCTTTAAGGGCCTCTTTCACAAAGCCAAGCCAGCTACAAGCATATTCTTTTGTGGAATTTACTATGTGTGAAAAAAAGCTTGAGAGATGATCACATCCATCCAAAGTTTCTGCTTTCCACCATCCTTTGAATCATTACTGCTTTAGGCTCATACATAGTGGAAGACCTAGTCCCTGGCACGAAACAAAAACAGTATACCCAGGAGGGAGGGATAACATAGGGTCTCCAGAAACGTCCATAGCACAAGAAAGAAGGTGGGTGGGTGTTGTGGTTAATGTGCTGGCCTTCAGTTCCCAGCTCTGCCATAGCCTCCATGTGTGGCCTTGGGTGACTCATTTAATCTCTGAGTCTCAGTTCCCCAACTATAAAATGGACAAAACAGTCTTTCCTTTCTTCTTCCCTTCATCTGTCTTGTCTAGTTAGATTGTAAATTTTTTAGGGCAGGGACTATTTTTCCCAGCCTCTCATGATGCCTCGCACAACGGGATCCTGATTTCATAGCAATAATAAAAGACAGTGATAACAGAAGATGACAAACATGTCACATTAGTTATCAGTGTGTCTGTCCTGAGGTCCTATAGATGTAGATCTGCTCCCACAGCCGGCGTGATTTGAAAAATATTCTGAATGCATTTATTTTAAAAAGAAGCATATTCTAGGATTATACTCCCAATTATTACAAATAGGGAGCCAAGAAAAGGTGCTTGCATTATTATTCAAGTTCTTCTGTATCATCTCAGCCTCCGTTAAAATGTTTCCTGGAGAATGTGAATCCCTGGAATAACTGGATGCATATTTTCTCTTTAGTGTCAAATGTGATTAGCTTTCTTGTTCTGGTATTTCTATATATGTGTAGCTAGTGGTTGAGATAAGGCTCCTTTTTTAGAGGAGGCAACTCTTCCCTGGTGGCTGAGCAAGACTAAGCTAGCCCATAGGGAAGTAATTAGTCCATGTCACAAATACAAAACCATTTCAGAGGCATTGGACCAAAAAAATATAGGGAAAAACCACTCCCTACTATAGTGAGACCAACAATCCCACACCAGCATGGGGAGAAGATGGACTGCATCTGATTTTAGAGCACAGATAAGTCTTTTAAGTGCCTTATTTTATCAGATCAAATCCTGTCACCCTCATGCAATCCTCACTCAGGCAAAACTCCTAACTTGGCCACATATTTCTTTGATTACATGTATGTGTTTTTTTAAATCAAAAAGAGCAAGTGGCTGCACAATAGAAAGTGGGCAAATAATTGAGCTATAAAATAAACCTTTAATAAGATCTGGCTCCCTTTAATGTTCATGGATTGAGTTGATGTGTGGTTTTTTAACTTTCATTTCAGGTTGATTCCTATCCTAATTAGCTGCTATTATTGCACTCCTACAAATAATCTTTCGAAACATAGTCCATTCCATGGAGAGTGATCAAAGGATGGTTTAATTAAATTTTCATGTTTAATTCTCTACTTTCATTTCTGCTGTCTTTTTGTCTAATAAATGCTATCAGAAGAGGAGGCAAACCAGTTGAATGGTGCAGCAACCAAGACACAGACCTTGCAGTGTATTTTAGGACCTGTTCCAGAGCCCAATAAAATCAATGGGAGTCTTTTCACTGAGTTCATTAGATTCAAGATCCAGCCCTTGAAACACAAACGTCTTGTGCTGTAAATTATAATCTTTCCAGCGGAAAGCCCAGTGATAATAGAAAGCATATCCTCCAATTCTGTCTGTGATTCTGAGTTTCAGTGCTCCCATCCTCTGCCAGCTGAAATGTATACTTAATTTAGGGCAATAATTTTTAAATTATTAATTGTCTGCTACACCTATAAATTATATATTTTGTAAATGAATATTCACGTCTTATTTCAAAGCAGCTGATGAGAAATGAAAGCATACACACAGAGATATAATTGTAAATCATAGGGATTTTTTTTTAAATATCTACTTCCTAGGAAGCAAAACAAGATGGAAATTACTACCAGAAAAATGGTGTGGGATGGAGGAGGCAGGAGGCCAAATGTTAAGAGGCACCTCAGTGAGGCACCAGTTTTATGGTAGCAGTTTGGTGAACATGCACCCCAAAATCTTTGACTGCAGGTGGCATATGAGTTCATCACAGATGCAATCTGGAGGAGATGATTAAAAAGGTCTTTGAAGGAATGCTAGTAACATATATTCCAGCAAAAATTCATTTTGGTGGAAAACAACTTTGCAAATCTTTTGCAAAGAAAAAACACCCAATTTTTCCTCCAAAAACCAAGAAAAACACATATATTTCAGCAGCTGAAAACTAAGTATTTTCTGTTTAAACTCTTGTTTTTCAGGTTTATGATGACTACCTGGAAAACGTCAGAGAAAAATGTTGATAAAAGTGAAATTTGTTACTGAAAATTTTGTGAGGAAAAAAAAATGTTCCCAACCAGCTCTGCTCTGATGGTGCTGTAAAAGCATAAAAAGCCCCAAACACATTCAAGCTCAAAGTACCCAGACACTTAAACTCAGCATTCACCAACTGCAGCTATATAGTAGGTCCTACATGCTGGTTTTCTCCCTATGATGCCGCACTAGTTGCATCATAGTTTATGTCTACATCTTTTTTTTTAGTTTAGACTTGCTAGTCCAAATTTTAAAAAGTCCAAAGTTAGTCCAAACTAACCAAACTAGCCAAGCATCCTAGTTCAAACTAACTTTTTAGTTCAAACTAGGAGACGCAACTTGTTCGAACAAATGGCTTAGTTTGAAATTTTTTAGTTTGAATTTTTTAGTTTGAATTAAGCTTTAGCCTGTGGCTACATTGCACTTAGTTGGAACTAAAGTTCAAACTAAGTGCATAGTCCGGACTAACCAGGCGAACTTTTTAGTTTGGACTAAGCTTTGCTTAGTTAGGACTAAGAAATTTCTTAGTTCAAACTAGGCAAAGCCTAGTATAGACACAAACTAATTGGCTAGCGTAGACATAGCCTTAGAACTTTAACACGGCCCCTCTTTTCAAAATGGTCAACCTTGTGCTCCATGCCTACTGATGGCATGAAGCAAAAGATATTGAACCGCTATAGGTGTAAATCATAACTCTTTTGAAGTCAATGCCACTAGGCTACTTTAGGCCATTATTCTCTTCCAAATAACAGATGTTTGGAGAGTCCCATACCTGAAGTGACTGAAACTGTTCTAATACAATATTTAAAATTTACTACTTGCAAGTTATTGAAAAAAAATTCTAAATATTTCAAGATTCATCCCCCATTCGCCCTTTCCCCTTGTTCTCTTTAGTACAACTGATTCCATGACAGAGTATCACTAGGACCCTCCAAAGCTGTGGATATTCTCAGAATATCAATTCTTGCACAGCAGATTGGTTGTAGAGCCACATATTTGTATCCATGAAGAGCTCTATGGCTATGTATCACTTTTCGCTACCCCTTTACAAAACTGCCCAGGAGCCAAAACTAAACTCTGTGCAACGGACAGCTGGAAACACCTCTGAGCACTCCCCTTGTGGGTGTGTATCTTTCTGCACATCACAGCATTGCTTTAATGTAACTAAATAGCTTCAGATTTTACCTGGCATCTTTTCTATAGCACCAGGACCATATCCCATGCAGGATAAGTTGAGACTTTATACAAACTAACAGAGTTAGTTGAGCGTTTTGTAAAAGGAGCCTGGGAAAAGTAATCAAAACCAATAGACACCGTGTTTGACTGATGGGGAAGCATTGATGAATCTGTGAATACAAGAAGCATGAGGTGGGGACATTAACAACATGCAGCCAGAATCATCCTTGCCAGACCTGGTTTTGTGGCAGTTATTACAGGAATGCATTTTCACCAATGACTAGACTGGTAACCAAACCTCATGCTTTGGCACTTCTGTCTGTCCCTCCAGGTATTCTATGAAATAAATAAATGTGTTACTCTTTAAAACTCGTTGTTTGTTTTGCTGAACTAGACTAACATGGCTACCCCTTTTCAGCCCCGTGTAGTGCAGTATGCGTGAAAGTCCTCTTTAGGAGCATCTCTGACTTATGTTGCTAGGTTGTTGGCTTGCTAGGTAATTTTTATCTTTTGCAAGTTCTGCATGTTGATCACTTCAGCCTTTCCACCTGGATCAGTGACACTGGATGCACTGGAGAAGGGGAATAGCTAATCAGATCAAATAAATGGATTTTCATGAGAGCAAGAAAGTGTAATTTACTATCATAAGTCTCTGAATATATGAGGGCATTCCAATCCCTCTAGGAAAGTGCTGGGAAATGTTTCATAGAATTTGCAGAACAGTGCAGAAAAAAATGCTTGCAAACATTTTCTATGGTGAATTCCTGTCCCCTTTATATTTGTTTTCTCTGCAATGTCAAGTAATTGTTTAGTTTTAACAAACAAACAAACAAACAAACAAACAAACAAAGTTGCAGAATGCTGATTTTGAAGTTGCACCCCCAAGATTTCCAGGAAACCAAGTTTTATATTTTAGATGAAATCAAAGGCTAGAAAGAGTATTGCATGTCTCACCTGAACAAATGCAATTAACAAGTGCCTTGCAGCCCTGGATTGTTGAGACAGACCTAGTCACGCACAAATTGCTGTGTTAAAAAAGCTTAACAAAAAAATTTAATAATTTAAAATAAGAAGTCTGATGAAATTATGACCTCTTTGTGGATACTCCATGAGAGAAATGAACGGCTATCTTCAGCTCAAAAACTAGCCACTGAAAATTTTTCAGTCAGCTCTACATTTCACCAGTCTTCAAACACAAAAATATATAGAGACCCACAGAGGACTGCTCATTTATGTCACTTTCCCGTTTGCTGCCTAAACAATGAATGAGATCATAGCAGCAGACCACAGATCTTGCTCTTTGCTTTGACAATTCTATGAGCTGTCCACGTATCCACAAAATCCTGCTATTGGTGGAGGAATACGTGGAGAACAAAATCAATACGCATTGCTCCCCTCAGCTATCTCAAAGAGAAAATGCAGTAATTGAAGTTGAAATATCTCCAAAACCTTCAGGGCAAAAGGCACATGAAATGCCTTGCTGGAATTTTGTGATTTAGGGGGTCAATAAGAAGAGAAGTTCCAGGGACCACAAGAATATTACTAGACTTTTGGATAATCTTTACTTCAGAGAATCGGACGTTAAGCACATGTTTGGTGAGTCTCTTTCTGACTGCAGTTATTTACTAAAGAGAATCTGTGTTTGACATTCAGGAACTATTGTTTCAAACCCTATTTCCTGATGTTTTGTAAGCCACTGAGGAGCCCTATCAGAGTGAGGTATGTTCAACTGTAATAAGAGATTGATTTTGTGAATAACATGCATGGTTAATTAGAAAATAAATCCTACTCAGTATTGATTCACTCACTCACTCACACCACACTTCACAGCCTTTGGGTTTTTTAAACAAAAATAGTTGATGTTGCTTTACTTCTTGACTGAGAATATACTGAACTCTGAGTCGTCAGTGTTTCCTTTGCACCAGGCCAAAAACCATAGATCAAGAAAAAACACAGAGCACTGTAATGGAATGAATCATGGCTCCTTTCAATAAATTTTCCTTTCTACAAGAGAAAAAATATATTGCTGATTAGCGGAAAACACATATGCTCTTTTCTGAAATTAGGCCTTCTGATTCCAGCCTGAGTTATTGTTCCATCTGGCATTTAACTGACAGAAAACGTAGAGTAAAGCAAGAGTATCCTTACTTTAAAGTCTAGTGTTACTGAAGAATTCATCAAAGTGACAAGACTACAAAAGCCATGCATTACCACTATATTATTCCCTTACCACTCACTGAAGAATAATGACTACTCTGAGTTGCATATGATCTGTTTCAATTATTTTTTTAATTTACATTGTGGTAAAACTTTGACAGTAAAAGAAAAAATCATGCAAAAGGCTTTCTACAGCTCTTGCTTCCCTGCTATGAATACACAGTGCATTCTGTAGCAACTGATTAGTTAACATGTATTAGAAAAAACACATTTGCATATAAATATAATTTCAGCTATCAATATGTATTTTCTTTTTCAGTCACCAGTTGAATCTTGCCAGTACTGATATGGAACATCAGATAAAAACATGTGATATGGGATCATATGTAAATAACCTGGAATGACTACAGTTGCTTTCAACCTTTTTCAGCTGCAGACCCCTAAAAATTTTCAAATGGAGGTGTGGAGCTGTTTGGAAATCTTAAACCACAGGTTGAAAACCACTATCTCTGTTGACACCCTTGTCGCAGCTCTTTACTCCCATCGCTCATAACAGGGGCAAAAGATAAAGGAAAGAAGATGTCCAATCCACAGAGGGAAAAGAATAGCAAGTAGTTCTGACAAGGAGACTTTGGGGTGAAGTTTTGGAGAAGCAGGGTCTCTGAAATTGCCTTGCCATGGAACGAATAATATATGCAGGGTGATATTATGCAGACTTTGTATACGAGTCATTTACTGCTCATTGTTAGTTCATAAGAACTATGCATGGAAAGAAGCTCAGTTACTTCAGCAACTGTGTCCATCTGCAGTGCTTGGTCTGTATGACATACACAAAGTGCAATTTCAGGCCTATCCCAGCTCAATGAAACTCCTGATGGCTCAATAAAAGGAAAGTAGCCTTTTGCTTTAACTTGTAAAATTGCTGCCAGTGGACTCTCAGGCCTAGTCTACACTCCCATGCTAAGTCGACAGGAGATATGCAATCTATGTACAGTTCTCCCCCTTACTGCAAAAGTCTTCACTCAGTTTCGTCAAAGGGAAATGCTCTCCTGTTGATGCAGCTTTACTCTTTTTGGAGAGGTAGCATTCCAGGATTGATTGAGTGAGTCTACACTGGCTGCTCAATGAATCATGGTGCAGCAATCCATAGGGATCAATGCAGCAATTTCAGTGTAAACATGACCTCAGATTACCAAGACTGAGCACTGTTGTTGTTGTTGAAAAATGCTGATACTCACAGACACTGAGGCTGAGGAGACCAATATGATCATCTAGTCTGACCTCCTACACAAGGCAGACCACAGAACCTTGCCCACCTCCCCTGCAATAAACCTCTAGGCTATGACTAAGTTATTAAAGTCCTCAGATCATGGTTTAAAGCCTTTAAGAGACTTAGAATCCACTGGCAAGTGAGCCATGTCCCATGCTACAGAGGAAGGCAAAAAAATTCCGGGGCCTTTGCCAATCTGCCTGGGGGAGGAGGCAATTCCTTCCCAACCCCAAATATGGTGATCAGTTAAATCCTAAGCATGTGGGAAAGACCCACTACCCAGACATCCAAGAAAGAGTTCTCTATAATAACTCAGAATCCACACCATCAAATATCCCATCTCAGATCATTGTCATATCTACCACCAGTAATCAAAGATCAATCTATTGCCAAACTAATCATGAAACTGAGTAATTTCTGATAAATTTTCTGACCAAAAATGTTGAGAAAAAGAGATTTAAAGTGTTTCAGTATCTTCTGAATGAAAAATTCCAGATTTCCAGGTCAAAATGACTTTTTGTTTCAGAATATAAGTTAATAAGACCAAAAAAAATGTTTAAGAACAAAATACTTTGAAATTGAATCAAAAGATGATGACCCTTTTTGACTGGCCGAAATAAAACAAATCAATGTTTGGTTCATCTGTAGTTTAAGAGTTTGACTGTTGATCCTGATCTGAGATGGGAAAAAATGTTGAACTCTGAAATACCTTAAGCAGGTATGAAAATCATGTCCCGTCTAGCTTTAAATATAACCATCTGCAGCTAGACAGCCATTTCCTTGTGAAATCAGATACTCAGACCTGAGGTACATGTTAGAACTTCATCTCTGCAGTTGAGCAAGATACTTCCTTTTTTGCAAAGACTTATACCAGCAAAGCTCTGAAATGTCCCCAGAACACAAAAGCAAATCAATAATAGCTTTCCAGTACCAGTGAATGTCCATGGAGTTTGCTTTCCACCAACTACACCCATAATGTGGCAGTACTATGCACCATGGGACTTAAGAGAACTTTGCACATTTGTTCTTTTGTCAGCTGTCTTGGCATTGGTGGGTGTCACAGGATGACACTGCCACTCTAAGATGCAAGGGTCTTCTCAGTTGAGCTTAAAAGAGGGCTCTTGTGCCCTAGAGGGTAGAGATTAGGAAGTCAGAGCTGCTGGAGGCCAGGGGGCTGTGGGAGGTCCCTGAACGAAGCCACAGATAGTTATACAAAGGGTGGAGGGGTTTGTTGGTTTGGGTCCTGAAGACAGAGAGTCAGAGCTTGAGGGCTGGAGAAGGCTGAAGACCAGACAGTAGGAGAGAAAGTCATCTTCTGATTTCTAAGCTGATGAGCTGAGGGGAAGGACTAGAGACAGGGGAATAGCACAGACCTTGCTTACTGAAACCTGCATGGTAGAGAGCAGGAAACGGAGTGCTGGAGAAGGGTGAGGACTAGAAAAGTGAGAGATGGTCTTCCAGCAGAGAGGATGCGTGGATTCTTGCTGGAAAGAATGGAGTAGCACTGCAGCTGAGAGTAGGGTTACTGTCCTGGTAAAAGGAGGGAGAAGAGGCGACCACAGAAGGGCCCAGGTATGGTGGAACGTGCTGCTATGAATGGGTACGTCTACACTATGTGTTTAAGTCGACTTAAGGGCCCTTAAGTCAACTTAAACAGAGCCCTGTCTACACTGCAGGGCAATAAAATTGACTTTAGGGTCCAGTAAAGTCGACCTTATAAGGTCCACTTATAAAGTTGACTTTACTGTTAAGTCGATTTTATTAAGTCGACTTAAGGCAATGTGGAGTTACTAAGTCGACTTGATGAAGTCAACTTAGTGCAGTGGGGCCATTAAGTCAACTTTATAAAGTCAAATTAAGCCAGGGCACCCATTTATATTCGACTTGTAAAGTCAACTTAAAGTAGTGTAGCCTTACTAAGGCGACTTAATAAGGTCTACTTAAAGTCGACTTTAAGTAGACTTCATTAAGTCAACTTAATAAAGTCGACTTTGCTTTTATAGTGTAGACATACCTAATGTGGGATATTAAGGACTATATGTCTGGAGTGTGAAAAATGGACTACTTTCAGGACTTTTGGGGTGGATTATTTGAACTATGCATTGGTAACAAACCATCCCCAGAAGGATATCACTAAGTCAAGAAAACTTGCATGGTGTTATGGGGGATCAGACGGAGTGGAAACTGAGGTAGGCACATTTGTCATGCAGTAGCCTGCTATAGACGTGAATCCCCAAGGGGGAGGGGGAAAGGGATGGCACCTTATTACCATGTGATTGTCCCTGCCTGGCGAGGAAAGAAGGCTCCTTGCAAAAAAGAGGCACTTACCAGCCTTCGTGACACAGGCCAGATTCCTTGTCCCACACACATCTGAACCAATTGCTTGGAATACCTTGCATCTATTTCTCAGGAGAAGCTCTGTGGTATGTAGGGTTCATTGCAAGACAGGTTTAGCTCCTCAGAATTACACCAGAAGACTTCAGTAATGTCCCTGTATATATTTGCAGAAGGCTATGTCTATATGAAATTAGAGACATGAGGAAACAGGGAATGGGGAGGAAAATGTTAAATCTATCCCTGTGTTCACTAGTGAATTGTCTGTTGTGAAGTCCCTTGTCACTAAATCTCCATAAAGTATAACAGGGGGCACCCCAACACTATCTGCTTTAGCAGCCATAATGCTTGTCTACTGAGCTGGACACATTTATAATTCCCAACTTTGTAGCATGTTCCATGTCAGTCGACGACACATGGCCCAAGCTAGGAACCTGGGTCCATTCCATAGTATCTGAGAAACTGAAGGGGAGTTTTGTCTCCTGTATCAGGATGAAGGTATGCAGATGCTGAGCACTGGAATTCATGGAAACTGTCTGGTCACTAGCAGGGAAATGGCACTTCTGCTGAGTTAGGTCCTTAGTTACTTTCTCTATTAACCTTTCCCCTGAATTTCCTGCCCCTTGCATCATTTCCCTCTGCTCTTTGTTCACTAATATCATGGATTTTGCACAGATGACTTGTCACATTCCATTTGAGCGAAAGATAATTCCATCTACTCAGTCATCTTTAAAATTGTTATTTAACTGTCCCTGGCCACAGTTTGGTTTTCCTTTAAGCTTTCAATTTAATTGAGCTGCTAGCATGCGCCTTGTAATTTTCCCTAGTCAACACTAGTAACTCACTAGATTTTAACATCTTGTAAGGTTTTGAGCTGTCCCCTACTTTCTCACTTGTTTGGTTTCCTACCAAACTAATGTAAGGTTGACAGATATCCGATCGTTCATGAGCAGGACTGAATCTGGTACCTCTGAAACTTAGTACATGAGCATCTACTGTGTGAACCAAAAGTCCCATGGGTTTTAGTTGTAGCAGACACATCAAGGTGCAACTAGAGAGGGACAAAGCGTCAAGCTAAGGAGGACTTGATTACTCTAGCAATGAGGACTATTGTTGTAGTTGGGTCTATATAGTATACAGAATCTGGATGAAGATGCAAGGAGCTATCCATCAAGCTGGGAAATGTTTGCCTGTTTATAAGTCTCTGCTGGTTGTGGGCTGAGGTTGAAACAATCAAGAAAAGACTGATAGGAAGCAGCCTGCCTCTGCTGTAGTTATTTGAGTGCTAAAATCTTAAGGACAGCCCAGCTCAGTAAATAAAGAGTTTGAAATCTTCTGTTGGCAGTTCTGGTCTGCACACTGGCAAGAGACCAACAGCACTGTCAATCAATGTCAGAACTGTGCAAGCCATGATACATCTACAGGAGGAAATTATCCCTTCCCTGTTGCCTACTGTGTTTTCCAGATTATATTATGTAGAAAATTATATTATCTGATCACCATGACTAATGCTAATAATACTTTAGATGTGCAGTGCACCTTTCATCCCAAAATCTCAAAACTATTTACCAGAATTAATGATTTAACTCACACAATATTCCTGGGATGTACTGACTAGTCCCGTTTTGTGAAAATACTAGTGTATCATGGGGACTATTTATCCCTATGGAGAGGGCCATCCACAGATTAGTGCATCATTCAGATTACATGTAAGGCTCATGCAGGATTTAATGGATGTACAGTCTTTGTTCTGTCCTCTACAGAAGGATGAATTTTGCCCAGGGAGGTTAAGTGTATACCCAAGGTCACAAAGTTAGTCAGTCATAGAGCTGGGGCAACGAGCCGAACCATGGAGTCATGACCTCCCGGCATGAACTCAAAGCCTCAGACAAGCTGGACTCAGTCCTCAGTCACGCTGAATATACATTTTGCACGTCTGAGAGAACAACCAAAGAGCATTTTCAAACCAGCAGCAGTGAGACTCAGAGCTCAGGTTTGCAGACTCACAGGGCTTTCACTTTAGCACTAAAATAGCTGTGTAGGTATTCTGGTTTGAGCGCCAAAGCCAGGACAGAGTTTAGCTATCCTTATCTACTTTTCTATTCCCTTGATCCTGGGCTGGCCAGAGGCCAAGCTGGCCTCACTGTAATTGAAATCAACCCTTTGGCTTCTCCAAATTATCCAGTTGTGACTAGTTACTGCAACAGCTGGGGAATCTACCAGAATGCCATTGAGTTCTGTTCCTTCCTGCCTCTGGAGCACTCCTCACACAGAGTCTCCCTTACACCAGTGCTAACAAGAAATTGGCAAGGCAGAACTTACATTCTTTGGGAGAAACTTCAGCTACCACAGTTTAGGGAAACTCTGGTTCTAAGCAGCAAGCACTGAGACTAAGACTGAGTCTGGTATTTCATCATTGTCAATGCTGTCCTGTCTTACATGGTGAAGAGCTATTAAGAGAAACATACACTGCAGAAATATTCCAGGATCCTAATTCAACAGAGATGGGGGTGGAATCCTGTCTTCATTGAAGTCAATAGCAAAACTCTCAGCTGACTTCAATGGGGCTAAGATTTCAGCCTAAGGTTCAGTAATTTATCAACTTGCTAATTTTCTGCATTTTAAATGATCAAATGTTCCTCTCATGCTTCAAAGTGTTTGCACTTGTGCAAAAATACTTCCCTGGCAAAAGCATCTTTTATTTTTAGCCTTGCTTTTTACTTAAAATCAAGAATTCCCTTTGGATCAGTCTGTAAGTAATGAATTGCAGAGAAACTTTCTCTCCAACCTCATCTGAATGATGCACATCCCAGGGGGTGGAAAATTACTGAAAACTATAATAGTAAAGTAACAAAAAAAGTCTCACATCCAACCTTTATGGGCATTTATAATCACATCAAGAGTGATTCATTTCACATGCAAATCCTCCCTTGTTCTCTCAATACTGCTAAAATGTACAACTTCAAAACCATCACAAGACAGAACTATTGCAGTAGAAGACAGAAATTCAGATCTCGACCAACGATAAACTTGAATTTTAATTTTTGCTTTGAAATTAGATCACTCTTGGGGTGGGGAAAATTAGGCATATTTGGCAGAGTTGTAAAATGTAGCCTGTGGCTCCTCTCTTTCCATGACTGTAGAATCAGGACAAATCTGAGCAACTGCAGGTTTTTATTGTCACACCAACAACAATAAGGATAATCCTTAGCACTTCCATATAGTTCTTTATGTTCAAAGTGGGAAGCAGACATTGCTAATCTCAGTTGTTGGCAAATGCACACAGCAAACTGTTTGCATTCATCCCTCAGGCAAAGTAAAAACAAATGGGCCAGTCATATTTGCTTATGAGGGCGTCAGTCCTGCCAATGTTTTTGCATGTGCTTAATGTGACTCAATGGCATAACTCAGATTTGTAATGTTGAACATGTGGATAAATCTCTCCAGGACCAAAAGTCAGGCTGTAATCTCTCTGGGGTGGTGACCCCCCTACCTATTACCATGTGTCTAAGCAGTGCCTAGCCAGACTTTATCTGGGCTTGTATGCTATAAAATAATAGTAATATGCATAATGTTTGCCCTTACTGGCACCAATAGTGTTTTTGAACTTTCCCAGTCTAGCTAGGAGTTGCCCTTTTATAAAGGAGTGTTAATTCTCATTCATGCTTGACACCGCCACTGTTACCACTCTTCTTTCAGCTGTTCAGAGCTAAGGGGACCTTTATTTAAATTTTAGCAAGGAACATAATCACATTGGCTTCATTGTGCTTCTTGTACCACCACTAGACAGCGAGCCCCACAGAATGACTGTGGACAGCAGCTGAAAACAAGGACAGGTGAAGGCAACAGCTTGGCCAGGAAGTCCCCACAATAAGCTAATAATGTCAGGGCAAATCAAAGTCACTCCAGGATGAAGAAGTGGCCTGCATGCATCACAGGGCTGTGCCATCACCCTGGGAAAGTCATGTGTCCCACTTGAAACCATTGGATGAGATGCTATATAGGGCCCTGCTATAGAAGGCTCTGCTATTTTGGTCTGTTTGAAAGGTAGAGTAGAATGGTCTTTGGTTTTAGTATTGATGGGAGCAGTTAGCACTCAGGTTTATATAGTCCACCCCATTCATTATTGGAAATAGGCTAGTTTTCTTTCGCAGTTCACACATAAGGTCAGTTGTGGATGAGAGCAGCACATTGCCTAGCAGTGTATAAGCACACATGCACAAGGGGAATGGGAACAAACAGCTGTAAAAACTGCTGTCAGGAAGGATTTTGCTAGCGTGTTTTCAATGACCCATTTTTAAACAACAAGCAGTTGTGTGGCACTTTAAGACTAACAGATTTATTTTTTGCATTTTTTTTGCATTTTTTCCATTTTTAAACAGTAATTGCGAAGGTTGTATTTTATTCCCTTCCTCCTAGCTTCAGTGGAAGAGGAACTTGGCAAGTGAGTTGGTGGTACATACCTGAGATGCTGTGGACACAGGGTGAATCACTTTGGACTTAGACATGGGTTCCACACATCTCATGGGAAATTACATTTAATTCAAGCATTAAATTGCACTCTCACCAAAGTGCTTTCATGAGATTCTCTGTGTGATCTCTGGACTTCAAACTGTCCCGCTAAGTCTGATGACCTATCAGAACCTTTGGAGGCTGATTCAAACACGTGAACTCTGGGTCATTTAAGGCTGGCCCATCTGTGGGTAAGTGTAGCAGATGAACTGCAGCAGTTGTGGGAGACTGCAATGCCACTGCAAAGCTTGACAGCACATCTATGAATGTTTGCCTTATTCTACTCCTTGCTCATTCATTTACACCACTGCAAATGGGTGTAAAACCTTGACATTCTGACTTGAGACACCCTCTCCTACCCAGTGTCACTGGTGTAACTAACCACACCCTGCATCAGGCATCAGAGAATCAGTCTCTATGCCTTACCATTATCCCTTTGACACAGTTGGCTGTAGGTCCCAGTGTAAAGCATCCGCATGGTTTCATTTCAAACATACAAGAAGGATGGATTGGAAGCTAATTGTGAAGGTTCCTTTCTGTACAGTACTTTCCTAACACATCTTTCCTCTTCTGGTTGTTTAAATAAAAGGAAAAGTTGTTAACAAGGCAATAGAGAGCTAATGAACTAAACATTGTCCAGCAATAAGTGAGGATCCTAATGTGACTCTAGGGCCTCTGACTTAAATGGAAGAACTGAAGGGTTGGTAGGACGAGGATAATTACAGATGAGTCAGAGTCTCAATTGTGAGCAGTTCAGTGGGGAATCCAAACTGAAAATGTTTGCCTGCAAACACAGGTGTAAAGCTCTGATAAATGTTCAGACTTCTGTGTATCGGGGCCAGGCACTACAGCTTAACCATGCGCCTGAAGAATTTTTCTCAGTAAATGCATATCTTTCCTTTACAGTAAAGCTGAACATATACTTGAAATGTAAGGTTGCTGGATACTTAGTGAAAAATCCACTGACTTAAACTTGAGACAAATATCAGACTAATCAAATGATTTAGGTTTTCCAAAAAAATCTATCTATCTATCTATCTATCTATCTATCTATCTATCTATCTATCTATCTACATCTACATCTATCTATCTGTGTGCGTGCGTGCGTGCGTGCGTGCGTGCGTGCGTGCGTGCGTGTAAAATGTTCAGATTCCACAATGAAACAAAAACTTCTTAAAAGTTCAGTCTTTTTATTTTTCATAGAATCATAGAATCACAGAAACTGGAAGGCACCATAAGAGGCCATTGAGTCCAGTTCCCTGAACTCATGGCAGGCCAAGTACCCCTATTTAGCCATCCCTGACAAGTGTTTGTCTAACCTGCTCCTAGAAACCTCCAATGTAGGAGATTCCACAGCCTGCTGAGGCAACTTATTCCAGTGATTTTTCCTCCTCCTACCCCACCTCTCCTCCACATATATCACCTTTCCTTTTCTTTCCACTGTAAATGAGAGAAGGAAAAGAAAAGAAAGTTGAAGAAAAGGAAGATCGGAGAGAAAAATCAGTTTTTGTTTTGATTTTCAGATATTCATTGAAAAACCAGAACATTCTACTGGAACAAAAAAATTCTTGTGGAAAGCTTCCTTTATCCTCAAAAGCTATTATCAATGAGAAAAAAGATGTTCAACTGTCTTTGCAGCTTTGCAAATGGTTTCACAGAGAAGACATGCACTGGTAACGAATTAGAGGCCCATCTTGCCATTTCTGTGCACATTCTAGGATGCACTGAACATATAGGCAAATGTGAAGCAATTTTCCCATTCATCAGATAGTTTCTAAAATTCAAAAAAGTTTCCCATTCCAAATCAGAACAAAAAGTCAAAATCTTGAAAATATTTGCATATAAAAACCCGAACTTTTTCCAATTTGAGTGAAATATAATGTTTCATTTAAATAATTTTGAAATGTTTTGTGTCATTCAGTGTAATTAGCTTACATTTAAAAAATAAAAGTCATTTTTATTCAGGAAAAAGATTTTTTTTGTTCAGAAAATGTCAGAACATTTTGAGAATTTCAAAACTTTCATTTCAACTTCTTTTCAAGTTTGGAGATTTGGCAAATCCAAAGTTACTTCATGAACAGTTTCCATTTTTGAAAATTGGCATTTTTTGACATAAGTTTTGTTGAGAAATTCCCAAGCAACTCCACTTGGAAAGTCTTCACCTCGGAAGTTCCTGGAAGCTCAGCATCTCATAGAATTGACCCATAGGCTATGTCTACGCTAGCAAATTAGTTTGAATTAAGGAGCCTTAATCTGAACTAATGTGAGACCTGTCTACTCTAAGGCTATGTGTACACTACAGGGCTCGGTTAAGCTGGCTTAATAAAGTCTGCTTAAAGTAGACTTTATCAAGCCATCTTAGCACGTCCACACTCAGAATGCGAGGAGACTGTCCATGTCCACACTGGCAGCTGCTAGGTCACCCTAGGAGTGATGCATTGTGGGTACCTGGTCCACACTGTACCACAGCAGAGGTGCCCCTCTCTTCTGGCCACTCCTTTACTACAGGAAGTGAGTGACCACACCACCCTCCATACTGAGTGTGGCAACAGGGAGGTCAGGGAGCCTGACGTAGCCCAGCGATGTGCCAGCACAGCACTCCACATCCTCCCTGCATTGCCCTGACTCCTCTGGCTCTGGAACAGGTGCTGCAGGGCGGGGTGCAGCAGTTGTTAAGACTCAAACACCAGGAAACAGCACATAGAGGAAGGTGAAGTCAAATCATCTGTTCTAATGGGGGAAAAAAATCCATAGTCAGGATTTAATTCTGCTTTCACACAATCTAATCTAAAAGAAATAGCAACTTTCTTTCTTTCTTTCTTTCTTTCTTTCTTTCTTTCTTTCTTTCTT
>ML681963.1:18262652-18301819 GCA_007922195.1 Podocnemis expansa | reverse complement strand
CTTTCTTTCTTTCTTTCTTTCTTTCTTTCTTTCTTTCTTTCTTTCTTTCTTTCCATGTACTGTTTCCTAGTGTTTGGATCTTAACAACTGCTTTGATTTGCTGTTAGAGTGTGACCTGATCCTATGTTTTATACTCCCGTGCATGTATTTCCTACCATTCTGTAAATTCCCCCATCTTCAAACTGTCTGATGAAGTGAGATTTTTCTCCCATTAAAGCTCATCCAATAAATAAATTTGTTAGTTCTAAAAAGTGCCTCCAGACTCTGTATTTTTTTACAACAATATGGGGGGGGGTCCTCTGAGAAGGGGACACACACAGGGTTGAGCAGAGAGGGGGAGAGACAGGCAGGGTCAGGCTGAGAAGGGCAAGGGGGAGACACACAGGTTTGGGCAGAGAAGGAGCGAGACAGGCAGCATCAGGCTGAGAATGGGGAGACATGTTGGGCGGGCTAAGAACAGGGAAGACATGCGGGGAGGGCTAAGAACAGGGAAGACATGTGGGGAGAGCTAAGAATGGGGGAGACAGGCAGAGTCAGGCTTAGAATGGGGGAGATGCTGGGTCAGGCTGAGATGCTGGGATCGGGCTGCAGTGCAGAGAGCTGCGGGGTTCGGGCTTCAATGCAGGGTTTGGGCAGAGAAGGACGAGAGAGAGAATGGGGCAGAGATGAGGAGTGGGCTGAGAATGGGGGGCAAAGGGGGTCTGGCTGAGAATGGAAGAGATGCCAGGTCCCAGTTGAAAATGGGAGAGATAGGGGGTCGGGCTGGAGAAGGGCGAGAGATGCTTGGTCAAGCTGAGCTGCTGGGAAGTGCTCGGGTTCAGCTGAGATGCGGGGAGAGATGCCAGGTCGGGCTGAGATGCTGGGTTGGGCTGAGATGCTGAGGTCCGGCTGCAATGGGGGGAGATGCTGGAGTCCAGCTGAGATGCTGGGGTCAGGCTGAGAACTGAGGGAATGCTGGGTCGGACTGCGATGCCTGGTCAGGCTCAGAACGGAGGTAATGCCTGATCAATTGGGGAACATGGGGAGTTTGGCTGGGTTGCACACAGCTGGGAATGCTTCCAGCTGCATTCTGCCTTCTAGTCAGCCCCCATCCCCATGTTCTCTGTGGTTGGGAGGCCAGTAAAGTTGACTTAAGGCAACTCCTCCTCCACATTGCCTTAAGTCAACTTTATAAAGTCGACTTAACTGTAAAGTCGACTTTATGAGTGGGAGTTATAAAGACAACTTTAGCTGACGCTAAAGTCGACTTTATTGCCCTGCAATGTAGACAGGGCTTTGTTTAAGTCGAATTAAGGGCCCTTGTGAAATCCTAGCTCCCAATGAGAACCACTGAAGTCAGTGGGCTACTGGTAGTGTAATATAAGGTGCTATTCAGGTTGAGTAAGAGTATCCCTCTCTGGCCCAAAATGCTATTTCTTTTCCTCACAAAGCTGTGAAAAAGGATATTTGTTCATTTTAAAACATATTTAAAATGTTTTAAGTGAACATTTCCCAAAAGAACAAACAGAGGAATATTTTAATATTGAATGTCAAATGTATTGGCTTAATATTTTGTGTAAAGTATTGCACCAAAATAAAGACCAAATTCTGTTTTCAGAAGCACTCATGCATTACTCAGTGAAATGAGAGGAAGATGTACGTTTGTTCTGAGGAGAGAATCTGACCTCAAATCAGCTACTTAGTGATCAGGCTAAGAGTTGGTCTGAACTTAGGCTATGTTCTCACACAGGGAGTTATTTCGATACAAGTTGTTTTGAAACAACTTGTATTGAAATAACACCTTATTTTGAAATAACTTATTTTGAAGTAACAAAAAGTTATTTCAAAATAAGGAAAAAAGTGGGAATTGAAATAGCATGTTCACACTGTGGGCTTGCTATTTCGATTCAGGGGCAGGGCACCATGGGAGGTATGGCAACATGGCCGCCTCACTGGGTCATGTCGGCGGCCATGTTGCCAGCCAGGCACGCCCAGGCAGGAACTTCCTGTTCCCTGGGGTGCTGAGCACCCTGGGAGGAATGTCAGATAGTTGTTTCGAAACAACCATTGTTTCGAAACAACATGTTCCGACAGGATTGTTTCAAAACAACTCGTTTCAAAACAACGTTGTTTCGTAACCGAATGGGGTTTAAGTTGTTTCGAAACAATGGTACATCGTGTGAACATGACGTTTCTTATTTCGAAACAACCTCTGTTGTTTTGAAATAAGACTGCTGTGTGAACACACCCTTACAGAACTGTAGTGAAACAAGGATTCCTGTGGCACTTAAAAACTAACAAATTTATTTTTTGCAGGAAAAAATCCCACTTCGTCAGATGCTTTGAAGATGAGTGGACTTACAGAAAGTGGTGTAGCTGTGCTGTTGTAGCACTTAGTGAAGATGCTGCCTATACCAATGGGAGTGCTTCTCTCCTTGACAAAGGTACTTCACTTCCCCAAGAAGTGGTAGCTGTGTTGACAGGAGAAACTCTTTCCCTGACAGCACATTCCAAACCAGAGAAACCATAACACTGAGTGAGGTAGTCATAACAACAACCGTTTGTACCATAGACCAGGGCTATGTTTAAAATTATTGCTTATCCAATTATTCTTGTTTGGTAGCTGACACATGCTATGTCTACATCTAACTGCTTTGTTCGGACTTGCTTAGTTAAAACTAAAAAAGTGCAGCTAGTTCAAACAAAAAATTAGTTCAAACTAAAATAATGGGATTAGTTCAAACTAACAGCTAGTGCGAATGTACATAGTTCAAACTAGCATGACTATATTGTGCTAGCTTGAACTAAAGTTCAAAATAAGTTTGAAGTAAGCAGTTAGTTCGAACTTACCATTCAAAATGACTTAAATTCTTTAGTTTGAATGAGGCAAAGCCTAGTGTAGACAGGGAGCAAATTAGTCTGGATTAAGCCTCCTTAGTTGGAATTTATTTGCTAGTGTAGACATTGCCACAGACAGTAGAGCAGTGGGAGAATTAAACACCTCTATCTCTTTAGTCTTGCACCTTTTTTCCTCCTGAACCAACTGGTATTTGGTGTAACTGATTTGAATAGAGCTATGTTGAATGGTAGGACCATGACATCTGAATACAGATGAGATGATGGAGAAAGCAAGTTAACATAATCAGGCACCTGTCTTCAAATGTAATCAGGTGATGTGGTTGATATCTGCATCCTTCTCAATTCCGGTTCTAGCAGGCCACTTGAAGGGGCAAGGCAGCATAACATTTTTATTAATGAATTCATGAATGAAAGATCAATTCAGTTAAGTGTATTTGGGATAGGTATAAGGAAATATCTATGCCTTTCACATGACTTTGGCTTTACAGTGGTTAGTTTAGAAATTAACTGCATTCTAAATCCTGTATATTGAACCACCATTTGTTGGTATCTCCTGTGATACTGCTATCTATCATAATATTAAAATATTGTTTATAGAGAAAATCCTGTTTTGCTTTGCCAATATAACACTGGGATTTATCAACTGCTATATTAGAAATGAATGTTTTTTAAAATAGAGTTTTTTGAAGGAGAATGTATTATCAAACTATCATTTCCCTTAGAACTTTAATGTATTCATCAGTTCCAGGAATGAGTGGAACAATATGAAAAATCAGTGAGAAAGTCTGTCAAAGGGTAAAAATGAAAGTATGATTTTAGTGATATGTGTATGTCTTCTCCAAAGGGCCTGAACAAATTCAAAGTAATTAAAGTTGTGTCAAACTTTAGAAGAAGAAACATTTCAAATATTATTTTGAAAGCTGAGTTATAGCATGGGCTCTTCACCAAGATTTCCCCACTGGGGAGATGAGTTGAGATGCTGACTTAGTAGACCTGGAGTAGAAATAAGTATGTTTCTACCATTTGTGTCCCTGCTGGGGTTTTCCCCGCCTCACAAAACTGGCTGAGCATAATTCAATGAAATTCTCATTTGCAGTGTGCAGAAGCTCAGATCTGAAGATAGTGAGGAGCTTTGGCAGGTGAATATGGAAGCCCTGGTGATGAAATAACAAGCAGTGTCACAGATACCAGAATGCATTAGCAAAGATGGCATATCTCATGATGCTCAGTTATAATTTCTTGTCCAAAATTTCAGACCTATAACTACATGTGTGGATTGGAGTGTGGGCATACCTAAGTCAGTCAATAAAAGTTCATGTGCACTTTGCATGCATCCTTTTGAATATTAACTGTTTTTCCTATACTGGACTGTTCTCAGGGGCTGGGTTGGACAATGGTGGTTTCACCATTATTGTAATGTAAAGTAATTGTGCTTGTAGTATGCACACTTTTTAGTTTCTGGCAGCCTTAAAAAGCATCTCTGTGTTACACAGAATGTGTGAGTGCCTCTACGACTCTGTCGAGGCTTGGTCCTCTTTGCACATGGAGTACAAGACAGTTGTAGGAGAGCTAAGCTAGGAGAAACCATGCAAGGGAACTGTCCACGCACACATTCTCATGTGCTGCAGGGCAGAGCTCAAATTCAGGACAAATTCAGGACCTGAATGCAGATTCATGATTAAAATTACATTTGAATTATGCACGCTGAACTGGAGGTGAAGAGTTCATTTCCATATGCTCTCATCCTTCCACAGAGGGACATTTTTCTCTGTAACTTGCTTCTGCACATAGATTAGTCTTTTCTTGGAGATCAAAGTCAGGTCACACTCAAAGAAGTGCTCTCAAATCTACAGTTTGCTTTTCCCTTTTAGTTCAGCAGGTACAATGATCTTCCAGGCATTTTAGAAATTCATCCAAATACTGGAAGCCACTAGAAAGCACAAGCACTAATGTTCTACTTGTGTCAAGGTTTCGGCTTTTATTGCTTGAGGCAGACTTCAAAGCAGTGTTTTAGGGGTAAGCTGTTCCCTGATTGCCCTTAGGTGCTACCATATTAATTTGATTATTATTATCATTATGGTTGGTTTAAAATGATTACTTTATCATTTGTGGACCTAGAGAAATTTAATTGGTCATGCAATGCATATACAGTTATTTGTTTAAATTAATAAAGGCACCCAATTTCTGACTTCAGTGCTTCAAGAGGAAGAGATTTTTGAGCTTCTTACTGAGAAATCCCAAGTTGAATCAGGGTCATATATTGTTTGTGAGAAAATGCTACTGAGATCAGTATTTGTCTCTTCTGTTGCTAGTTTGCTTCCAAGCATCCAAGGTTGTGATGCAAAATACATCTGTTTGGTTATGTTGCATTTCTTCACATTGGTGCTGGCTCTTAATTGGATACAATCTCCCACAAAGAGATAAAATATTTAAAAACAAGAATATAAAAGAGAAAGTCAGCCTTTATTAAAATGACTCCATCATTTTGAACTGATGCCTTCGAGTACTCTTTCTAATTCATTCTTATAGGTATAAAATTATCATCTGAACGAAGATTGTTAATAAAAGTGACATTTCCCCATCAGTCAACTTAATTCACAATATAACACTTTCCAAATCCAATTATGTCTGTCTGATGACTGACATTCAGTTCAACATTATTGTTCATGTGGAAAAATGGATAAAAAATGCAACTTCAAGTAATTTATTATACAAGAAGCCATTTTTATTGCGACAAATGTATAAATGTTGCTGAGAATGGGAAAGGGTAAAAATGGAAGCAGTTTTCCTTCACAGTGCAGACATTTCTTAATTTTACAAGGCCATGGATAAGTAGAAGACATGCTACAGCTATATTATATAAAATGGGCCTTTTCTTATTGCTTATGAGATGTAATAATATTAAAATGTTACCATGTGAACAGACAGCAGAAAGTAGATTTGCTGCTAGTTCAGAGTATGATATCGTTACTGGTCCGTTTGCCTTCAGTGAACTGCATTCTGAATTTCAGCACCATAGACAGGTCCAGCCTTTTCTGGGCAGCAAACCAGCCCAGTTCAGCAAAGCAGTTAAGTACACACTTAAACTTTAAGTTTCTACAGGCTACAAAGGGAGTTAGGCATATCAATGCTTAATAGCTTTGCCAAATCAAGGGTCTTTATTGCTGAGCGACTGTTGAGAAAATGTATTTTTTCGAGACCTGCAACCAGATCTGTCTTGATCATATCCTGTCCTCAGAAAGGTCCTTTACTTCTTTAAAAGAAATGCAAATTTGCATATATTGTTATGAATTTTTAAACTAGAAATATGTATCAACTCCAAAAAAGATTCTTGATCATTTTAACATGTAGCTTTCTGGACATTCATTCATCCCAGCCTGATTTACTTTTTGCAAACATTTACATGAGTAAATATTTTGTTTTTTGTATGTTCATGTACCATAAAAAGCAAAGGTGCAGCTCAGAGCTAGGACAGACTGAAAATCAAATCATTTTAGAGAGCAATTGTGTTTGTTTACAAAGAACAGTTTACAAATGTTAGGTCATCTAGTAAAGGAAGAGAAACAGGCATTGTGTGAGGTCAATGAGCAATAACACAGTTTGACTATCAAATACAGACATTGAATAGTCTCAGAAAACAGCCTACATGCAGCAAACAGCCTGTAGTATGTTCACAAAAACAATGTTTGTTCAGAAATTGTAAATAGTTAATAAATTTGCAATGGAAAAAAGACCTTAGCCTGTTTCAGATCAATTTACGTACAGAAAACTGGGTGACATTCAATGAATAAATTTTTTAGTAGAGAATTGGTCACCCGACTGTAATCTCTATTTAACATTCTCCAGTCTAATATTGCAGGATGAAATGCACCCCTGGGATTAAATGGCACTTCAGCAATCCATAGGCCTTCTTCATGGGAGCACAAACTGTTCAATAACCAAGTCAGGCACACTAAGCGTGTACTTAAATTTTATTTTTTTAAAAATGACAACAGGGGAAGGTTTGCAAAAATAGGATGTTTGCAGACCACAAAAACAGACCACAAATTGTTTCTACATTTCTTCTCTGGAGGAAACCACAGCATGAATATTGGTGCACATTTCCCCAGCTGAATAGGAATTTAGCACGGTAATATGCAGAAACCAGTATTAGTCATTCTGTACCACAGAGTCATTATAGTGTAGGACTTCTCATTTTTCATATCTCCCTGGGAATCTTGAAACAAATAAATTCTGTTCATTCAATTTGTTTCTTAAGTCAGGCGACCACTCTACCTTGAAGGCTACTGTATGAGACTCATTGGAAAGTGGACTAAATTCTCCACTGCAGCCCATTGATCTTACTGTGGGTAACACAGCAAGACAAGTTCATTTAAGCCGTGCTTGTTCAAAATTACTTATGATTGCCTGATTCTTTCTCTCTGACCTCCTAACATTGTATAAAAGATCTCTTTCTGAGATTTCTAGTGACAAACTCAAATTCCACTGAGAAGGGCATGGGCTTATATCTTCACCACATCCATAGTATCAGTTCATAGACAACTGATAGTGTCCTTTCAGTAGTCATGAATTGAAGGGATACAGTCCAAAGATCTGAGCTTCAGGAGGCACCAAGAGCCACTGCCATCCATCAAAAATGCAAGTCTTTGCGCTAGGAGACTGGTCCATTTTCATAGCATCCAGCTAACAGAAAGCAATCTGATCCTATTTTTGGTGCCATTTAGTTTGCAGCTATTGTGACAAGTTGAGCCTCTTCAGTCCAGGGTACATTTGGGCAGAGTGGAAGAATTGCATAAAAAGCTGAAATATTTGGCATTTATTATACCTGTTACAAATGTGTTACTGATTGCAATAATAATGTCACTGGATTTTGCCTGAGCAAATGTAAGTTGGGATAAGCAGAAACTATTCTTTTCAGGCTTACTGCAACACCAAGCCACACAGAAGTTATAAATGACCCAAACATTGCAGAGAAGAAGCAGTTAGCAACAAGCACCTGCTCTTCCTACACTACAACCATCTCAAAGTATTTCCACTGTTCTGAAATTCAAGTCCAAAAAGTTTTCCTGATTCCCTAATAACTGAGCACATGGAGACACCCATCCAGGCTGGATAATCAATTTAATGATCAATAGGCAGCACATCAGACTGATTTTGTTACTTAGCTGTTCCTTTGTTTTAGTTCCAGGCATTAAAAGGAGTCTTTGAGGGAGAACAATAAAGGAAATCAGCCTGCAGGAATTTACATGATGAGAATGTTCATTTCTATACCTCACAAAAGCATAAGTGTTATATTCATTTAATAATGCTAGCTGTCTGAAAAGAGTTAAAAGTAGATCTGGAAAGTAAAGCAGATGGAAGTTATGCCCTGCTCTTGTTATCAAACTAGCATTAACGTTCTTCATTCTTTTAGAAGAGGATCATGTTAAACAACTGCCAAGGAAGGCTACAGACATTAGCCCTGTCTGCAAATATCAAACCACCCAGAAAATGTTAAAGTCACAATTTGAAAGGAAATTAATAGTTTGCATTTGTTTTTTGAAGATTTACAAGCCTCAGTGAGTCATGCTGGAACTGGCTATACATGTTCAGTCTGATTCTCCCTGAGCTTAGAGGGTTGTAAATCAGGAAAGACAGAGCTATGGTGGGGTAATAGTGGTGTGGGTTAGTGCAGATTCAGCTCTGAGAGACTCATGCCTTATCTCATAGAAGTTATTGGAAACAGGTTCAAGATTATACTGCAATTGGAAATACAGCAGGTAAAGGAATTATGGTTGGATCTCAGCTGGCATAAATTGGCAGAGTTCTATTGGCTTCCACAGAGCTTTCCCTATTAATGCCAGCCAATGTTCTGGCCCTTTAATGTACACAGGAAAAAAATTCTGTTAATGAAAAAGAAGATACTGGAGGGTGGGGTGCATGAACAATGCAGAATGGCTGATGGGTTGTATGTATAAGATCTCCACTATATTTGCTCAGCCTCATATCACTGGGTATCTAAGAGCAAAGTTGGTGAGAAGTAAACATAGTGTAGTAACTGTGTCCTCTGGGTTGGGCCCTGACTCTTTTGTTCTGTTGAACTCTGAACTGTGTGCAGAGGCAATTGAAAAATACCACAGGCATAACCTAGCCTGCATGCTCTGGTTTTGACACTTCTGGACATCTGGGACGAACCTGGGCAGACTTTCTGGTGCACTTGGAGCACTTTCCTTTTACCTGGATTTCCTCAGCAACTTCTAATTTCAGATGTAAAGTCAGTGGGACTGCACAAGGGGTAAACCATTGCAGAATTCAGCCATGACTGTTCGGATCACAGTGCCTATCTGCTGAAACCTCAATGCTTACATACTGATGGTCTGATCACACCTGTTCCTCCATCTTACCATTACAGTAAAGTCTCAGTGGGTACGTCTACACTATGTGTTTAAGTCGACTTAAGGGCCCTTAAGTCGACTTAAACAGAGCCCTGTCTACACTGCAGGCCAATAAAGTCAACTTTAGGGTCCAGTAAAGTCGACTTTATAAGGTTCTGTTAAGGTACTGTTAAGTCGACTTTATTAAGTTGACTTAAAGCAATGTGGACTAACTAATTCGACTTAATAAAGTCGACTTAGTTCAGTGGGGCCATTAATTCGAATTAAGCCAGGACACCCATTTAAAGTCGACTTTATAAAGTCGACAATGTAGTGTGTACTCACTAAGTCGCCTTAATAAGGTCTCCTTAAAGTCAACTTTAAGTAGACTTTATTAAGTCAACTTACTAAAGTCGACTTTGCTTTTATAGTGTAGACATGCCCACTAGTGACAGCAGAGGATGTTTGAAAGGGATTTGTGTAAATCACACATGAAATTCTGTTGGGAAAACAAAATTCTCTGTGTTTAACATTATCTGAATGTTCAGCCTTGCATGTTGCATTTTATACTATGTAGAGCAAAGTCAAGGCATGTATAGCTTGCTGTAGCTCTATGCCATATGTCGCTTCTGGATAATGACATTGACATGCATTGATTTGCTGTTCTTTATTTATATGAAATTACAGGAAAAGCAGACTGATTTGGGGGAGAGACAGCAGCACAGGCCACAGGCAGCAATGGGTAGGACGCCTGTTCCCAGTGCTGTCTATGGAGCTCTCAGCAATGTCTGCATATAGCAGGCTTCTGGAGCAGTGTATTGTTTAGAGTAAATTCTCATCCCATAAACACAATGTACAGCAGACTTGACAACACCTCAGTGAGGGGCCTGTGCTCTGTCACCATTCTCAGTCCTTGAGCTTTCAGTGTCTTGGATGGGGCTAGGGGATGTCTCATTAGATCAGGCCCTGTGTGGGCAGTGAGGTGGCTGAAGAAGGAGATTGGCAGTCAGGACAGCTCATTCTGTTGTCTCTGTGAGGCAGAATGCCTCCTGGAGCTCCCTAGTCATGCTGGCTGTTGAACAGCCTCAGAGAGGGGTGGTGTATTCCTCCTGCATAGCCAGCCTGGGGACTTCCCTCTTGTTTTCAGGTGAGTTATTTCCAAGGGAGGATCCTTGTAGCTGTCCTTGGGTATGTCTACGCTATGTGTTTAAGTCGACTTAAGGGCCCTTAAGTCAATTTAAACAGAGCCCTGTCTACACGGCAGGGCAATAAAGTCGACTTTAGGGTCTAGTAAAGTCGACTTTATAAGGTCCACTTTATTAAGTCGACTTAAGACAATGTGGACTAACTAAGTCGACTTAGTAAAGTCGACTTAGTGCACTGGGACCATTAATTTGACTTTACAAAGTCGAATTAAGCCAGGACATCCATTTAAAGTCGACTTTATAAAGTCGACTTAATGTAGTGTGTACTCAGTAAGTCGACTTAATAAGGTCTACTTAAAGTCGACTTTAAGTAGACTTTATTAAGTCGACTTAATAAAGTCGACTTAGCTTTTACAATGTAGACATAGCCCTCGTGCTTTCCGCGAGGCAGGGACTGTGGTAGTGCTCAGGTCTGAGGTGGGCTGAACAAAGGGTGTGCCTTTCCTAAACTGATCTCTCATATGCCATTCTACAGCTCCATAAAGACCTACCACACCCAGCCCTTTCCGTTTCTGTTCTTCTTTTCAGGCAGAGGTGCTAGGCCAGATCCTTAGCTGGTGTAAAGGTAGCTGTGAAACATCTGTCTGTCTTACCCAGGCTCATTCCCCCAGTGTTTCCTTCCTATGTAGAAGCCACATCATCCCTCCCATCATAACAAACAATTTAATTATCTGACTCCACATTATATCTTTCTCTTGCACCCTGGGTTGCGGCCTTTGATATCCATGACACAGACTCTCCTGACAGGTCCTCTCCTTCAGCACCCTTCAGCTGTGTGAGTGGAGCAGCGTACTGTGGTGTTCCACTAGGGGAGGTTGACTCCTCTGCAACACTGGAGCCTCCTTTGCTAACTGCTCACCTATCCTCAACTGTTTTGAGATCTTGGAGGTGTTTTTATCTTTCCTCCTCTATTTTCCCTCTAGTCCAAATGTCAGATGCAGAGGGGTCTCTGCCCCAGGCTCTGATCTGATGACTTGGAGCTGTTGTGACCTGGCTGGCTGTCAGTGCCCACTGCATTACTCTTAGCAGCAGCAGCTCCACAAAGCTACAGTAAGCGCTACTGCTGCTGACATCACAGGTGTCTGCCCCCAAGGGCTTCCCATCCTTACAGGAATTCCTGCTGAGGTAGGTGGCAGTAACTGGGATGGATGATTCCATTCTTGGCAAGGTAAATCCTATGGCCACACTGGTACATGGGTGTGTGTACATGTCCTGTCAACATTTGTGAAAGTTGTAAATAGGGCATATTGATAGAGGAAGGAAAAAAGGAACCAGCGTCGCATTTTAGCTCACTTGCAAGCCATGTGTCTGGCAGAGCACTGGGGAGGGGCAGCTGAGAACAAAGCAACCAAAACACTGATAAAATACAGCTTCCAGGGCAGTTTGGCTCTGCCCATGTACAACTGGCACCTTCTCCCTAAAGAAAGCTCCTATTATGGCACTATCTGTGTAATGCAGTGAGGACAATATGCTTTGTTTGTGGCCCCTGCAATGCACACAGTGAAGCAGGACACAGCTGTTTTCTATCTCTTGCTTTGCCTCATCAGTGCAATTATTCACTAAGCTCCTATCAGCTACACCTGTGCAAACCCACAATGACAAGGAACTGCACAGATGTCACTGTGGCCTAATTTAGCATTTAGCCTCTGAAAGCTTTATTGCAGGTGAGACTGCACTGGGAGGGAAGCCCCGGTATGACTCAGAGTTGAGGTTACTTTGCAGGGAAGAAATCACTAAGCCCCCCCCCCCCCCCCGACCTTCACTGTGATAAGAAATCATTGAGGGACAATAAATGTGATCCTATTTAACAGGGCTGCTTTTCAGAGCAGACCCACCCTTTTGCAATGATACTTGTTGTAGTTGCAGCATGCTAATACTATCTGTTCTTGTGAGTGCCTGTCTTTGGCCCAGCTGAGATATTTTTGTCCTTTGATGGGTAATAGTAGAATTCTAGGAAGTGGAGACTCTTAGAGAAACTGGGTTGGTTATTCCTAGCTCTGCTACTGACTTCTGGCACAGAATGGGCAACTCATTTTAACTCTACGCCTCATTTTGTTCCTCTGTAAAAGGCGATTAATAATACTTAACTGTCTCACAGGAGTATCTTAGTGATTAATATTTATAAAGCACTTTGAGATCCTTAGTTTAAGTGCAAAAATGATTTTTTTAACTCCTAGTCCTCTTGATCCATAGTTCACAAACTCAAAGCTTGTTCATTTGTTGCTATGCCACACTTGTGTGCATATTGTTGGAGCACACAGTAATGCAGAAAGCTTGGGAGTTGTGTGAGTGTATGCAATGATGTAAGAGAGGTAGGCTGGCACAGCAAGCAGTACCTTGCAGAATGCAACAGAACCAAAGAGCTGTAGGTATTAATCTGTTTTTGCAACAAAACCTCCTTCTTGTTTACACTTTCCTTGACACATAGCTAATATTTTGAGGGTAAGGGCTTCATGATACTATATTCCCTCCTCCCAGAAAGTTCTCTTTCCATAAACACAAAACCCTTGCAATAGGTAAGGAATATAGGCAGTTTCTCAACATACAACACCAAAGTGTTCTGAATAGAGAACTGCATCCATTTGAAGTGCCTTACTAAGGGTGAAGTTTAGCAGGGAAATGAACAGAACAGATAAGTGAGTCAAATAGGAGAAGGACTCTCAGAGAATGTAGTTTTCTTTCCAGTTTTATCTGAAACCTAATGATCTGGGGTCCTGTAACGATCTGGGGTCTAGTCACAGAAATACAGAGGGGTTTCTGACATTACCTTTTCTCCTTCCTAGCAATGGGGAAGCTGACACATTAACATCAGAGACCATATCTGTATGATTTGCTGTTAAGGGGTGCCAGCAGAGGGTTAAGCTAAAGAGCAGAGCTTCCAAAGGGGCTGAAGAGGGTGTTTCATCCCATTGGGGAATGGCTGACAAAAGAAGTAAGGAGTTGCTTTCAGAGGATAAAAATCTCTGCTATTGTTACAGGGATGGGTTAATTCTTCCAGTTAGCTCCGGAGGTTGTTTGTGATCACACTAGCTGTGCTACCTGCTTGATTAAAAGGGACACTGCTCAACCTGTATAAAACTTCATAGTCAAACAGTTTGTCTTGCTAGCATTTGTTACAGTCACATCTGCAATCAGTTAGCATTGCACTTAGAGTCTCTGCATGCTGGGTGCTTCCTCCTCCTTGGAGGAGCTCAATGGGTCAAGCTAAGAATAGAGTCTTTCTGCCTCACCTAGAATTTGCTGTGCTGGGCTTGAGAAAGTACAATCAGCACAGTGAGGGAGGAAGGAAATGTACAGAAAAAGTTGTTGATACCTCCCACTCCCCATCCCACCTTCCATAAAACATAATTCCTGAGTAGTGAGAACAGAGTTTTATTAACTTTTCATCCCTTTTTGTTTTGCATCCCTCACTAGTATTTATATGGGCCACAGCTGGTTGCAGTTTCAGGGGATACTCTTGTCCAGTGGGGGTGCCTGAGTGGAAAAGAAGGGAAGAAGATTATGTGGATTTATGAGTAGTTTCTGGGACTTTAAGCTATTTAGATGGTATATGATCAGAGTCAGAGAGGGTAAAATATTCCAGATCACTCAGAAATGACCTACCCAGGAAGCTCCTGGTATGATACTTCCCCACTGATTATCCTTGAACTGAATGAGGATTACTATGATGCAACAAACAGTTGGAGAAAGTGGGGTGAATTACAACATCCCTGGAATAAGAACTCACTTTACCAGAAAAAGGGCATTTCCAAGGGATATAGGAACCTAATTTTGTGCTTGGTGGCTTCTTCTTTAGTTCTTGTACAGATGTATGATTTGTTGTGCAAAATGAAAACAAGTTTTCACGTGCAGCTGGAAACCGCAGGTGGCATAAATCAGGCAGCTACACTTCCTTTGTGGTGACAGCAATATGTGTCAGCATGCACTGCTCTCCCCACACACATCAGTGTATGTAACCTCAGGAGCTGTGAGATAGGTGCCTACACAGTCTGCAAGCGCCTGTGCAGCTTTCTGTGTATCCCAGCCAAAAAACATGTCAAGACAGGAGCCAATAAAGGAGGCCATGTGTAAACTGAGTGCACCTTAGATTCCCATGGCTCCTTCCCTCACAGCAGAGGTCACTGGCAACACAGCTACAGGTATGAAGGAGCCTCAGCACTGCCCTGAGATCTCCAGCCCTTCCTTCTCTTGATGCTCAGTTTCATTCAGTAGCTTTGACAGCTCCCTTTTATTTGTATTAAAGCTACACGATCAATCACTGGCGGTCTGATTCCTTCAGTTCAGCAATCAGCCCCCAGTGACAGCCTCACCCTGTGTTCCCATAGCCAGCAGGCAGCCTCTCCCTGAGCTTGTTATGACCTGTTGCCTTGTGTTTGTGATTTTGCTGGGGAGGCAGGGCTGCCATTACTGTCAGTACATGATTGGCAAAGGTCCCCTCGCTACATGGCAGGCAGTTTTGCTCTGGAACAGAGTGAATGAAAATCTTTTCAATTCCCCTTAAAGACAATCATCAGAGGCATTTCTTTATTTACTGGTGAGACTTAATAGTGACAGGTGCTTGGCCGGAGCTACACTGTAATGAAGACCCAGCTGGAAGAACCAAGCAAAATAAAAATGATGTGGTGTTAGCAGTCTCAATCCTTAGAGAAGCAGAGCTCCTCTGTAGTTAGTGGGTGATTGGCTTGCACGAACTGCTGGATTAGGCCCATTCTTGGTGCTAACCAGAGCTAAGGAGGAGGTGGAATTGCTTTGCAACACCCAGAGCTTTGGCAAGATGGTAGGCAGGGTTTGCTGGGCCCCACTCATCCCTAAAGCCTGAGGTACAGCAGGCTGCCTTCTGAAGCAGAGCATGAAGGCCAGAGATACAGACTTGTCAAAGCAGTCACCTGAGATGCAGCACCTGGCCATTTGACTGTCACTGCTGCTGACCACCAATGTTTTTAATGATTTAGCTTTTGAGTTGAAAAGGTCACTGGTGCTGGACACAGAGCCCTGGGGACACACCAGTGTGCAGTAAAAAGCCAAGCTTCCCAAAACTGCCAGCTCAGCTTACGTCAATGCTCCTACCAACCCTCCTCCAGACACCATGGGTCTGACTTGTCCATGCCTGGCGCCCTGGGCACTGAGTATTGGCAGCAGTGCAAAGTGGGTGTAGAATACTACCCACTGCAGAAGTGTATCCACTTTGCACTTGCTTTGCCCAGATATAAATGACTTCACCACATGCAACAGCACACTGGGTCCAATGGTGTGAGGGTGTGCCAGGATCCCCAAAGGACCAGGACTGTGAACTCTGCAGAGCTTCCCAATCTGACCTCCTTCTTCTGACAGCCTCGCAGCAGAACCACACCAGTCCTGCAATGGGATTGGGGGCTGGGATTAGCCCCTTTGGGGTTCATGGCCTAATTGGGCTGCATTAGGAGAAGTGACTTAATAGCGAAGGGCTGCTGGTGCCATTTCCAGCCCCACCCACCCACGCCTTGTAAAATGATGGCGTGAAAGAACTTTAGCATCAGGAGCAGAGCTATCGCTATAGTGCGAGGTGTTTGGATCCTTTGTGCTTCAGCATCGTCCTTTTGGGCCACTGTCTGGTTTTTGGAAGTAGTTGGTGACTCCTCATATTTTTCACGGTGGTGGCTTATCATTTGCATGTTGTGACAACTAAGATCCAGCCCTTTCCATAACTGCAAAGTCTTATCTTCTTTCAGTTTTACTAAAGAGGCTCACAGCATAACTGCTGGGAGGACAAGTGAAAATCATAGCTTGTATATGTGCTGTTCAGCTATTGAGTTTTGAGTCATGTTACAGAACCAAGGTGTTTTGGGGAGTTTATATGTTTGCTTAAACCTGCAGAGCCCTTCTCATTCATATGATTCCATAATTATTGACCCTGAAATAGCATCCTGGTGCCATAATTATAGATAGTAGTGACCACATTTCCTTTCCCCTACTTTGGACAGCAGAATGCTTAGTAAGCTACGAAGATGGGTTCCTCTAACACCCACAAGTGTAATGAGAAGAGGCACAGAAAATATCTTTCCAATTCCAAGGTCATAAATATTAGAGATGGTTCAGTGTCTTGCTATCTGTGAGCCAGATGCTCAGCATTGACTTCCAATATGCTGATTTACACCAGTAAGATGCCTAGCCCATGGTGTTGAGGCGTATGTGTACTTAAGAGAAGGGATGATTTAAAATATTCCTTGTGACCGCAGATATTGCTCCATCCATTAAGCAGGAATTCTGAAACACTGACACTCATCTTTCTCACATGAAATAATATATTTTAAAACTAAACAATATCAAGTGCAGGTGGCTAGCATCCACTGTGAAGCAAAATAGCTAATTTTAAGTTATTGACAATGTCTATTACCTGGAATAAAGGGACCATTTTTGTTTTCACATAAAGCTTTAACAGAAATTAAAGCTATTTCCTTCTCTTCTCCAACATACACACAAAAACAGCAGTTCTAGAGAGAGGGCACTTTCAAACCATGCTCTCAGGATTTGAGTAACCCCATTCACTTTGAAGGAGTTACTCTGAATTTACATTGCTGCAACTTAGTGCAGACAATAGCCCCATTAGCTATAAACTGGCTCCCTGTGTTCCTCAAATGCATTGTTATACAATTCGAATATTCTTCTTTACTAACTAGGGTTATTTGTTTAAAGACAAAAATCTCATCTGATTATCACATGGAGCAGTAGTTTAGTACTTTATCGCTCTTTGGGGACAAAATTTGCGTGTCATTTCACATTTTATTGTCTTTTATTGGCTGCAGGATTGTTAAAAGGGAATGAGGTATATTTATCATGTGCACGGGAAATGTACCAGGATAATTGTGACTAGTTATAGCTAGAAGGGGAAGGTGGCAAGGGAGTGAAATCTGTTGGGGAATAAATGATTCTTTTAAAAATGAGAGAAAAACAAAGGAAGATGAAAAGAAGATAAAACCTATCAATCGGAGCTAGAATACCAACATAAACACTTGGCATCCTCAATTAATTCAACCATTCTATGTGTCATAGCAAAATACTCATACAAATAGCATAAATGTTTCTTGGAGATGTAAGGTACTGACTTCTCCTCCAGTCTGATGGTGTTAGATCACCTGAGACAGTGGATAGTTATTTCATAATTTCTACCATATGAGATTCAAGGACCAATTACCAGGGTGCTGTCTGAAACCCACGCAGAGGAAAGGCAGTAAGTACAGGTGTTATACAATGAAGTATCTGGTTTGAATACATGGAAACAGTAGCAGAGAATCATTGAACTAGGAAGGGGCCATGAGAGGTTAAGTCCAGTCTCCTGCACTCATGGCAGGACCAAGTACCCTCTTAAACCATCCCTGACAGGTGTTTGGCAAACGTGCTTTTAAAAATTTCCAATAATGAAGATTCCAAAACCTACATAGGGAACTTATTCCAGTGGTTAATCACCCTGACAGAAAGGAATTTTTTCCTAATGTCCAACCTGAACCTCTCTTGCTGTAATTTAAGCCCATTGCTTCTTGTCCTGTCATTAGCAGTTAAGGAGAATATTTTTTCTCCTTCCTCCTTGTAACAACCTTTTAGGTAGTGGAAAACTGTTATCATGTCCTCTCTCAGCCTCCTCTTTTCCACACTAAACAAACTCAGTTCTTTCAATCTTTCTTCATAAGTTAAGTGTTCCAAACTTTTAATAATTTGTTTCATTCTTCTCTGGACTTTCTCCAGTTCCTCCACATTTTTCCTGAAATGGGCACCCAGCACTGGACACAGTGCTCCAGATGAGACCTAGCCAGGGTAGAGTAAAGTGGAATGTCTTACTTACAGTACTCCCAGAATGGTGTTTGGGTTTTTTTGCAACAGCATTACATTGTTGACTCATATTTGCCTTATGGTCCACTGTGACATCCAGATCCTTTCCACATTACTCCTTCCTAGGCAGTCATTGCCCTTTTTGTGTATGTGCAATGGATTGTTCTTTCCTAAGTAGAGTACTTTGCATATGTCTTTATTAAATTTCATTCTGTTTACCTCAGACCATTTCACCAACTTGTCCAAATCATTTTGAAATGTGATCCTATCCTCCAAAGCACTTTCAGCACATCTCCAGATTGGTATCATTGGCAAACTTTATAAGTGTACTCTGTATGTCATCATCTAAATCACTGATGAAAATATGGAACAACACCAGACCCAGAACCAAACCCTGCTGTACCTTGTTCGTTATGGCCTTCCAACATGACAGTCAACCATTGATAATTACTCTCTGGGAGTGGTTATCTGACCAGTTTTCATCCATCTTATAGTAGCTCTATCCATGCTGCACTTCCCTAATTTGTTAATGAGAAGGTGATGCAAGACCATATCAAAAGCCTAACTAAAGTTTAGATACACCACATCTACCTCTTCCCCTCTATCCACAAGGCTTGTGACCCCATCATAGAGAGCTATCAGGTTGGTTTGATGCAATTTTTTCTTGACTAATCCATGCTGACTATAACTTAACACCCTATTCCCTTTTAGATGTTCACTAATGGATCTTTTAATTATTTGCTTCATTATTTTTCCAGCTACAGAGGTTAAACTGACTGGACTATAATTCCATTGGTTGCCCTTTTTTCCCTTTTTATAGATGGGCACTATCCTTGCTCTTTTCAGTCCTCTGGAACCTCTCCAGTCTTCCATAATTTTTCAAAGATAATAGCCTATGCCTCAGATATCTCCTGAGTCAGCTCCTGGAGTATTCTAGGACAGTGTTTCCCAGCCAGTGTGCTGTGGCAAACAGGTGTGCCCTCAGGCCTTAGCAGGTATGCCACAGAATTTATTTGTAAAAGTACTCCAAAAGTTCTGAATTGTCTCATAAATATTCATGAAGTTATTTGGACAATATGTGGTGGTGTGCCTCAAAATAATTAAAGGTATCAAGGTGTGCCACAGCAGAGAAAAGGATGGGAACCACTGTTCTAGGGTGCATATCATCAGGCCCCAATGACTTGAAGACATCAGACTTGTCCAGGTAAATTTTAACTTGTTCTTTCCCTATTTTAGCTTCTGATTCTATCCCATTTTTACTTCCCTCCCCTACATCAGGCATCCAATCACCACCAACCTTCTTGGTAAAGACCAAAACAAAGAAATCATTTAGTTCCCCTGCCATTTCCACATTTTTCTCTTACTATTTTTCCCTCTTTGTTGAGTAACAGCCCTATGCTGCCCTTGCTCTTTCTCTTGTTTCTAATGTATTTTAATTTTTTTTTGTTACCCTTTATGCCTTCAGCTATTTTCATCTCAGTTTGTGCCTTGGCCTTTCTGATTTTTCCCGTACATGATTGTGATATTTGTTTATAGTCATCCTTTGTGACTTGTCCTAGTTTCCCCTTTTTTTTTAGGACTCTTTCTTTATTTTTAAATATTTGAAAATCTCTTGGTTAAGCCACGGTGCTCTCTTGACATACTTCTATCCTTCCTATGCACTGGAATAGTTTGTTCTTGTGCCCTTAATACTGTCTCTTTGAAAAGCTGGCAACTGTTTTCAGTTGTTTTTCTTTTAGACATGATTTCCATGGGATATTACCTACCAACTCCCCGAGTTTGCTAAAGTCTGCCTTCTTGAAATCCATTTTCTTTATTTTTGTAATCTCTTTCCTACCATTCCTTAGAATCATGAACTCTACCATTTCACGAACACTTTCAACTAAGGTACCTTCCACTTTCAAATTCTTAACCAGTTCCTCTCTGTTTGTCAAAATCAAGTCCAGAACGTCCTTTCCCTGACTAGCTTTCTCCACTTTTTGATATTAAAAATTGTCTCCAATACATTCCAAGAAGTTGTTGGTAGTCTGTGCCTTGTAGTATTATTTTCCCAGCTGATATCTGGTTAGCTGAAGTCCCCCATCACCACCAAGTCTTGTGATTTGAATGATTTTTTAAATTGTTGAAAAAATGCCTCATGATGCATTGTTTCTTTTTGTAGATTTTCTAATGTTTTTGCTTGCAGGCTGGTATCTTTTTAAGGAAGCAGGCCCAGCAGCAGTCAGTCTGCAAAGAGCCAACATACAACAATGTGGGATGAGTTGTGGTTCTTTCTGCTTTATTGAACAGCCTGCTTTGTCCCTCCCTGTTTTTAGGATTTTGTGCACTAGGGTTTGTAATTCTAAGAAGTCATGAAAGGTTACATTGCACCCTTCCAGCTAGGGCATTTCATGTTTTTATCTATCTTCTCCATTTCTCTGTGAACATAATATTTACCCATAATTTAGCTGGTTCATGTGCCTTGTGCTAGTTCTTTGCATAGGATACATTTCAGTCTTACTGATATTGTCATTTGCTGTTAAATGTATGGCACAGAGTACATTACATTTTCCCAGATGTTTTCATTTGCCTGGTACATCTTGGAGAGGACTTTGTTATGGCTTGATCCTTCAAAGTAAATGACAGAGCAGTTAACAGTGAATTCACTGACAAATCAGCTAATTTCCTATGTTTACCAAGATTTGACTGACCAAGATAACCCAGTGAGATTAAATGTTATCTTTGAGAATTATATTTTCTTCTTTGTAAGATGCTATAAACTTTACAATTATTGATGTCCCTCAAATAATTTCTCTTCAATTTTCATTTAAAACCTCAAAATTATAATGGCTCTTAGAAACAACTCTCTGTTTAATCTGACAAATCCTTGCTCACCAGAAAACATTTAATCAGAATCATGTAAGTATATAAGTAACTTTATCCTTAGCAGATATTCTATTTCATATTTAATATGAAGCTGAATATGATTTTAAAACTATCCTGCTCAGTGGTGATTGAAGTGGCCAAAGAAATATCTTCCATCCATCTGAGTAATAGCAGTATTCCCCAAGCAGCCATTTCCCTACTCAAGAAGATGCTGGAACGTCTTTGAATAAGGATATCTTACCAATGCAATCAATAACACCCAGTAGCTTTGGCAGCTGATTATGATAATATATTTCAGACTTAATTTTAAGAGGAAGCTCTAGTACAGAACATAAGTTTGGAAGGGAAATAGTTTTGTACTTCTATAGCATATTTTAACCCATGATCTCATTACCTCTTTAAACATTACCTATTCTTCACAACAACTATGTGTAGTAAGCAGCTATGAGTCTTATTAAAGTAGCTTATTAAAGTAAGTGATCTGCATATTACAAACATGAAGCTAACAAGAAGTAGAAATGCAAATTCTAGGTAGTATTACTGTTTAGAAGCACTTACGAGAAGGGTTTAACTTTCATGGGGCAGCAAAATAGCCCTAAGATGTGGGCATTCCACAGACATTTTGTCACTCTATCAGTGCAGATGAATATGGCTGCGGAAACAGCCATTCTTAGTCCAAAAAAAGAATCAATTCAGGGAAATGCTGTTCAGATACAATTCTGAAGCTGGGAACAACTGTTTTACATAAGTAGAGAGACAAAGATTTCTATTCAAATTCCTCTAGCAGCATATGAATAACATGTAGCTATTTAGTTCTGTTCTCAATGGTTGCCAATAACAACCAAGTTTTGCAAAATATAAAAAAGGGTTTGTGGGTTGGTTTTGATTGGGGTTTTTAGGCTTCTCAAGTCCAGTTCCCATTTTGAAGTCACATGTAAAGCAGCAACATGGGTATGGGAACAATATGCCTCATAGATTTGTATTTTTTTTGATGAAGTCTGCAGTGGCCAAGCTCAGCAGCTGAAGAAGAGGAGAGAAGGTGAGAGGTGGTACTCTCATTGTAGCCAACAGAGAAATGATAATGCAGTAAAATACATACAAAAGGAATCAGAAGGGAAACTGAGCAAGGGTGAGCATGAGGCATATTATTTTCTGACATGTAATATGATCATTCTTCCCCTACCCTTCCTGTCTAGCTTGATCAGAATTGATAGGCCTACGATAATGAACATCTATCATATATGGGGATACGATGCTTGATAGCCTTCTGGGAGTGGCCAGGAGTTTGGGAATCTGATCTCAGTTGTTAGAGTATCACATGCCCCAGCTCCCCTTTGTGAACAGCAAGAAACTTAAGGCCCAAGATTTGTGAACATGAGTAGCTGACTCAACACAAATGTCACCTCTGTGACACTGCTTGCTTTAGGTCTCATTCCATTTTTGTCAGTTTTGGGGGAGAGAACAAATACATCTGGTCATTGTTCTCAGCTTAGCTGTCACGTGAAAGCAAGAGACCTGCATTTTTATTCACAGTTGTCTGTCATCAGGTCTCAGCAAACCAGTATTGATTGCTACATTGATTTACAATGAGTTAAGTACAATCAGTCTCTGTTGCAATGCTTCCACTGCACTGGCACAAATATCTCCAAGTTCCCATTGGGAATGGAGGAATAGGCTTGTAGCTACTCTCTTCTATCTGGGTTCTTATAGGGCACTCATCTCCATGGTATCTGGCTAACACATGGGACTCAAAATCAGAACATTTGGCTTTCCGGTAGTGACATTATTGTTGACTTGCTACATCACAGTTGCTAGCTCACTTAACATTATTGACCCAGTGCCCAATTACATGCCTCATTTCCATTAATTTCAGTGACAGTGAGGTTCCTAAATATCCTTGAGCACAAAGATCCAGGTACTCAGTCTGTGAAGGTAAGATAATTATAAACATCTTCTTCATGATGGCTTTCAAAGTCTTCATTCCTTTCATGATTATAAAGAGCATTGTGAGGAGAGGCATGACTAGATATGTACAAAATATTATTACAAGGCGTAACACTGAAGCCTTTGTTCAGGACTGACTCAATGTTTAATTATATGCAAAAATTCAGGTAGTATCTGAGATGTTTTTGCTTGCATATGAAGAAGGGCCTCAGATTTTGGCTCATTATTTTAATGAAATCAGGCTGAGGCCACAATTATTTTAAAATTAATTAATACAAACTCTTGTCTTCAGGATATGGGAACAAATTGTGGACTGAAGGTGGTGTGCTTTCACTCTCCACCCAGTTTCAAAAGCTTTGCTCAGTGCCCAGAGTACTCAAACAGCTTGTAGGATGGAAGAAGGAGAGATGTGTTTGGAAGTTCCATTAATAAAGCATCTAGGAGTTCAGCTATTTCTCCAAAGCTGAAGACACTGAAGATGGAAAGTTGGCCTAGAAATCAGGACGGAAAGGGTGCGCTAAACAGACTACCTCACAAGATTTCCAGAGTCTGTGGTTTTTGGTCATTTTAATAGCTTGTCCCACAAAATATCTTTTTGTAGTCCTGACCAGAATCCAAAACAGCAGCTGCCAGATGTTTACAGATACCTTTGGGGGCAAAAAAAAAAAAAACCCACCTCTTTGTTCTTTTAAGCCTCAAGTCAGGTTTCTAAGATTGGTTTCAAACCTGAAGATAAGCTTCAGGTTGGATTCTTATTTTATTCAGACTGGTTCACCCAATCATACTGTAGACAATGAACAAACTAATGTCACAGCTGAGTAAAGAACTTGTCCAGGTTCCAGGACACTCATTACAACAGAAATGTAAATGAAGACATCAGGCCACAGACAAAGCTCTCTGCACAGTTCCAACAGATGGAGAAATATGCATATTCTACCTCCCTATCCCTTTGACTCCAAACATTAATAATTCAAATTAGTGCATCATTATATTGACTAGGAGAGGGAAGCCTATGTATACTTAGTAAGCAGTGCCATTTTTTTTCAAAATTTTATCATGGCAACAGCCTTCTTTCCTTTTTCCCAGGTGTCAGAGTGGAATGATTTTAAGCCAGTAGAAACTTCCATAAATCAGTACTCTGATCATAAAATAATATTTGGTTTTTATTTTATTGGTATATTTTCCATCATTCTGCCTGCAGTTTATAAAGAAAAATGTGGGGTTAGTGTGATAGGAGGAAATGATGAGGTGATGCAGCACGCTACTTATGTAGTTGAGTATAGAAGGCAACACATGTAATCAGAATAATTGTAAAACATTGTAAGTTTAAGGAAACAATTAAGCTAAAGTTTGTTTGATTACAGATGATGGCAAAATCATAATATGCCACTCACATTAAAGGAAACTATTGACTACAGGTAAAGCAAACTCTGGTCATGATGTACACGTATCTTCAAGCAGAAGGAAATTCATGATTCCTAAACATCTACTTCATGGTGGTTTAAAAAAAACAACCAAACAAAATCTTGTCCTTGCAAACTTTCGCATACCACATTGAAATACAATTGTTAAGCAGTATCCACCAGGATGACATCACACCATCAATCATTGCTACCTGACTGATGTTGGAATGTCACTATTTTCTGGAGTTGGTATTTCTAGGAGTGACATAACATTGTGATGGCTGGTTGGGGTACATGATGCTTGTAGGTATCGTGGGTCACCTGATATTAAATTACATGAACCATTTGCTACTGGGACTAATAAGATTGACCCAAAATAACAGCCATGGCTCAGCAAATATACTGAACTATATACACCAGTTATAATCAAACTAAGTCAGGCTTGGATTTTGTATTAAATAGGGGACTGGATAGTATGTCCGAGGGAAAGATAATCAAACAAGATGTGGACATAAGGAAGAAAACTACCCTGTGCCCAGGTCAGGACAAGACCTAAGCAACACTTAAACCCTCTTTAGAGCTCTCTGCACAAGGGTGAATTTCACCATTTTATTTCATTTGTGCATTCCATGAGACAACTTCAGTCCTCTGAGTTGCACTTCAAACACATTATTTGTTTACAGAGAGGGTGCTGGGAATGGCTGCAGAGATGTTGCTGCTCTGAAGAATTTAAACTGGGAAAATGGTTAAAGTAGTTAGACTGGTTCCACTGAAACTAGGATTGAGTGCACACTATGGAAACTAAATTGCCCCTGTGCTCCCAGAGGTCGGTCCTTCTACATACATATACTGCTTCCCTCTTCTATTTCAGGCACCTCCAGATCAGGATGGAGAGATAGCAGCTGGGTATGGAGAAGCTTGCATTGCCACCCTGTGCCTTGTATCAGTTCTGTAGATACATAAAGGGATAATCACTATAGAAACCATAAATGCATCAAGCTTTGCAAGCCTAATAGTTCACACCATGTGGGGGATCTATTCTTATCTGTGTGCGTGGGGGGATGTTTGTAGTTCCCAGTGGGGTTAAAGGGAGTTACACATGCAATTCTACTGCCACATTGAGAGGAAAATGGACCCCTGAGTCCTTCATTCAAACAAGTTTAAGCTAAAGGAGTACAGAATAAATAAATGGGGATGTGTCTAAATCAAGTTGAGTTTTCTTCTGCTAACTTAGGAAAGGTAGACATGTTCCAGAACATCACCTTTATCTTCCCAGTTTGTGTGGTTTGGACAAATTTCAATGGAGGATGTAGTATGAGCTTAAATTAAGTATGCAGAGACAGCATCATTTGCAGCCATAAGAAAAACAGACCTTGGCAATTACTAGTTGACGTTCAGGAAGAAAGAGATCAATAGTCTTTGCCAAGTGTCAGCAGGAGATGAGCTAATAAGGCAGAAGACACACCAGACATTTTCTTAATCACTGAGTTCCCAATTTTACCACCTCAGTTGGATAAGAGTCTATAGGAAGAAGTGAACATTAAATGGCTTGCAAGAACTAAGAGCTAATTTTGAGTTCAACTCTCTCTGCATTTGGGTACAGCATTTCTGGTGAGAATGAGAAATTAACATTTTACTGTCTCCTACAGTATATAAGGAAAGTAATAAGGTGTGCTAATATAACCTTTCTTAGTAGGCAGCACTTTTATTACTCAGTCTTTCCATTGCCTCCCACTGGTTGCTGTAGTTATAAAACCGCAAGATATGAAATCAACATAATCAAGGCACCAAGTACGTAGAATGCTACAGGAATATAGAACCAGATCCTCAAGTGCTATAAGCTGACGTAGCTCCACTGACTTCAAGCTGAGAATCTGGGCCAGGATGTTAATCATCATTTTCAGCTTTAAGGAAGCAATGAAATTCTGGTGACAAGGATTGTAATGGAACCAGGAGAATGTCTAGTAAAGATATTTTCTCCTGGCAATGGCTGTAATGAAACTGATGGTATAAATATCCACTCTGTAACACATGAAATTATAACCATAAATTGTGTTTCCCTTCAGTTCACGGACATTCACCAGCCAGGATATGCCATTAGAGGTAAGACAAGGACAATTTCAGATTACAGTTCTGAAGTTTGGCAATTGTGCAGTATGCACAGCACAGACCAGAAAAGTTTGCTTGGTGTTTTGTGAAAAAGGGGATGTTTTTTATGGCATTGCTCTACATTTTATATCCTTATCCTACGTATCTCAGCATAGGCTTTATCCCCAGATGAAAATGGCATCAGCTGAAGAACAATCCATAATAGGGCTACAGAACTTTCTCCCACTTCTCTTTTCCATCTTGGGAACTACATTTCTTCTTCATAAAGATGATGACTGTAATTTTTGCTAACATCTAGCCAAAATGGCAAGCACCTTTAGTGTTCAAAATGAGACCTACAAAAGACTCCAGTGATGTACACAGGCCTTGCATTGACCCTCAGCACTGGCTCCAATTTCACCTAGACAACCCAAGGAAACTACTCCTTCAGTGACAATGACATATTGGTTGTCACAAAATTCATCATTACAGCTACAGTCTGCCACACTAGTGCTTCCCAGGAGGTGCTGTCAGTTATAAGCTTTGGGGAGATATTGGGATGGGATGTGAAACTGTGTAGTTCAGAAGATTGTTAATGGAATGTGAAGTATTCTGCTTGTATCAATAGGTTCAAGACGAAAAGTCAAACCTGTTTTAAAGTGTTGTCATCTGAACAATATTTGTTGGTCTTTGGAAAATTAATTGGTGACCATGATTCAGATTTTAAAGTACAGTTGTGATATTTTTTTTTCTGATTTAGACACCTAACAATTTGATTATAGAGCTGGTGATGAAGTAACGTTTTGAATGGACATTGAAACATCATCCTTTCAGTCCTAAATGATGTCACTCCAGATCAGATTGGAAGCATGTTGGTAGGGCAACTTTTGGAAGTTTACAATTGTAGTGTAAATCCTGCACCTTATATTAGCACAAAATGCATATGAAATAGCTGGTGGTCTCTGAACATATTAACATCAAATTATTAAAAATGAACATCCAAACTCTGCCTTTACATCAATGTTACTCAGAAGATAATTTGATGCCTAATTATTACACATAGGAAAACTTGCTTAAATGAATCTGAGCACTGGAGCAAGAGGTTCTTTTAAAAAGTTGTTTCTTTATCTCCATTTTCCAGTTACATCCTTTGTGTGTTCCCTGGTGTACAAACTCATTTTGTTTTCTTGTGAAAACATGTTGCTCCAGGTTTTATCGACTCCTGGTGCTGGTCTATTAAATATGTTTTGTACCTGTTTATGGAACTGTTTTGCTTAAACTACCCATTTGCTTTTAGTACCCCAAATTTTAATTCTCTTGTCATGTTATTTTCATGTTTTTCATTACTTTGGAGTGGTTATTTTGACCAATTTGACCACTACACACTGTAATCACAAGAAAAAAAGATTCTGTTATGTCTCCTAGAATGTTTTGTACTTCTTACAAGTATTTTTGAACAAATGACTGAGGAAAAGAGGTAAGCTCTGCATATGATTATAAGATAGATAGAAGGCATTATAAATATGTGACTGCAGTTAGTATTGATGGACCACCAGACACTGGTTCATTTCATTTTCAGTTAGAAATGCATTGTGTGTTTGCACTCCCAAGCTGTGATACTGCTGAAAAACTCTCATGAGGTTTCCCAGCTGCCTGGGGCTGTGTTGATGTTTGTTTTCAGGTGTTTAGAATTTCATTTTTAGGTACATCATGAAACTATGAAATGCATTCCACTCAGCTGAGGATTAGTAGTCTGGATAGCTTGGCTCTACCCCTCATGCTGGCACAGACTTGCTGTAGATCAGAAGTCTCAAACTCAAATCACCACAAAAACTGCATGAGGACTAGTAAAGGGCTGCATGAGGACTAGTATGTTAACCTGAGGGCTGCACCACTGAAACCTTTTCATACAATGATATTGCAAATATCAGTAATGATAGTGTCATTGCGAGCTTCAGAAACAGCTTTAGAGGCTGCATGAGTCCAGGGGGGCCACATGTTTAAGACCCCTGCTGTAGATGGAGCAAGCTGGATCATTTCTCTATACCTCATCCTGTATAACAAGAACTCTTACACACACTGACCCTCACATGCGCTTTTTAAGAGGTAGGTAGGTATGACTTTATCCATGTCATAGTCTGGTAAATTGAGACACAAAAGATTATGGGTTTGATTCTGCCATTCTTATATATAATGGTTTAAGTGAAGCCACTCTATTCCTGAAGCAAGATACTGCACAGTGCAAGTAAAAGTGGCAAAATCTGCTCCTGAGTGATTTGCCTCAGGTTAATGGTAATTTGCCCCATGTTAATCCATGTGGCAAAATTGGACTTTAACTCTGAAGCCAAAGAACAATGGAAATTGCACTTTACCTCCTGTATGCCTCACTTCAGCAGAACACTTAAACCCATACCTAACTCCAAGCACAGAAGTAGTATCAATAAAGTCATGAGCTTACAATAAGGTACATATTTAAGCACCTTGCCGTCAGGGCCATAAGTAGTACTAAGTGGCTGCTGGTAAAATTCCGAAGGATTTACTAATACTATTTGCATAAAGATATGATTTTGTAATGATGCTTTTCATAGATTTTTTACCTTCTTTACTGGATTTTCTTCTGTATAAAGTACAATGCAAAAAAAAACCTGTATCTGAAACCTCCTTGTTCCTATTCAACAGCCCAATTTTTCTTGTTCTTGCAAACAGGGATCTTTTTCCATGCTATGCTATATATTGATATAACCATGCCCAATGTCATGTTCTATATCTAATAGAAGCCAATTTCCATGTGAGAATACCATCCTCTCCTCACTCCCAACAAAATAAAATTTTAAATTTGCTGTCAACCACAGTTAAACAAAACTATGACTGGAACTGTTTTATAACCAGTTACACTTTTTTCCAGGAGAATTAATGAAAGTGGTGATACTAAACATGGTTCTGCTGTTTGTAGCCTTGTCTTCTAACATGGCAGTCACACCACCTAGAAGGGAACCTGACACCAGGAAGTCTTGGCCTTTTTAGAATCTGGATCAAAATGAATCTAGCCAACAATTCTTCCAGCTAGGGTGAGGTCACTGAACTTTGACAGACACAACTGTTCCCCTGTGGATTGAATGAGGAAAGAAACATATGTACATCCATTTCTGATGGGGGACAGTTAGCAGATGGGCAGCCTTTCCTGTTTTGGCAGAGGCTGCTGTTTCATAAAACATTGAAGAAACAGAAAAAAGGCTAAAATTATGTTCTTAATGTTTTTATAGTTATGACCTTTCAGAAATATGTGTCTCTGGGCCCACCTCCATAATTTTAATGAAGGAACTACAGCCTATAAACGTTATGAAGCTCTGTGAGCTTCAGCTATCTCTTTTTAGCCTGGGCTTTGTATCTGCTGAGTAAATCCAGCTAAGCTCTTCAGGAATATAGACTTCAGAGCTGTGATATACGGATGACATTTTATCCACTATAAATTGGCTTGTCTGGTAAGCCAGAGAAACTACTCTAAAGGAAAGTTCCCTCAAGTTAATTTTTTGATTGTAGTGTTAGAAGAAGCTGATGTGAGAAAAATGTTCTGGGGGAGAAAAAGAAAATGCATCAACTCTGATCTGAATCCCATTGAAGACTGTGATTCTCTTTCCTTGGGTTGGGCCCACGCTGGGTCAGCTTCACCCTGGAGTGACTCAGTAGTGTAGCAGGGGTGTATTTGGTTGACTGTGTCATCATAAGAAGGTGAAAGCACTCACCACAATTAACCCACTCATAGAAAGTAGTATCAGGGAAGCATTGAAAGGCATTGGGCTAGTTAACCACACTGATCAAGGTCCCCAGCTAGTTTAAATCATCACACCCCCACTTAAGTCAGCAGAGTCATGTCAGGGATGAATTTGAATGGACAAATGCCTAGCTGATGCAAACCAGCATAGCACTAGTGAATTCAGTGGGGAGGTGCCAGTTTGTACCAGCTGAGGATCAACTCCATAGTGTCTAATCGGCTCTAGCATGGTGAAAGTCAGCATATGTTCGGTGTTTCTTTATACATGTGACTTTTCTACATGATCCCTCTTTGAAGAACCCAATTGCAATGTTTTGTAGTGGCTAGCACCTCTGCTTAACATGCAGAAGGTCCTGGGTTCAATTCCCAGGGGGTTGGACTTGATGATCTCATGAGGTCCCATCCAGCCCTATGATTTGATTGATTGATTGATTGATTGATCTTGTGATAAATGCAAGAAGAATGGGGAAGAACCTACATCATCATTCTCAGTTTTACAAAATAAGGGGAATTGGAACTTGCTACCCAATTATGCTGGCAGAGAAAGTGGTAACCATGGTTCAAGGACCAACACTGGAAACCAGCAATGGATAAAACCTGTAAGGACATGATAGACACAAGGCAAGATATTTGTTAAAGCACTTCCTAAAACCCTCATAGTAAAACAAAACACCAGAGGGATTTATAAACAACTGCCCATACATTCAGATCCAGCTGTGAAGCTGCAGCATAAATAACATTTCTTAAGTTACTCAGATATTTATCTGTGGGGGTCAGGCTTGCTCAGGAGTTCTTAGGGGCTGATTCTGGTCTTGCATAGCCTGGTGCAAGTCAGCATGAGATGAGCAGCAGCAGCAGGAAAGGTACCCACTGCATTTTGCTCTTCACAAACATGATGTTGCATGCCTCAACAGGAGGAGCCTTCTCTAGGAGACAGAGAGAACTGTACAGTCTTCAGAGCCAAACCACTATACTGGGCCAATTTACTTGGGGTTTGGCAGTTAGTACTATTTGACAACCTGTCTGCTGATAAGGCTGTTATGATTTGCATTACTGGTGCATTACCCATTATCTTCTGGGCCTCTCAGCTCCAGAAGGCCCTCCAGTTCATTTCATGTAAACTGCTAAACAGACCTAGAAGCTCTGAAACATTTTGGCTATGTCTACACACAAGGTTTTATTTCAAAATAAGTCATTCCGAAATGACTTATTTTGAAATAAAACCCTTATTTTGAAACCACTTATTTCGAACTAAAAATATTTAGTTCGAAATAAGAGAAACCCTGAAAGTGAAATAGTAGGTCCTATGTGTGGACTTGCTATTTCACTTCAGAAAAGGGGCACCCTGGGAGGTGTGGCAACATGGCCCCTTGTGGGCGATGCTGCCACCAACCAGGGCGGAGTGGGGGAGAGGGCTTGCCAGGATCCTGGGAGAGCCGCAGCACCCTCAGGCTCCGCTGCCCCAGTCAGGGGAGCTGCAAGGGATGCGGGGTGGCCACAGTGGCAGCGGTTCACCCTGCGCCCAGGTCCCCAGGGCTGCATCCCTGACGGGATGAGCCATAGCTGCAGCGGCACACCCTGCCGTGGTCTGAGGGGCTGCACTCCTTGGGGGCAGTGGGGGTGCTGGGGCGCCTGGCTTTTCCCTGCTGCCGGGGCTACAGCCGCAGAGAGCCAGTCCCAACCCGGTTCCCCAGCGCCCCGGAGGCTGAGCAGCTGCAGCTGTGGGGAGCCAGGTCCCACTGGCTCCCCAGGCCCCCAGGCTCAGCAGCTGCAGTGGGGGGGGTAGCCCCGCGGCTCATCCCACCGCCAGCTTGGGGGGCTACAGCCCCCGGCAGGGTGGCCACAGCCAGGGCAGCTCATCCCGCGCCCTGCTCGGGGGGCTGCAGCCCCCAGTTGGGTGGCCGCAACCAGGGCAGCTCACCATGCACTCTGCTCCAGCGGTGGGGAGAGCCAGGCACCCCCGCACCCCCGCCCTAGGCTTCGGAGCAGCTGTGGCGGTGGGGAGAGCCAGGCGCCTGGCACCCCGCCACGAGGCTCCCCACCAGGCTTGGGGGCAGCCCCCCATATGCTACGGCAGGTCTCCCCTCAGCACCCTGGCCAGGGTACTGAGGGATCCCTGGCCAGGATGCTGAGGGGGTGGCCCTTCCTCCCAGGGTACTTGTCAAATCATGTTGTTTCAGAACCCGTTTGTTCCAAAACAACATGTCCAAATGGCCTTATTTTGAAAGGACCATTTTGAAATAACGGCCATTTTGAAACCAAAGTGGTTTAACTTATTTCAAAAGGACGTTTCTTATTTCGAAATGACGGGTTCCATCATTTCAAAATAAGAAAACGTCATGTGGACCACATCTTTTTTATTTCGAAATAACACAGGTTATTTCAAAATAAAAAAGATGTGTGGACATACCCTATTTCTGAATAGCTGGGTTATTCACTCATAGACAGCCATTATGTTGATAGGCTAAGTAAGTCTCTTCCAACACACCTTAGGATTCAGCCCAGTCACATACTAATGAAACCTGAGGCTTCTATAAACCCGACTGGGGTTCTGAGCAGGCATGCTTTAGAGAATCAAAATAAAGGAGTTTACTGATCAGTTTCACTGTCTGCTGTTAATCTAGTCCATGTTTCCACACTAATATGACATTGGAGCATCCACAAAGTAAACCAGTTAATAGGCACTTAGTTTAATACTCAGTGTATTTTCACTGGATAATAGCCATCTGTTGGTTTCTATGGATTATCAATAGCAAAATTTCATCTGTTGCAGGAAGAAACAACTAACCCAGTGGGGGCCAGTCCATCTCTTGAGAACCAGTGATTCATCCCACAGTATTTTTTTAATTAATCTGGGATAATGCCATGTATTTAGCTTCTATATCAAAATAAACTATTAGTACCATATAGTCTCAACTATATTGTAAATAGCTTGGACTAATTCAGACCTAAAGTCTGGTTTTGGGCCATCTGTTAACAGGATCACATGTAAGTCTATGTCACCATAGTCTGAAATTTGCATAAATGCTTTGAGAGAATTCTCTGCAGTGCTATTCAGATGAGTGAGGCTGAAACAAATCTTCTCACATTGCAGCACAGGAGCAGGGGCCGAAATGTGCTGGAAATAAGTGGAATTAGAACAAAATTTTCAATGTGGTGATTGCAAAGAAGGGTGAATGTATGTATTCCTAACATACTGCTCTTTTCACTACATGTATCTGAGGAAGTGAGTTATAGCCCTCAAAAAGTTATGCCTTAATAAATGTCTCTAAAGTGTCACAGGACTCCTTGTTTATTTTGCTGAAATAAACCAACAGAGCTACCCCTCTGTCTCACAGTCAATAGTGAATGGTCCACTGAAATGATGCTGAGTGAAAATCCTGCCAAAACTGAAAATCCCACTTCTGCATTTCCTCGGCAAAAAATAGCTATTCTCACATGCCGTTTAGCACAGGCAGGGCTTGCATTCATTATGGTGCTACAGGTTTTGTTGATGTCGTTCAATTCCCAGAGGAGATGTATGTGGTTTTGCACACTGGGTTTGAGTAAATGAGGAAATGCATCTCCAGCAGAGCTGCCCATCTACTTTTAGACTAAATGACTTCCCACTGAAAAAATGCCATTTAGTCCAAACCAAAATTTTTGCAAAATTAATTAATGAAAGTTCATTTCTGTAAAGAGACCTTTTCAGTTTGCCTTCAAATACTTTGCAGCATTCAGATATCTACAAAGTTTTAAACTATGAAAATGAGCAACAGTTACTTATACATTGATTAACAGATATGAATATCATGCTTTGGAAGAGCTCACGGATCTTGTGTAATCATGGCTAAAAACACAATAGTCATAATGATAATTACAGGCTTTCCTATGATAAGCATCAGCTTTGGGATATTTTTCTTTTTGGATCAATAGGTACTGCTGAAATGCCTGAAAGAATGATGCTTTAGCAGATGCTTTGTATGTAATGTTACGGTAAATCTGCACCAAGAACAATTTACATTTATATGATTTGATTTATATGGCTAATTCTATTTAAAGCAAACACTGAGGCTCAGCTATCTGAGTACACTGAGGCTCAGCAACTATCTCCTTCATTTTTTACAGTATGTGACAACTTCAGAGAAGAAAATAGTTAGGACACTAGATGTAAGAAACAGATATGTTTGGGAGCAGAGGTTTATAAACCAACAGGTATCTGATGGGTAACATTGTTCCTCACATTAAAGATACCTTCAGAGAGCAAACACAACTGTACTGCTGACCAGAAAAATTAGTGTCCCTCTGCTATATGAATTGCATCATTATTCTGTATGTGATTCTGAACTTCCAATAAGACTCATTCCCATGGCTGCTTCTGCATTTAAAAAGCTGTCATGTTTTTTCTTCTTCCTCACAATGACTGATAGATGGGATCAACTTCAAAGATTATATAGTGTCAGGGCCAGGATTTTAAAAATTTCAGGACGGGGAGATCTGGTGAAGTGGGAAAGATAAGAACACTAAAATACAAGCTGTGGGAAATTACAGGACAAGTCCCCACCACCACCACCACCACCACCACACCCAAAAGAAAAAAAAACAGAACTAGTCTCACTTTGGAGTTTGGTAAAATGCAGGTGAAGGTCAGTGGAAGGGCTGTGACCGATCATGCAGATCAGCTTTGTGTAGAATGAGGACTAACTCATGACCAAGACTGGCCCAGAACATAGCACTTGGCTGATACAAGGCTCAGTGACTGTCTGATGTTTCAATGCACTTCATCTATGCAAATTCTATCAAGTGGTAGGGCTTCAAGACCTGTCCATTCATGTGATTTTAGTAATAACTGGAGGCCCTTTTCAAAGTCAGACCCTTCCCCTCCCATTCCTCAGTTTAGCTATCTGTCAAATTGGTACATTAATCATAGAATCAAATAAATTATATTTATCTTACATTTACTGAAGAAGATTAGGGAATTGGCAAGCAAGTATAATTCTTCCAGGATCAAGCCTGCATTAAGGAGCCTAAAGGCAGTGGGCAGCCCCTCCCCTGGATTCCTGTACCTCTGTCTGGGACTCCAGCCACCCACCCATGGGAGTCCCAGCCTGGGCCATGGGTGCAGAGGCTGTGTTCCTGCCCCATTCTGGCTGGTCTTTCCCAGTGGTGGGGTGGAGCAGGTCAGCCCTGCCCTGGAAAGCTGCACCAAAGCTACATGCTTGTCAGCTGGCCCTGGCCCTGCCCCCACCATGGAGCACAGCGGAGAAAAAAGGACTGCCCCACCCCATCCTGGGAGCAGAACAACCAGTCTAGGGATGTGGCAGAAGCACAGAGCCCAACTTCTAGCCAAGGGTGCCCCTGCTCCCATCCAGTGCCAACACTCCCAGCAGGGCAAGGGGCCCCTGTCCTAAGAGGGGCCGAGCAGCGGCCAAATTAATGCACGGGCTATGGGAGCTGGAGCCTGGAGCCCCTCTTTAAGCGGGAGTCTGGGGCTTCAGCTCCTATTGCCCATGCATTAATCCAGTCCTGGATAGAACCAGTAACATTTGACATGACATTGCCCAGTAGTTCAAGAATAGATCAGTTCACAAAATAGCCAGATTACCTCTCAGTGCAGACCTGCAGCAAACTGAGCTGGCATGGCTTTACTCTAATCCACAGAGTACAAAAGTTCCACAGAGATTACTGGCAGGTCATTACTTAGTGAAATCCACTGACAATTCATCTTGGGAAAGAAAAATAACTATGACAAGTTGTTCTGCAGGCTTCTGAATTAGAGGCAATTTTGTAACTCCAGGAGATTGATATTAGGGATGCCATTAATAGGAAGGAGTTTTGAAAGGGTTCTTGCTCTCTATGTTTTATCTATAACTTAATACAGTGTACTGTACACTTGAAAATAAAGTATATTTAATTTGTTCCTAATTAAGATTCCTATAAATTTACAGTAGCCAAATGTGTTTTTACAGTCGCTTGAATATTATTCTCAGTATGCCACACCACCTCATCTCTTCCCTGGGGACATCTTCCTCCTGCTTGATAGACATCAGAAGATTAGGTTGCACTGACTTATTTGCTTTCTAGCAATCAATATTACCCATTAGTTGATTAATGGTGACTTTTCATCCCATTATGAAGTCTTGCATCAAATTTGCTGCAAGAGAACTTGTTGGGAGAATGAAAAGACACAACTAGCGATATTGCCCTAGTGATATTGCCCATGATAAAATCTGGATTGTTGAGCAGGTGTTCTCTCCTTCCCTCCCCCCACCCTTCCAGTTCTTCTACCTAGAGTGTCTTGTACACTTCTTTACTGTGAGAACAGCCACTTGAGCCAGTTAACACACAGGCTCAAGCATGTAACTTGCTTCTAGTTACACAGTGTTGCACACTACAAGCTAGTCTCTCCGGAATTAAACTGCAAAGCAACACCAGAAAGCTCCCTAGCCCCAAATGTTCCACCCAGGAAAATACATTTTATACTGGCCAACATGCTGCTGAGTAATGCAAGCTCATATAAAGTCTATCATTTCATCAGTAGAAAATGATATGCATCAACCTTATAATCCAAGATGGATTTTCCTACAAACTTTAATCCAAACACACTGGTTTAGCTGAGACAATCAGATAAATTTATTAACTACAGAATAATAGACTTTAAGAGATTACAAGTAATGATGCATTAAAGTCAGGGTTGGTTACAAAAGAAATAAAAGAGTAAAATGAAAGCTAATACTAAATTTAACAAGCTAAGTGATCTTAAAATCAGAAAGGTTTTGTCTCACTATGTATGTATATCAATCTGTACTAGCTAAAGAAGTTTCTAGCCAAGACCATCTCTCCCCATGTTCAATGATTCTTTCTTTGTCTTTTGAGTGTTGTAGTTGCTGTTACTAGAGATGGGTTGAGAGAGAGGTGAATTGGAGGTCACTATCTTTCATTCTTAAGCCACTCTCCCCTCTTTGATCATTACCCCTGGCTGAGGTGCAAGTAGCAAGTAGTTTTTTGTGATGTGAGGTCTCAAACATCCTTTGTAATGGAATGTAAATGTCTTATTCACATCTTCCCCCTGCCAAAGAATGGCTGCTTAAGTAGCTAATAGCTTTTAACACTTGGCTGAATAGTGGTCTGTCCTTTGATTGTGAGAAAATGGTTTGAGTCTATTTTTCTTAAACTCAAAGCATGTTATAGCAATGACACCTGGTAAAATGATATAATTTTACATACAATGTTGATGCACATTTTTTACCAGGACAATAATTTTCAGCAGATTAGGATGGTTCAAATGATACCTTGCAAGGTAGTTTGTACAAAATCTATTATAGTTTTCAAAAAGCGGTGAACATAATAGTATGGAGTAGACTGTTAACCCCCCACCCACTCACCTTCCAGGCTCATGTGATCAATGTAAAATAATATTTATGATCTATAAATTGGGTGTTTTGTACATGGAAGATGAAAAACATCTATAAATTATTTTTCTTTAACCTCAGATATATTAAAATTAGATATTAAAAGACTAGACATTTCTAAATGACATCCTGAAGAATAGACAGAAGAGTCCAAAGGAAAAGGTTTAGTGTGAAATTCATGAATTAACTTCATAATAGTGAAATACTCTATTAACTTTAAACACTAGACAAGTAACTACAATATTCAAAGATACCAAGAAAGCTCAAGAATACATACTATTTAGGGAAGGCATCTCAGGGCTATTATCTATTATAAATTCCCATAAAGTTTCAATACTTTTCAAATACTTTTTAGGAGATCTAGGAAGATATTCAGTAGCCCTGTAATTGTCCCCAAAGAAAGGATCCAGCACACCAGTGCTAGTGACAGATAAAGTAGTTTGGATTAGAAGTTTGGTGACTTTACAAACTATTGTATAGGGTTTGCTAAAATACATTTGCTGTTGTTTCCTTGTCATTGAAACCCATATTACAAGGCATAATGAATACTTGTTGCCATATGGATTGGCCTAAATGTCCATGTCACAAATGGTTGATTAATCAAGCAAGGAGCCAAAACAGCACTATGTCACTTGGGTGACCAAGCACACAGTATGAATTGTGAATGACAATCAGTGGGCACTCAAAAATCATGGTGAACTGTTCAGAAGCAACTCAGGGTCTGAAATTTTTCAAATAATGAGCAAATTTGTAAAACTTAAGTTCTGCCCATGGATCTCTTGTGAACAAGAAAGGGGGTTAAATTCATGCAAAACAACTTATGCAGCTCTAGTAACATCAGTGTCCTGCAAATTGCTATACATGGTAGAGTCAAAAATAGAATCATAGAAACACAGAAACTGGAAGAGACCATGAGAGGTCATCAAGGCCAGTCCCCTACATTCATAGCAAGACCAAGTACCCTCTTAAACCATCCCTGACAGCTGCTTGCTGAAAGCACTCTTAAAAACTTCCAGTGGCAGAGATTCTACAACCTGCCTAGGCAACTTATTCCAGTGATTAATCACCCTGACAAGTTAGGAATTTTTTCCTAATGTCCAACCTAAACCTAAATTTGACTGCATTGTTTCAGGCCTTAATAATGCCTTTGGATTTTTTTTCTCATTATAACAGGTGATTTGACCTCATCTTCCTCTGTATTCTGTTCCTCAGTGTTTGAAGGTTAACAACTGCTTTGATTCGCTGTTATGGTGTAACCTGATCCCATGACTTACACTTCCCTGCATTTATTTTCTCCCATTCTGTAAGTTCTCCCATCTTCAAAGCATCTGAATAAGTGGGATTTTCTCCCACAAAAGCTCACACAGTAAGTAAATTTATTAGTCTTTAAGTGCCACAGGACTTACTGTTTATTTCACTGATCTCAGTGGGCTTTGGATCAGTACCTAAGTAAACAGCTGTAATAACCCTTGGGGAGGAAGGGGTTAACACTCTGGTCAGTGAGT
>ML681963.1:18184816-18262642 GCA_007922195.1 Podocnemis expansa | reverse complement strand
CCCACCTTCTGCACTCAGAGTGCCAGAGTGGGAAAAAAGCCTTGACAACAGCACTTACATGCTAACAGGATTTGTGGTCCACAACGTCAAGGTGTTACCAAATGCGCCACTTTTCTGACCCGAGGAGCAGATGCTTTCCAACCATTGCTCAAGAGTGTTTTATAGGGTCCATTACCCTAATCCAGTCTTTATTCTAATACCCAGTTGAAGGTGGCTTGTTGCAAGTATCTCAAAAATAATGTGTGCTAAAATAGTGTGTATAAATAATATCCATTCATCTTTTAGGTGTTATTGAATCCTGTCTTGTTGTTATTAACATGGAGTTTAAGAAATATCATGATTAAGTCTGAAAAGCACCATAAATTGTAGGAGCTGGAGCTTTCTGGGTTGGAATGGAAGCAATTTTGTAGCCTGTCAGCAGAATGCAAATGAATGAGCTGAATGAATTAGTGTGTGATAAACTTTTAAAAAGCTAAGTTATAGTTTAAAACACTATTAAGAGGTTTGGAACAGTTTAAGATTTAAAAAATAGCATCACTATAATGCCATTTTAACTAAGGCCTGCAAGACAGTCCATAAATATACTTTATCACACTCTAGGACAAGTCATCTTTGTTATACTGAGAGTTAAAAAGGTTAGACTTCTGCTGCATTTCAGGTAGCATTACACTGTAAGACCAGGGATTAAAGTAAGCCAGAATGCACTGGAACAGCATTCTGAGGCCCTCTGGTTTTAGGTGGTCAGCATTCTGGGCCCCCTAAAAATAGAAAATGTAGCCAGAACACTATGTTTTGGGACCCACCATTTAAAAATATTGGACACCAGAATACAGCATTCCCGCTCCATTTTCTATTTTTAGGGGTCCACTGAACGCTGACCACCTAAAAATAGTAGGCCCCAGAATGCCATCCAGGAGGGGTCTTGCAGGACAGAGAGCTGCATCAGGCTGGGAGACTTTAAATCTCTTGCCCTAAGCCTGCTCTGACTGAGCATGCTCAGAGCCTCTGAGCATGCTCAGTCCTCAGCCTGGGCTAGGGCTTCTCCACATGGCAGCCAGGTAACGGGGCCCTGCAGAGGAGGTTTGGGGACAGGCAAGCTGGCCCGGTGGGGGAAGGGCACAGGGAAGGGGGTCAGCCCATAGCAGCAAGGGAAGATGGCATGGCATGGCAGGGGGGTTGGGGAAGGGTTGGGGGACCAGCAGCAAGATGGTGGCCAGGGGCAGTAGCTGAGGTAGGGGACCAGTAACTGGGGTGGTGGGACAGGCATCTGGAGGGTAGTAGCTGGGGTGAGGCATAGGCATTTGGGGGCAGTAGCTGGGGTGGAGGCAGGCATGTGGGGTGTAGTAGCAGGGGTGGGTGAAGGGGGCCCAGACCTGCAGGAAGGGTGCCCAGACCTGCATGAAGGTGGCCTAGAAATATAGGGGGGATCCATGGCCCACCAGATTATACTTTAACCCCTGTGTAAAGCTAAAGCATTATTGTTTGTAATGCACTCTCAGAGAGACAAATTCTGTAGCCTTTGCTCAGTCCTTACTCAGGCAAATCTCCCAGTGAAGTCAATGGAAGTTCAAAGTACTCAACATCTTCTAGGGGAGACATTCCACTGCTAGAAGATTCAGGCAGGGAGTACTGGCTGCCAAGATTGCCTCAAAATATGTTCTCCGCAAGATCAAAATGATATTTCTAGGGCCATATTCTGCACTGTCTTATATCCAGGGAACCTTGCTTCTGCAGTTGTTCTGGGTGTAAGATCCTGTTGAAGTTGGCACAGAGTATATGGCACTTGATATATTTTAAAGCACATTATAAGAGCTAGGTATTTTATTAGTATTTATTATTATTTATTACAAATACTGTTTCTGACTTGCAGGCTGCTGGAAGGAATAGACAGATAATTGGTCACATCACTGAGGTTGTTGGAGTTAGTGCAGGGCTGAACATGATCAGCATTTTTTCACTACTTTATAGTTGCAGAAACTGAGACACAAAGGAGACATGGTACTAGACCACTGTCAAATAATGGTGTGGTAGAATCATGAGACCAGCTTTCTAGCCCCATCCCAACCTCTTTATGAACGTGCCACTCTCTCTCACTCTCTCCTCCCCCATAACAAACACACCTAATATGCCCTTGGCTTTAGGTAACCTTCTATGAGATCTGTTGAGAAGCAATGTACATGCTGAAACTGTCTTGGCTGTTGTATCCCACTCACCACATGGGTAATGAAGGGTGCCCCTGAAAAGTCTTGGCATTGGGTTGGAAAAGGATCATACTTCCTAGCTGTCCAGACTTCTTAGGTCTGCAATGTCTGACTGGAAATTGCAAAAGCAAGCAAGCTTTCCTGCTTCTGTTTGAGTGAGAAATACCACAAGGGCAGGACAAGCCCTTCAGCTTCCTCCCTGTCTGGAATCCAGGGAGGTAATACCAGGGGAGAAATGAACTGTGTTTTTTCTTGGAACCTTGGAGAAGGGTCCAAAAGACTAAGGAGTTATTGTATCGTGATGGGTTCCCCATATATTCATGATATTCTAAATCTAGGTACTTTCAGGTTCCCTTGCCTTTCTTTGACCTGTCTTTGAGAGGTAAAAAGGACTTTTTGTCCATGAATGCCAGGTTCCAGAGGGATAGCCATGTTAGTGTCATTCAGCAAAACAAGCAGTGTATCTCTAGGTATCCTGCTCTTTAGTCTGTTTAATGATATTAACAACATATACCCATCTTACACAAATCCTTTAAAGTTTAAAAGGAGAGAAGAAGGAAGTCCGTTCACAGGCAGCTTCTCTACTCACTCATAGAGCTCTGTAATGGAAAGAAATAAGGAAGGTTTCTTTAATCCTCCAAACCAAAAACAAAGCAACTGATAGAGAAGCTAGTCATGTTAGAGAATTAAAGAAACAGAGGTCCCTTCCCTCTTGGCGCAAAGTGGATTGGATACCAACACGAATCAGGTAATTCAAAGATACCCAAGGGCTGTTTGAAATGCCAGATAATATCTTCATACCCACACACATCTCTAATCCCCATGTAATTCCTCTCTTTTGAATAATTGCTTTTGCTAGAATCAAGCTGCTCTAGCATCATCTTCTTAATTCCTTTGTCTTCCATAACCAGCTAATTTATCCTGTTTAATAAACTCTGGAGATTGTTCAATACATGTGAAACTAGTTTGCTTATGTCAGAAGACTTTTAGAGGTCCATGTTATAAAAATATAATAATAAACCGTTGTTATTTTGTATCCTTCATTGAGATGCTTACACCTGATGCAACATAACAACCAAATTAAAATGTGACAGAAAAGAATGAAATTTCACTCTCTTAAAATGCAGACTAGTAATGACACTAATGAATGGGTCCAATAGGAAAGGGAGAGAAAGAGAGACACAATCGGAGAGAGAAAATTTTAAAAGTGATTAGTAATCTGGGGGTCCAACTTGAAACTCTTTCAAAGCCATCTCCATAAAGCAGGTATCTTAAATAGGAAAGCCCAGAACTAAGGCTGTCCACTTTTGAAAACTGGGACCATGCTCTTTTTTTTGTTTTGTCCTAGACCCACTCATTAATATTCATACTTATGTGAATACTCCTCTGAAGTATGGAAGTGCTATTTTCTCCATTGAACAGATGGGGAATTGAAGCAAAGAGTAATTCAGTTGCTTGTCCACAGTCACACAAGAAGTCTGTGGTTTGCTAGGATGACAGTTTGTTCTCTAACCATGACACCATCCTACCACTTAACAGTGAGTACCTTTTGTAGATTCCAGTGCTGCTGAGATCACCTAGTCTGACCTCCTGGATAGCACTGTCCAGGGAATTTAGAAGATAATTCCAGATTGAACTGGATTGGATCTTCTTAAAAAAACAAAACATCTACTCTTGACTTTAAAATTTCCAGTGGTGGAGAATTCAGTAACTAAAAATATGAGCGTTTATATTTTCTTACCATGGGGAGAGATGAATTAAACTAGACTAGTTGAGTAAGTTCAACAGTCTCAGACATGGCCAAACTGCAGCTCAGGAGCCACATGTGGCTCTTGAATGAAAAAACGTGGCTTGCGGAAGAACATCAGTAAATCGATTTCTTGAATGGATTTAAATTGATTTCCCAAGCGCACATATCTGCCAGTTTTGTTTTTGATTAATATAAAGATTGCCCTATATACTTGCACATAAGCCAAGTTTTTTGTGCCTGACAATCACCTTTTAAAAGGGTACTTGGCTTATATGTGGATCAGAGAGAACAAACAAGGCTCAGCCTAAATGTTTTAGATATTCTACCCTGACCATGCTCTGAACATGCTTAGAGCATGCTTGAAGGGGAGCCCCAGCCTGTGCCTAGCCACCGGAGTGGCCATATTGGATCCTCAGCCTAGGCAAGGCTTAAAGTAAGGGGAGTAAATCCCAGGCTATGCCTAGTTGCTGGAGTGGTCAGGTAAGGGGGCTGTGGGGCTGGGGGGCTGGTCCAGGGGAGTTAGTGTCAGGGCCTGGGGATTAGGGAGGGGGTCGGGATGGCAGGGAGAAGTGGTGGCATGGTCGGGGGTGGCAAGGAGAAGCATGGCATGGTTACTTCCCAGATTGTAAAAAACTCGCCAGTAGCTTGCAGTCTTCTACATCAAGTGACAGCTAAGTTTTTACTGTATAGGCCTAGTTTTCATTGGTAATGTTAAATAATTATTAGAATCTGACATTAGTAGGATCAATATTTGCCCTCTTTTTATGATAAAATTAAAGTGTGCAATGAATTTTAAACTTAGTAATTTCGGTGTAGGTAAAAGTATATAGCTATATGCCTCAGTGTGGCTCTTGAAGGTTTAATAATCAACGTGTGTGGCTCTTGAGTTCCATAAATTTGTCCACCCCGGTCTAGATTCTAGCCTGTAAAGGTCTGGTCATTCAGACCTAAAACACCAAGATGGGATCCCTAAAAGGCCAAGCGATTTCAAGGCAGAAATAACCATTCTAGATGAAAAAAAAATGAAAAATCAAATATAGCCAGGTCCTGAAGCAAAATGGCTTCAACTCCCAAAGTAGCTGCCTGTTCTGCACTTGAATCCATTGCTGATGCACAGAATAGGGCCCTGTCCACCCAGATTCAGTTGCAGAGCGAAGGCAAATAAATGCAGCAAAAATGACAGCCACCAATTCTCTGCTGTCTGAACATGTTCTGGGAAATAGCAAAAGCCACAGCTATCTGCAAAGGCAGAAACTCTAGGGAAGAGATTGCATGACCCTGCCGTGCTTTTCTAAATGCAGACTTTATCTGCAGAATTTCAAGGGTGGCCCTTGCAGTCGCTGTACATTTGACCCAGTTGTGAGACAGCCACTGACCCATCTCAGCAACTCAGCTGACGAAGGACAGAGCCACACAGAAATTTCACTCTAATTGCTTTGTGCATCTACTGAACATTTTATTGTCACCCTGAGATTTCCTTGGTGCTGAGCAGCTCCACATGTAATGAGATTATGCAGAGGCCCCTGTCAGGTTTAGAATAATAATCGTTTTGTTTGGTATTGGTAAACCACAGAGATCCTGCTGACTGGAATTATTAACTCTTGCCATTGCCTAGGGACAGAATTTTTCCTTTTATAACCTGGCACCCCTATTTCTTTTGCCATGCTGGTGCCACAGTTAGCTAGTAATGCAGTTTAGGGTTATGATTGTGCCTGATTTTTCAAAGGAATCTGGTGGGACTGTGGTGAGATTGTCCTCGCCAGCCAGCATTCACACTAATGAGATTGCTCCAGCGCTCAGTACAACACCAAGGCCTCTGCTGAGCTGAACACAAGGGTTTTAATAAGCTGCTCAGAATGTTTGCCGCCAATTTGGCTGAGTTAGTCTGTTGGTCCCCCTGGCTATACTTTCTACCCACTGCATTGTGATTGTCTTGCAAGTACACATGCCCCTCAGAGGCTTGCAGCAGCACCTGTTAGTTAACTAAAACAGGTCAAAAGGATGGCTTGGAGAAATATATGCCAGCAATGCATGGAGTGGAGTGATAGAGTCAGCAACCAGGGGCACCCAGGAGAGATGTTCTCCCACAACTGGCTTCAGGGGAAACTAGAAGCCTGCAAGCAACATTGGATGCAAAGGGTGATTTATTTTATCTATTTGTTTTCACATTCTATCACCTGGTTCCCTAGCTCTTCAGACCATCTACAGAAATTACCATAATTGGAGCACCCTACAATCCAGTGTCTAACCCAGATGCCTGAGCTTCCTGCTGCAGAGAGGAGTGGGAAATTTGTTTAAAATGCTACTTTGATCCTGGTTTGATTTTTTGCATATTTCTTCTAAAGAAATACTTGTTTTCGCTATGTCATTCAAGCTGCTCCAAAAGTGAGTGATTGATAGCATTCCTGTGCTTCAAATGAGCACAAATTGCAGCAGGAAAAGAATGGGGGTGGAGGGGATGGGTTGTTTAACTAAAATGCTGTGTGCATGCATCTGTGTACAAGCTTGTGTTCGAATGTGGGCATATACACACATGCATGCATGTTTTGTGCAGGTACATAGTCTGTGCCACATTTCATTGTTTATTTCCAGATCTAAAATAGGCATTGTTGAAAAGAGCATTGCGAAAGACATGGGCACACTAAGCAGTGCCACCCACACACAGTGAGTGACACTAGCTCACAGCCCTGTGTAGAGACAGTTTAAGGCTGCCTGGAGGAGTCCCATAACTGTCATTATTTGCATTAGCTCTTCTTGATTTATTGCAAAGGGTTTTTTTTTTATTAACAGAAGGAAAACAGAACTTCCCCCCCCTCCCTTGGCATTTTGCCTGCAGACTGTTCAGCTCAGCAACTCATTGCATCCTCCACAAAGTGTGTTCAGCCAATAAATGAAACAGAAACATGCCAGCACAGAAGAAACCTTTAACACTAAGAGACAGAATTACTTGCAGCAGGAGATAATAATAACAGTGACGAAACACTGCCATAATAATTTGATAAGCTGTTTCTCTCTCCCCCTCTGTCTCACGCCTTGTTTTCTCCTCCTACCACTGCATTTTGGGTTCCATGTAAAGAAGCAAGATACACAGTTGCCTTGGGAATTTCATTTCGGTAGACATTGGCACATCACCTCATTGCCCTGAAGCTTTGGGAGTCCAGCATCCTGGATGTGGCACTGCCAGGGCCAGTTCTACCCATAAGCCAATGAGGCTCAGACTAAGGGCACCACTGGCTTAGGGGCACCGTGCTCCTGCCCCTCCCCAAGCTAGCCACTTGACCCCCCGGGGTGCAGTGGGCCAGCCCATGGGGCAAACTCTGCTTTCTCGCCGCGTCTCTGGGTCGCCCTACCCGCCCCTATCTTCACACCCTCACTGTCACTGCAGGGCCAGCCAAACATTGTGACTCTAAGGCTGTGTTCACACACAGGGGTTTATTTCGATATGGTTGTTTCGAAACAACTTCTATCGAAATAACACCTTATTTTGAAATAACTTAATTCGAATTAACAGTTTGTTAATTCGAATTAAGGAAAGAAGCTCAAAGTGAAATAGCAGTTTCAGGCAACAGTTATTTCGAAACAAGTCACTGTTGTTTCGAAACAACATGTTCGCACGGCGTTATTTCGAAACAACGTTGTTTCGTCCCCACATGGGGTTTAACTTGTTTCGAAACAACCATGCGTCATGTGAACAGCCTAAATCTTATTTCGAAACAACCTCTGTTGTTTCGAAATAAGAGGGCTGTGTGAACACAGCCTAAGATATTTAGAATCAATGCCCTCTAAATATTGAGCCAGCTCAATGGCTATGGCTATACCACAGGGCTCAGTTAAGCTGGCTCAATAATGTCTACTTTAAACTGGCTTAAAATAGACTTTATTAAGCTGGTTTAGAGAGTCCACACTCAAAATGCGGAGAGACTGGCCACGTCCACACTGGCAGCTGCTAGGTCACCCTAGGAGTGATGCATTGTGGGTACAGTAGAAGTGCCCCGCTCTCCCAGCTACTCCTTTGCAACAGAAAGAAAGTGACCACATCACCCTCCATACTCTATGTGGCAACAGGAAGCTCAAGGAGGTCGGGGGCCCTGACACGCCCCAGAAGCATGCCAGCACAGCACTCCACACCCTCCATGCATTGCCCAGACTCCTCCAGCTCTGGACCAGGCACTGCAGGGAAACTGCCAGCATGGGGTCAGGCCACAGCAGGCCGACCCCCTCACTCCCCAGCAGCTGGTGCACACAGGGTGTCCTCCATGCACCTGCACATCTGGGCATGGGAAACCAGCATGGACTGGTGGCATTGGATCGTTCTCACCACCTGGGATGATGACCACTGGCTTCAGAACCTGCAGATGAGAAAGAGCACCTTCTCCAGCTGCTGTCACTGCATCCACCCACCCATTTCTGCCCCTGCACCCTCTCCCACCCATCTCCCCCCGTCCCCAACATAATAAAAGGATGGACTGCACACAGAATGATGGTGCAGATGTGTTTTATTTACAGGGGGAACGGTGGGGGGAAGCTGCGGGCAGTGAGGGGGTAGGAGCTGCATGGGTTGGGGGGTTTGGGCAGAGTGAGGGGTTTTGGGGGAAGTGGGGGTAGTGGGGGGAATGAGGGGTGGGGGAAGTGAGGGGGGTTGGGGAGAATGAGGGCAGGTGGAAGGGAGACAGGGCAGTGGGGGGCAGGGCAGCAGGTGCCTAGCTGTGTTGGGCCAGCAGGTCCTGGGCCTGCATCTGGCCACCCCACATCTGGGGCCTGCAGCAATGTGGGCTACTGCTGGGGTCCCATGCTGGGGGATCCTCGGCCTGATGAGAGTACTGGCCCTGTACCAGGGCCTCCAGGGCATGGGCCTGGCACTCCAGGACATGGGTCTGCTTGTCCATCAGGTTGAGCGTACAGTCCATTTCATAGAATCATAGAATCATAGGGTTGGAAGGGACCCCACGAGGTCATCTAGTCCAACCCCCTGCCAAAAAAAGCAGGCCCACTCCCATTAGATCATCCCAGTCAGTGTTTTGTCCAGCTGGGACTTGAACACCTCCAGAGATGGAGATTCCACCACCTCCCTAGGCAACTTATTCCAATGCTTCACCACTCGCCTAGTAAGGAAGTTTTTCCTAATATCCAGCCTGGACCACCCCAGCTGTAACTTGAAACCATTGCTTCTCGTTCTGCCCTCTGTTACTACCGAGAACAGTCGAGCTCCCTCCTCCTTGGAGCAACCCTTCAAGTAGTTGAAGGTTGCTATCAAATCCCCCCTCAGTCTTCTCTTCTGCAGGCTAAATAAGCCTAGTTCCTTCAGTCTCTCTTCATAGGGCTTGTGCTCCAGCCCTTTGATCATTTTGGTTGCCCTCCTCTGGACTCTCTCTAATTTGTCCATGTCCTTTTTGTAGTGGGGAGCCCAAAACTGGACACAGTATTCCAGATGTGGCCTCACTAGTGCAGAATAGAGGGGAATGATCACATCCCTTGATCTGCTGGCAACACTTCTTCTGATGCAGCCCAGTATGCCATTGGCCTTTTTGGCAGCAAGAGCACACTGCTGACTCATATCCAGCTTCCCATCCACCATGACTCCCAGGTCCTTTTCTCCAGTGCTGCTATTTAGCTGATCACTCCCCAGCCTGTAGCAGTACATGGGGTTTTTTCGTCCCAAGTGCAGGATTTTACACTTATCCTTGTTGAACCTCATGAGATTCCTCTTGGCCCACTGCTCCAGTATGTCTAGGTCTCCCTGAATCCTGTCTCTGCCCTCTAGGGTGTCTACCGTTCCCCCCAGTTTGGTATCATCTGCAAACTTACTAAGTGTGCAATCTATCCCATCATCCAGATCATTAATGAAAACATTGAACAGAACTGGCCCCAGGACCGACCCCTGGGGCACACCACTTGTTACTGCCTGCCAACTTGACATGGAGCCATTGATTCCTACGCGCTGAAACCGTTGTTCTAGCCAGTTTTCTATCCACCTTACAGTCCACGCATCTAACCCATACTTCCTTAATTTGCCAATGAGAATGCTGTGGGAAACCGTATCAAAAGCCTTGCTAAAGTCAAGGTATATGACATCAACGGCTCTTCCCGCATCCACAAATCCAGTCATCTCATCATAGAAGGCGATGAGGTTGGTCAGGCATGATTTACCCTTGGTAAATCCATGCTGACTGTTCCTGATTACTCTACGTTCCTCCAAGTGTTTCAGGATGGATTCTTTGAGAAGCTGCTCCATGATTTTTCCAGGGATTGAGGTGAGGCTGACAGGTCTGTAATTCCCTGGATCGTCCTTTTTGCCTTTCTTGAAGATAGGTACTATATTTGCTTTTTTCCAGTCCTCTGGCACCTCCCCCGTTCACCACGAGTTTTCAAAGATAATGGCCAACGGTACTGCTATCTCATCAGCCAGCTCCCTCAGCACCCTCGGATGCAGTTCATCCGGCCCCATGGACTTGTGCACATCTAGTTTCTTTAAGCAGTCCCTAACCTGACCTTCTGTCACCAAGGGCCTCTCTTCTTCTCCCCAGTCCCCCGTACCTAGTGTAGTGGGCTGGGAGCTGACCTTGCTTGTGAAAACTGAACTAAAAAAAGCATTGAGCACTTCAGCTTTTTCCTCATCCTCTGTCACGAGGATGCCTGCCCCATTCAGTAAGGGACCTACACCATCCCTGATCCTCTTCTTGTTATTGATATACTTGTAGACCCCCTTCCTGTTATCCTTCACATCCCTTGCTAGTCGCAACTCCATTTGTCCTTTGGCCTTTCTGATTTTATTTTGGCCCTGCTCAGCCCTGTGGTGGGCATTCTCCTCCTCTCTCTGCCCCTCCCATCAGGCTCAGAGATCCACCTCGGCATGCTTGGCCAGCTGGAGGTGGTACTTCAGTATGTCCTCTCCAAAATGACACCCCCTGGTTGGGGCTGGGTGCCCCATGGAAGTGACCAGTGTCAGGGTCACAGGGTCTGCAGGGCAGAAGCAAAGAACAGGGGTTCCCCCCATTAAGTATTGCAGCGCGCAGGCCGACAGCATCTGCTGTCCCATGCCTGTCCCCTTGCTTCCCACTCTGCCTGTTCTTTGGGACAGTGACTCCTTCGGATATGCAGATGTGCTCTGCTCCACGGGGAGCGTGCAGTGCCCAGGATGATAAGCCCCAGGCAACCCTGTCCTGGGGGTCTTTCCTGAGGCCATGTGTCAGACACATGCCATCTGGCCTTTGCTGTCCTACTGACAGTGCCCCCACCCCATCTCCTGCCAGGCCCCTGCCCCGTTCAGCTCTGGCTCCCCCCACCGCCACATGGCCCCATGCCTCTGTGCCCCCATGGGAGTGCCTCTGCTCCCACTGGGACCCTGTCTGTCCCCAGTCTGTTCCCCTCCCAGGTCCTCTCCCACCTGCCTGCCCCACCATGCCCACAGGCAGGGAGCACTCACTAGCACATGCAGTAGGAGCCCAGCACGATGTCCCCTCAACTGGGGTCAGGGGAGACCTCCTCCTGGGTCCCTGAAATGAACTCCAGGGTGTTATTGCCTGAGGCTGGCATGGTGCCCTGTGCCCTGGATCTCCTGGTAGGTCCAGGATGGGGCCCATTTCCTGGCATGCCTGGCTCTGCCCTTGGCCAAGCCTGCCACACAGCCAGAGCCCTAACTAGCTCTGGCTGTGAAGTAGGGTGGGCAGAGTGGCCAGGGCAGGGACTTCTTGGTTGCCAGGAAGGTTTCATATGACCAGGAGGCCAAGTCAACATAAGTCTAATGCCAGCCTACATTAGCTTAAGTTGACTTAACAAATGGGAGTTATTTAAGCTGACTTAAGCAAATGCTTAACTTGACTTAATAATTTCTAGATATGGCCAGGGAGTTACTTAATTCAACTTAAGCCCCTAGCATAGACATGCCCAATCGCAACACGGGTACTTAGCATCTTCAGGTGTCATGCAGTTCCAGGGAGCATCAAACTCCAGATCAACACATGGTGATCTGATTTCACTGTACTCTGGTGTTGTTTTGGTCTCAACTGTAGTTTGTCTTCAGGGTTGTTTGTTGGCACCAGATAAATGGGGTGTCAGCAGCTGGGTGACTGCATTATGTATTTGCTGCTCTATGCAAACAGTGGATACAATAAATTAAAAACTGTGAGCCCAGTTTTTAAATTTGGGTGCCAAATTTAGGCACCTACAATAGTTATTTGGGCACCTAATTAAATGGTGATAAGGATTCCTGTCAGTCTGTGACCATACATTTCTATAATCTCATTAATTTAATTGAGGTTACAACAGCTTTACGGAAGGGTAAGAAAGACTAGAACCATGCCCGGTAGTTTGGAGGAAGGGATAAAAAAGATGGTACCCAGTTGCTCCCACTCGATGGTGGGTGCATAGACATCTTGACTAGACGTTACAATTGCACATTTGCGAAACCTGACAACAGGTAGGATCACCTGTTCAATTTCAGGTCATCTCTAATGCCATTTTAGCTAATACTCCAGTAACTCTCATCTGAAACACACACAACATGCTTAGGGAAGGATTTTTTTTCATAGCAGTCATGCTGTAGTGACTTCAGTACCAATGATCTTTTAAGTCAGTAATTGCAGGATTCACATTTTTAGCTAGTGCTATAAATGTGCCTATGAACATCAGTTCTTATGTTCTCTGAGTGGTTTACCTGGTTTCATTTATCCAGTGAATTAAACACAAAAATATCCAAGGTCCATACAGATTCTATTATTGATCTGTCTACAATTTACAGCACCAGTTTCTTCTCTCCCTTTGCAACTTGCCTGACTCTTTGTCACACAGGATTATCCTCTGAAGAATAAAGGTGCCTGGCTTAGGAGAAATGTTTGCAAGTCATTCTCTACTAATAGGATATTTGATGTGTTATGTGATAGTCTAGCTGTAGCACACCAGTGAGTCAGGTTTTGAGCAATTATTTGAAGAATGGGACACTTTATTGTCTGATACATGTCATGTCTCGTGGCATACCTAAAACATTAATGTTCTTCTAACTCGTTCCTACCTATAATATTTTGCCACTGATATCATACATAATCGTTACATTATATATCCCCCTGCTATCTAACAAGACTTTGTAAAATTACAGTGACACTAACATTTGATACCCTTAGTGAACAAAAAAGATCTAATTATGGGAAAAGTATCATTGATTTTGTTATGGGTCTCAAGGTGACAGAGAATCAATTAACCTCTGCTGAAAGAGAAAGGGAGAAAGGCACATGTTTCAGCTGACTCTTACTGGTTCTTAGTCCAAATTCTTTTTGGGTTTATTTCATTGTTAACTTTAAAACAGTTTGGTTTTTGTTTGGTTTTTTTTCCTGCTACTGAAAGGTGCTTTATGAGTTAAAACTCAGGACTAATGATGATGCATGTTTGATTCACACATTCTTTCTGTGACATCACTACTGAATACAGTTCCTGCATCATTTAGAAGTCCTGCCTACAGGGAGTGAAAAGATGGCTAAATCTCTATTCTCACTGGCTGTGTTCACACAGCACTCTTATTTCAAAACAAAAAAGAAATACCCTGTTCACACAATGCACTGTTGCCTGAAACTGCTATTTCGCTTTGAGCTTTTTCCTTAATTCGAATTAACAAACTGTTAATTTGAATTAAGTTATTTTGAAATAAGGCATTATTTTAATACAAGTTGTTTCGACACAACTTGTATCGAAATAATGCCTGTGTGTGAACACAGCCACTGAGGTTATCACTTCTCTGCTGGAAAAGGCAGTGTGTCTCTTATATGGTCTGGTTCAAAGCCCATTTTATTCAATGGGAAGACACACCTATTGACTTCAATGGACTCCGCCTCCAGCCCATGATCTCTTCTATTCTCCATGGGTTTTTATATGGCATATATCACAATAGTATCTGAGTGCCTTCCGCTTATGAATTAACTAACTGACTACACAGCTGTCACGTTTTTTTGTTATTTCATACTACCTCTTGGAATGAAAGTGGGTGCAATGAGATTTCTTGCTTTTATTCTTTTTTTAACATATTGATCCGTGTTTATGTCAGAGAAGGCCTGATCAAAGAAATGTACCTGGCACTTGGAATTGGAGGTGAGGAAGTTAGTGCTTGTCTGAGTTCTTGAGGGAGTTCGTTCAATACTTTTGGACCAGTCCCCAGGAAATTTCTTTCTCCTACATAGACAGGCTTTGCACTTACTGTACAGAGTTCCACCACACCAGAAGAGCCAAGCTTGCACTCATGATCATCTTCCTGGAACTGCAGGTGATCTTTAAGATATTTGAGGCCCAGCCCATGAAATGCTTTGAAGATAAACACCAAGACCTTGAACTTGATTCACTATTCTGTGAGGAGTCAGCAGGGAGCAGAGGCCAGATTGGATGTGCTTGCACTAGCCTGCATTTCCGAGAAGATGTGCAGCAGTGTTTTGCAGTTGCTGGTTTCCTAAGTAATGAAGGAATCGATACTTTATTATTTTTAAATCGTGTGATCTTAAAGCCAGTCTTCTGATGGCTCTTACTTTTTGCATGTTTGCCTATACTGAAGTAGCCTTCAGTGTTGGGGACTAAGTTCACCAAACAGAAAAGGAAAAGAAGAACAATCTAAAATAAAGTAATGGTATGTGAACTTAACTTCCTGGAGAATTAAGCTGCATGAGAGAAGAGGGCTGTACTTTCTCCTGTTCAACTATGGATTAAGGCAGCTGGTAGTAATTAGAACCTCAATTAGGTGCCCACACACCCACCAAAAATAGGTCTAGTAGAAAACACAAGCAGAGGGAAGAAAGGAATGGAGCAGAAGAAAGTATCTACATTAGAAGCAGTTATCAGAATCACTGGACATCTAAAAGCAGCATCTGCTGTAAAATAACAGCAATTCCAGTGGAAAGGGAAAATTGTGCCTTCAGAGCTAGCAATTTGAGGGGGGGGAGTCAGTTACTCATTCTTCACTGTGTCTTGAAAAGGAACAAGAAGATCCATGTGCCCTGGTCAGTCATGCCTGAGCTGAACTGCATCCTGGGTGGAGGAAAAAGCATATGAGTTCCCTCCACCATGATCTTCACCACCACCAGCAGCAGCAGCAGCAGCAGCAGCAGCACCCAGGGCCGACGCAAGACATTTGGTGCATTAGGCGCCAGTGATTTTGGCACCCCATTCCTAGAAGGCAATCGGCCTATCAGGGGCTCTCCACCTGCCCCCCACACATTGGGGGGGTGGGCTGGCCCGGAGACTAGACCCACACTCTGGTCCCTCCGATGAGACAGGGTCTAGGGGAGCAGCTCTGCTCTCCTGTCCAGTCTCTGAGCCAGCCCTCCCCGTCCCCAGGGTGGAACAGCCTGCCCAGAGCAGAGGCTAGCTCCACGCTCCCGCCCCACCTTTCTCCACTGCCTTAAACTCCACACCGAAAGCAGCAGGGAGGGGGCAGGGGACAGCACAACCATGAAGAGGCAGTGATGTGGGCCCCACTCTGCCCTGCTGAGGGCAGGACAGCACACGGCCCATGGAACAGTGGGACAAGGGGCAACCGCCCCTCTTGCCCCCACAAAGGACAGCACTGCTTACCTTTTCTGGGGAGCGCCCTTGGCAGCCCCTACTTTTTGGCACCCTAGGCAACTACCTAGGTCACCTCTATGGTAGGACCAGCCCTGGCAGCAACAGCAGCATGGGAATTTCTCATAGGGTATGTCTGCGCTTACAATTTAGTTTGAATTAGTGAGGATTAATTCGAACTAAATTAATGCATGGCTACACTGGCTTTCATTACTTCAAACTAAGGAATTCCTCAGTTTGAAGCAATGAACACTTATTTCAAAGTTATAAAACCACGCTTAACTTTGAAGTAACAGTTAATTAAAACTTATTAGTTCAAATTAACCCAATGGAGCCACGTTAATTCAAACTAACCATTAGTTCAAATTAATAAGGTTTGACCTTCTTTGTCCCATGGTACCTTCCTCTTTCTATGTATTGAGTGGAGGCATGGCCCTTCTCAGATGCCATTTTGCCATATTTCCTATGGTGCCCCCTCTCTAAATCAAACCAGCAAGTCCTGTCCATGGACACGCTACTTCAGTTTGGGTTTCTAGTGGGGCCATGTTAGTTCAAATTAACTTAGTTCGAGTTAACCATTATTAGTTTGAATTAATTAATTCAAACTAAGTTAATTTGAGCTAACTTCTTAAGTGTAGACATAGCCCTAAAGATTAGATAGCCTATCACAGGAACTAGTCCATTCCTCATGGGTTAAAAAACACTTGAAATAAAGGACAGCAGTTATGTGCCTATAACAGCTATGAGAAATAAACCATTTCCCCAGTTAAAAGTGACCCCGCACCTGTTATTTAACCAAAGTCAATGTCACATTGCAAAGCCATCATTACTCAACATAATGAGCTGCCAGGGTCTCAGAAACTCACATGGGCCATAATTTCTGCCTTGTTTCCAGAGCAATCAGAAGTCTCATTGAACAGCTCAGTAACAACCAAAAAACCACAAGCTAAGATGAGTCCCATTTCAGATGCTGATCCCTGTTTTTGAATGGTCTGATTTTTCAGAATTAGTCTCTAATTAGGCCATTGACCCATAAGCGAGTTTTCTTCCTGAGATTCTATGATGAAATATTTTTGTGAAGGAAAAAGAATGCTGCTGGTTTTTAATACTGTCCTGGACACAGACAAAGGGATGGCTTCTTTCTTGCTCTGCACCTTAGGACCATTGCTTAGGTCTAGACAAAGAGGGTGTGAAAGGCTACCACTCATACAGGGTTAGTGTAACTCACTGCAGAATGGTTGTAGGTCCCTTCATGAGCCTGATCCATATCGGAGAGGAGGCAGCATCAGCCTCAGCTAGGGAAATTTAGGTCAGGTGGTAGCTACTCATACTGTTAGCTCTGGAGGTCACTGTTTCAGTCCCTGGTGTTTCGGCTAAGGGGTTAGCCATCAGAGGTAGCGCAAGTGTAAATAAAATAAGATTCAAGGCAGTGGAGAATCAGTCCTACAGAACTCTATTCAGCAGTTCTGCTGTAAACAGTTATAGCTTGTGTAAAAAACAATACAGCTGTACCCATATATTCCAAGGCTAAACGTGGTTCATAGTTTCCTGCAAAGAACCATGTGTCTCCACACACAGGACAGGTCTGTTACCCATGTACAACATTGCACCATCTCTTCTCTCACCTTTTCTGAGCCAGAATCCTGTTTCTGAGAATTATTTCCAGATACAGATACATCTCCAATGTCCCCAGTCAGGCAGGTCACTGGAGCAGTGTGTTCTGACATCACTCTTGGCAGTGTGCCAGGCACACCATGACTCAAAGGCAAACTTCGTAGGTACTTCAGCTGCTAGACCCTCTAGGACTGTCTACACTGCAGTTAGACATCCACAGCTGGCTTCAGCTAAAGGGCTGCTTAATTACAAGGTAGACAGGCAGGCATGCTGCCTGAGCTCTGGGATCCTCCTATCTTGTAGGGTCCTAAACCCTAGGCGCCAGCCAGAGTTTGACCATCTACACTGCAGTTAAACAGTCCCCCAGCCGGAACTGCACAATCTCAAGTCAGCTGGTGTAGGCCAGTCACATATTTTTATTGCAGTGTAAATGTAGCCGCTGAGGTCTCATAGCTGATAGGTTACAATGACCTCCCACTCACTGCTTCCAAATGTCACATTTCTTGAAGATCCCCAAGGGATGGTGCCCCCATGGACACCCATCTTGCCAACTGCTGAGAAACTTCTCCCTCCTATGACTCTATCACCCTCCACAGTAGGAAGAGAAGAGGAACAGATTCATCACCCTCTGCAGCCTGAGGCTTCTCCAACGAGTCAGATTCCAAGATGAGACAGGACTATTAGATCATCTAGTGTGCTCTCCTGCGCAGCACAGGTCATAGCGTTTCCTCTACTTAGCATTGCAGGAAACCCTGTCACTGGTGTTTGACTAAATCTAGTCTTATCAAAAAGTGCCCAGTCTTGATTTGGGAATATCAGGAGATGGATATTCCACTACTTCCCTTGGTATTTCTTTCCAATATTGAATTATCCTCACTGTTAAGAATGTGTGCCTTACTTCCAGTTGGAACATGTCTGGCTTCAGCTTCCAGCTGTTGGTTCTCATTATGCCTTTCTCTGATGGATTAAAGAGTCTGTTAATGCTTCAGATTTTCTCCTTGTCAAGGAACTTAAGGTGTGTTCAACCTCAACAGAGGTTGTTTCAAAATAAGAAAGGCCATGTTCACATGACGCACCGTTGTTTCGAAACAACTTAAACCCCATGTGGGGATGAAACAACATTGTTTCAAAACAATTGTTTCAAAACAATGCCTTGTGAACATGTTATTTCAAAACAACGGTGACTCATTTCGAAACAACTGTTGTCTGAACATGCTATTTCAATTCCTGCTTTTTTTCTTAATTCGAATTAACAAACTGTTAATTCGAATTAACTTATTTCAAAATAAGGTGTTCTTTTGATACAACTTGTATCGAAACAACTTGTATCGAAATAACCCCCTGTGTGTGAACACAGCCTTAGACACTATGATCAAGCCATATCTCAATATTCTTTCTGATAAACAGACTGAGTTCTTTACCTCTCTCACTGTAGGGCATTTGCAGCCCTTAAATCTTTGCAGTCTTTTCCAAACACTCTCTATTTTTTCAACATCTTTTTTAAAGGGTGGACACCAGAAGTCTATGCAATACTCTAGTGTTACTCTCCTGCTGCTACATAGAGAGGTAAAAGCACTTCCTTACACCTACACACTACATCAGTGGGTCTCAATCTTTTCCAAGTTGTGATACACTTGGTGGCATGGCGTGATCCTACAGTACATACCAGCCCACTCTCTCCCAGGCCAAATCCAGCCATCTCCCTGGCTCCCTGCAACACACTTATTGCTGTGTGGTGACACAGTAGATGTGGCCTGATACCCACAGAGCACATTAGCTCTTTTTGCCACAGTATTGCACTGGGAGCTCATGTCCAGTTGCTTATTCACTGTGACCCAGAAATTCTTTTTAGAGTCACTGTTTTCTAGGATACTATCTTCCAGTCTATAGGACTGGCTGACATTCACTGTTTCTAGATGTATAACTTGCAATATGCTGCATTAAAATACATCTTAGCTGAAAGGGCTCAGCTTACGATGTGATGCAGATCACTCAATGGGACCACCCTATATTCAACATTTACCTTTCCACCAATCTTCATGTCATCTACAAATTTTATCAGCAGTGATTTCATATTTATTTCCAGACCATTGATAAAATTGCTGAACACCAACCCGTCACTCACTGGTCTACAGATACTCCCATTCAAAAATGATTCCCCATGGATGACAACTTTTGGAGGTCTGTCAGTTAGCAAGTTCTTAGAGAATTTAACACATGCTGTGTTGATACTGTATATTTTTTAAATCCAAATACTACGAGGTGCAAAGACAAATGCCTTACAGAAGTCTCTTTATCCTTATAGCTACTCAATTACTTTTATCAATCAAACTTTTTATCTCATCAAAGAATTAAATCAGGTTTTTTAGCCAAAACTTAGTATTCTTAGCCCTGATAGCTATGGATTTTTCCTTGACATCTCTAGTTTTTCTTATCAATTTTTTATATTTCATAATTTCTAATTTATATTGAATACTATCTATTTGCCCTCTAACCCATTTCTTATATTATTCTTTTTTATTTCTAACTTCTGCCTTCACTTTGCCATTAAGCCATGGTGGCCTTTTCTTCAAAGTTGTTCCCATTCCTAATTGTGAAATTATGACTTTTTGGACATCTATTAAAGTTGCTTTAATAACTCCCTATTTTTATTTATGTTTTTTCTAAATATATATTTTTTCAGTCAATTTTACTCACAATTTTCCTCAGCTTTTGAAAAAGTTAAGTACTTTCTGAGTCAACAAGTCTACATGTTGTTTCGGACAGTCTTCTTTTTGCCCATACTGAATGCAATCAGGTCATGATTACTGATCCATAAGCAACTAACAACTTGATTAATTCATCTTGATCCATCATCATGAGGTCCAAAATAGCATGATCTCATGCTGGGTGTGATGTCTTTTGTGTAGGAAGCATCTTGCATAGTTTTTTTAGAAATTCAAGTGATATTTTATTATAGACTGCACGGAACCACAAGCCCTTATCTCCTCCAGCTGAAGTCTCCCACAAAAACACATTTTCTTCAACACCGATGCCAGACAAACGTAACTCAGAAAGCAACTCATCCTGATCTCTTATTGATTTGGTGATCTGTAACCGATTCTAACCAGTGCCCCCTCCTGGGCTTTGTAAGTCAGCACACTGATGCATACGCACTCAAGATTCAGCTGTTCTGAATCATCAGTAATGCTAAAACAAGCAAAGGTGTCTTTAACTTATAGTGTCACTCCCCCACATATTTTTTTACCAATTCTATCTTTTCTAAGCAGGTTATAACAAGAAATTTTAACATTCCAGGCATGTGAACCATCCCATTAGGTTCCTATAATGACAGATGGAGCAAATTTCTTCTCATCAATGAAAAAATCCAATTCCTTTTGCTTATTACCCAGACTCCTAGGACTGGTATATAAGCTGCAGAAATTTTTCTTCTATTCATACATTTCTCAACACAGTATCATGCCAGTCTCTTCTGTCTCTAGGAAATAAGCACTGGACTGATGTATAATGATCAGAAACTAAGAATGCACTGGCATGGGCATATCATTCCCAGCCATTCTTCCTTCAGTAGGCTAGACTTTTGAAAGGCATGCTAAACTATAGAGGACTTTGGTTTCATTTCAGCAGGATTTCAAGGGTGCAGCACATGGATCGAGAATCATTCCTTTTTTCATGAATAATTCAGGGCAAACAGATGTTTAGTGGGAGGCACTACATAGTTCAAGTAGGGACATTTATTGAACTCTAAAAAAGAGATAATACTGATCATTTATGCAGAAGACATTAACATTACTGGTACAGTAAAAAGCACTGGTAACAGAAGATGTACAGGGACAGTAAATCCCACCAAGTAGGGAAAGCACTGCTTTTTGGAACCCTTTTATTGACAAGGTGGCTGACAAATGAATCCAAAAGCTAATTATTCCACAACCTGAAGTCCCAGCAAAAACACCTCCTCTCACTATATTCAAAGCTGTGTTCCACTCTGATAGGAAGCCTTCTGTTAACACAGGGTCACTCTTTGAGCTGGGGTTGTGAATTCCAGCTAAAGGAGACTTAAGTATATTTGATCTGATCCTGCTAGGACACCACAAATAATGAACATATGGCAGTGTGACTAGTGAGAGCAGCTAGCACATGGAGTACTTGCCTATCCGAAACCCGAGGTAAGTACTTTGGGTGGCTAACCTGTCACATTTGGCATGTACTACATGTCTGTTTTTCATGTGTTTACTTCATCAGAGTTACTGTAAGAAAGTCTCCTCAAACTGGGAACTACATACCCAGTTCAAAACATAAACCCACCCTGAATGCCTTGCAATTAGACAATCAGATCACATCTCACAAAGTGAAGCAGATCTAGGTGGCTTCAACCTAGAGGGAAAGTCTCCCAAGCTTTGATGATTCACAGAATCCAAGGCCAGAAAGGATCACTGTGATCATCTAGTTTGATCTCCTGTATAACACAGGCCAGAGAACTTCCTAAAACAATTCCTAGAGCAGATCTTTAGCAAAACAACCACTCTTGCCAAGGGCACACCGTTGACTCATATCCAGCTTCCTGTCCACCATAACTCCCAGGTACTTTTTTACAGAGCTGCTACTTAGCTGATCGGTCCCCAGCCTATATCAGCCTGGAAAAATCATGGAGCAGGTCCTCAAAGAATCCATTCTGAAACACTTGGAGAAAAACAGAATGATCAGAAACAATCAGCATGGATTCACCAATAGCAAATGATACTTGATCAACTTGACTGCCTTCTATGATGAGATGACTGGCTTTGTGAATGTGAGAATAGCCATTGATGGAATATACCTTGATTTTAGCAAAGTTTTTATATGGTTTTCCATAACATTTTTGTCAGCAAGTTAAGGAAGTGTGGGTTAAATGAATGGACCATAAGGTGGATAGAAAGCTGGCTAGATCATTGGGCTTAGCAGGTGGGGATCAATGGCTCAATGTCTAGCTGGCAACCAGTAACAAGCGGAGTGCTGCAGGGGTTGGTCCTGGGGCCGGTTTTGTTCAACATCATCATTAATGATCTGGTTGATGGGATAGATTGCACGCTCAGTAAGATGGTGGATGACACCAAACTGGGGAGAATGGTAGACCTGCTGGAGGGCAGACAGAGGATTCAGGGAAACCTAGACAAATTGGAGCATTGGGCCAAAACAAATTTATGAGATTCAGCAAGGACAAGTGCAAAGTCCTGCACTTAGGACAGAAGAATCCGAGGTACTGCTACAGGCTGGGGACCAACCGGATAAGTAGCAACTTTGTAGAAAAGGACCTGGGGATTATGGTAAACCAAAAGCTGGATATGAGTCAGCAGTGTGTCTTTGTTGCCAAAAAGGCCAATGGCATATTGGGCAGCATAAGTAGGAGCTTTGCCAGCAGATCAAGGAAAGTGATTATTCCCCTCTATTCAGCACTGGTGAAGCCGCATCTGGACCACTGTGTCCAGTTTTGTCCTCCTCACTACAGGAGTTCTAATTTTGTGGACAAATTAGAAAGAGTCCAGCAGAGGACAACAAAAATTATTAGGGGTTTGGGGCTCATGACTGATGAGGAAAGACTGAAAGAACTAGGCTCATTTAATTTGCAGAAGAGAAGAGTGAGGGGGGATTTGACAGCAGCCTTCAACTACTTGAAGGGGTACTCCAAAGAGGAGGGAGCTAGTTTATTGTCAGTGATGACAGAGGACAGAACAAGGAGCAATGATTTCAAGCTGCAGGTGGGAAGATGTAGGTTGGATATTAGGAAAAACTTTCTCACTAGGAGGGTGGTGAAGCACTGGAATGTGTTACTTTTGGAGGTGGTGGAATCTCCATCTGTGGAAACATTTAAGGCCTGGTTAGACAAAACCTTGGCTGGGATGATTTAGTGGTGGTAGTCTTGCTTTTAGCAGGGGTTTGGACAGGATGACCTCATGAAGGCCCTTCCAGACCTATTATTCAGTGATTCTAAGACTTAGGAAGTGTCAGTGATGGAGAATTCACCACAGCCTTTGATAAGTTATTCCAATTTTTTTTTAGTGTTGCTGCTTTCCAGGACAGTGTGGCCTTCCTGCTTTGCTCCTAGATGTATACATTTGCACGAAACCATAGTAAAACACATACAGATTGCCTGCACCCATCTCCCTGAGTGATCTGGATTGTTCTGTAGCAAAGACCTATCATTTTAATTATTTACCACTCCCCTTAAGTAGCTGTTATTGTCCCCTGTTGAAATAGAGCTTATGAGACTCCTGACAAGGTCCTGGGGGTGACCTGACAATTCCATTTCTCGACAACTTTTGAGGTTTCTACTTTTGTTTTCATTTTATAAGACAGTTAAATCAAAATGGTTTGAACATTTCCAACCCCCCCCCCCCGGCTTCCTTTTGCTCGTCAGACTTCTCCAGAGATCCTTGGACCTTATCAAAACCCCTTCAAAATTGATACATCACTGTGAATCATTTCTTAAGAAATGTGCCCTCTAGCTTCAGCAGCCAGAGAGTAATGTTTTCTTTCTAAGGTCCTGATCAATTAAAGTCAGTAAAAGATTCACAGGGCACTTTTTGCAAAATCAGTAGTGTTCACCCTAGTCCTCTGGATAGATTCCAGTTTGAGTAATTACACCTTAGCTTCTAAAATGTCCCCTTCAATTTCTGTTGGATACAGTAGTCTATACTTTCTGTCCTAATCCTCTGGCTGGGGGATTGTTCCTCTCATGGGAATACATTCATCTGTCACTCAGAGAAGAGGAAAGTAACAGACAAGATGTATATCTTTAATCTTGAGTTATAACCCTTCACCTTTATTTCTCTTCACCCCATTTTCTTTCTTTCATAGCTGACAATCTAGTCTTCCATTTGTCAGAATTAGACACATATCTGCCAAAACTGCATCTGAGCAGGCCTCTGCTTTCAAATAAAGACCCTGCTTCTCCTAGGTTTAGAAATTTGAAATCTGTGCTTTAGAGGTAGGTCCTTTTAGGCTATTATATAAGCATTGTTTTTCTCAACCCATGTGTTTTATATGTCCCTACACTCATTGGTCCACCTCTCTCTCTCTCCCTTTCTTCATTATTTAGAAAAAGAATCTGTCTATCTATCTATCGTTATTATTGAAACAGGGCTTCAATGAGTAACCACATTCCTTCAGCACAGTCTCTAAAATGCAAACAAACTCACTCCTGTTCATTCAGGAAAATCCTCAGTCCGCGCAATTGTTATTGATTTATGGTTTTGTTAGTATGATGATTTTGTTTTACAATACATAAAGGACCCTAGGTACTAGGTGCTCTATATACATAAAGCAAGAGACTATCCCTGCCCTGAAGAACTTGCAGTATAAATAGGTAGACATGTGGGTGAAAGGAATCATTATTTTCCCCCTTGTACAGATGGGGAATTGAGGTACAGAGAGATTGTGATTTTCCCATTATTTTACAGGGAGTTTGTAGAAGAGCACAGAATCTAACTCCTGAGTCCCAGGCCAATGCTTTAACCCCACCACTATTCCTCCTGTACTTAAACTCACCACTGAGATTCCGGACTTCCCAGCCCTAAACACCATCACATTCTCTTTACTGGTTTGCTCTAGCCACACATGGGGAAAGGGTTTATACCATTGAGAATAAGAGATCCATTAATTCCACACCTGTTAACAATGTGGTGGAAATGCAGCAGTGGGAATGACGTGCTGCAGGGAGTGGAGGATAGGCAAAAGGTTTTTTTAAAAGTGTATGTGAAAAGTTTTCAATGCTCCCAGAAGTTTCCCTTATCCTAGACTGACCATTTGGAAGTGAAATCCTACAGTGTATGCACAGGTTTTTAACTCTCTCCCCTGAGAACATTGAATCCTGATCATTCTGACTCTACAGCTCAGTATAGCATTGTGAAACATCAGAAGCAGCAAAAGCAGGTTAGGAGAAAGGATTAGAAAATGGTATTAGCAGAAATCCAAGATATGGACTCCTATTTAAACAGCCTATTTTATGATTCAGTGGATGTTTGATCATAAAGAATCTATAGCATAATTGCTGTATCAGAAAGCAAAACTGTGTAATAAAGTATTAAAAATGTGTAGTAGAATAAAGACAAGATACATGATAGTGAGTTCCATCACTGCTCCTGGCATGACTTGAGGAAACTTCCTACCTATGCAAAGGTAATATTCAGAAGGCCACTGACCTTTGTCAGACAGAAGTTGCACCCATAAAATCTGTGACTGTTTTTTTATGCTTCTAACTTGGGCACTTATATCTAATTGTGGGTGCAAATGGGTTCATTAGATTTATAAGTCTAGACCTCTGCCTTGAAAATCGGTTTGGGCAGCTGGCCTCATGTTGGATAGAAATATATAGATCTGAACAATCATATGACCATTTTTAAAATTTTCTAATAAACTCATTTCCTTTTTCTCAGAAAGGAGGGGAGCCTAATCCAAGATCCTAAACAAAAATGATGATGCTTCTCCCTCTTTTCTATACAATCTGATTTAGAAACTTGGAGACATTTATTTATTGCTATCCCTTGAAAGCAGAAATTCCTACTGTTGTTTTTCAGTCTCTTCATATGGCTTAGAAAATTTTCCATATACATCATTACTTTGTTAAGACAGTGCTTAAGAAATTCATAAAAAATTGGAGTCAGAGTGTATAACTGAGTTATCAGATTTACTTCTCTTGGCAGACAAACCCTTATTACAGATGAAAAGCTTCCCCTCCCACCCCCCATGAAAAGCCTGAGGCTCTACAACTTTGATTAAAGATGAAACAAATGATGGAAGGATTCATGCTTATCAAAAAAGAGAGCAGTCTAATTAAACAGTAAGCTACAGCAGAGCATACATTCCTTGGTCATAGTTACTGGTCTTTGGTACATTGAGACTTGAAGCCAAAGGCCAAGAAAAATGCGTCAGTGCTCCAGGAAGGCACACTCTGATTGGTATCATGAAGAAACCTCCATCTGACAGATAAAGGGTGGTCTTGTGGTCAAGGCGTGGGAAATCAGAGATCTGGGTTCAGTACATGGCTTTTCCATAGACTTCCTGTACGACCTTGGGAAAATGACTTTCTCTGTGCCTCTGGTTTCCACTGTGATGTAATCTCATAATGTGAAATAAACCCTTCCTTTTCCCCATTCATTTTCTGTTTTATCTTTAGACTGTAAACTCTTCAGGGCTAGGGCATTTTTTTAGGAGGTGTGACTGCAGCACCCAAGGCAATGGGATTCTGATCCCAGCTGGTGCCCCTTGGCACTTCTGTAACATATATTCACTGTGAATTTAGACATGCCTCTCATATGTGTCACTTCCTCAGCCACTAGTTGCATGTGGCCCCTGTCTCATTAAATGGATAGTAACTTTATCACCAGATATCACATTAATCCAATCAGATCGAACTGTGGAAGTTGTATGATTTTCTACAAAGATCTAGTTCATGATGTATTGATTAAATTGGATGCCTAAATTAATCAATGACTGAGTGAAATGGCAGGACTCTGAAATGATTTACTCAGGCTAGGAGCTAAAGATGGTGAGTCACACAGCGGCTTTTCCTAACACAGAAAAGGAGAGAGGGAAAAGGGGGATGTTAATGTAACCAACAGGCAGAAAGCACACCTCTTTCACCCCACCACCGTGTAATACAAACATCATATTTTTAGGCTTGATGCAAACTTCCAAGTATCCAGTACAGACAGCAAATGGACCCATAACTCCTCACAGAGAAGACAAAACATACAGACATCCTAACTACTTTAAGACTGTAAAAGTAGAACCAGTCACTGCTTTAATCAGAAGTGCATGAGAATCACAGGGGCTTTTTTTCTTTTCAAATAATCAACTGCTTGCACTGAAGGAGAGACAGAGAGAACTGCTCAGTGGATTTTTCCTTGGAAAGTGATTAAAGAGGAAGAATCTAACAGTTCAATGCCCACGCAGTTATTGCTGCTGCATCTGCCATCACCTAGGGCAGATCCTCCCATTCCGTTTTGCCTCAAATTAGATCCCTTTCCCATTGTGTGCTGTGCTGCCCATGTTGATTCTCTGTAAACATAATGCAGTGTCTATTATGTATTCCTCCTCCTTAGAAACAAGCTGCAGGTCATAACTCTGCCACTAATTTAGGGGACTATGAAGAAAATTCACTTATGAACAAGTCACCACACAATGGTTAACTTCAGAAGTCTCTTACTCCTTCCCCTGGAGAACCTGGTGCTGGTGACCCACTCTCATAGCCTTAGTATTTCCTTTTATTTCACATTGAAAAGTAGAAGAGTTCATGTAAGGAGTTGTGGACTTTGACATTTCATGGGTATTCAAATATTTGAATATAGTTTCAATAGACCTTTTAATCCGTTTTGCTCTAATATGCAGGTGATAAAAATATCTCCCATCCCTCTGGCTCTCAGTTAATTTTCATCTTGACTTATTGAGCATGTGTTATCAATAATCACAAGGGAAAAGCTTCTATGTAACATCTCCCCAGGGTATGTCTCTCTGATTCCTACCACAAGGTGATACTCAGACAAGGTGTCAGATTCTTAAGTGTGAAAGCCTGCAAATGATATTTATGAAAGTAAAGTAATTTGCTCTTTCTTGCTCACTTAGAAGCTGCAGCATCTCAAGGGAATAAGGAGGAGGTGTTTCATGGAGAGTTCTCAGGAAAAAAGAGTGTCAAAGTAAATGCAGCCACTATGTATGTACTGGTTGGAAATGCAGTGATAAGCACAGAGGTCAGGCAACAAGGAAACTGAATTTGTCATCTACACATAGAGTGTAAATAATTTATCTCTGGAGATTCAAAGCAAGGTCTGTTGTCAACTGATGTCAGCTGTTTGGAGTGACACAGATAATCAGACCTTCCATGGTGAGTGAGTTCACAAATTTCAACTTTCAAGTCACTGCTCCTCACTGAACTTGCCTGAAACGTAAAGAGGGTCTCAAATATTCACTGACCAATGTGTACCTTGGGCACACTGCAGCTCTGTGGACTGAGGGGAATCTGCTGCCTTCAGAAGCTGTGACTCAGGCACTGAAGAAGCCTCATGTGGATTATGCTGGTGCTCCCTGATAGGCCTTACCAGGTAGGTGTCAGTAGAAAGTAAAGCCAGGATCTTCATCTGAACTATACCCTCCCATCTTCTCGTTCCATCTAACTAAACTGCTCATTGCATTCTGCCAGACTTCAAAGACACGCTCAGGCTTGGATTTTTCCTCAGCAGTCATCTATCAGTGGTTCAGCTGTGTGTCTGGGCATGCCTAATATCTTCTACTGCTGGCATCAAAGCCTTTAAGCTCATGGAATTTCAGATGGCAACATACATTTGCACAAATGATGATGTACACAACATGCTAATTCGTCACTTGCATTTAGTACGAGGAACATTTAGACTCCAAAATGGTCCAGTCTGTGTAACTCAAGTGCTTACTTTTGAAAAATTGGATAATGTCTTTTCATGTAGTCCTCTTTCTACACACTCTTTTTTAGACTCTACATGGGTATTCAAAGTCCTTCCAAGAGCTGGGATTTCACTTGTCTAAATGGTCTGATCAATGCTTACTGAAGCCAGTGGAAAGACTCTCACTAAATTCAATGAATTTTCACTTTCGCCTCTCTTTTTGCAGATAACATTTATCAGTTTTGATAATTTTTATTTAATTTATTGGGGGCAGATTCTGCTTTGTCTTAACGTGTAATCCACACTGAAATCGGAGAGAGAACACGCATCCAAGAACAGAATTTGTCCATAATGGAATACCAAGAGCTGATACTAAACCATGTTGAACAGTAGCAGTAACTACAGCTGTTCTCTCTGATGCACTGGGACAGCTTCTGGAAAGGCTGTTAACACCATTTCCTTCTGATGTTATTGTTCAATCTCTTACTTTGTACTTTCACCAATAAATCCCTTTTTAAAAGAATCTAAGACCCTAGAGGTATTTTTAAAACGGCTTAAAATATGTTTCCTTCATACTGACCTATGGTATCTTCCCTTAATATTTAATTTATGATAACCTTAATTAAATTTTCTTTACACACATAAATTATATTCCCTAAACAGGTTTTCTTTAGGTCTCTAGTACTGGCCGGGTAGCAAACACTCCTTCCTGTAGACCAGTGGAACAAGTGTACACACTGAACTGAGGCCTTTAAGTGCTTTACAATTAGAATGCATACCACACAATGCCTGCAGCTCTGAAATATGCTAATCTGAATGACATGGGGATTCATTTGGGCTTTTCATAATGTGTCATTATCCTTATTAGCTATAAGAGAGACTTTGCATGGTGACCCTGAAAAATTGTCACTTGTGTTTTCCTCTCTCTTAGAGAGAATTCTGATCCCTCATTTTAAAGCAAAATGGCTATCTCTAGCTCCTTGTTTCTTCCATGCTTGGTCACATATCGGTTTTCTTAAGTAAAAAACCCACTAGACTAAAGGTTAAGAGACAGCTTCTCAGCTTGTGCAAACCAGCAAAGCTCAGTTAAGATCATTGATGCTACTCGAATTTATGCATCTGAGGATGAGATTCAAATCTACAAAATCAAGGTTGGGGAAGAAGTCTATGATGTGAAATAATTCTGCTTGTAAATAACACTATTTATATATTTTAATTAGATTAATGTTGGCACCTCCATAATATATAGAAATGTTCAATTCATGAGTAAGTGGTAGAAGTAGAACCCTTTCTTCAATCATGTTCAAGGTCCAGTCACACATCAGAGAGAAAATTTTCCATGCAGAAGCAGGATTTGGAAACACTCTGGGGCCATCCACTATTGTTTCTCCTGTGATTAAGGACCACAAGGAAGATCAGTGGTACAACAAACCACAAACACTTGTAGTTTAAATTAACAACTAACCTGGCCTTCATCCCAGTCTCAAACCAAATAACTATATGTAAATGACCCCACTGGTTAATAGTAGAACTTGAATTCCAGACCTCAAGCAGCATTAAGTTTGCAGAGGATACCAATCCAGGAGGGGTTGCAAGTGCTTTGGAGGATAGGATCACAGATCAAAATGATTTGGACAAACCGATGTAACAGTCTGAGGTTAATAGGGTGAATTTAAACAAAGATAAATGCAAAGTACTCTACTTAGGAAAGAGCAATCCATTGCACACATAGTGTGTCCACATGAGTCTTTTGTTTCAAAACAACATTGGTTGTTTCGAAATAAAAAACTGGATGTCCACACGATGGTTTCTTATTTCGAAATGACAGGCTCTGTCATTTCAAAATAAGAACCGTCATTTTGAAACATCTTAAACCCCATTCATTTCGAAACAGCTGTTATTTTGAAATGGTTATTTCGAAATAAGGCCATTTGGACATGTTGTTTTGAAACAACACCATTGTTTCGAAACAACTGTTTCGAAACAACATGTCCAAACGGCCTTACTTCGAAATAACCATTTTGAAATAACAGCTGTTTCAAAAGCAGGCTTTCCCTTAATTCAAATTAACATTTTCTTAATTCGAATTAACTTATTTTGAAATAATGATGTATGTGTGGACATAGCAGAATGGGCACTGACTACCTAGGAAAGAGTACCGTGGAAAGGGATTTGAGTTTCATAGTGGACCACAAGCTAAATATGAATCAACAGTGTAACACTGTTGCAAAAAAAGCAAACACTATTCTGGGATATATTAACAGGAGTAAGTAAGACATGAGAAGTAATGCTTCTGCTCTACTCTGTGCTGATTATGACTCAACATTAGGAGTATTGTGTCCAGCTCTGGGCACCTCATTTGTGGAAAGTGGAGAAATTGGCAAAAGTCCAGAGAAGAGCAACAAGAATCATTGGAGATCTGGAAAACTTGACTTATGAGGGAAGATTGAAAGATCTAGCTTTATTTAGTCTAGAAAAGTGGCTGTGGAATCTCCATCACTGGAAATTTTCAGAGAAGGTTAAACCCCTGTCAGGATGGCTTAAGCTGTATGTGGTCCTGCCGTGAGTGCAGCTGACTGGACTCAAAGACCTCTCATGGTCCCTTCCAGTCTCTATGGCTATGTCCACACTTAGAACATTAGTTCGAACTAACTAAATTTGAACTAATCAAGTCGAACTAATAACTATTAGTTTGAATTCAGTTAATTCGAACTAACATGGCCACACTAGGAAAAGCAATTCAAACTAGCATGTACACGGACAGGACTTGCTAGTTCAAATTGGAAGAGGGGCACCATGGGAGGTGTGGCAAAATGGCCCCAAGAAGGGCCATGCAACCACCTAATCCCCTGCCAGGCTCCAGCCCTCTGAGCCCTGCACAGGGAAAAGCATCCCCTGCCCAGTTCTAGCTGCACCACTCAGAACGCTAGAGCCTGGCAGGGGATGCTTTCCCCTGTCAGGCTCTGTGGAGGCAGGGAACACCCCCTGACAGCACTGGCCAAGCGTGGGAAGAAGGGATTCCCCCTGCCCAGCTTCAACTGCACTTGCCGGTGTGGGGACAGAACTCCCGTGTGCAGCTGGAGCCCCACTAGCCGGCATGGGGAAGGGATCCATGTATGTGGCTGGAGCCCCCCTTGCCATAGCAGGGACAACTGTAGCCATGCACGGGGGTCCTGTCTCTGTGCACAGAGATCCTTTCCCCATGCCGGCAAGCCGGGCTCCAGCTGCGCATGGGGGTCCTATCCCTGTGCTGGCAAGCAGGGCTCCAACTGTGCATGGGGGTCCAGGGTCCTCACCCCCCAGCTAGGGAACCAGAACCCTATTGGCTCCCTGCAGATTTGGTGGGGGGCACCTTCCTTCCAGGGTTAGTTCTAATTAACGTGGCTAGACACCATCAATTTGAACTAGCCAGTTTGAATTGATGGTCACTTCGAAGTTACATGAGGTTTTATAACTTCAAAGCATCGTCTCTTCAATGTGACCTAAGGGAAGTCTTAGGTTGAATTGCCAAAACCCTGTGTAGCCACGCTTTTTTTTTAATTCGACCTAATAAATCGAAAACCCAAGGGAAATTGGGTTCCAGAGAGCACTCCTAAGTGCCCCAAAGTGAAAGTCAGCCAGCCCCTTGATACATCCCAGTTCTTTCCCTTTGTACACCAAACCTGACATGTTAAGAGCAAGGTATGGGAACACATTGGGTACGTCTCAAACAGTAGGTTAAATGTACACATTTTCAATCAGTTATGTGGTACTGTTGCTCTTGTTCTTCAGACAAGAGACAAGCAACAAAATGAGTGGGTTGACAAACAACGAAGGCCAGGTGTTCCGTGCTACAAGGAGCCATCCGTGGTTCGAGTTGTGAGGGATCAGCAGGTCTGACAATTTCTCTTCAAACATATTTCAGACGCAAAGGTGTAACAAAGATCAGAGTTCTTTCTGGGCTCACCCTGTGGATCACTATAAGGCTCTTGGCTTTGAGATGGTGTGATTTCTCCCCTGGTCTAGCAATCATGTGAGATACGCAATAAGGTGAGAGGTGATGTTTTGCTCCACAAGGTGTTCATTAGCCTCTCTGTTCCTTTGGCTTGCAGTGTGTTGCATCTCCAACACAAGCCACAGGAAAGTGAAAATAAAGATAACGGGTATGTCCACATGTATCTTTTAAATCGAAATAACACTGATTATTTTGATTTTAAAAAGATTAGGTTCACACAATGTTTTCTTGTTTCGAAATGATGAGCTCCGCCATTTTGAAACAAGAGACATTATTTCGAAATAGCTTAAACCTACTTTAATTCAAATCATCTGTTAAAGCGAAATGGTTATTTCTAAATAATGCCATTCGGAAGTGTTATTTTGAAATAACCCTTATTTTGAATTAACACTTTTGCCCTTCTCCTTCCCAGGGTGCCTTCTTTTTCTATATATTGGGTGGGGGCATGGCCCAGGGAGGGGGCCATGTTGCCACACCTTCCATGGTGCCCCTCTCCTGATTTGAAATAGCAAGTCCCGTGTCTGGAGTTGCTATTTTGATTTGAGGTTTTTGCTTATTTCAATTTAAGTTAATTCAAAATAACGATTTTATTTTGAATTAACTTATTTTGAATTAACTTATTTTAATATAAGTATCTGCATGTGGACATAGCTAACTGGTTCAATTACCAGAAAGAAATCCTTGCCACTCAGAGAGTGGAGGGAAATGTCAAATTACACAAAAGCTACAGCTACCAAATATGGAAAAATGCTTCTGATGAAATCAAAATTCTGTTATCAGGAGAATCAGCACACTCAACAACTGCCAGATGACATGAACCAGAGCACTGGAGTGCATGAAATTCCCTATCAAATACATTCAAATTAGTAATAGCACAAGGCTAGCAAGACCGTCCATTGCCTAGGGCCAAATACAGAAGAATATGTGATGAGGCTATGCTGATGACAGCTGAAACCTCATGTTCATGTTTCCGTTCGTAGGTCAGAGATCCTTTGCTCCTTTTGGCTCAGAACACCACAGTGTCTCACCACTATCCTTCAAAGGGGAGTGGAACGATGCCGTATCTCTTCGGTGTACATACGACACTGCATTACTGATCCTACGCTCCCTTGCAAACACTGCTGCCACATTTGATGAGGGAATGGGAGGCACTGCTTTGACTTCCCCAGCCAGTGATTATAGACAAAATTCCACAGATATTTGCTGCTTCTCCACCTACCAATCCATGCCCTTGCTTACCTTTCTTCCAGTTTCCACCGGACCACAGTCCCTTTCAAATGCTCTCCTGGATGACTGGCTATTGTCTGAAGCTGGAATTAGGCTGAATATGCTGCAGATTTGTTCTCCAACTGCAGTCTAACTGGGTATATTTACTATTACAGATTAAAATTGGGCCTTCCAGAATTAAAACCACAAATCTACCCTTCTCTGCTCCATCATAAAAGGGTAGTACTTTGACCTTAGAGTGGTGTGTGTCTCCATTTTACCACAGTCTGTTTCTCTCTATTAATGGGATCACTCTTGTTCTCTCCTTGTGGGTGCATTTCTTTTTTTATAAAAATGAAAAAAAAAATCTGGCTAGAGAAAAGGAAAGTATTGTGAAACATAGAAGCCAATATCCTCTTTTCAGACCATTCCCTTAGGTTAATGAGGCAGAGGTTGGGATGAAGATGTGAGTTTAATGTCTCATTTTTGGAACTGAACCATTCCAAGAAGGTGTGGCAGTTTTCTTGAAACATTCCTGGAAATTATACAGGTCACAATAAGACATCATGTTTGATTCTCATTTCAAATGATTGAATCAAGGTCCGCAAATGAGAAGTAAGGGAAGAACTCACAAAAGGCAAGAAAGTAATTAAAAGATATATTGATTTTAATAGGATAGCTGATCACATATTCTTAATCACATTTTCATTAAAAGACACCATTTTACCCTTCCAATCACAGTAATGAATTCAGCCATGGAAATTACCAGCTGTTGGCTGTTCTGTTGACTGTACATTGTGAAAAGAACGGCGGGGGTCTCAGTGCATTTCCCAGCAGGCAGGTGCCACCACAACTGCCATCTCCATTTGCAATGTCAGCAAATTGCACAAAAAGCATCCTAAAAGCTGGTCCTGAGACCAAAACACACGGGTACCAGGCAGTAACTTTGTAGCTGCTACTTTGAACCTGTTCCTGGTGATTAATACAGGGTTTCTGTCAGTCTGGCACATTTCACCAACATTCAAATCACATTTCAATACAGAGGCCAGTTAATAATCTTGATTATTGGCCTGGAACCACATACTTTTTTTATTATATTAAGAGGGTATAATGTTCTACACCAACTTCCCATTTTGTTTTGAGGGTATTAAGAAATGAAACATTAATGGGATGTAGAAAATGAACTGCATATTCAGCTACTATTTACCAAATTGTTCCATGGGGGGAGGAGGGGGAAGAGTCTATAACTATGCCCAGAAACATCCCATTTCTACAAATGCATGCATGGCTGACAGCCACTAAGTACAAATGAATAAATATTTTATGTGCTTTAATTTTCTCATATATGAGCTTGATGTTCTGAGTCTCTTTACTTTATTTTGCTACTTCATAAATGTTAAAAACATTTATCCTCTTATTCTTTCCAACAAAAATAAGACTTTTGCCAATCTCTGCTCCTGTTCAATTTGCTTTCAACTCTTTATTAGCATAGCAAGATAGCACATTGCCTGCAATTTATTCCCTTCAGTAATTTCTCCATTCAGTTTTTCCCTTTCCTTCCCTCAGTTTCTTATCACTTGTGTACCGATATTTATATTATTCAGGAAACATGACATTTTAACTTTTTGTGTATGTTCCATCTGGTCACTGGGCCCTGCAGTCTACTGAGATGCAGCCTGGCTTTTTCCTTGTATTTATTTCATTTTCTTTTTTTAATTTTTATTATTATTGTGTTTTCTCCATTCCTTAGTCATCTCATTTTTTTCTTGTCTCCTTTTGGCCTTTTGTGTCTCCCAAGTATTGTAATGATTGCTATTGGGAAGGCAGGGCGCAGAAGCTGACATTCTTATTTACTCTCCTTTTTTCCCCCCTCATGTTTTGCATTTGTTCTCCTTTGAACAGATCATTTTGCTCGGTTTCAGAAAAGCTTTTTGCACACACTCTTTGCTCTTCCAAAGAATGCTGCCACTTATATACTAGTTTAGAGGTCCACATGGACCATGGTCTTGGGAGACTTCTACATCAATGAAGAACCCAATTTTTGGCCTTAATATGCTGACCCCCAATGGGCCACTGGCTGTCAAAAGGCCAGCATTTTCTTCTAATAATCTACTTTGCGGGTGGCTTTCGTGATATGGACTGATCTTCTCAGTGCAGTTCCTAGCAAGAGTTTCAGAAGTCACCACCACAATGGATACTGTGGTTGGTGCTCTCAGCAGAGAGGTCAAAGAGCAAGTGGGTTTGCTAGATTTCCCCTTTATGGTCCACATCAACCCTCCAAGTCTAGGTGTAAGCATGGTGATGGGGTGCTTAAAACCCCACATTAGGGCAGAAGGGATTAAGGAGAATTGCTGGGCCTAAGAGGCTCTTCCCCATCACACCCACATAGCTTACTGTAGCTGGGAGAAGGGCTTAAAACACAGCCAGGCAGCTTAGCAGGGGACAGACATCTGTCTTGGGAGCTTCTGAAGAATACAGTAGTCAGCAGCAAGGGAGAGATCTGCAGGTGACAGCTATCCCAGACCACAGAGGAAGGACCAGCCTTTCCCAAGATGAGGGAATCCTTCATGCTAGTGTATGGTGGATCAGTTGTGAGACTTTTGGCACACGATGGCCTGGGAAAGGATGTGGTAGAAAGTGGCCCAGGGAGGCAGCCCTCTGCAGCATTTGCTATTGCTGCCTCTTATATGGGCCTGGGTCAGAGCCCAATGGAAAGGAAGGGACAGGGCTCCCCTACCAATCACACTTTCATAAAGGGGATACAAACCCTTCCTGCCTGCCCCATGGAGATAAAGGGCACTGTGAGCCTGAGTTAAGGGTGCATCAGTCACCAGAAGATAGACTAACAACTTTCTGTTACGGGGTTGTTTGACTATCTATATCGTGTTGGGCTTGGTTACCCTATATTGGGCAAACATTCTTGGTGCTGCTATGAGAGGTCTGAGTCACTACCAGCTAGAAGGGGCACTGCCACAGCATTGGTGTAATTGCAGACAGGGGATGCCACAGACAGTGGAGAGCTGGGACCCAGTGACCTAACCACTAGGCAGCTCCACTGGCATGCCTAGCCCCATCACAAGCACATTGGCGGGATTGTTGAGGGAGCTTACACTACCACTGGTAATGCTGTATCTACTCTAATGATCAATAGGACAGGCTGTTCTCTAGCACTGCATCTGTGCGGAAGTGTGTTTAGCAAAAGGCAAAAGAATTTTTCAGGGGGTCAAATCCAAACTGTCAGCTGCTTTCAGAGGAGGGATTTCCCCCCAAATAAATTCCACGTCTTACCTCTGAGTCTTTCTTTTGCAAAGCAGTGACCCTTCAAATGTCATTGTACTAGCACAAATCTTTTTTTTTTTGGGGGGGGGGGAAGAAGCGAGACTTGACACTGACCTATCAGCACATTGGGCTGGCATCTCCTTGCTAACTTCTCCTTGCCATGAGCAATAACTAATTTTCACTTGCTGTGACAATTCACTTCTTGTGACAAATGATTTATAAGTCTGCAGGTTACCACTCCCTGCAGAACTAGATGAGCTCATGGTGTCATGGAATGGCCACGTTACTCTGAGAGAGACCCTCAACATATTTGCAAGACACATCCTTCCTTCCAGTTTCCACCCTGTCCAACAGAATGAAAGATTTCCTGCACCAACTGTGCAGAGGAAGAAACTGAGAAATCAGTGGGTTTCTTTTACAGTTTCTAAGGTGCTCACAGGCTGCACGATTGAGTCAAGGTTAAATATTATCATTGTGATAGTATCTACTGCCTGATGTGCCAGGCATTGTACAAAGATATAGTGAGAGATGGTTCCTTGCCTGAATGACTTATAATCAATACAGACAAGACAGATAACGGGTGGGAGAAAGAAAATTGTAATACCTCTGTTTTACATACAGTAAACTAAAATCAGGGAAATTGTTTTCTCTAAGGCTATGTCCACACGTACATGGTTAAATCGATTTAACTTAAATCGATTTAATAAAATTGAAATAAAAATCATTAAATCGATTTAAGTTAAATTGATTTAACAGGTCCACACCAAAAAAAAAACCAAATTGAAATAACAAGTCCAGACACAGGACTTGCTATTGCGATTCAGGAGGGGCACCATGTTTAGTGTGGCAAGATGGCTCCCTAGAAGGGCCATGCCCCCACCCAGTATATAGAAGAAGGACAGTACCATGGGAAGGAGAAGGGCAAATTGCGTTAAATTGAAATAACAGTGACTTTGAAATAATACGTCCAAATGCCGTTATTTCTAAATAACCGTTCCGATTTATCAGACATTTTGCTTTAAAGTAGATTTAACCTATTTCTATTCAATGTCTCTTGAAATGAAATGACAGAGCTCATCATTTCGATTCAAAAGAATGTCATGTGGACCTAATATTTTTTAAATAGAAATAACCACCATTATCTCAATTTAAAAGACACATGTGGACATACCCTAAGTTCACAGCACTTGCAGCAGAACCAGGAATTGAATCCCATACTCCTAAATCACAGTTCAGAAACTTAGCCATGAAACAAGCCTTCTGCAGTGCACTTAGACAAAAACAACTTTATTCATAGGCACAGTAGCAGAGAACTCCAGGCACATGGGCTTTGCTATAGGAATAAACAGCATGTGGCCCATGTTAGGACAATATCACTTTTCTATGGAGTTGCCATTGCCAGATGCTCCATTCTGACTCCATCAACATACTATGGGGCAAAATGCCTTCAAGTGAAGGACTAATAATTCTGAAGTGGAACAAGAGAAGGAAAAAGGAAAGGTCACTGGTGATGGATGTGACTATGATGGAAAATGGAAGAAGGCAGTAAAAGGGAAGAGAAGAAAGTAAATAGGAACATAGGCTACTCACACAGGAAGGTCTAAAAGTGAGTCTTCATAAGCAGGAGTGCCTTGTGAAATGTATAATTGTTCAGCAGAGCTTGAAGAAGATTCTAACATCTAGTGTTCACCTTAAGTAGAGTTAAAATGTCCTGTCAACTTGTTAAACTTACTCCTCTGTAATTTATAACAAAATTCTGAATTCTCACATTGGGTATGCTATTTCCATTTGTCTACTTTGTAAGTAATTGATTTTTTAGTCAACTCATGTTTAGTGTGAAAATGAAATGTTTCTATTTTCTTTACTCTTTTTCTTTTATAAGATATTCCAGCCTCTCTTAGCCAGACACTATTTTAAAAAATAATTTCTTTTGAACAGATATTTTCCTGTTATTTTTAACTCTGCTACCCATTGCAGATGGTCACTTGGAAAATTAAAGATGTCTGCTTCCCAGTGAAACCTATTAAACTTATAGCTTTACTCAGAGGAGGGAAGAGAATATGTTGCTTTCAAAAAGCCCTTCTCATTCCTTCCAGGCAATTAATGCTCTCACCAAAATGAATGGCAGAGCCCGGGCAGTGTCCAGAATGCTGCAGTGTATAAGCTAACCTTCTGTACCAGAACTTTGCACACTTTCTTCACCTGAAACCTGGGTAATTCATAGAGCTTAAATGATGTATAGTGAATTGCCAGCAGCATCCTGGTCTTAATTCCTGATGCTAGAGCAGATATAAATTCTCCTTGAGCCCAGTTCACAGCCATTCATTCATTTAATGTCATTTACATCTAGTTGACGTCCTCCTGCCTGGCCATTTATCTAGGTACTCCTTATCCCCATCAGATATTGATAACTGCAGGTAAATATCACATTTTAAGCCTTAGTCCTGCAATAGACCCTGTGTGTGAGAAAAGTCTAGGCCCACAGGGAGAACTAACAGGGTCAACAAATTTCCTCATGGTTTGCTCATGGAGTCTATTGCAGGATGGGGCCCTTACTAGATTTTCACTGAAAATGTTCAGAACTGACAGCTTTGTCCTATAAATCTAGATACCAAGGAATAGGGTGTTTAGGAGAGACCAGGGTCAAGGTGATAATGTGATTTCCAGACATCTTCATTTAACTAGCCATCTGCAATGGCATAAATGCCCCTTGAAAGGATGCTGGAGCCAACAAAACAATTTATGTCGGACGGGAAGGAGTTTGAGATCCTTTGCAGGCTCTAGAGCAGTGTTTCTCAACCTTTTGTGGGCTGAGGAACACTTGAAAATATTGATTACTTTACACAGAACACCATATGAAAACATTCTCAAGAAAGTTGGTAACAGTGGCAGGAGATTTAAAATGCCTCAGTTGCAGCATAGCTTCCAGATGTGCATCAACATCCACCACCACATGCCATGGAAGCTTTGGTGCGGCTGGGGCATTACAATGCTCCTTTCCCCTCCCCACTCAGTCCCTCCAATGGAGAGGGGTCAGGGTGGGTCATGGAACACCTGCACTATGCCTGAGGAGCACCAGTGCTCCATAAAACACCAGTTCAGAAACACGGATGTAGAAGGATACCAACTCCTTGCATTGTGAGTCATTTAAGGCACTTGGGAAATAAACTGTGGTTTCCAATGAGGCAGTTAATGAGAAGTATTTAATTAGATGGCAGAGGACAGCTGCAAGGGAGGGTTTGGTCTTTGCAAAAGGCAATATTAATCTGAAGAGTTAAATGAAGCCCAGGTCAATCTGAACTGACCACAGCCTGTCAGAGAAAATGAACATGCCCTGATAGCCAAGTTCCAGCTTTCAGGGAAAGGGAATCAAGCTGACAGATCTCTTGCTCAGTTAATTAAGGAGTCACCACAACTGCCGGGGTATTTTTAATACACCGTAGTTGTAGCCATGTTTGTTCCAGGATATTAGAGGGAGACAGAGGGAGAGGTGATATTTTTTCTTGCACCGACTTCTGTTGAGGAGAGAGACAGGCTTTCCAGCTATCCAGGGTGTCACACTAAGTACCCTTCCCAGAACTGAAGCACAGCTTTGTGTAGCTAAAAAGCTTGTCTCTCTCACCAGTGGAAGTTGGGCCAATAAAAAGTATTTCCTAAACATCTTGTTTCTTTTGTCTTTTTAAAGTTACTTTAGTGCTGATTTTACAATCCTGGAAACTGCAATCTGCTCTCTTGTAACATGTGTGTATATATATAGAAAGAGATGGAGAGATCAAACTCCATGTAACAAGCCACACGAGAATCCCACAATGCTCAGCCTGCTAAGCACCCGCAGAGACAACAATGAGACCAGAACCTAAGTACCCTGTCTGTTTGCCCCTGGCTGTCCTGCTGACACTGCCAACCACGGAACCAATTTGTGCTAATGGGGTGGGAGGGCAGGAAAAGGTAGAATTTTTATGATGTGGGAACTTCGCCCCTGAGAGCTCACAGAGGCTGAAGTCTGCTCACTCACTTAACACAGGCCAGGGAGCTGCTGTTAAATAGCAATGCCATCAGCTCACTGCTCACTTGCTTCAAACTGGGGAACTGGAAATGAAAGACTCCAAGCCCCTTTATCAACTTGACCAACAGAGACTGTGAACTTTACAACCACATTAGAGGGAAAAGATGTGGGGTCTTTTTCAAACTACTGGAGCCTATTTTGCACAATGGATTTCTCTAAAAGTATGTCAGAATTGAGGCACTCCTTACTATGTGAAAACAGTCAACAGAAGCCTAGATGCTGGAGGAGCAGTAGAGACATACACCAGAGAGTTTCAAAGCTGTCTGAAGGGCATTTGGATACTTATTCCCATTGATTTTAATGGGATTTGGAAGTCCAAACTCTAGATGACTTTGGAAATCTCAGCCTAAGTCTCTAGCACTGAAGTGTGTAGGATTGGCAACATACTGTACATTCACTAACATTTAGTATCTATCCGATCAATCAATCGATAGAGATGATTGTCTATTTATACACATAAAGCAGGAGTCTCAAACATGTGGCCCGTGGGCCACATGTGGGCCCTAATGCTATTTCCTGTGGCCCGCAATGACACTATTGTCACCAGTATTTGCAATATTAGTGTATGAAAAGATTTCATTGGTGCAGCCCTCTACTAGTCCTCATCCAGCCCTCGTGGTGATTTGAGTTTGAGACCCCTGATATAAAGTATACACATTAAAAACACATCATGGGCATAAATGTACTATTTGTGCATTATAGCTGTTTTCTAGTTTTCTTCTCTATCCTAAAGCAGCATCGTATGACCTCCTGTGTAACTCTGGAAGACAGCCCAGAAACATGGTATGAGATCCTTGCCCACATTGACTATGCAGAGGAGAATGAAAATCAAGTGGCGTGAATGTCACAGTGACAAGAAATTGAGGAGATTCATCCCCTGCCATGGGCCAGCACAACCTTAGGCCTTCTGGTCTTCTTCAATACAAAGGGTGAAATTCATCCTATGGATCTCACTCTGCTCACTTTCCCCAAACCAAGTAGCTACTTACTCCAGGAAAGGCCCATTTGCAGTTTTTGGAAGTGTAATAGCAAGAGGCCCGAGGTGCAGCTAGACCAGTCAGTCACTTGACCTCTCTGTATTGTAGTTTTCCTACCTATGAAGCAGGGGTAATGCTGCTCTCTTCACACAAGGATTTGAGGGTCTGCTAAATAATGAACTTGAAGTGCCTTTAGATTCTCTCTTAAGAATCACTGTACGAATGACATGTACTGTTAACACTTGATCACTTCAGAAATGAAGAGTCTGCAGCAATGGGAGAATGTGTTCATTTCTTCCCCCAACCGGAGTCTGCATTTAGCCAGACCTTGTAACATGGGGTGAAAGTAAACAAATTGCCTGAAGTTGAGTTCCTCAGCTCTCGTAATTAATTGCACAGTTCAAATTTCTTCTTCAATTAACATTTCAGATGTGTACAAACACAGTCCAGTGTCCTTGACAAGGATTTTTCTCCTCAGCTTCAGTCTGAGTGCACAGATGTTTATCCTGGTTAAAGCTTTATCACTGAAGCAGAGTGTCTACAGCGAGGCACCTCCTGGGAAGAAGCCACATTATATTTGGCATTTGATTTAACGTCCTCTAGAAAATAACTTTTCTCCCTTCATCCTACACATGCTAGATCTCCACTGGACCAGACAGGATAATCCAACCTTCAATCTGTTCCAGCTGCCTAAATACAGCTTCTCTGGAGCATAATAACCTGGTCTGCAATATTAGCAGATATGTCAGCTTTCTGATTACTAAACTATTCCTAACCTGTAGAGCCAGCTGTGCCATTTATGTTCAAGGGAGTCTCTTATACAGTCATAGGGTAAGAACTAGGTCCAATGCACTGCTTAAACCCTTAATATAGGCTGATGTGTGATTGAAGCAACTGATGTCATCACCCTAGTCATTTCTGGAAAAGGAGCAGGAATTTGTCATAGATATCATTTCCAAGTATATAAGAATTTGATTTATTTGACTAGGGCTGAGAATTTACCTTCCCTGCTGATAGTGCACCCCATGTACAGAGGACAAAGTGCCTACAGTGGAATGTGTTCTGTGAGTTAACACAGTGGACTGGAGATTAGAGCTCATGAGCTGTATTCCTAGATGTCCCTCTGCACTGAGTCCCAGAGGGTAGTGTGAGTCTGTGCCTACCTCTCCATCTGTAAATGACAACCAAACACTTACCACTTGCTAACCACAGGGAGGTTGTGAGAATCAATGTGTGAACAGGGCCAAATTATGCTCCAGGAGTGCAAAGTATTGGTGTTATTTAGACATCTTTTAAATAGTCTTGAGTTCTGAAACAACTAACACAACAGGCCTGATGAAAACATTGCCAAGTGAGATACGCCGGAGATGAGAGCAGGGCTTGCAGAATGATGCTCCTTTTGTGCCATGGAAATAGTCACAACTTTAGGCATCAAGTCAGCCAGGATGTGAGTCATCCCTGTGAAATTCCATGCATGCTTCAAGTCAGGCACATGCTTAAGAAGCTTGCTGATCCAGGGCCTTGTTCCGGGAAAAGAAGTTTGTCCTGATCCTCCTTTCTTCCTAGCCTTGCATTGTTCTCACCTAGTAAAATCTGTTCTCGGGCTCCAGTTTTGAACTAAACAAGGTTACTAGGCCAAAGAGAAATGCTAAGGGGCAAAAAATGGATGAGACGAGAACACTGACCTCTGCTGAATCAAATACTGCAGCTGGGATTGTGTGCCACCCTGACCCAGAAAAGAACAGTGAGATCAGAGTGCTGGAAGGAGTGAGATTAATTATTGCTCCATTTGCCAGCCTTGTTAAAATCTTTGTCACTCATGTGGCCAGTCTCTGTGACCCATCTTTATCTCATTCCCACACTTCTCAGAAGAATAAAGCAGAACTCAATAGATCTCAAAATTCAAATGTCTCCTCTAGGCTGAGAGTCACAGAAGGAGGCTCTGGCTGGCTTGACCTTTCCTGGATTGTGCATTTTGATGATGGGATCATTGGTCCTCTTGGCTTTCCCCCACACATTACTGGGAGATACCTTGCCTCACCTCATTAATCTGCTGAAAGGGGAGAACCGGGCCCACCAATACAAGTGCAGGATATTAAAATGTTGATGATGTCTGGGCCCCTACTGCGTTTTACTAGCTTCACTAAAATTCAGGCAGGTGCTGGAGGCCAGTGCCATAACTAGTGAAGAAAATGACAGCACTTTGATGATTTGAGTAAAAGCATTGTAGTGCATGGGAAAGAGACAGAAAAGGGATCTAGTCAAGGTGCAATCTCCCATTTGTACAATGCCAAAAAAGCCAGTGTATGCTAGCTGAACAAGGGAGAAAACGTGTTGAAATACAAGGGGCAAATTCTCACCCTGCTCACAACTTGTGTTACTCCCCTGAAGGCAAAACAAATGAAAGCCAGCCCTCTCAGTCCTACCATAATATAAATAATAATGAAGAGGATGACGTACCACATGGTTAACCAGAGCTTAGCACCAGCTCATCTTACATCTCCCCTCTCCCAGGTGCTGAGGGGAGACACAGTGGGCTAGAACAAAGGCCTCTGAAGTCACTGACAAACTGCCATTTCCCTCAGATGGGTGCTCTGGAAGAGGCCCAGTAAGACTGGCTGGTTCACAGAGCAGGAACAGGTTGGGATCCTGCCCCAGTTTGAGGCCTGGACTGTGCTCACTGCCCAGGAAATTGTCTTTTGACGCTTTCCTTCTGCTCCCTGCCATACGCTGGCTTGATGTCAAACTCATGCTGTCATTGTTATTCCCGCCCTGCTGTGGCGGGCTGTATTTGTCCTGCCGAGCCATTCTGCCAGCATTCTCATTTCACAGATCAGGTTCAAAGTGGCCCTGAGACAGGGCGACCCCATATTCCTTGAAGCTTTGGACTATTGTTCTGAGACATAACACAAGACAGTGAGAGCAAGTCAATAGTGACAATGAAGAGTCAAGGAACACTTCTTTAGTATGCTCCCTTTTCTGGTGTGCTCTGTGAAGTCCTGAGTGCCCCCCACACCCTCTGGCAGCACTCATGACTGAGGGGTCTCAGGTCTCACCTAGGAGCATCGTGTGGGGCCAGGCCCAGGAAAGCAGTAATACAGCTTGATACACTAAGTTGGGGTTTTCAGCAGTGCTTAACTCTGGCCTCATACTGCTGCTGTTGAGAGCAAATGCAGTTTTACCCTTGATTTCAACAGGAACAGAGTCAGGTGCATGAGGAATGGTTTCCAAAATCCCTCTCTTTGTATTCCCATGACAGCTAATCACCAAGTACACATCTGTCTGTCATAGGTACTTATAGGGCCCCGGTACCACAGTATTCAAGCAACTCTCCCCATTTAATGTGTTTAGCTTCACCCCTGCACCTCCCCCCAGTGAGGCAGGGCAATGTTTTTATTCCCATTTTACAGATGGGGGCTCTATGACATAGAGTGACTTGCATACGTTTACACAAGATGCACGTGGCAGAGCCAGACTCAAACCTATGTCTCATATGGCCTAGCCCAGTGTTTCCCAACCAGTGTGCCATAGCACACAGGTGTGCTAATAGGTCTGAGCAGGTGTGCCATGGACTTTTTTGAAAAACTTCTCAGAGTTCTGGATTGGCTCATGGATATTCATGAGTTCATTTGGAGACTATATGGCAGTATGCCTCAAAATAATTAAAGGTATCAAGATGTGCCACAGCAGAGAAAAGGATGGGAACCACTGGCCTAGCCACCACTCTAACCTCCTGGCCATGCTTTCTAGGCAGGGGCCAGAGGAGGGGATTGCAGCTTCTCACACAGCAAGTTGAGCTGCATGACATAAAGCCAAAAAGACATGTTGTCAAACTCTGCCTGGACATCTCCTAATGTGCTCCTGAAAAAGCTGACATCATATTCACAGTGGCTTTGTCTTTGGGGGGCACAAACAGAAACAGTCCACCTCTCTGCCAGCCCTGATCCATTCATTGTACAAGTGGGAAGGCAGGGGGTTCAGAGAGGTTTAATTTGGTAATCACTGTCCTGACCCATGAGCTGGTGAAGGATATCCTAGGACAGGAGCCCCAGTGGCAGCTGTGCTCAAGTGCTGAATTGATTCCTGCTGTCAACTGACTCTAATGGGATCCTATGGCATTAGAGGATGTGACCAATCAACAGAAGGGAGGCATATCAGAACCTTTGAAAGGCTTGGCCATCATTTATAAAGTGTTGTGAGAAATTCCCAGGCAAACCACCTTATGTAACCAAGTTCTAAATTGACAGCAATGTTAGGCTATGTCCACACATACACCATTATTTCAAAATAACCCATTTCAAAATGAGTTATTTCGAAATAAGCTAATTCAAATTAACAGTTTGTTAATTCGAATTAAGGGAAAGCCTGCTTTCGAAACAGCTTTTATTTCAAAATAGTTATTTCGAAATAAGGCCGTTCGGACATGTTGTTTCGAAACAGTTGTTTCAAAACAACATGTCCAATGGCCTTATTTCAAAACAGCCATTTCAAAACAACAGCTATTTTGATATTGAAGCAGGTTTAACAGTTTCGAAACAATGACCGTTGTTTTGAAACAATGGGTCCTGTTGTTTCAAAACAACGGTACGTCATGTGGACATGAGAATTTTTATTTCGAAACAACCTTTGTTGTTTCGAAATAAGAACCCTGTGTGGACATACCCTTAGTCTAGTTCAGAAAAACCACCAAGGCATCCTTTGGCACTTAAAACCAACAAATTCATTTATCAAAATGTCTGACAAAGTGGGATTTTCTCCCACAAAAGCTCATGTGATAAACAAATTTGCTAGTCTTTGGCTATGTCCACACATACATCATTATTTCAAAATAACCCATTTCGAAATGACAGTTTGTTAATTTGAATTAATAGAAAACCTGCTTTTGAAATAGCCATTGTTTCAAAATGGTTATTTCGAAGCAAGGCTGTTTGGACTTGTTGTTTTGAAACAGTTGTTTCGAAACAATGTGTCCGAACGCTGTTGTTTCGAAACAACAATTTCTAAACAACAGCTATTTCGATTAGATGTGAGGTTTAATGGTTTTGAAATAACAGCCGTTATTTCAAAACAATGGGTCCCGTTGTTTTGAAATAACAGTGCGTCATGTGGACATGCCACTTCTTATTTCGAAACAACCTCTGTTGTTTCAAAATAAGAAGCCTGTGTGGACATACCCTTTAAGTGCCACAGGACTCCTTGATTGTTTCACGCTACGTAAATAGATGATAATCTGCTAATTGTTAGGGGATTGTTCTGGGTGGCTTGAGATGGCAGCACACAGAACCTCTTTCATAAAATGAAAAGCACAACTGGATCCTTACTGGTTGTGGATCTATATTGATAAGCAGATGAGAGGGAGTGACTCAGTTCTTCACTGCAGAAGCAGTGTCTTCCTGTGTGTTGGCCAGTGCCTCACTGGCTGAATCTGTGGGTGTTACTGTAATAAAATAAAATAAAACAAAATAATAATAATAACAACATCAACACAAATTTTGCTCTCTTTCAGTCAGTGGGACCTGCTTTGTGTCCAATTAATTACCTGCCTGCTTCCTGTAATTTGCAGCAAGTGACCCACTGATCAGAGATGGCAATGAGTCCCTCCTCTCCTTTCACGCCCATGTGACTCCTGTGTTCAATCAGTAGGTCAACAAACAAATGCTGCCTGCCTTGCTGGTTATTTAGATGTCATTAGTTTGTCACTAATCTGCAAATACGGCTCCTTAGAAAATGAATTCTCTTTCTAATAACATAATAGTCTACTTTTCCTGTTCAGTTTTGCCAGGCACTGTCTCCCCTGACATCATGACAGAGGTCAGTCTTCGGATCATGAGCATCAAAGCCAAAACATGAAGGGAATGCTCCTGAATCTCTCTAGACAGAGCACTTATTGATGCCATGTGGATTTCTGATGGTACAATGGCTGCAAGAATGGAGTTTGAATTGGTATAGCAAGAAACTCTTCTCTTCTGCCCGATTGTACCTTTAACATATCAATGAAAACCTGGTGAAATATTAACAATAGTCAGAGCCTACTAAAACAAAAAGCAATTGTGTAAATACCATAAACTTGAAAGAAAAATGGCACCTACTACCCAATATTTTCTATTCGGAAGATTCATTTTAAAGTTGAAATCAAATAAATCTTTCAGGCTGAAATATCTTCCCCCCTCGCCCCCCCCCAAACAAAAGTTGAGAACAAAGGTTAAAAAAAATCTCTCTCTACAAAGAAATGAAAAAATAAAGGAGCTTCTGCACCTGAAATGAAAAGGAAATGCCAGCTAAAGAACTCCATTGTTTAGGCAGGGGACAAGAACAGATGTCTTGAAAGTCCTTTTCAGTTGCTGTGCATAAGGGTATTTTTCTTCACTGAACATTTGCTCCACTTTGAGAATTTAAAATCTTTGTAACTTCAGAGAAAAAAGGCACTTCTCAGAGAAGGTATCTGTTAACACAGCACTTGTGAGGATCTTGTTTTAGTTTGAGTTCCAGAAACTGTTTTTAACTTCATGATCAGCTTCTCCACAGAGTCTTACTTGAGTTTAGCATTTGATGTATTGTTTTGTTATGTATACATTTTTCTTGCATGTACAAAGGCACATTCTCCATTCAAGTAGTACATTTATTCCAGCGGGTCATGCTGATCTTGCATTCGTTCTTTTTGCTTTACTGAGTGGGTGAACAAGTAGGTCTCAAAGAAATAGCATAACTGTTTTCATCGTCAATAGATTAATTTAGCTGAATTTAGAACTGTAGCGAATTTGCAGATTAGATTACACTGCAACTTGGTTTAATACAATGCAGACACTGATGCAAAACTCTTTGTGAAGCAGTCAGAAGAATGTGAAAGCATGGCAGGAAATACTGGCTATTGGTGGGTAGGCAAATGGAGCAGCCATGATAGCTAAAGTGCAGTCAACCTTGTTATTATCAAAAATGCAAATATTGGATAAAATGCCAGGGTTTTCTCCTGCTATTACAAATAACTGTTGTGGGATCATATTTCCTGGAAAGGGTGGAAGAAACCAGTACTCTTCCTCTGTGCTGCGTAGACTAGAGGGCAAATGTTCTTTTCCATTTTTTTCTTGATAATCCTTTGAACTTCAACTTCCCATCTTTTATTTTTCTGGTTGGTTTGCTTGTATATTTTCATCATTATTGTTTCTCATCCAGAAGAGGAGGTATATTTTCAACCATCTTCTGATTTTTCACATCTTTGGAAGAACATGTTCAAAGATCAATTCTCTTTCTCTTTCCCCTCTTCCCCCTCTCTCTCCCTCTCCCCCTCCCCACTTTCTCTTAACTGACCAGAGAAGAGTTTTGCCATTTATTTGGTTGGCAGTGATAAATGAAATACCTTTGTTCATTGTTGCTAGTGACAGAAGAGCAACCAACAGATAAACTCTCACATGTGTCAGTTGCAAGAGTGAAAAAAGAGGAAAAATGCCTAAGTGTAGATTGGGTCTGCAGTTATTGTTAGTAATTTTTACACTGATTTACTTTTTTTAAAGACTGAGAAAAACCCTGTTGTAGTATATTAACCAATACAGACAGTTTTCTCTCAATTCCTGACTGACAGCTCATTGCTACCTAATTCCCATTGAAAGGGATCTGGAAACAATGGACAGTCTATGTTGATCACCCACTGCTTTGTTTGGTATTGTAGTTTAAAAGAAGGTAAATTGGTAACACACAGCAGTTACAAAGTTAAATGTACCCTTCCCTCTGGTTGCAAAGGGGATGATTTTGTTCATGTGGAGAGATTAAGGACAGGGAAAGACACCTTCAAAGTCTCACCATAAGCTGCTGAAGCAGAATTTTAATGAGAAGTAAAATAGAAATATGAAAGTGAACAGAATAAACAAGAATAAATTATTGAGAAGGATGAAAGTGAAAAAAAGGAAGCTAACTGAAACAAAGAGAACCAAAGCATTTCCCACAGCTGAGGAAGAATGATCAAAGAGCACACAACACCAAAGCAAATTATGGAGAAGGGTATCTTCAGATCCAACATAAAGGCTTTGATATAACCTTGTGAACAGAGTGGGCTGATCCAAGTTAGTCCCTCCCCCATGTGGTTTAGCCTGGAGTACTATGCTACCTGTATAAGATCTTCCAAAATTTGCAGTTTCTTCAAAAGACAAGGGTAATGATGTTGTAAGGCATCGTATCTATGTAGTATCTTCCATCAAAAAATGCATCAAATGCTATCTATTGGGATCTTTGGAAGCACAACCGAAATGCAGCCAAGTCTGTGGTGGAACATGTCAGCTTATAACTCATGCACAGCAATGATGCACCACAGTTTGGTACTGCTGCTATTGATATAGTGATGAAACGTTTAGTGAGGGGTTTTTTTCCCCTGTATTTTGGAAACAAATGTACACACCCCACATTGTTTAATTAATATGGTATCTATTTAACATTTCCTATACCAGTAAATACACCCAGCTTAAGAGATTTTTAAGGCCAGAAGAGAACACCATGATCATCTTCCATGTGAACAACACAGGACTTCCTTTATGAGCGCAGATGCAGCAGGAGAGAACTTCTGTGAGCCAAGTCTTGTATGTTAATAAAACTAGGATGGGTCAAGTTCCAAAGCGGTAGCCATGTTAGTCTAGACTAAAAAATGTATTAATTGCATGAGCTTTCATGGGAGAAAATCCTACTTTGTGTCTGACAAAGTGGGATTTTCTCCAACAAAAGTTAATGCAATAAATTTTAGTCTTTTAGTGCCACAGGACTCCTTGTTTGTTAGGCTGGGTCAGTGCATGGAGCAGGCAGAGAGCTGTCCAGTGCTGACATAGCATCAAGAAGAGTTCACTGGAGTCTTTGCCCTGTTCTGCGCTGACAGTGAATTTCAATATAATGCTGCTTATCTTGACCTTCTATAGCCTGTGTCTACACTGTCAGGGCAGTTCCAAATGGGCAGCCATGTTAGTCTAGTTCAGCAAAATAAACAAGGAGTCCTGTGGTACTTTCAAGACTAACAAAGCGCATACGATGAATTTGTTAGTCTTTAAAAGTGCCACAGGACTCCTTGTTTGTTTTACTATCAGCAGTAAATCCAAAAACTAAAACAAAAATTAAAAAAAAAACAAGCTAATCAAGCTACTAACACCACACCTGGAACTGGCATAGCACTGAGGTTAATCTACCATTTGAATTTAGAGTCCTGTAGCCAAAGAGCAGCTTTTCTGTTTTTTCCAGTGTGTGTTGCACTATAGCAGCATATCACCTTCCCTCCCTGCAGTCCCAAAAAGTTTTCAACTAATTTCTCTCTCTGCCTGCAACACTGTGACTCTCATTTGAACCTATGGCAGAGAAACACCAAGGAAAGCTTTTCCTGGTTTTTTTTCCCCTTTAAAGATGAGATGTGAGGGAATGAGCAGTGGAAAAATGCCTTCCACAAGCCCCTGTGCTTACTACCCACCATGCAATGCACTTCAGGAGTAATAAGCTTGATAAGTTTATGTAGGGGATGATATGATGGGACGACTTAATCTGAAAATTGACTGATCTTTGATCTTTGACTACCGATGGTGGATATGCAAGTGGCATAAGAAGGGAGGGTAGATGAGGTGGGTTCTGAGTTATTACACAGAATTCTTTCTTGGGTGACTGGCTGGTGAGACTTGCCCACATGCTAAGGGTTTAACTGATCACAATGTTTGGCGTTGGGAAGGAATTTTCCAACAGGGTTGATTGTCTAGGGCTTTGGGGGCTTTTGGCTAGGGCTCTGTGGGCTTTTCACTTTCCTCTGTAGCATGGGGCATGGCTTTCCTACTGATGAATTCTCTGTATCTTAAAGTCCTTAAATCATGATTTGAGGACTTAAACAACTCAGTCATAGGTTAGAGGCTTAAAACTGGAGTGGGTGGGTGAGGTTTTGAGGCCTGCATTGTGCAGGATGTCAGACTAGATGATCGTTCTGGTCTCTTCTGACCTTAGAGTCTATGGCTATGTCTACACTAGGAAAAGTTAGTTTGAATTAACAAATTCAAACTAACAAGTTTGAGTTCAGTTAGAACTAAACTCGAACTTATTAGTTCAAATTAACAACGTGGACAAATTCAAACTAATGGTAGTTCGAATTAGGTCACTTCGTTAATTTGAACTAACTGCCCTTACTTCAAACTTATTGGCTATGTCTACACTTAGAACTTTAGTTTGAATTAAGTGAATTCGAACTAATCAAGTTGAACTAATCATGATTAGTTCCAATTCAGTCAATTCAAACTAACATGGCCACACTAGGAAAGACAATTCAAACTAGCATGTCCATGGACAGGACTTGCTAGTTTGAACTGAAAGAAGGGCACCATGGGAGGTGTGGCAACATGGCCCAAAAGAAGAGCCATGCCACAATCTAATCCCCTGCCAGGCTCCAGCCCTCTGAGCCCAGCACAGGGAAAAGCATCCCCTGCCCAGCTCTAGCCAAGATGCGGCTAGAGCTGGGCAGGGGATGCTTTTCCCCACACCAGGCTCAGAAGATTAGAGCCTGGCAGGGGATGTTTTCCCCTGTCAGGCTTTGTGGAGCCAGGACCCACAACTCCCACCCCCCCAGCACTGCCTGGTGCAGGGAAGGGATCCCTGTGCATGGATAGAGCCTTGCTTGCTGGCATGGGGATCCCTTCCCCACACCTGGGGAGTGCGGTGGAGCAGCACTTGCAGAGCATGGCTCCAGCTCCATATGGGGATCCCTTCTCCCTGCCTGGGAAGTGCTGCTGGAGCTCCACATGGGGATCCCTTCTTCCTGCCCAGGGAGTGCCATTGGAGCCCCACAGGGGGATCCCTTCCTGCTGCTGGGCGAGCGCAGCTCTAATGGCACACAGGGATTGCTTCCCCCCGGAGCCCCACTCTGGGATCCCGTCCCTGCACCCAGTAAGTGTGGCTCCTGCCAGGCGGGGGGTGTCCTGTCCTCTCACCTGGCAGGTGACTGGAGTCCTATGCGGGGCTCTACTCCCCAGGCCCTGGTAGTGGTGCGGTGCCTTTGGGGCTGCTTGCCCCAGGTACTGGAGGGCTGGTCTTTCTTCCAGAGTGCCATGCACCCTGGGTGGAAGGTCAACCCATGTTAATTTGAACTAATGTTAGTTCGAATTAATGTGACTACAGAGCATCAATTCAAACTAGAGGGTTCAAACTGATGATCACTTTGAAGTTAGATGAGTTTTTATAACTTCAAAGCGTAGTCTCTTCAAATCAACGTAAGGAAAGCCTTAGGTTGAATTGGCAAAACCCTGTGTGAACACGCTTTTTTTAAATTCAACTTAATGTTTATTAGGTCTAATTAAAATGTGTGTGTAGACATACCCATTAAGTTCAAACTAAGGGTTAATCCTTGTATACATCAACCTTAGTTTGAGCTAAGGATCGAACTAAGAGCATAGTTTGAACTAACCAGGAGGTCTTACTAGTTTGAACTAAGCTTTCATTAGTTTGAATTAAGGAATTCCTTAGTTCAAACTAATGAAACCATAGTGTAGACAGGTATTAAGTTGATTTGAATTAAGCCTCCTTAATTCAAACTAACTTGCAAGTGTAGACATACCCTACGCATCTATGTGAGCAGTGGAGACACGAGACCTCGAGCAAGCAATTTGCTTTGATCACTCACCTTCAACTTCTGTAATCCAACAGACTAAAACTGAATTACAATCCAACCCCAAAAGTACACCAATCCTTTAAAAAGCACATCAGCATTGCTGTTTTCTGCATTTCATGGGGATTCTGTCTTTGGAGGCATCTGAAGCTGGGGACTATGAATCCAAAAGTAGAACTACAGCCACTTCAATGTAAAACATGACTCCAACAGTTTACAATGTCAACTGTCAAATTCTCAGTCCTGTAACAATTCAGGAGCAAAACTACTATACTTTTCTATTCAGCATCCGATTTAGTGTGAGCATCACCATCTCACCCCAGCAGCGTCTCAGAGCTCCCTTTACGGTATCACTTAGAATTTACCATCAGTCACAGTGGCAGCTTTGCTCTAGCCCATTGCTGAGGCGGGTAAAGCAAAACTTCCTTGAGAAACTTAACCTGAACTCTACCTAATAGTAAATGTAAGCCCTGGTAGATTCTTCATCCTGCACCCCATGCAGCATTCATTCAGGTGTTCCAGCACAAAATGCTTCAGTACAATGAAGGCATCCCACAACATCATTTTACAAAAGAGACAGTGGGGTCACTGAAATGGGGACACCGGGTCGTCCGCTTGGGTGCTCATGTTGACACTATTACTCACAGACTGGTCTCAAATGTCAGTTTGGTATGTGAGCACCCAAATGCTCAAATAGGTGCCCTCACCCTAGTTTCAACAGTGAGACCCCCCACTTCCAAAGCTTTCACGGTTCCTGCATCTCAATTGCTTTCAAGTTTTCTTTTGCTAAGGCACAAATTATTGCAGTAAAATAAATTAGCAGGTTTCTATGCCTCTGGGCAAAACCACAGCAGCTGCTCACTTACAGTAACTCCTCTTTAGGTCTTTTCTCTAGCCAGTTCCAAGAAGTGTTTCATTTCTGCTGCCTTAGAGATAAATTCAGAAGAAAAGATCAGAGACCTTATGCACTCCTGGAACTCAGGAAAGGTTCTGGTCAAGGCTCTTGTCACCAGTGGAGAGAGTCAGCAGCAATTGTGCTGAACAAAAGAAATATATTTTTAATTTGATTTTGTATAAATGATTGTACAGTGAGTTCCTTTTGAAGCAGTTTTTGAAAAGTGCTTTCTTCATAAAACAACTTATGGGAAGGAGCTGGCTTAGGTGAGTATGAATGAGTTACATGGCTTTTCATTGGCTTGAAGGTAACCCCAGTTGTTATTAGGCACAATCCACTGGCATTTGATAGGGAAAATTTCGGAGTTGGAGTTTTACTCCTGCTCCTAATGAACAAGTGCCAGCATCACAAAGTCACCACTGTAAATGGCTCTTGGAAAAAGGTGAAGGGCTAAATGAGCCCTTTTGACTGAACACACCTCAGAATGGCCCTTTATAATCAAAATCAACTAAGAAGTCATCTGGGGTAAACTAAAAATGCCACATCTTGTGTTAGAACAAACAAGGACTCCTGTGGCACTTTTAAAGACCAACAAATGTATTTATTGCATAAGATTTCATGAGCACAATCCCACTTCATTAGAATTATGAAATGGAAAAGGTTCAATGTTAGCTGAATATAGTCATACAAAGAAGGGTGGGTCACAAGGTCAATCCAAACAGATCCAGACAGATCAATGCCCATAGGTGAATCCATAACAGCTGCTCACTTACATTTACGCAACATGGTGAATCCAGAGGGATCCCTCCGGAACTGTTTGAATTGACCTTGTGACCCACCCTTCTCTGTATGTATATATACAGTTATCATGCCGCGTTTTCCATTTCATGCATCTGATGAAGTGGGATTGTGGTCACGAAAGCTTATGTGATAAATAAATTTGTTGGTCTTTAGAAGTGCCACAAGACACCTTTTTTTGTTTTGCTGAAACAGACTAACCTGGCTACCCCTCTGAAACAGCTTGGGTTGTGTCTGTTAGTTGAATGACTAGAGGACTTCATTCTGCATCTTTCACCTCTCTGTTCCCCTAAAAGATAGATAAAACCACATAGTCAGGGTGGCACTCCAGAAATACATTGCAACCATAACAGACTGAAACAGAAAACCTCAGATAGCATAGGAGATTTCTCAGTTTGGTATCTTAGTATAAAGAGAAAGAACTGCAGTATAACACTAGAAATATCAACAACAACAACAAAAAAGGATAGAAACACAGTGTCAAAAAAATCATGTCAACCTGTACACCTGTGATATTTGTATCAAAACAAGGGATAAATTCTAAATCAGCAACAGAACTATGTACCCAACATGGTGAATTTGGATGCTAAATTAGTTCCCAGAAAACCAACAAAAATAAAAAGCTTCAGATATGAATGAAACAAGTACAAAAGACTTAGCTGCTTTTGTGCTTGAAAAAACTATGTCGTAATCATAGTCTTCAGATTAAATGCAGATGCAGTCAAATGAATGATCAAAAAAAAAAAAACCCTATAAGCATAAGCACGTAAGGAGCACAAAGCTTCCCACATAATGGAAAGAAATGTGATGTAGGTGGACATTATCCAACAAACACTCTATTCACAGAGCTCAGTCACAGCCTGGAGGAAAGGCAGCAAAGACTATGAGCAATGATGAGGAATGTCAAAAGACATGTTTAGGAGAACTCCTGATTTGCGGCCAATGTTATAAAAAGGGAAGAATCTGGTTCTCTGACAAAAGGACCAGAGAAGGGCACTGAAATTCTGGTTCAGTTCCTAGCTCTGCCTGTCTAAGTTACAGTGGTTGCACTATCAAACACCATGCTGCCCAGAATCACCACATTGCTGTAGCCCTTCTCCTGAATGCTTCCTATGCCAGGCTTGCAAAGGCATCCTTAGGGAGAAGGCTTATAAGCTGTCATCCACAGTGACTGTGCCAGGGACTCCTCCTTGGCTGGACATAGCTCTTTTATGCCACAGTTCTCTGCTCTTGAGATTTACTCAAGGTGAGGGGGCTGGAGCAGAAGCAAGAATCTTACCCTGGTGTCAGTGAGCTCCCAGAGTGTAAAGTCCATCAGCCCTGAAAAGAGCAAGTAAATGGCCATGAACTTCTGCTGTCCTGATCTTCAACACAGCTATGCATTTGGCAGTTGTACCAATCTAGTTCTTTCACCATCTAAATACATAGTCACCTTCAGGGCACCCTTTCCATTTTTGTTCATAGACATGGATAGCACATGTTGTCTTTCTAACACAGAACTCATCTGTGTACATCACGCTTGGAGCACAATGCATATCTGAAGGGCTTAACTATTGTCAGATACACCAATCACTTAGCTTCACTGATTATTCCCCTTTGAAAAATGAAAAACAGAATATAATGCACACAAATAAAACAACTTTTCTTTAAATATTTTATAACTGTGAACCTTTCCCTGTGCTCGCTGTTATTTTCCAGGCAATGGAAATAGCTGTGGATACACAGAATTTTTTCTAAAATCAATTATTTACTCATAGCAAAAAGGCATGGCTTCAGGCCCCTTTGTGATGATATTGTGGCTACTGTAGCCTGCTTCAATCTTGCTTATTCTTAAAAAGCTAAAAGCTAACTGATTGGAGATAGAGTTCTTGATCTTCTCAAGTGTTTGATTAATCTTGTTGACTGCCTTTGAAATCCTTATGCAATACTTTCATTATAAGTTACATTACGGAGGTTTCAATACTATTTGTGAAATCAGCTGTTACAATTATATTGGCAAATCAAATTTTACAATTCTAAAACTGGTAGTTTATTGAGGGAGCACATGAATAACAGCACAAGTTTTGCAGACACAAAATTTCAGTATGGCTGAGAAATATAGCACTTCTTAATAATAAGTAAAATTAGATATTTGATAATTTCCTTCCACCTCCCTTCCTGAAGTAGTGATTTGCTACTGTTTGTAGAAATTGAGTAAAAAAGGAGAAATAGACATATTTTAACCCTCTGAGGAAATGAGTAATCTTCTTTCTAACCATGTAGAAATGTACAAGTATCACTCCACCGATAGAGTAACAAACTGGGAGAATATATATAAGCATCAAAACAATGAATTTACTTTGGTAGAAATGAAAGACGATTCCAGTTCTAGTTCTATTTATCAATAATAATAAAAAAATCACAGTATCATAGAAAAGCTAGACAGGACTCCAAAGGAGGTCATCTAGTCCAGTAGTTTTCAACGTAAGAATGGTCCAAGTGTTCTGTGAAATTTTGTATAAAAGTAATGAAAATCAATGAAACGATATTTTACTTTACTCTATCCAACCAAAATTATAACTGATAAAACTCGTGAAAATTAATTACCAAATTAAAAGCAAGGTATCAGTCTTTCAATTCTAAAATGTGAACATTCTAAACACAGGCAGCCAAAAGGCAAAAATGGAGATGATATGTATTTTTTTCTGGCAGATTTCAAACATTAATGCATTTGATCCTACTCTAGCTTGTTGTATGCACAATGTTGCAAACCTCTCTGATAAGAGTGTAACCATAGTAAATATAAGTAAATGTGACATTTATGAGCAATCAATTCAGCTAAAAAAAGTGAGTGTGCTATGGAATTGTTTGTACCTTTGAAGTGTGCCGTGTCACTGAAAAGGTTAGGAACCACTGATCTAGTTCATCTTCCTTCAGTGAGACTAGCCCAATTAAACCCAGACCAGGGATGGCCAAACATATGGAACTCAAGAGCCACATAAGTTGATTATTAAACCCTAGAGAGCCGCACTGAGGCATATAGCAATATACCTTTACCTACTCCAAAATCACTGTTTAAAATTCATTGCACACTTTATTTTTTGTTGTAGAAAGAGGACAAATATTGATCCTACTAATGTCAGAGTCTAATAATTACTTAAGGTTACCACAAAAATTAGCCCTATACAGTTAAAACTTAGCTGCTGCTCAATGTAGAAGGCTGCAGGCTAGTGGCAAGTTTTTTAAAATCCCGACCATGCCACACTTCTCCCCACCATCCGCTACCATGCTGCACTTCTCCTCATCGTCCCAACCCTCTCCTGAACTCCTAGGTTGGGGCTGCTTTCCTAAATTGATTTGCTGACTTTCTTCCGGGAGCCACAATTTTTCATTCAAGAGCCATATATGGCTCCCGAGCAGCAGTTTGGCCATGCCTGACCTAGACTATCCCTGACAGGTGTATGTCAAACCTGTTCTTAGAAGCCTTCAGTGATGGAGATTCCAAAATCTGTCTTGGTAACCTATTTCAGTGCTGAACTATCATTAGATTTAGAAAGTTTTTCATAATATCTAAGTAAAATACTAATGGCAATAGAACAGCTCTTCCATAGCTCTTACAAAGTTGGAGACAGCTAAAAAGAACAGAAGGCATGTATTTTGTGTTGTGCTACTTTTGTGCAGTCTCTCAAGTGGGGGAGATGCGAGGCATAAAGGTGCTAAAAAAGGAGTCACGCATGTTTAAAGGAGGAGGGTGCCTGTCATGTTCTGCACTCTTGCCAACTCTCCCAATTTGATTGTGTGTCTCACAGAGCCTGGTGTTTTGTTTAGCACCTCAAGTCCTGGAGTCATGTGGGATTAAGCGCAAATCTCAGTTTTCTGTTAAAAACATGTTTCCAGGCTTCATGCTCCTGGAGGAAAGTTTTAAAATGTGAACTCTGAAAGCTCAAAAACAATCAACAAACTAAGAGAACTCAAAATGAATTGATCTGATTTTGAAGCCAGCCTCATTGTTTTGGGGAAGGAAAAGCTGTCTCGTGATTTTTGCAAGGTTGGGTTTGGTGACATTGTTTTGTAACAATTTTTATGTTTTATTACTTATATAATCCCTGTAAAACAGATGAGATCTGTCTTCTGGATTGCATAAAAATCTCTGCCACAAAGAGTTTACAGTTGAAGATTTAAATGTGATGCAACATGAATCGGGAACAAACAAAGGGGTTTGTTTGAGGGGGCAGAGAGAGGGCTGCAGTGTAAGGTAATGCCGTTCCATAGGTCTCTCTGGTGACCAGCTTTTTAACTCAGTTCAATATGCCCCTGATCCTCCATCGAGATCCTCAAATAAACAGCCTTGAACATATGCAAAGTGTCTTTGATTCTACATGAGCTAAGGGTCTGTGGTAGCAGATCCTAGTGTGCACACATAACAGCAAGGAACATGCATTTCAATCACTTTACTTATTAATAAATTATTTATTAAACTGAAGGTATTTGTGAGGAGTGGGGAATGATGTGAACTAAAAAGATCCTTAAGAGCCAGGTAACTTCCCAGTGGCCTCTTATAGTCAAACAGAGAGTATTGATACACCTGCACATTTCTTATTTTTCAAGAATAAAACATTCCCAAAGTGTACTTCTCTCCCAACACTGGAACTATTGGATCTTGATTTCTGTGCTTTGCTCTTACAGCAGAGACATAAGGAGATCAGATTTTTCAACGTATTTCAAACAACTGCAGCAATTTTACATGGCTGTAAACTTGGTGAAGCATGTTTTATCTCTCTTATCTAAAAAAAACCTCACTTGAATAACTCAACAACCCAAAACCCCACAGGTTAATTTGTCACCTTTAGATTAATCAGGGTCACAAATAAACTCAGGTGAAATTAGTAAAATGAGTAGCATTTAAAGTGAGTGGATTTGGGTTACACTTTTCAAGCTGACAAGTTAAAAGGGTAGCCATGTTAGTCTAGTTCAGCAAATCAAACAAGGAGTCATGGCACTTTTAAAGCTTATCATATGTATTTTTCACATGAGCATTTGTGGGCAAAGTCCCACTTCATCAGATGCCAGAGTAGAGAAAATTTATTGGGCAAATAAAGCTGTATATATACTGTATATGCAGCCGAATAAATAGGTGAATTTTAGTGCTACTGAGAAATGATCATGCTGAAATGTATAATTTCAGAGTTTTTTACAGAGTTGTGCTACATGTTAAAAGCCTTACTGAGCCAAACAGAGTGAAAAGAGTCTTTGAGACCAATATATATTTTCAGCAGAACAGTTGATAGAAAAAAGCACAAAACAAGAGTTAAATCCATTGCATGAACTGAGTTAGTTTAGGCTGGAAAACAACATTGAAATGACCTCTGAAGATTCTCATCAAATCAAAGCTGATGCAACACTAGACTAGAAATTCCATGAAATGAGAAGTAAAGTCTGTATAAATGGACAAATTGCCATCAGGACAGCTTGTCACATCCAAAGGGACAAGACCTTGGCTCGTGTATTCCAGGGGAAATATCCGGTACCTCCAGTGATCATATGCTGCCAAAAAAGCAGCAGCAACTCTAAACATTTTGCCAGTAATTTAGCTGTCCCACTGAAAGCATCAGAATTTAAGGCATGTCTTGTAAAATCTTGCACCAGTACTAACTTTACTTTAAAAATTCAGAAATTTTACTTTCAAATCTCAGTTACTCCTTACAAAAAAAAAAAAAAAATTTTAGAGAGCAGTCAGAGCAAACCAAGGGAGATTCACCTTTGACTGCATATTCTGCCTTGCTGAAATAAATTTTTCCCTATTCCGCCAACTTTTAAATGTTCTAGATATAAAAGCAGGACCAGTGTACTTGTTCAGAAGCAGCAAACAAGCAGAAATATGTTTTATAAAGAATAGAAAAATAAAGTATATCCCGCACCCTTTAATGAATAATATAATTATAACACCATGCTTAAAGGAAACAAGGAGAAAATGCATCTAAATTAAGAAAAATATAAAGGCAAAACAGTGCTTGACAAAAGCTAGCCTTCTCAAAGGAAATAATAGCTACTTTCTTCAGCAAGTCTACAATACAAAAACCTGCATCCATTTGGCAATACAACCAGCCTTATTCAAAGCAGAGAATTAAGGTAATAACAGTGCTCTAGAAAGGAATAGGAATTTAATTTCCAAGTGAAACTAAACAAAGCTTCCATTTAGGACATATAACATTTTCATTAAGTATACCACCTTTTGTCCCTCTCAGCATGAATGCAATTTTTCTATTCTGTTTCATTTTGTTACTTGTATTTTGGTTAGTTCAAGGTGGCCAATTTCTTCTAAACTGGTGGATATTGACTGAGAACTTCAGACTCAAAATAGAATTTTGAATTATTCTTTCATTGTCTATACACAGATCAGCTCCTTGCTATGTTCAGAAAATGTAGAGCAGCCCTGCTTTCTACAAGTGCTGCTCAACCTACAGATCCTTACATAGGCCTTTGATCCTTGTGAAGACCTACTCATCGGACAAGTCTTTGTGATTCCCTGTGAGAGTAAGTACTCACAAACAGGAGTTAAAGGCTCTGCAATCTTGTCCACAGTAACACAAGCAAGACTGGCCACCTAGCGAAAGTATTCTACAGACCTGATTTTCAATGGACCTGCTCCTCTGCACAAGCACTAATAGGTCTATCTGTTTGTATGCAGATGACCCAAATATTCATTAGTAAATGGCTACCTAGGTCAGCAATCAGGGTAAATGTGGAGGTAATACAGATTTTTGTGTTTGCAGACAAGAGAAGGACATGGAGACCTAATAAAAATGTGATCCTGTATCCCGGCCTCCCCTTCTGCACCAGAGAATCTATTTGAAAAGGGAATGTGGTATTTTTCCTTCCATTTTTCTGCTTGGTAATAACTGCTAGAAAGACTTCCTGAAGACAGAGAAATTCGCCCAAACCATTACCTGACCTAGTGACTGGAAATATCTCAGTCCCAGCAGAAGCTACTTGCTACGCTATATTAAGTCAAACTGTGTTACATGCAGGACCAGCTCAAGGGGTTGTGGTGCCCTGAGCCAACTTTTCGTTTTGCACCCCCCACGGACACACTGCCCCCCACCCCACTGCCTTCAGCACAGAGCCAAAGGCAGTTGGGGGGGGCAGTGAACGAGAGCATGGAATCCAGCCTCCACTCTGGGCCAGCTCACCCCACCCCCAGGACGGGGAACAGCCAGCCCAGGGGTGGTGCAGGCCGGCCTAGAGGCCAGGCTCCACTCTCTCACCCCTCCCCTGGGCTGGCTGTTCCTCCCTATGGGCGGGGAGGGCCACCCTTGCAGGAAGGGAGCCCACCCAGTTAGGAGGATTCCAAGGCCAGCCAAGTTATACTGTAACCCCTGATTGCACAATGCAAAACAGAAAATAACTGTTTATGAGGGGGTACTGCAGAAAAGGAAATGGGGGTTCTAGTAGAATATAAACTAGAGTCAAAAGGATAACAGTTTAAACAAAAACAAACATCATTCTGGGATCTGTTAGCAGAAGTGTTGTAAGCAAGACATGAGACACAATTCTTCCACTCCTTTCGACACTGATAAGGCCTCCACTGAAGTTCTGTGTCCAGTTCTGGGCACAACTCTTCAGGAAAGCTGTGGACAAACTAGAGAAAGTCTAGAAGCGAGCAACACAAATGACTGAAAGTCTAGAAACTATGACCTTTAAGGAAAGATTGAAAAAACTGGGTTTGTTTAGTATGGAGAAAAGAAGGTTGAGTGAGGACATAACAGTCTTCAAGTAAGTAAAGGGTTGTTGTAAAGAGGAGCACAATAAAGTATTCTTCTTAAGCGCTGAGGACAGGACAAAAAGTAATTGGCTTAAATTGCAGGTTAGACAGTAGGAAAAATGTCCTCTCTGTAACAGTAGTTAAGCACTATCTATGCAAATTTAGAGCCCTGGAATGTCTGGCTGCTTTCTCATTGATGGATGCTTTCTGATGCCGATAAAAGTCTTGGTTTTCTGCCGGTGGAAGTCACCTTCCAGCTCTTAACTAATGAAAGTCTATTTACCTTCCAAAATGTATCAGTGTCACTAATGTTTTCTTAGTGTGGCCGTTGCAAGGATCACTGTTCTCTGCTTTTTGGTATGTTCACTTTTGTAAATGGTGTCTTGTCACTGTCTTCCTTCAGGTCTGACACCTAGCTAATATTTATCAATGTCGCAGGCTCCTCAGAAAGCTTACCTAGAATCTTAGATGTTAACAATCAAGTCCTGTCTGTAGAACTCTATTGATGCCCACACTCAGACAGCCTACAAGGCTGGGGTGTGATTTTTCTACCAACATTAAAGATAGAGGCACATGTATCCAAAGCAACTTCACAATTCTGAGCAGACAAGCTCCATCCTAATTTATAGTGAGCAGACATTGAACAATCCCCAAGCCCTTCTTTTCCAAATGAGATGGTTAGTCAGGCTAATTCCTCTGCATGCAACATGAAGAGTGCTAACTGTCTAGAGATGAAGGGCCACTCCCTTCATTGTGTCTCTTAGAAGGGAGGTTTGTGACAGAAAATAAAATGAAATGTGGGGAGAGAGAGTTTTGATCAGCAGTGACCTTTCAAACTGAATCAATTTTTTCCTCCTCAGTACAAGGAAGAACCACCATTGATGCTGAAGGCACTCACAGCAGAAATGAAAGCAGAAAAATGTTACAAAACTACAACAAAACTAGAGCCATGTCATCCAGGGATTTTGAACTGGTCCTACAACTCTTTCTTCCCATGACTAGGGGAGCTATCTGATCCCTGCTTAGCCAGAACTCTTTGGTTCTTTTCATTCTCACTCCTCTACACCTTTTCTTTTCCTTATGTTAGGATATCTCTTTTTATTTATTTTTTTTCTTCTGCAATTTCCTGTATTAGAAAAGAAAAGAAAAGAAAAGAAAAGAAAAGAAAAGAAAAGACTTCCCAAGAATGCTGGTTTGGTTGGAAAGCCTCATTCCACCTCATCCACTAATCCCTAACTGGAATGTCTCAGGTAGCTTTGCTGATTTAACTCTGGGTTACATAATACAGGTGACTTTCCAAGTACTGAAAGAACGTCTAGAAAGCAGATGTGCAGCCTGTGACACAGATACAGCTTCTGATGACTGCAGAGGGCCAGGAGGAAGATGACACCATAACAGAAGGAAAAAAAGTCTTGATTGTTTTAGAATTGGGGATTTTAAAACCACAAATTGTCAAGTCTCCCACGGACATGACAGCAGACTGTGCCTATGAGCGGCACTTAATCTGTACTAAGGCACAAGACACATGTAATTTAGTTTATAGAATAGGAATTGTCCAAGACATCTGCTGACAAACAGGAGCTTTTTCTCTCAGTGATACTGATAGACAGATTGCACGGCCTCGATAATAATGTGCATCGCTCAGTTCGGAAATAATGTGCATTGCACTGTTCAGTCAGGAAATACACAGCACTTTATAAATCTGTGGTAAGTAGGTGGTTTGGAGAGATCGGTCCACCAAGCACTGACAAGACCGCAGTGCAAAGCCTTGTGATTAGAGGCGCCCAACTTGGGATACCTCTTGGGATTGATTTTTAAAAAGGTTAGGTGTGCCTTTTTTGTACACAGATTTAGCACAATTGCATGGGCAACTGTGTGCACAAATGACTATTAATTAATTATTTTCATCCAATGTGCCTTGTAAATCATCGTATTTACACTCAAATGAGGCACACAGTCATGGCTTGCACATGAATGAAAATCTGGCTGTGAAGTTCAATGTGCTCGTAATATAAGGTTGGCCATTCTGAGGTCAATTCTATGTTTGTGCCCATTTACACTAGCAAAGAATGTGGCAACTGACATCTTAAGTTGGTTCTGTACACTTAATCAATACACGCGAAAATTTCAGAAATGACTAGTGTATTAGGATGTCTCATTTTTCAAGGACCCGCCTTGAGACACCTGAAAGAAGCTTGAATTTCATTGGGCAAGTGCTCAGCATTTCCTGAAAATCAGGACCCTTTAACTCAAGATGAGCATCTGGAAATGGAAGCACCCTATGTCACTAATCACTTTGAAATTCTTTGCCTACCTCAGTGACTACAGGAGAGCACATCGTAGCTGTGGCCAGGCCTTCCCACAAAGAGAGGTCTGGGGAGTCCATAGCCAATGCAAAAATTGATTTAATTATCCATTATAAACAACCATGCCTTGCAACTTGAATGCTGCTTAGGATGCCATAAAAGTCTGGATGGCATTATCTACACACTTGCGCCATGGGCATGAAAACAGAAAAAAATCTGCTTTTAGCAGTCAAAAGTGAAAATGGTTGGGAATTCAATTCTTAGCAGAAACAGTGAAAACTTCTATTTTCTAGGGAAGAGACCACAAGAGCATGCCATTGCTTTTCCAATTCAAAGGGGCAGCCATGTTAGTCTCTAACCACCACAGGACTCCTTGGGTATGTCCACACAAGTCTTTTATTTTAAAACAATGCTGGTTGTTTCAAAATAAAAAAAAGTATGTCCACACTACGTTTTCTTGTTTTGAAACGACAGAGCCCATCATTTTGAAAGAAGAGCCGTCATTTCGAAATGGCTTAAACCACTTTTGTTTCAAAATGACAGTTATTTCGAAATGACTTGTTTTGAAATAACGCCGTTTGGACATGTTATTTCGAAACAACGCTTGTTTCGAAATAACGCTCCTGACCTTCTTCCCAGGGTCCACAGCACCCAAAGGAAGCAGGAAGTGCTGTCCCGCCCCTGTGCCTGCCAGCATGCTGACAGCCCTGTTCAGGCATGGCAGCACATGGCTCCACTGCCCCGGGGGGGCGACGCTGTGCCCCCATCTGGACTGCTGAGGACGTCCAGTGCCTCCTCAGCATCTGGAGAGGGAGGACATACTGTCCCAGTTCTGGGCTAGCCACCAGAACTGGGACATATAGGCGAACATTGCTGCAGAGATGTCAATGCAGGGCCACAAGTGCACCACTGAGCAGATGAGCTCAAAAATAAAGGCCCTCAGGCAGGACCATGCACAGACCAGGGAGGCACAGGAGCTCCAGGGGGCAGGTAGCACTGCTACCTGCCCTTTCTATGACGAGCTCCATGCCTTCCTGGGGCCAGAGCCCAGTGGCCTGCCAGCTCAGCCTGTGAACACCGGCCAGCGCCTGAGCTTGTCCTCCGACCCTGAGGCAGCGGACACCGAGTCTGAGGTGTCCCTGGACATCAGGCAGCCTCCTGCCGCACCGCCACCAGCAGCAGAGGCCACACCAGGGACCCTCAAGCTGTTCCCTGCCTCACAGCAGGAGGAGAGCAGTGCAGAGGAGCAGGGGCCTGAGACCATCCCGGCCCCTGGGGAGTCCAAGCCGGATACAGGGACATCGCACCGGACCTCTGGAGCCCCTGTGGGTGAGTCTTCCTCTCCCACAGAAGCACGTGGGGCTGGGCCTGTCCAGGTCATGGGCAGTGAGGGGTACAGGGCAGGGCACTGGGGCAGCTAGGGCACAGGGTCGGCAGGTGCAGATGCCCTCCCATGGGCACAGGTACCCGAGAGACAGGTGGCACCAGGGTCACAGGCCCCTGTGTGCCTGGGGTTGGTTAACAGGGGCTGGGTGTCAAAGATGCAGCTGCATCTTGGGCGGGGTGGAGAGCATGCAAGCCACACCACTGGCAAGTGGCCTTGGGAGACTCCCTAGAGCAAGGTGTGGGTGAGTCAAGCTCACCATTGTGGGCACCACTAGCATGTGTGCCTCCAGGGTACGGTTCCCAGATGTTAGGCAAAAGGAGAACATGGTCTCCTTTTTACCTTGGTGTTCTTTGTTTTATCTTCACATTCTCTGTCCGGCAGGCATTTTAAAATACAGGATTTTGTCAGGCTTATTACTTACAGTGGTTGAAGTATCCTGGAATGCCATAGAATACTTACTTTTAAGGGAAAGTGTTCCAGGGCCCCCTAAAAAACGAAGAATATTACATTCATACTACATTTTCTCCCATGTGTCCTCCAACGTCCTCCTTTTCGTACTTCCCTGCAGGGGCGTCGCTGGCACTGGGTACACCCGGGCACGTGCCTCGAGCCCCAGCGCCAGTGCCCCGGAACTCCAGCCCAATTGGGCCAGAGATCCGGGTCCCAGACGCCGACGGCCACGGCGGCCCTGTCCCTGGCTGGGGATCCAGGGCCCGGCCGCCAGTGGCTGCAGCAGCCCCCTCCCCAGCCGGGGATCAGGAGCCCAGCTGCCCACGGCTATGGCAGCCCCATCTCTAGCCAGGGATGAGGGGCCTGCCCCCCATGGCGGTGCAGCAGCGTGTGGCCCTGTCCCCGGCAAGGGGGCGGGGTCTGCAGACTAGAAGCGGGACCTGCAGCCAGGGGTGGGGCCTGGGCCCATGCCCTGAGTCCCTCACCCCCCCAGCGACACCCCTGCTTCCCTGTCCTGCTTTCCAGGCTTTGGGATCTGGTAGCCCTGCCCCAGGGCAATGTCCCACAGGATCCTGAGTCCTGCTGACAGTCAGGGCAGAGGTGTGTGCTGCAGACAGGCTGCAAACAGACAAGGCCAGCAGGCAGCAGGGGCCAACTGTGTTTTATGCTTCCCTCCAGCAGGTCGCCCAACCGCCCGCCGTGCACCACCACCAAATGCACATGGCAGCCCAAGACCACAGCGGAGGAGGAGGGCCCCCTGGACACGTGGGGAGATTCTCAAGAGCCTGGACGAGCTGGGCCAGTGGATGGAGGCATCGACCCAGGCATGGCACCAAGACCAAGCCAGGCACCAGGACTCTGCCCTCCGCCTGCTGCAACAGGCAGCAGCTGCAGATGACGGCGTGGTCGCTGCACTGGAGTGGCAGGCACAGGCCATAGAGCGCATCTGTGACTGCCTGCCCACTGTGGTCTAGGGCTTGGCAGGCAGCATCCGCCAGCTGGTGGAGAGCATGGCCCCTCCATCTGCTGCAGGAAGTCCTCCGCCTGGCCTTCCCCAGAGGCAAGCCCAGACCCAGGGCAGCCGTGGGCAGGGGCGGGGAACACCACCACCCCCGGACCCCCCCATAGGCCCCGCCTAAGAACTCCCCTGCCACCCAGACTCCCCCAACCCCTTCCCCAGTCTCCCCCTTCCAATTTGCAGGCCCTCCCCCCAGACTCCCCCTACATTTCCCCATCCCCAACCCTCCCCAGCCCTTCCCTGCCCCAACCCCTGTTTTGTTAAATAAATAGTTTGAAACACATATTTTTGGTTGTGAGTGGTTTTATTGGGGGTAGTTCATAGTGCAGGTGGATGGGTGGGGGCTGGCTGTGGGCAAATGGTGAAGAGGGTGGTGTGGGGCAGGGCAGGCCTGGCCCTCAGAGCTCCTCCATGACAAGGTGTTCATCAGTGCGTCCCGAACTGTCACAGCTCTCTGTGACAGCTGGTCCCATGCAGGCACAGGTCTGGGTTGCTCATAGTCCCCGGCGAGGAGTTGTTCCTCAGCTTCCCAGGCAGCAGCAACAGTCTCGCCCCGCACCTCACAGAAGATGTGCAGGGCCACGCACACACTGATGACCTGAAGCATTGTCCTCTCCACAATGTGGAGGCCCGTAAGGAGGCACTTCCAACGTGTCTTCAGGTGGCCAAATGGCCGCTTGATCACCTGGAGGCAGCGGCTCAGCCGGCGGTTGAAAAGCTGCCAGCGGGGATCAAGGGGCCCTGCGTATGGCTGCATGAGCCATGGGCAGAGGGGATAGGCCACGTCTGCAACAATGAGGATGGGCACCTCTACTCCCCCAACACTGATGTTATACGGGGGAAAGAAGGTGCCCACCTCCATGCCCCAATATAGGGCAGAGTTATGGAGAACCCTGGCATCATGGGCCCTCCCTGGCCATCCCACGTAACAGTTTTGAAAAATGCCCATGTGGTCCACAAGGGCCTGCAGGATGATAGAGTAGTATCCCTTGTGATTTCTGTACTCCGTGGCTCTGTGCTGTGGGGTTCACACGGGGATGTGGGTCGTGTCCAGGATCCCCGCACAATTGGGAAAGCCCAGTGCGGCCATGCTGGCAATGGTGTCCTGCAGCTCCCCTTGGGTGACCAGGTGTCCCAGCAGGATCCTGTTGATGGCCCTGGTGACCTCCAACAGAATGTTCCCAGTGGTGGACCTCCCGATTCCAAACAGGTGCGCCACAGATCTGCGCGACTCCGGAGTGGCCATCTTCCACATAGCGGGCCACTCTTTTCTCCACAGGGATAGCAGGTCTCATGGTGGTGTCCCTTTGGCGCAGCAGCGGGGCAAGTTCTGCAACCAGGAGGTTGAAGCTGGCCCTGCTCTTGCGGAAATTCCTCCGCCACTGGTCTTACCCCCAGGTTCAGAGCACTACCCGCTCCCACCAGTCTGGGCTGGTCTCCCAGGCCCAGACCTGGTGAGGCACAGAAGGGGGCAGGGGAAGCAGCTCTGCTCTGCAGCCCAGATGGATGATAGCTTGGGACACAGGCTGGGCACCATCAGGGTCTGCAAGCAGAGTGTCCCACATCAGCAGGACACTCTGCAGGCGGGCAGAGGGTCTATTTGTTGCACGGTGCTGGCGAGGCAGCTGGGCAGAGTCCATGTCCGCATTTCACAGTTCACTGCTAACCAAAATGGACAGGGAAGTGAGGTTGGTGCCAGCTTTTATAGGATTTGCTGGCAACATGGCTGCCGACATGGCCCAGGGAGGGAGCCATGTTGCCACACCTCCCATGGTGGCCTTCCCCTAAAGCGAAATAGCAAGTCCTGTGTTTGGACATGCTATTTCAATTGGGCCTTTTCCCTTATCTCAAATTGATTTTTGGTTATTTCAGATTAACTCATTTTGAAATAAGGGCTTTATTTCAAAATGACTTGTTTTGAAATAACTTATTTCAAAACAACGCCCTGCATGTGGACATAGCCCTTGTTTGTTTCTCCAATTCAGAGCTGAATTAATTTAATCTCTAAAGACTAGATTCCCAGCTCAGGTAATGTTGATGAGGATTCTGGCCCTATGTATAGCTGTGATCCAAAATAAAGAAGATAGAAACTTTGGAGTTTTGTTTTGCTTTGTAGAGAAAGCTTTGTAAAATCATTACAAGTTATGGTTAGCAGTATGGGAGAAGGGGGGCCTTCACTGTGTGGTGCTGGGATGTGGGGGACATGGAGCCACTCTAGGCCAGAGGCTGGGCTTTGCAATAGCATTGTGAGTCTTATCCTGCCGCCGAGGGCCAGCCGGTCTGCCCCTGTGGGTGGGGCAGGCCAGCTCAGAGGCCAGGCTCTGCTTTCCTGCCCTGACCCTGGGCTTGCTGGTCTGCCCCGGGAGCAGGGCAGGGCTGGCTGCTATGCCATGCAGTATGGCCTCCAGCACAGCCCGGCTGCACTGAAAGCCACCCCACATGTGTTGGTCATCCCCCTTGGGTGTGGCCTCTGGCCCCAGTCCCCCACCCAGCGCTCGCCCTCCCACAGAGATCAGGGCCCTAAACTGGGGCAGGTGGCATGCTGCAGTCCCAGGTGAGGGCAGGTTGGACACCAGATGGGGTCCCAAGAAAGGCCCACCAGTGGAGGAGGCCTAAGGGCCCATAGGCTCCTAATCCACCACTGGTTCCCATGCACCCCATCTTAAACTGAAAAATACCAGGAGAAAATTATAACACTATGAGCACAGTGTACAAAATCCGTCAGTTTGTACCACAGCTATATTATTGTGCTCCAATTTACAATAGCTTCCATACTTCATCTTATACATTAACATTACTTTGAGTTGCTGAGGACGTGTGTGCTTCAGTCATTCAGTCCCTTCTTAGCTTCTTTTCTGTGCGCACAATTGCCCTTTGTGACACTATGTACAGTAACAGAACAGAACAGAACAGTTTCTTATGAACAGCTAAAGGACACTACTGCCTGCCCCTCTTCAGTAATTCATTTCCCTTCAGATGGCATCTAATCGTTTCCTGAATGACCTGGCCATGTACTCCAAGTACATTGTTTATGTAGTCACCCTTTATGTACATTTATTATCTTCTTTGGAAAGAACAAGAAAAACCTTATGAATCCTGTCCCCAGCTTAATCTTCTTTAGTTTCCTTTCATGTACCTTTGCCTTGGAATTGATCCATCTCAGTGTGCTATTTATGCACAGAATTTTGATAGCATTATTTATTTCTTCTGATTTAAAAATTCCATCCGGAGAACACTCATCTAGAGCATAGAGTGCCTTGGCATGAGGCACAATGTTAATTATAAATGTAACCCTTCTGCCAGGGCAGGCTGGCAGGACAAGGGCCAGGTTCTATATCTAGAGGTTTCCCAATGATGTAACACCACCAACCAGCTTAAGCCCCCACCCAGATTTCTGGGAAATCCTATACTGTTCCCTGAGCATCCCAAAAGGGTAAGGCTTCCCCAGTCGCAAGCACACCTGAGTGTAGTACACAGAACTTTCAATAGTAGTAAAATAGAGTGTAAAAAGGCCAAATAACAGAAATTAACACTGATCTAGCAAATCAGAACAGAGCAAAGTTCCCAACAACCCACACCACATAACAAAACATACAAGACTTAATGGCAAAATGGGCACTGATCTGAAGAATCAGTGTTAACTAGGCCCCCAACCAACCCTAGGGTATATAGGGAGTCTTTCATGCCAGCTCACTGCCGACACCACCCACTGGTCACTCACACCACCCAGCTTGCCACTCTCACCATCTGCTGGCTCTGCCCACTGTCCACCAGCTCCACCCACCAGTCACTCATGCCACCCAGCTCGTTGCTGGCCACTCTCACCATCCACTGGTCACTCCATCACTGCTCCTCTTTAGCTCAGAGAGAGGGGTTCTCTCTCTCTAGTGACTTCAGCTCAGTGATTTCAGCTCTTAAACCTTAAGTGACTGCAAATAACCACTTCCATAACAAAGAACAGGCCTCCAAGAAACCCAGCCAAATTTATCATTCAACAGTAAGAGATGAGAGGAGGCAGAATGCCTCAGGCATTTTGCTCAAAAGGAGCTATGCAAAACCCCACCCCTGTCTTAAACCTTTCAGGCTGAAATAGCCAGTGGCCTCTCTTACAGGTCCCTTTTTAACTAAGGATAGCTTTTACCCCTTAACTAACCTGAACAGATTTGGAACAAGCAGAGAATAGCCATTCACAAAAAAGACAGTGTTTCATATTTCCCCTTAGTAGCATTACAGATATTGATAGATTTGTGAGCAGACTAACCCCAAATACCATTACCTACTACGCCTTGCACCAAATATGCTAATCAACTAATTGTGCTCTTTGTATTCATGCTAATACAGGACCCATGCAGATTAGTTGCCCCCCCAGAAGCTGTTAAACACAGCTTCTAAGCCTGCTTTACATAAACTACAAGACCTAGCTCTTGTATAGCACTTTTGCCCCATAGATTTTAAAATGCTCCACAAACAAGGCTGGAACTAGCATCTCCATTTTACAGATGGAGAAACTGAGGCATGGAGCAGGAACGTGAAGCACCTTTCAGTGACTAAAGCAATAAAAGCAGCAACTCTTTCTAACCTCAGTCACACCACATAGTATTCAGTAGCTAGTATAAAGACCTCTCTGACATCACTGCACTTTGGTTTGGTCCTGAGAGCATCACTGCAAATTATGCCTTGCAGTGGTAAAACATCATAAATTGTTAAGTGGCAGGTTCATTGGATCTCCTCTTGGCACCTGCAGATCCCAGCACAATCTAACACACACACCTTGCTCTTTTTTCCCTACAGAGGGATATATCCTGGTGCTGAACTCTCACGCTTTTTATTCCTGCAGTTTTTCAGCTGTTAAAGTATCTCTTTGTAGTGTTGTCATGTTGTGATCATGGCCCTAGGGCTGCAATGCTCCTTGAACCTGATAAGCTGGCTGTCTCTGTAGAACTGGGGGTGAGGGGAGGAGCCAACTGTCTCTGTAACACTCTAGCTGATTTTACAGCAATATCCAACACTTCTGAGACAGCCTGATCTCATTCATATGAATCAGGTGAGGAGGGCTTCAAAAGCTAGTGAGTACCACAGTGCCTTACAAATACAAACAGTCCAAGCAGCTGTGCTGATTGCCATTGAGCTCTTATGGATATTTAGACACAATTTGACATGGAGAGAACCAATGGGCCTGCACTTTCATTCCACACAATTGCACAATAGCAGATCTCAGGCACAGCAATAAGGTGAGCTGACAACTTGTCATGGTGCAATGCACTCCTGAGCCACCCCACAACAATGATAGCTGCAATGTTCACATGCATTGTCAACTGATCCTCTCGGTGTGTGTAGAGCCATCATTTCTGAAAATGGTAAGAATGGAGACAATCTTTGCTGGTAGATGAAGTGTGAGAGCCCCAGGTGCTGAGATCTCAACATTTCACCCTGTCTCTTTACTGCTTGTCACCTAGACAAGGAAAGTGAAAAATCAGCGGGAAAGGTCAAACACTGTCAAAGAGACCAACTGTGTGTGTGTGACATACATCACCTGATGATGCCCCCAAGAGGCCATTGAAACAGTCGAAAGATCATGAGGGTGAAAGCATGCCGTGGGTGGAGCAGATGTCAGAAGCAGTAGGGTATCCAGCTCTACCCAGGGGTTAAAGTATAATGAGGTGGACCCCAGGACCCTCCTAAATTGGTGGACCTCCTCATGTACCCCAGCTACTGCCCCCCAAATGTCTGCCTCAAACCCCAGCTACTGCTCCCCATGTCTCCCCCACCCCACCCCAGCTACTGTCCCCCACACACTTATTCCCACCACCATCTTCCCCTGCTGTCCTTGACTGACCCTCTCCCCCATACACTTTCCCCCATTGGGCCAGCTCGCCTGTCCCTGAACCAGGGATTTCCCTAAAACCCCTTGCACTCCCTGCACCCCCCTAAATTTCCCAACACCCCCCAGCTGTCTGCTACTAATAGTATTATCCTGAAATAGTGAGCAGCCCTTATACCCTCCGCACCCCTACGAATTTCCCAACACCCCCCAGTTGTTTGCTAGTAACAGTGTTATACCAAATTAGTGAGCAACCCCTACACACCACCCTAAACCTCCTCCTACAGCCCCCCAATTTCAAGTCTTGAGGAGAATACTGCCCCAAACTGCCCCCTGCTGAGTTCACTATGAAATGCTTCATTATCATTTGCCAATGTTTAATCTCACTTCCTGTGTACCAGCCCTATAAGAAGCACTGTGGAGCACTGTTTGGAATACCCTGACTGCTTCTCCTACATCTCTGTCTTCTTCCCACATTGGCATTGTGGTCACAACTTTTAGACCACTCACAATTATTTGTCTCTCTAAAGAGGGTCAGATTAATAAAGGGATTTTAGGGGATGCAGCCCTGGGCCCCAAGCTAAACAAGGACCGACTACATGCCATCCCGCAAAAATTAATCCAATCCTGACCAGTCTGGAGCCTCTCTGGCAGCTGACTCAAGCACCGCCAGCCTGTGCCACATTACTGGCTGCGACCCCACTCCGGCAGCTGGCTGGTTTGCTGGGTGCCAGAGCCAGCCCACCTTAGCACCAAGAACTGCCCCTTGCCCTTGCGATTGGCTGGTCTGCTAGTCCCCAGTGCCCAGCTGTCCCCAGGCTGGCTATTGCCACAGCCACCACTACAGTAGGGAGGGGGGACCCACAGGAGCAGTAATCCAGCCCTGCCTCTAAATAAATGACATAGATTACAAAGCAGCTCAATTTTGTCTCTGCAGATCCAGCCTGAAAAAGCTGCTCAAATCTGACATTGTTTCTTGTTCCTTATTTTTCCATAGTACTTCGCCCACTCCCAGGCCCCCTCTCTGCCTTTCTAACTGAAGCATAAGCTGCCAAGTGGAAATTTATCAAAGGCTTGAAGAAAATGGGAAGAATGTTCTGTTGTGCCTTTTATCAACTCAGGCATGACCTCCTTCAAAACAAAGCAAAAAAGTCCGCCAGTTAAGTTAGATTTAAGGGCTTGTTCTTCTCATGTTTTTTAAATCTCCAAAATATACTGAGAATTACATTCAAAGAATAAAAGATGCCACAGTATTAATAAACAGTCTACGCATTACAAGGTTATAACACCAAGGAGGTATTGCTCAAAAATTTCCCAGGAAGAGGACTACAAATCTTTACATTCATGGCATCCAGGTTTGCTGTTCTCCTGTCTCTCTGGTTACATTGCCAGATGCCACACATCATTATTGTTTCTTTGCAATATGATAGCAGCTAGAGCCTTTCATGAGAGACACATGGTCTTACATTGCGATAGGTGCCTATCCCAGACAAAGAAGTTTTTAATCTAGTTAAGACAAGACACAAGTGGGTGTAATAGGAGGGGGGGGGAAGCAAAAAAGGAGGTAAAGGAAAAAGAATCTGCATTTATATAGGTCAGAAGAGTCATATGGGAAGGGTCACCTGGCCTTCTATCTATCGTACCCAGACAATTCACATGAAGCTAATTGGCTCTAACTTGCTACATGATTTGAGGATTTACTAGAAAAAGCTGGCAGCAGGGCATGTGTTCTCTGTATCATCAAAGGCTGTACTGAGAAATTGGAACAAGAAGAATAATGTGTGAATTTAAGCTCAATGGGACAATTTTTCTTATGAGTTAAACTGAAGCAGTGCAGGACTAACTTCACTGATGTGAAGTCTGCACCAGTGCTAAAACTTCCTTATTCCAATAAAGATTAGCAAACATAAGAAGGGACAGGAATGGTGCTAGCTAGCTAAAGATTGTTTTCCATTATCCATCCCTTCTACAAACAGAGGCATTTAGCCTATGGAACTCACTGGTGCAGGATATTACAAAGAATTACACTGATACCATTAATATTTATACACACTAAAATAGTGGTAATCCAAACTGCTGGCTCAAGGAACCATTTTTTTCCCACAGGCAGAACCATGTGTTGGCTGCCTGTGTTTTGTGGGCATGGGCATCTTTGAAATATCAAGTAAGATTAGTAATGTGACCCAGGCCTCCTGGGATAACCTTCTGAATGTGCCAAAATCAGGGCAAGATGCAAAATCAGGGGCCAAACCCCCAAAACACTGACAGGTGGTACTTAAACCAGTCTCCCAGTCAGTAACAAACCATGCTTCTGATTCCCCACTCTGGTCATCACCAAGCATAACAAAACAGAAACAGCCCCCTTACTCCACAGCAGTTCCTATGGTCCCCTCTAGCCACTAAGTCTCTTACAGAAATAGATTCTCCCATCCCTAAAGAGCCAGCCACATCACCCAGAACAATATAAGCTTGGATCTTGCCCAAAACTACAACTAAACTACTAACTACAATGCAGGGTTTAATATAAAAAGAAAAACAAAATATGAGAGATGTTAAAGGGTCAAAGTGAATTGCATACATACAAATTATTTAGAGTCCATAGAAAGCAAATCCTTGAAGATCCTGTAGTTTGCAGGTTAGTCCAACTCCTCTAGTGTGCGTCTAGCACCTGGGTGGGTCTTAGTCCTTTGTTCAGTCCCAGAAGGATCATTCCAAAGGAGCGTGTTAATTGCAGGTTGCAGACTAAAGACAAAATGGAGACAGGGCCAGAGGTGTCGCTGGTGTCGGGCACGCCAGGGCACATGCCCCAAGTCCCAAAGCCAGTGCCCCAGATCTCCGGCCCAATTGGGTCGGGGATCCGGGGCCCAATCCCCAGCCGGCAGCGGCCGCAGCCGCAGCAGCCCTGTCCCCAGCCGGGGATCCGGGGCCTGGCTGGCCACCCGGCAGGCCCTGTCCCTGGCCAGGGATAGGGCCAGGGGGAGGCCGTGCCGCGACAGGCAGCTAGGCCGCGGCGGGGCCGGGCCGGAAGCGGCCGCTGGAGGCCAGGCCCATGGCTGAGGCCACTGGTGGCCAGGCACCCAATCCCTGGCCGGGGACGGGGCCCGGCCAGCTGCCCGTGGCGGCCCCATCCCCCGCTGGGGATCGGGGGCCTGGCCACCAGTGGCCGCGACCACAGCTGCCTCATCCCGGGATCTGGGGCTGCATACACGGACCTGGCCTCCAGTGGCTGCTTCTGGCTTTTCCTAGAATCATAGAATCAAAGGGTCGGAAGGGGCCATGAGGTCACCTAGTCCAACCCCCTGCTAAAAGCAGGACCACTATCACTAAATCATCCCAGCCAGGGTATTGCCTAGCCAGACCTTAAATATTTCCAAAGATGGAGATTCCACCACCTCCCTAGGCAACCCATTCCAATGCTTCACCACTCTCCTAGTGGGAAAGTTTTGCCTAATATCCAGCCTCAGTGGCGTCGCTAGCATTGGGCACCCGGGGCACGTGCCCCGGGTCCCAACACCAGTGCCCCGGTTCTCCGGCCCAATCGGGCCGGGGATCCGAGGCCCGATCTCTGGCGGTCTGCGGCCACGGTGGCCACGTCTCCAGCCAGGGATCTGGGGCCTATCTGGCTGCCAGGCAGGCCCCGCCCCCTGGCCCGGGATAGGGCCAGGGGGTGGCTACGTCACCGCTGCCAGCTAGGCTGCACTGCGGTGTGGAGCAGCTCAGCCTAGCCTGGCCCGGCGCGGCCGGAAACAGCCGCTGGAGGCCAGGCCCGCGGCCGCAGCCCTGGATCCCCGGCCAGGGA
>ML681963.1:18087320-18179816 GCA_007922195.1 Podocnemis expansa | reverse complement strand
CCAGCGGCCGCTTCCGGCCACTCCGGGCCAGGCTAGGCTGCACCGCAGCACACCGCAGCGCAGTCTAGCTGGCGGCAGCGGCAGCATGGCCTCCCCCTGGCCCTATCCTGGGCCAGGGGGTGTGGCCTTTTGGCTGGGGGTGGGGCCTGCCCTCTGGGGCGGGTCTGGGCCCATGCCCCGGGTCTTTCCCCACCCCAGCGATGCCCCTGTCCAGCCTTGACCTCCCCAGCTGTAACTTGAAACTATTGCTCCTTGTTCTATCCTCTGTTACTACTGAGAACAGCCTAGCTCCCTCCACTCTGGAGCATCCCTTCAAGTAGCTGAAGGTTGCTATCAAATACCCCCTCAGTCTTCTCTTCTGCAGGCTAAATAAGCCTAGTTCCTTTAGTGTCTCCTCATAAGTCATGTGCCTCAGCCCCCTAATCATTTTTGTTGCCTCCACTGGACTCTTTCTAATTTGTCCATGTCCTTTTTGTAGTGGGGAGCCCATAACTGGACACAGTATTCCAGACGCAGCCTCACCAGTGCTGAATAGAGAGGAATAATCACATCCCTCAATCTGCTGGCAACACTATTAGCCTTTTTGGCTACAAGAGCACACTGTTGACTCATATCCAGCTTTCCGTTCACCATAACCCCAAAGTCCTTTTCTACAGTACTGCTGCTTAGCGAATCAGTCCTCACCCTATAGCAGTGCATGGAATTTTTCCCTACTAAGGGCAGGACTTTGCACTTGTCCTTGCTGAACCTCACGAGATTTCTTTTGGCCCACTTCTCCACTTTGTCTAAGTCTCCCTGAATCCTATCCTTGCCCTCCAGCATTGATTCTTACCCACTGAGCCCGTTGATCTAGCCAGCTTTCTATCCACCTTACAGTCCACTCATCCAACCCATACTTCCTTATCTTGCTGATGAGAATTCTGTGGGAAACCATATCAAAAGCCTTGCTAAAGTTGAGGTATTTTACATCAACGCTATTTCCACATCCACAAATCCAGTCATCTCACCGTAGAAGGCAATCAGATTGGTCAAGCATGATTTGCCCTTGGTAAATCCACGCTGACTGCTCCTGATCACTCTATTTATTTTCTGTAGTTGCTCGTGAGTATCTGTTTAAGGCCGATGGGCTGTCTGTAAGCTAGGACAAGCCTGCTGCCTAAGGCGAGCGAGTGATGGATCGTCTTGTAGAATGGGCTGCAGATCCTTGATGATGTACTGCAGGGGGTCTGACTTGGCGGTTGTAGGTGATGACCAGTGGCATTCAAAAACCAGTAGAGGGACACTTTGATCTTCCTGATCACTTCATTTATGATCTGTTAATAGCCATACTCAGGCAAATGAATCGTAAATCAACCTTCAAAGATAAACTGTAGAATTGGAATTCATAGGCAGATTTGACATAGCAAACACGGGGTTGAATAACAACTATGGGTTCTTTTCCCATTACCACTGGTTATTTTGCTTCCCTGCCCCTGCCCCCCCCCCCCACACCAATTGCTATACTCCAGTTTGAGTCCTAACAAGTGTTTTGATTTGCTGTGACAGTCTGACCTGATCCTATGACTTGCACTCCCCTGCATTTGTTTTGCTCCCGTTCTGTAAGTTCCACATCTTCAAAGCATCTGATGCAGTGGGATTTTCTCCCACAAAAGCTCACACAATAAATAAATTTGTTAGTCCTTAAATGCCAAAGGACTCCTTCGTTGTTTCTCAAAGGAGCTTGCAGTCAAATCCTTCTCCTTCCCCACTGGTCCCATTAAACTGAATAAGTGTGTTGGGTCAGAATTAAAAAAGCAGTGCAGAGATGATACTGTACATCAGGGGTACTCAAATGGCAGCCCGCGGTCCACAATCCGGACCGCAAAGAGGTTTCCGGTGGACCGCGACAGTGGCCTATTTTCATGAAGGCCGTTTGAGTACCCCTGCTCTAAGGGCAGCTGAGCAACTTCTGTTGCTTGCTGCGCTCCCCCTCCCCCCCACGGAGCCTGCTGCGCAGCCGCTGCCCCGCTCCCAGCGGCACCTCCCCCTCCCGGCATCGCCGCCCCCGCTTCCGGCATCGCCGCCCCACGCGGCTGGCATTGCCGCCCCCCGACGCTCCTGGCATCACCACCCCCCGCTCCCACTCGTGCCCCCACGCTCCTGGCATCGCCACCCCCCACTCCCACTTGCCCCCCCACGCTCCTGGCATCGCCGTCCCCCCACGCTCCTGGCATCGCCGCCCCCCCGCGACTGGCATCGCCGCCCCCCCACGCTCCTGGCATCGCCGCCCCCCCACTCCCACTCGCCCCCCCCACGCTCCTGGCATCACCGCCCCCCACTCCCACTCGCCGCCCCCCACTCCTGACATCACCCCCCCCGCTCCCACTCACCCCCCACCCCCACCCTAGTTGTTTGTGGACCCTGGTCAATGGTGGAAGGCTGAATGTGGACCGGCTCGCAAAAAGTTTGAGTACCCCTGCTGTACATGAATGTTCTGAGTAAGCATTGTCCCCATGCTTTGAGATTTCCATCCTGATTTGCTTCATTTCCAGGAGACATTTTAGAAGCCAAAACAAAAACCAATGTCTATGTAACTTACTGGTTACAGACAATAAAAGCCTCCTTTGCTCCAAGCAGCACATGACCCCTTTAGTAACCATGGGGGAACAGGAGTGGCATTTTCTCTCTCATTTTTTTCTTGAACCTAGTGTGCAGTTGGATTTACACTGAAGCATCAGTTACCTTCAGGTACAGAAAAATTAGTCCCATTTATTTGCCAGAAGGTTTCCAAATGAGTTTAAATCAGGTCATCAGCCAGCCTTTCTAATACTCAGTAGCCTACCTCATAAAATCCTTTTATCTTGATTTGATTAATTTTCCATTTTGTAAACCAATTTAATTCTCTCTACATTAATCTCTTGCTGGTGTTGCCACTATGTTCTTTGAGTTGGCCATTGAATCTTTCTTTGAATAATTTGGTCCAAATTCAGCTTGGCATGGCCCATGGGTTTCTATACAGCCTCAGTGTTCCTCTTCCACTCTTTCTACAGCCGAACACTTTCTCAGCTTTCTCAGTTGCTGCTGTACATTGCACAGAGATTTCCACTAAACCATCCACACTGAAATTCAAGTATTTCCTTCAGTGGTTACTGTTCATTTAGCATCCTCCAGCAAATGCAGTTCAGTTTATTGCATCCAAAGTTTGCTACCTTGAACTTGGCAATACAAACTTTCACCTACCCTTGCACTGCCCATTCCCTTAGCTCTGCTAGGTCACTCAGAGTTTCTTCACAGTCTTCTCCAGATTTAATTATTCTCAAAATGCTGCATCATATGCACATTTTGCCACTTCACTGCTCACCACATTTCCCAGCTCATCAATAAATACATTAAACTACGGCATTCCTTGCATAGAACACTGGCACACCCCCCTGTTAATCTTTAGTCAGAGTTAATGACAACAATTTTCTCCTACTCTTTGTTTTTCTGTTTTTAGCCAAATTCCAGTTACATTCTTCCTGCCCAAACCTCTTATACATTATCTACTGGATTTAACATTTTTCTTCCCTTCCTGCCCTCAGCTGTCATCTTGTTGTTAAGCAGCTGCCACAAGGTTGCTTTGGGATGCAAGAGGATGGCAGATAATGCTCTGTATTATTATTGAAAATGTATGATCTTTTCAAATGTATCATCTTTGAGGGGGTGCAAATTAGCTGTGCTCTGTGCCAACATGCTAGCAAAGACTTTCACCGTAACTGCATTCTGCATGACGTCTCAGCAAACTTCACAGAGAAAAAAACCATACAAACAGCTCCTGCTGATAACCACAAAAAGAAGAAGCAGAGGTATGCGGAGGCTTAGCTGCTGTGGGTGGACTAGAGATAAGCTTGGTATGAGATAAATGGAGTTATTTTGTTGTGAGGTTTTTCAAGCCAGCTAAATAATTCAGATATCAAGTACCTAGTATGAAGGGATGTCTTTTCTTCTTATACAGTGGTACAAGTTCTCTTCTGTGACAATCAGTTGGTAAGGTTCTGTAAGGAAACTGGTTCTGAATGGTATCAGGATTCAGCAAACTTTTGTTTGTGCTCTGAGATTTTCTCTGACATCATCTGCTCATGAAGGCATTAACCAGCCTTCTTGCAGTGAATGCATGAAAGAGCAGGAGAGTCTTGTATCTCTTTAAACTAGATCTATAAATAAATAATATTCAGAGATAAGAGTAATAGACAGAAAAGCTATGGAAGACAGTTGATCAGATGAGTAGAAATAACAAGAGCCTAGGATTCCATCTTCCTTTCACTTAGACACCCCACAGCATCTCATAACCCAAAAAAAGTTGCACCTTTGATAATTTGTACACCTGGAGGAAAGGATGGAATTACTATTCAGCCTATAGGAAAATGGAGCCTTTATTAGGAGGGGAAGGGAGCGGAATCCTGATTTCATCGTCAATTCCTCAGAACTTCCTTCTCTGTGACATGTTATGTATAAAGCTTAGCACTTCTTGTTTATTTATAGACCATCCATTGCAATTTCTGTTCTTATACACTAACTTCTCCTCCAGCTGTGTCCTCTGGAGGTTTCCCATATGTTTTTCCTTTGTCAGTTAAAATGATCTGAAACCACAGCAAATTCCCCTTTTTCTACCTCTGTTCATTGCCGTTCTTCATCACCCCAAAGCGCCCTATTAAACTCATTAGGCTCACTTACAAAACCAAGGCAGTCTTGCCTACAAAGCAATTTACATTTCCATTATTCCCCAGTCTATCTAGACTAACTTCCATACAAATGATTTCATTCAGAAACAGGAGCCACTAATCCCTTTATGAACAAGTCCCAGATGCCATGTACATATGTATCCCCAAGTGCAAAATACACCAGTACTTCACCTTCACTGGGGTCTAGTAGTTCACAGCTGAATGCTTAAGGAAAATACAGCAGCTCTAGAGGAAGCAAATAATTTGCAGCTGAATTGTTCTGAAATGCCCACTAAATGCTAAGTTATGCAGCAGTTTTGCTAAGGGCATCCTACAAATGCAGCAAGCTGTGATGTTAACCATTCTCAGCCACTGTGTCAGGGCATATTACTGTGGCACCACACAGTGGTAAGTGTGTTGCAGAGAGCTGGGGAGATGGCTGGATTTGGCCGGGGTGGCATGGACTGGTGTGTCCACCCACAAAAGGTTGAGAACTGCTAATTAACTTGCAAACAACAAAAGAAAATATCACACAGCTAGCAGCACCCAGGTCTCTCTCTTGGGCAAGACTTAAAGAAGATGATGCCAGCTGGCAGCAGACAGTGCCCAGCACAGCAGTGTTTGCCAACACAGATGCTATGTGGTGACCTGGTGGCTTCATAATATGATAGTAATCTGGGGAGTACTTCATTTTTCTTAAGATCCTAGAGGCTCATACAAGAGCAGGCAACAGCTGGAGACCCACATCTTAGCAATGATGCTTTTGAACTACAAGGCACTAGGAAGAAAGGGCAACAAATTACAGGATTTTCTCTCAGTGCAATTTACTTTACAGATATTTCTTGCAATGCAGCTTAGTCCTTGTAGCACCATGCAATTGCTATAAGAGAGGTAATAAGCTTTTAACTCTTCATTCTCTTAACAAAAGAATGCCTTTAGTTATCCACCGGAGGGTCCTACCCCCCATCCCATACAAATATGTTTTACACCCCCTTGCATTTATTTTCATTCCTTTCTGTAAGTTCACCCATCTTCGAAGCATCTGAGGAAGTGGGATCTTCTCCCATGAAAGCTCATGCGAAAAATAAATCTGTTAGTCTTAAAGTGCCACACAACTCCTTGTTGTTTTTTTACTGGACTAGACTAACACGGCTATCCCTTTTGAAACTACTCTGACCTGAAATCAGTCAGCAGCCACTAGCTAGCATTAGCATTAACCCTGAGCCCAGGTAAACTGAGTCAGGTCCTATTAATGTGACAGACTCTCCTTTGCTGTGCAGATTGTGCAGGTAGGAATGTGGTCACCAGAAACAATGAAAACTCCATTTTGTTTGCAATGCAGTTTGCAGCTAGGGCTCAGGAGAAGCTGCAGGTTAATGTGTTGCTGCTGTCTCCAGCAGCCCCACAGTCACACAAGTGGAAACAGTTGAGGACCAACAAGCCCTAAGGACAATGATCTGGAGACCAATAAATCCTGGTTCACTAGGCAGCAGCCCTGCCTAAGGAGGGTGGGTATGTGTTATTTGTGATAGAAATGTATCAAGTGCTTCTTGGTTTGCTGTCAAGTTAGGTCTTCTTAAAAATGAGGGGCTGAAGAAGTATGTAGCTTTGTTGAAACATGATTGGCTCAGATGTCTCTTCATTAGCATAAGGAGTAAAGTTCCTTCTCTGATGACAGCTGACTCTGTCTGCTTCCACATCCCAAAAACGCTTTTCCACAAGGGGTTTACACTTCAGATAATCCACATCTCGGAGGCTTTAAGGTGTGGAAAATTAGTGCTATGCCTGTGCCAAGCCTTACTGAGAGCAGAGGAATAATAAAACAAAAGCTATTAAAAAGCCCTGTGTACTGACTTCTGCAGCTTTACTCTTCTTCTCTGACTCCTTTGCTGCTTGCCTGCCTGCTCTCCTGTCCTGTCTATTATGTGAACCTTGGTTCTGAGTTCTCTGGGGTGGGTTGCCTTTGTAGGTTTATACAGAAATTAGTATAGCTGAAATCCTAATCACAGAGTGAGGACCTAGGTAGTAGAAGTAGTACTTACACTTGATTTACCTCTTAATCCCAATGTCTCCTGCCAAAATTCAGCTCAGAATTGTTTCACCCACCTTCTGCCTTTGCAGTGGGACCCAGCAGCTATCCAACAGGATATAACAATCCCATAGACGTCTCCTGGAGCAGAAGACTCATATCCTGTTGAAATTGGTGGGGAAATACAGGGAAGCAAAGTCCATTGTAAAACATATTTTCATAACTACTGCCAGTATTTCAAAGCCTGTGGAGAAAACAGCAGCCAAATCTTCCAACCCAGCACACCTCTGGCACCCACTACAGTAATCTGATACTAAACAAAATGTGCTTAATGAGAAACCAGAGCATTTTGCCAGGCTCATGTCTATCAGTCTTTGCAATGTTCTTCATTAAAATTGCTCTCAAACACAGTGCGCATTTCACTTTCAGTCAGTTCTAGTCCTTATTCTAAAAGTTCCAATGAGAACTCTCCCATCCAGAGGCTTGAATCCATTTTGTTGTTGAGATACTTGACTCTAGAAGTCTTGCACCTCCCTTTGTGTTAACTATCATTTTCCTCTGAGGTTGCACTGCAGTAATTAAGTTCAGCTACTGTTCCATTATCAACAGCTGTACTGGGGCAACAATGGAGCACCAGACAGAGATGGGGTGTACAGCCCATGTGCACTGGAAGCAAAGCCCTGGCTAAGGATTAACATATTGATATTTCTAGCAGAAATTCATACTGAGCTTCATGCTCTCTTCCCCCACAGATTCCCTTTGAGTTCTGTCTCCTGGCTTTTCTTCCCATATCATCTCCCAGATTCCCCCAGGAGAGCTGCTCCTCAACTTTCTGCCTGAGCAAACCTTTCTGATAGGCTCAGTTGGCTCCTTTGTAGGTAAATCCTAGGTCACATCACAGACTTTTTTCATGCTGTTTCTCCTGTGTAAAGCTACTGGGCTGCAGCTGACTTGGGCAGTCCTCTCCATTTAAAGATGTAGGAGTAAAACAGCTTGAAGGAAACAAAAGGAAACATTGTCACAATCCTGAAAACACAGGTCATGTAAAAGAGCACTCAGGTGCGTCTCCTGTGAGATCATTGTTCCAGTTGGGAGATCCTTGGAAATAAATGTAGAACTATTTCTGTAACGATTGGGTGTATCCAACATAATAATTTAGTGCTGTGTTTCTCAAAGACCAGTCCATGGACCCACACAGATCCCTGAGATCTCTGATGAAGTGGGTTGGAGCCCACGAAAGCTTATGCTCAAATAAATCTGTTAGTCTATAACAGATGTGGCCAAACTGCGGCTCAGGAACCACAATTGGCGCTTGAATGAAAAAGCATGGCTCGCAGAAGAACGTCAGCAAATCAATTTAGTAGGTAAAAGTATATGGCTATATGCCTCAGTGTGGCTCTTGAAGATTTAATAATCAACTTGTGTGGCTCTTGAGTTCCATAGGTTTGGCCACCCCTGGTCTATAAGGTGTCACAGGACTCTCATTGTTTTTGCTGTATGAAGACTAACACGGCTACCCCTCAGAGATCTCCCTGACACAGTACAGAAAACCAGTCCCTGGTATCATAAATGTGGAGAAACACTGATTTAAGGGACCTCTAAAACCATGTGTTGGAGCAGTATGACACAACATAAGCATGCATGTGAAAAGCTGGGTCCATGGTTTCCCTCCCAGCACCATGTATTTTGATGTGCAAGTTATAGAAAGAGGCCTGTTCTCCACTGTGACGCTTGATGTTCAAATGGGACTTTTCTGAGTTGCTCATTATATGCACCAAATAAAACAAGGTTTCCATCCTCTAGTCATGCCTGGACCTCTAAGTGCTGCATGTAACTGAGCTGCTCATTGTCAGAGCTGGTCCTGATTGTGGTTTTTATATTTGGATCTGCCCCTCATTTGACAACACTCTGGGAAATGCATTATATTCACCTTGCATTGTTTGCATAAACTACTATCCAACTGATATGATGTCCTTCTCCTATCTCTTCACGAACCTGGGACTTTGAGACACCCCATCACAGTTGTTGGGCTTGCAGCAGTGTGGGGCAGGGGTGTGACTAGGGTGAGCAGCCAAGTGTGAAAAAGTGGGATGTGGTGGTGAGTCATAGGTATCTATATAAGAAAAAGCCCTAAATATCATGACTGTCTCTATAAAATAGGGACATTTGGTCAACCTAGTTGAGACCCATCCTACCCTTCCCAAGTTGTTAAATTCAGGGATGTAGAGGTGAGCAAAAGAGGTCCTGGTATTGAAAAGGCTGATAAACATAGTGTTCGGGTGAGCTCCATTTCTGCTGTTACATCCTGTTCTTTCACAAATCAATAAATGCCTCTCCTTACCCACAGAGACAGCCAGTCCTCACAAGGGAAGCCCTGGAACTATGTTTAGATAGAAATTCTTGGCCTAGCTCATTTTTCTCTGCTACTTTTGTTGCATCTATCGCAGGCATTGGAGGCAAGATTCGATAAGTAGCTGCAAAGCAGAGCATACAGTCTTTTCTGTGTGAAGGTTGGGGCTGGGGTGCGAGTGGGGAGGTCAGAAGGGATGATCCAGAAATCACCTTCCAAAGCTACCATCTAAGATTCTGTGATTAAACAACAAGACAATAGATTATTGGGTGTGTAATACTCCACTGGGCAAACTTCTGCTCTCTACAGTTATTCCTGGCTGTTGAATGACTAGAGTAATTCACCCTGTGATCAACAGTTGTGGGCACAGACACTGTGTGGATGGGTGGGGGACAGAAGCATTCTCCCCCTTCTTCAGTTTTAAACATGGAAGCAGGGCTGGCTCTCCTGTGAGGCAAGAGGCAGAGATGGCTTCAGGTGACAGTTCTTAGGGGTGCCTAGCCCCCCTTGAAGATCAGGCTGGCTCCCGCCTCTTCAACTCCTTCCTAGCAGCTCAGGCACTGTTATTCAACCTGCAGCTTAACTCATGTAGGCAGAGTGCACTTTAAATCTCTCTGCAGGCAGACACTGGAGATTTATGCACTTTGGAAAACCGTTTCCAACCTTCATGAATGAGATGGGGGGGGTGCCAAATCAAAATTTGGCTTGGGGCACCACAGCTCCTTGAGCGGCCCCTGCATGGGAGCATGAGTGAATAGTGTGTGTCAGAAGAATGGGATAGAAAGAACAATTCATAGGTAGCTCCAGAAAGCCAGCACTTTCCCCTGGCTGCTCAAAACCAGCCAGGACATAGAACACACAGCTCTTCCTTCTGGAATTGCGTCTCCCCTCTTCTTTGAACTCCTTCCAGCTCTTAGTCCCTGTATCATAGCCATGCTGCTTTCCACATTCAGTGACTGTTAGCAGCTCTCAACACCACAGCAACTTGACAGCCTGATTCTTTCAGGGTGCCTTAATCGCTGCTCAGGCATTGTCATCGAGCCTAGGTGCAAGCTGTCAACAAGTGAAAGTTCCTGCTTCAGTTGGAATGGCATCCTGTGTCCCTGAAATCTCAGAGAAAGTGAAGGTCCGCTGGGTCAGTTTCATACCTGATGTAACTGACTTCATTATTTTTGCTACCCTCCCTTCTCTCTAACAACCCAGAGCACATAGAGAACCACTCTGCTAGTCACAAGCTAGTGTTCCAGTATTCATCATACAGCATGATGCAAGCATTGCACCTCTGTCTGTTGTGCACCAGGAAAAGAGAGTCAGGTAGTCTGTCAGCAAGGACATGAGGGTGGTGACGGTGGTGGCAAGGAGATAAGGGTGGTGGCAACAAGACATTCAAAAATGGTAATAATGAGCCAGGACTTGCTGCTGTCTTGCTATACTCAACTTGGAGTTGAGAGTTATTGCTTCTAAGTCAAAAGCAAATTAAGATACCATAACTGTTGATAGGGTTTCTATTTTCCTTTGACTTCTCTCTAACACATACCTGTTTGGTTACAGTGTGAGTCTCCTTAAGAACATGGATATTTATCCACATCCTTTTTAACCAAATCTAAACCTCTGACTGTAACCATATTTTACACTCTCATTCACAAACATAAGACACAGAGACTGAAGAGGATAATATGTACGTGGCAGAGCTGAAACCCAAGAGTCCTGGCTCCCTGTCCACTTCTCTAACCACTATCTTCCTCCCTGCATATGCATACTTTATGTGCATGGCAAACTTCTTCTGCAGCACCACAGGAAGATATATTCTATCGGAAAAGCACCTACCACATGAAACAGTTTTACTGCACTTTACATAAATGGTGGATTTCTTGGCACAGAATGTCATGCAGATGCACTCAGAAGCAGCTTGTCCATGGGTTGTTTCATTTTGTCTCTTGGCATGCTGTCTCAAATGGAAACTAAAACACCTGGCAGGTGGGAGTAAACTCTCGCAAAAAGGAAGAAGAATAATTTAATTGTCCACATCTGTCATATGTGGGAGCTGCTGTCCAAGGATGTTTCCATTTTCATTTCCAGCTGTCTGATTTGTTTCTGTTTTCAGCTCTTTGTTTTAAACACCGTAAATTTCTCACATCCAAGTCCATCTTCTTCACTGATTAATTACATTAAAGTATTCCATTTTAAGCCTTCCCAGTTTGAACTAGATGAAATCTTCCAGCTGTATACAAATAATTCACATTAAAATATCACTGCCACAGATTCCAGGCTCAGCTGTTTCAGAAGGCCTGGGTGGATGCCAGAAATACTCATTTTTGACTGTATGGTAAGTTAATGATTTGATGAGAATAAACTATTTTAATTTTTATTAAACCATGATTATCTTGTTTGTTTTTTCCAGCAGACAATGATTTGTGTAATTCATACAGCATGATTTCATAATGAAGGGACGTGTCAGCCTAGTTTTGAGTCTGAAAAAGAGGTCTGTGGATTCAGTTCTGGCCCTGCTCTCATTATCTCTCTCTCCCCTTCACCACTCCAGGGTTTGAGAAGACATGTCAAACCAGTTTCCAGGAAAAAGTTATTCCTGTAAGTCATCCAGGTCAACAGGCACCACTGTTGAGTGGCTCAGGCTAACGAGGCTAACGTCTTGTTAACAAAACAAAAAAATTCACCTAAATTCTGCTAATCTGGCCAGTAAAAGTTAATGGCTGCATTCCAATTTAGAGCCATCTAAAGCATTTCAAACTTCAATGGTGAATCAGACTTGTTCCCTTTACTGGACAGATTTCCACTCTGCTTCATTCTGCGTGCAGCATTCACAATCACTCAGTTTTCCAAAAGTACACAAAACCCCCCCAGAGGTTCAGCATTATTTGTTGTGTCAATGGAACATGATGTGGCCCAATCCTATAGTTCATACTGGTGGATAATGGGAGGGAGAGCAGCCCAAAGTTTGACCCATGGATAGTTAGTCAAGAGAGCTGAAATCCTCCATCTGCCCTAAGCAAATCACTTCACCTCTCAGTGTTTCAGTATTAATATTTTATAAGGTGGTGGTGATGATATTTCCCAGCCCATACATCCAGAGGAATAATCTGGGCTGAAATCCTTGTCCCATCTAAGTTAATGGCAAAACTTCAATTAGATTCAAATGAGGAGATCCTAAGGATCTCCTAGCCTAGTCTCCTCTGCTTCCTGTATGTAATTGTCAGGACTCTGGATACCAGCTGTGTCCCAAGGTAATGAGGCAGAAGGAAAACAAAGTTCATGCCTAGCACAGGTTTTCAACAATGGCTGGGAACATCTGTTATAGAAGCAGCCCTGAAGGAACAAACCATTTTCTGTCTTAGTATTTATTTCTGTTGCCCCAAATTATTATTATTACTAGCTGTAACCTGTCAAAAATGACAAGGGAAAATCAAAAGGCAATTTATGAAATACTTATTTATTTTAATCAATTAATAGCTCTTTAACTACAACATTTTTTGCAAAAGTTCTATGGTCAGCTAAAACTTTTCCTTAGCAGTTTGTATCTTTCACATAAACTTTTAGATTTTTAGGGCTTCTTCCCCAAGTGAGCACCACATACAATTGTCTGAAAAGTCAGTGTGAAATACTGGAAACAGCTGAAAGCATAGCTGAGAGCTTTATATTTTGACAAGTTCCAAATAGGCAGCCACGTCACCAAAGTAAACCGTCCCTGGGTTTCACTGTCTTTTACTGTCCAATTTTTAAAATCCTCAGCCATTTTGCCTTTATGAATTAGTATAAGGTATGCAGCTACAATAACTCTGTGCCATGCCAAGACTCCGAGGCCACTGTCATGTCTGAGGTGACTCAACCAATTACTCCTAACGGAGCTTTTTTAGGAGAGGTTGGTTGAGTCACCTCTGACATCACAATGACCTGTCATGTGGTATACTTCACATCATGCATGCACATAGCACATTAGTATGGTAGATTATTATTATGCATGTAACAGCTAGAAGCCCTAATCATGGACGAGAACCCTGTCATGACAGGTGCTGTACAAACATGTCAAAAACACAGTTAGATGTAGGAATCAAAGATGATTGGCAGGCTTTCTCTGCACACCGACTATGGGAATGAAAATATATTCCCAAGTGAGAGTGGAGAACGTTGTGGAGGAAAGATCAGGAGTTCAATTTCTGGTGATGTCAAGTTTCTCTGGCACTAGGAAGAACATAACAGAGAAACTGGCTGATATACTTTGGATGGAGAGAGAGAAGCCAGGAACAGACAGATTTGCTTTTAAAGAAATACATTCTTTCTCCCCTAATCTCAGTTATTCTCTAATTTCTAAGCAATATTGCCCAAATTTCTTTAAAAAACCTTAAACCCAAGTAAAAAAAAGGAATCATCAGTCATATATTTGATCGAGGTATCCAAGCTGTTCTGAATCAAGGTGTGGAAAGACTAGTTTGAACTAGAATGAGATAAAGATCAGAGGTTTATTCATGAACCACTCAGCTTTGCAATGAGCTAAATTTTGATGAGAAAGATCATCTATTTTTATTCCTTTGGACTTTTAAAGAATAATATTACAATTCTGCCAGCTCTTGGTAATACTCAAGGAGTGAAGAGTAATATATTACTTCCACAGTAAATTTCAGCAATAATACACTTGAATCTTAATACTTCAGAGGCTCATAGGGAAGTTCTGCAATGACCGTCAAGACACAATTGCCTCAATTTCTACTGGGAGATGAGCTGTCACATACAAAAGACCATTTCAAAAACTCCCTCAGACTTTTACAACACCCCAGGTTTATTTTTAATTCTGCATTTGTTTTCAATGAGAGCTCAGAGAACCGGAGTAAAAATACCAGATAAAGTAATCTGGTTCAGAAAACTAATCAGTGACATACATGCTAGTGCTTCTTTATAGGCTTTGAGCAATATAGTGGAAAATTAATTGGCACAACAAGAAATAACAAAGTAAAAATAGAAGGGTTCCAGGGAAGATCCCAAAATGCATAATGCCATCAACATTGATTCAGGGAATGATCCAGAGGTAAGGCGTGCCATCCAGGTGCTTCCCATTTTAACATTGCTATAATCACGGCACACAGGGAGATGTGGAGGACATCAAGCCATTTTCTGTTTGCTACTACTGATAAGAACGACATAGCCAAGGCCACCCCTGTTTCATTCCCTGCCTCTGCATACTAACATGAAGGGTTAATTAACAGGTGAAGAAGAAGGGCATTAGGAGTGAGAACTCCTGAGCTCTCCTATTCCCGGTTCTGTCACTGACTTATCTGTGTGCTTTTGGGCAGCTCACATAATTTCTTTGTAGCTTGGTTAACCCATCTGTAGCACAGCTACAAATAATATTTTTAATTAGCTCATCTGGGTAATGCAGGCACTGGGCCTAGAAGCTCAGCTGGTGTCCATCAGTGAAGTTCCACTGATCACCATGCCTCCTTACACCTGCTGTGGAGTGGGCTGTGAATAGATGCAAAGCACTCAGATTCAAAAATGGAGGATGCTCAGTAAGATGTTAGTGAAGGGCCAGTTCACGCCAGTGATGAGTCTGATAGCAATGGCCATCACATTTCCAAACACATCCAGCTACAGCTCTAGTTTTTAACTTCCCTGCTGGGCAGCTACTTTTGTTGTTGCTGTTCAGTTTACTCTGTGCAAGCCCCAAGCACCAGTAATGATGGTCTGACTTCAGTATCTATCAGCACGGGTTGGTTTTGTTCTCATATTCTAATCTGATGCCCTTTTGTGGAGGTCAGAGACTGGGCAGAATTACTGCAGTGAACATTTTACAAACCCCTCAGAAATGGACATAAGAATTTCCAAAAATAGCCACTAAAGGATTTTGATTCCCAGCAGTTGCAGATCTAATTACTAAAGCTGAGGGTTCTGTTCTTCAGAGACCTTTCAAGAGTAGTTATTAATGGTGTAATTAATTCAAATTACCTCCAATTTCAATTCAGCCTTCGGCTGGGTGAAACCTCGACCTAATGTAGCACTTGATCATGTCTGTTCTGAAGAGCCCGCTCCAAGCTGTAGTCTTTCAAACACAGTTGTAGTCGACCCATCAGGCACACACACAGGCACCAATGTACTAAGAAGGAATCTACCAAAGCATTCACTTGCTTTGTTTCAGGAGTAATAATTATGGAATAGCAAACATTTGTTTAAAAGAAAAAGTATGTCAAGTATTTGCTGGGATTAGTTCACTGGCAGTCATCTTCAGGAAAGCTCTGAAAATGTCATTTAAATTGGAACTGTCTTCCTACGTTAGTATACCGCTTTCAGTCTCCAACTTTAAATTGCTGACTTGGAGAGTCTTAATGATATCATGTTCCAAAAGGGCAGCCATGTCAGTCCAGTTCAGCCAAACAAACAAGGAGTCTAGTGGCACAAGACTCCTTGTTCGTTTTAATGGTATCGTGTTAGCTGTCAATGCTGCCATCGCTTGGTGGAATGTAAACTGCCCCTTCTGCTCCTAAGAGATAACAGGTGATGTTTGTGGGGAGTGCAGCTATCTGTGTAGTTTATTAGTCAAGAAGCACAAGCTACCATGTTGGACTGGCTAATGTGTATGTATGCTACTTCCTTCTACTGTTGGGTCAGATAATGGGGGGAATGGGAATTATTTGTGTCTGGATTCTTCAGTACTTGGTGGAATTTTGAATAAATGATTTGCAAAGTAATATTCAAGAATCTACAGAGCTGTTGGGAAAACAGAAGAAAATACTTAAAATTTATTTGAAGAAAAATGCCAACATTCATTGGATAAATGATTTGCAACCAATAATTCAAGCAGCACTAGTCTATAACACTTAAACTGCAAAAGGCTAAGGGAAAGATCTTCCTTAAACCTCCAGAAGCAGAGGCCTATGCTTTTGGACAAGAACCAAAGTTTAGCTCCACAAGCTGGAAGTAGCCAAGATAGGTAACATAACAAAACCTTGGAGGTAATAGAACTGCTATAGTTCTTTAGCTGTCTCGTGGACTATATCCTGTATCTATTTTCACTCCAGCTTTATACAATAATAATCTGAGAGACCTAACATATTGCCAAGTGCCCGAGAAACTCGAGACACTTATGTGAACTTTGATCATGCCACAGCTGCGCATAGGAAGAGCACTGACTGACTATGCAGACCAAAGGCAAATTTCACTCATTTAACAGCTGAGTGGCAGGAAGTCAGGCTACTGATTACATGATCACCTGGTTTTCTTTGACAGTTGCTTCTTTTCTTGCCACCTTTTTTGCAGTAACAATGCACTGACATCAGGTCTTTCAAAAGTCTGTTCCAAACAGGACTGCAACAGGAAACAAAGTATAAACAGGTGCACCACATTTATTCACAAACCCCTCTCCCTTAGGCCTCCTGTCTCAGTCGTAGATCTCATAAAACCAGTATGATCCAGCATATGATCATTCTGCTCTGTGCCTATGTCTCTCTTCACGTGAACCTATTAGGAGCACGAAGAAAACCTAGTGGGAGAGGCAAAAGCAATCTGTGGAAGCAGCTGCCAGTATCTCGGGAACAGAGAACCTATATTCTCCATGTGTTTGGAGATTTCCTTATGATTTTTGTATCTTTATACCTTAAACCAGAAAGCATAAAAGTCTATCTAAACTATCATGTGATAACATAAACTGCCCACCAACGTGAATACACCAAAGGAGTTTATGGATGTGGATCCAATGGTGGAATGATTTTGTCCAATAGTTTTGTATACATTGCTACCAAAGTGGTTCCAATAATGACTGCCTTTCAGAGAATTTTAATCCCTCCTTTAAAGAAGCCTTGCAAATGCAAAGAAAGACAGAAATTTTGATTGCTACACATTGCTTTCTTACATTCTGTATCAGCCTTTATTATAATTAATTTATATTACAATAACTCCATAGTACCAAGCACTGTCCGAACAGCAAACTAAGACATTCCCCCACACACACAAACACATGACATAACAGTTGACACAAATCAACAAATAGGAAGAGCAAGCTGTTAATCAAGACTATATTAGCACAATGAGCATAAATCTTGGTTGACCATCAATACAGTGACACTGCACTGCACTGAAGTCTACTGGACTAAGACTTCATGGTGAGCATCCCTTGAGACCATGACCTGCCTCTCAGAAATCTATTCCAGTAGACAACCTTCTAATGAAATAGATGCACAGCATTCATCAGGCCCTTTGGGTAGGGTACTGTTCTTCATTTATGTGTCTGCTAGAAAAATGCCTAGCTGCTGTAACAGTTATAACCTGCTTTGCTAGAAGACCTAAGGTGATGCTGAACTACAGCTTTCCTACAGAAGCAAATTCTTATTCCACTCTAAAGGTGGCAGATGGTGTTTAGCACTGAAGGCAACTCTGAGTGTTCCTGCTGGTGACTAGCCTGGAGAGTGTGGTAAGTAACTTTGAGTTTCCTAGAGAGTCTGGACAGTCCTCTGTAAACCTTAGACTTTAAAGAGATAGGCCCTAATCCTGCAGGTATAAATGAGCATCTTTCCACTGACTTAAGGACCGCTAAAGTGCTTTACAACAGTGATGGATCTGGGCCAAGCTATATTTAAAACCAACAATTTTCCAGCTGTTGTAAGCAATATTGCATGTAACATAAAACCATCCCTGGTAGCTATGAATTCCTTCCTTGTGCATCCCTTAGAAAGTGCAGTCTGTTTTCAGTTTTAAAGCCCTGCAGAATGACAGGAGCCTTAAATGAACCTTAAACAGTATTCGTCAGTGGCTCCGTTTCCAGAATTACATTCTCTCATCCCCAGGATTATTCAGAGCAGTTACATTTTCATTGTTGAATTTGTCTATTACAGTAAGTTAACCCCAGCAGTAGTTTCAGTAAATTCTCCTTTATACAATTTTTCTGCCAACAGAAGAGATTGTAAATAGCTCAGCATCAGGTTTATCTCTCTTATGCACACAATATTTTGTGCAGGGCTTTTGAAGTAAATATTGAAAGAAAATACCTAGAAGCTGGTACAATAGGTTCATTTGCTACATATTTTACCTGCTGTACTGTGGGGGGAGAGGCATGAAGTACATTTATGTTCCTCCATATCCTAACGTCCTTTCAGACTAGTTACATCATTCAAGTCATTATAGCTAGGCTGCTTTACACCAGCTACAATTTAACCCATCATATTTAAAGCACCTATGTGGAAGGAAGCCTGAATTAAACCCAGCCTGGTTAAAAAAAATAAAAATAAAAAAGGAAAGTTGGCCTGTTACAAAATATTCTGAGCTTCATCATCTGCACTGGGGATGCTAGAAACCTACAGAAGACTATGGAAATGTATTTTGCGGAGTCTGAAGTGATTTTGGAATGATATCTGTTGAAACCAATAAGTGCCTCCTATGAAAAGGCTAAACAGGTTACTTCAGTCTACTGGTAGCAAAATAGATTATAGTCAAGCACTGCAAAGATATCTGGAGTGCTGGAGGACGATATAAATAAAAGTGCTGGAGGACGATATAAATATTCCAGTTTAAGAAATGGTGATTTATGGGCTCAAAAGCAAAATAGAGGAAATTGATGATATATGGAGACAGTTTCTAAATTATATTGGAAAACAATTTAGATCTCAGATATGAAAGATTATAGATAACTCCAGACATGCAGTGTGGGGCATGGTAATCACTGAATGAAGGTAAATGCAACTCTTTTGTCTTATGTGTTTGTGGGGTTTTATTTTATATGAGTTGGTGCGGGAAACTAAGAAATATACTTGATTTGTATTAATAGAAAGCATGAAGATTGACTGCATATAAGGCATAAAATGCTTCAATAAAGAAATAGTACTAAAAAGTTTGTTAAGCAGCATCTGTGAAACTTTTTGTGGATAAGTTTTGGCAAGTACAATCTTTTCATTGTCTGTACCTGCAAGACTTCTCATTCAGTTATATGTTACAAAAGAGAATTTTAGAATTTTAGAATGTATTTTAGAACAATAAACAGGGAGTCTAGTGACACTTGTGAGACTAACAAATTTAGCTATCACATAAGCTTTCATGGGAGAAAATGCCACTTCATCAGACGCTTGAAGATGGAGAAGTATAGATGAATGGGAGGAAAATAAATGCAGGGAAGTGTAAGTCATAGGATCATGTCAGATTGTTACAGCAAATCAATGCAGTTGTTTAGCTTCAAACAGTGGACACCAGCATATAGGATGGAGGTGTGGGTAAAAGGAAAGCAAAAGTACCTTTTGTAACAGCGGGAAAACACATATGTATATACCAAGGTATAAGCCGATCCAAGTATAAGCTGACCCCCTATTTTCAAGCCCCTCAAACCAGCAGAACTGCATGATCTGTGCATAAGCCAAGGCCCCTCTGCAGCCTCTGGAGTATAACCCCCCATCATGTGCCGCCAGCTTTCCCAGACTCCCTGACATCCTCCCTAACCACCTGACCCTGCAACCACTTCTCCCTGCGCCTTCCCCGACCATGCCACCTTGTCTCCCTCCACTGTCCTCGACCATGCTGTCACTTCCCCGACCATGCTGCCGTTTCCCCCTACACCATCCCCAGTCGTGCTGCCTCTTCCCTGACCATGCCACCCCACATCCTGCCGCCGCTTCCCTCTGCGCCATCCTTGACCATGCCACCGCTTCTCTGACATGCTGCCTCTTCCCACTGTGGTGTCCCCAAGTGTGCATGCCACTTCCCCACCCCTGTTGCCGATTCCCTCTGCACCATCTCCAATCCTGCTACCACTACCTCCTGCACCATCCTCGACCGTGCCACCACTTCTCTGACCCTGCTGCCACTTCTCCCTGCGCCATCCCCAACTGTGCTGCCACTTCCACCTGCGCCATCCCTGGCCCTGCCACTGCTTCCCCCTTCATCGTTCTTGACCATGCCACAGCTTCCCCGACCATGCCACTTCCCCGACCATGCTGCCTCTTCCCCCTGCGCTGTCCCTGACCCCTGGGAACTGCTGCCTCTTCTCCCTGCCGTCCCGACCCCCTCCTCCTGCCACTGGCTCCTCCAGGCCAACCCCCACTTCCCCAGGGCCCCCTTACCTTGCTAAGTAAGGAGAGCAAGCCCCAGCCTGTAAGCCCTGCTCAGGATAAGCACACAATATGGCTGCTCTGAAGCTGTGGCTCCCCCACTGAGTCTGCTCTGAGCAGGCTCAGGGCGGGACCTTTAAAACTCCTAGGCTGGGACTCCTCACTGATCAATGACCCCCATATAAGACTAGTGCCCTTTTTAAAGGTTATTTTCAGGCACAAAAATCTCGGCTTATAAGCGAGTATATACAGTAGTCTCTATTCAGCCCTAACTTGATGGTGTCAAATCTGCATATGAATTCCAATTTGGCAGTTTCTCTTTGAAGGCTTGATTTGTTATTCATTTGTCTAAGTATGGCCATTAACAGATGGCTGATGGAGTGCTCAGGAAGATTGAGGTTTTCCCCTATTGGTTTTTGAATGTGGTTATTTCTGATGTCAGATTTGTGTCCATTTATTCTTTTGCATAAAGACTGTACTGTTTGTCCAATGTGTAACGTGGGGGAGAGAGACATTTCTGGCAGATGATGGCATAAATCACATTGATAGCTGAGCAGGTGAATGAGCTCTTGATGAAGCAGCTGCCTTGATTAGGTCCTATGATGGCATCCTTTTGTGCAGATATGTGGGCAAAGCTGGCAACATGGTTTGTTGCAGGGATAGGTATCTGTAACTGCTGGTAAGTATGTGTTTAAGGTTGGGGGGCTGTCTGTAAGCAAAGAGAGGTTTGCCACCCAAGATCTGAGAGAGTGAGGGATCATCTCATAGAATAGACTGTAGGTCCTTGATAGACTGCGGAAAGGACTCTTTGTGTCATAGTGCACCACAAGCTAAATATAAGTCAACAGTGTTGCAAAAAATCAAACATCATTCTGGAACATATTAACAGGCGTATTGCAAGTAAGACACGAGAAATAATTCTTCCACTGTACTCTTTGCTGATTATGCCTGGAGTAACATGTCCAGTTCTGGATGTCTCATTTCAGGAAAGATGTGGACCAATTGGAGAAAGTCTAGTGAAAAGCAGCACAAATGATTAGAGGTCTGGAACACTTGACTTATGAGGGAAGATTGAAAGAGCTGGGTTTGTTTAGTCTGGAAAAGAGGGGACTAAGATGGGATATGATAACCATTTTCAAGTATCTAAAAAGTTGTTGCAGGCAGGAGGGAGAAAAATCATTTTTCTTAGCCACTAATGATAGTAGAAGAAGCAATGGGCTTAAGTTATGGCAAGGGAGATCTAGGTTGGACATTAGGAAATAATTCCTAACTGTCAGCACGATTAACCACTGGAATAAGTTGCCTAGGCAGATTGTGGAATCTCCATCATTGGAAATTTTTAAGAACAGGTTAGACAAACACTTGTCAGGGATAGTTTAAGAGAGTACATGATCCTGCCATGAGTGCAGGGACTGGACTTGATGACCTTTCATGGTTCCTTCCAATGTCTATGGCTACACGTAGCCCGTTATTTCGAAATAACTTATTTCAAAATAAGTTATTTCATAATAAAAACATTATTTAAAAATAACTGGAATCGAAATAATGAAAAATTCTGTCGAAATAAGGGAAAAGCTGGAATCAAAAAAGCACGTTCAAACCCAGAACTTGCTATTTCGCTTTAGGGGAAGGGCACCATGAGAGGTGTGGCAACGTGGCCCCCTCCCTGGGCCGTGTCAGCGGCCATGTTGCCAGCCAATCCTATAAAAGCTGGCCCCAACATCACTTCCCTGTCCATTCTGGCTAGCAGGATTCTGCAAGCAACAGACATGGACACTGCCCGGCTGCCTAGCCTTCGCCGTGTGGCTACTAGACCCGCTGCGCGCCTGCAGAGTGTTCTCCTGTTGGGGGACACTCTGCTCGCAGGCCCCGATGCTGCCTAGGCTGTGCCCCAGGCTGCCAGCACCCTGGGCCTCAGAGCTGCCTAAGTGCCCCTGCCCCTTTCTGTGCCTCACCAGGTCTGGGCCCAGGAGACCAGCACAGACTGGTGGGAGTGGGTAGTGCTCCAAACCTGGAAGGATGACCAGTGGCGGAGGAATTTCAGGATGACCAGGGCCAGCTTTGACCACCTGGAAGCAGAACTCACCCCGCTGCTGCACCGAAGGGAGACCACCATGCGTCCAGCCATCCCTGTCAACAAAAGAGTGGCCATAGCCATGTGGAAGATGGCCACCCCGGAGTCCTACAGGTCCATGGTGCACCTCTTTGGGGTTGGCAGGTCCACCATTGACATCATCGTGATCCAGGTCACTGGGGCCATTAACAGGATCCTGCTGCAGTGCCTTGTCACGAAAGGGGAGCTGCAGGACACCATGGACGGCATGGCCACCCTGGGAATCCCGAATTGCGTGGGGATCGTGGATGCCACTCACATCCCTGTGAGGGCCCCGGAGCACCGAGCGGCAGAGTACCAGAATTGCAAGGGGTACCACTCTGTCATCATGCAGGCCCTTGTGGACCACCGGGGAGTCTTCCAGAACTGTTAAGTGGGTTGGCCAGGGAAGGCACATAATGCCCGAGTTCTCCGGAACTCTGCCCTCTACTGGGGCATGTAGACTGGCACCTTCTTCCCCCCCATAACATCAATGTCGGGGGAGTAGAGGTGCCCATCCTCCTTGTGGCAGACACGGCCTATCCCCTCCACCTGTGGCTCATGTGCCCCTACGCAGGGCCCCTCGATCCTCACTGGCAGGTTTTCAATCAGCATCTGAACCGCTGCCAGCAGGTGGTTGAGCGGGCCTTTGGACGGCTGAAGGCCCTCTGGAGGTGCCTCCTTACCCGCCTCCACCTTGGGGAGGAGACTACATCGGAGGTCATCAGCGCATGCGTGGCCCTGCATAATTTCTGCAAACTGCGGGGCGAGCCCATTGCAGCTGCCTGGGAGGCTGAGGCCCAGCTCATTGGGGGCCATTACAAGCAGCCTGCACCTGTGCCCCCATGGGAGCGGGCATCAAGAAGGGCTGTCACTGTACGTGACATGCTCACAAACAGTTTTGCCACTGAGGAGGACCTCTGAAGGCTAGGCCTGCCCCACCACACACCACGCTCTCCCCCCTTCTACCACAGCCAGCCCCCACCCATCCACCCGCACTGTGAAGCACACCCAATAAAGCAAGACACACTCACTAATATCATTTGTAAACTGTTTATTTTAACAGAATGGGGGGGTTGGGGCAAGGAAGGGCTGGAGAGCGTTAGGGGATGGGGAAATGTGCGGGGTAACTGAGAGAAGGGTCTCCAACTGGGAGATGGGGGTCACTGGGGGAAGGGTCTTCAACTGGGAGATGGGGTTAGGGTGGGGGTCACTGGGAGGAGGGTCTTCAACTGGGAGATGGGGGTCACTGGGAGGATGGGTCTTCAAATGGGAGATGGGGTTAGGCTGGGGGTCACTGGGAGGAGGGTCTGGCATGGCCCTGCCCAGGACCACCCCGGATCCAGGGTCACCGTGGAGGAGCATGCTGAGGCGGTGCTCCGCCAGCTGCTGGTGGGCCGGTGTTGTCTGCAATGCAACCTGGCACTCAAATGCGGCAACCAGCTGCTCGTCTGTGGTGGCCCCCTGCAGCAGCTGGAGGGCGGCACCCTGACGGGCAGCCTGCTGTCACCTCCAGGCCTGGGCAGAAGCCTTGGCCCACTCGCCCAAGTCCTTGAGACTGGCCAGGACTTCCCCCTGCGTCCGGGGACCCCTCCTCCTCCTCCTTCTGGGTCTGAGGGTGCCGGTTGGGCTCCGTGCCCAATGTCTACCAGTGGCACGAACTACTGGAGGGAAGCATAAAACAGGGCTGGAGCCTGCTGCCTGCTGGCCTTGCCTGTGTGCAGCTTGTCTGCAGCATACAATATAATGTTGACCACACAATCAGATTGAGCTGACAAATGTCACTTTCCAGTCCATGTGCAAGGCCCACTTCTTTGACCTCCCTTCACAAATGAAAACTTATTGGGTATGTCTACACTGGAAAGCTTTTTTGAAATACAGAGGCTTATTTCAAAAGAATTTTTTTTTACCTGTGCATGCAGGCACTTTCTTATTTCAAAATAAGCACTTTGTTATTTCGAATAAATGAAGTGTTATTTCAAAATAAGTAAACCTGCTTTTATTTCAAAAGAGCAATGCTTTCAAAATAGTTATTTCAAAAAAGCTATTCCAAGCCACGCAATTGGCTTTTTTCAAAATAAATGGCCCTCTACTTTTCCCTGCCTTCCCCTATTTCAAAACAGAGAGTCTAGTGAAGACTCTCTATTTCAAAATAATAATTACTACCTTATTTTGAAATAGAGAGTCTTCACTAGACTCCTATTTTGAAATAATAAATTCAAAATAATGCTATTTTGAAACAATTATTTTGAAATAAATTTGAAATAGTTATTTCAAAATAACAATTTTGCAATATCTTTGGCAGTGTAGACACAACCAAATAAAATTATAAATCCATGTACAAATTTCCCTCTGTAATTTGCAAAGTAATCAGACATGATAGATGTAATCACAGTGCTTACTGCATTTCGGAAAGAGTAAAGGCCTCAGTGTAATAAAATGCTTACACATGTTTAGCTCTTTGTTGATCAGGATTTAAAATGCTACAGTGATGATTCCAATATAGGAACCAGATTAGAATGGACTAAAGCCACAAATTCTTGTAGACACGTTGCACGTTCTAAACCAGGCCATTGTTCTTCGTTGTCTACTCAGGTGTACCCCTTATGAAGAAGTAGAAAAAGAAATGTAATCAAAATGCAAGAGAGCAATGAACCTCTGTACTCCATTAAAGCCAGGTTTGACCATGCTAGGCAGTATGCTAGAGGTAAATTCAGGCCAGGTTGTGCAGAAGATGGAGATATAAGAAAGGGTGAAAAGTGCCTTTATGCACCTCTGCAAGAGCTGCTGCAACCCTGGGTATTGTGGTCCCTGACTTAGGTAATGGGAGTGTCAGTGCCTTCAGTTCTGTGAGCAGCTCCAAAAAGGAAAGTCAAAAGTTCCTCTGCATCTAATTATGACATCTTGGTGTCATCTGAAATGTCTCAGTGGAACTGGTAGCATTTCAATGCCACCGCAAACTAATTCCTGTGCACAGAACAAACATAAATCCTATGCACGGCTATGGCTGGGTTTTTCATAGGCACCAAAAGGAGTTAGATACCCAAATCCCACTGATTTCAATGAGATTCAGGCACCTAGCTGCCTTTGGCACTGTTGGAAACTCCAGCCACAAATCCCACTTAATCCTTCAAAATATGATTTCAGAGGGGCATGGACCTCATGCTGGCTGCTTGCACAGGGGCAAATTGTAACTCTTGTTGTATTGTCTTGGAGGAATGTTAGGTTGGAGGCATTTTTCGCCTTCCCAGGAAGCTGGTAATTAACAGGAATGTTTCATGGAACATGAAAGACATTGGAAGTGAGAGCTTCTGAGAAAGCCAGTAAATTCTATACATGGTAGAGCTGTGTGCAGACAGCATGTTACTATCTATCAGAAGTGAGTTCCTTGCAATTCAGCCATTTTTCATATATCCAGAGGTCTCCCTTTTGAAATATTAAAGTCATTAATATCCATATTATTAGCAAATGTATTAAGTTAGAAAGCTGGGGAAAAAACTGCTAAGATATAACACCTCATGTATAATTTTGGTCCCAAGAACATTTATGGTTTATAAATATATTCTGTATCAAAGGGCAAATGACACATGGCATTTTGGAAAGCCTAGTACACGGTCTACCATGAATAAAACCATGTTTTTGAACAGCATTGTAGAACTCAGCATACCCTGAAGACTCAGAGAAAACAATTCAAAAGATTGTCAACACTTGATGCTCTAAAGAAGTTGTTGGGGTTTTTTAATGGCTATGATGAATTTGTGACATTTTAAAGCTTAATTAGAGGAAGGTAAGAGTTGGAAGAGTTTATCTTGTTTGTCTCTTTACTATGTTGATGGCTGGTAGGTGCTGAGTTTTAATTACTTATTCATAATTTGCAGAGTTCTCACAAACCCTCTTCTCAAACAGCTGGTAATTACAGAAAAGACAGTGATGCTAGAGATATCGCTGAGCATGTTGAAAATAAATAAGATTTAACCAAATGCAAGAGAGACACTTTCCTTTCATAATTCTTCCGCTTAAAAATTATAATAAAATATATATTTTTGATATCCAGACAAATTGAAAGCCAACTACTGAGCTGTCAGTTGTTAATTAGTTCCCATCTTACTTAGTTTGCATCTGGCCTTCAACTTGTTCAAAGAACAAGCTCATCTGTCAGTTTTTGCCTCTAGCACTTCTAGGTTTTTCAGTTCATAGTATTCTGCATAATGAGTGTCATTTGAATTCAGCATGCTGGCAGGGAAATAATAAAGAGATTGTTCATACAGAGTCTGACAATACTTATTTCCAAAGCTTGTTTTGTTGTGGTGTTACATTTTGTCTGGATGAGACTCACAAACAACAGAGGTACCCAAGATTCATTTGAAAAATCATATAGTCCTCCTCTAATCAAAAGTTAACTAAGTTCTTTCGCCATAGTCCAAACTGCAATATCGATTGCTGATCAGCAGAGAAGTAGTGTGTAGAGTGGATCATAAAGTGCAGATCACACAACCCGGGGTGGTGTTTGGTTTGTTACATGCTTTCTCAGCCATGATGCTGTAGAACACAAACCAACCCCTGCATGGTTAGAATGCATTCTAGCTGGCATTTGTCTCAGACCAGAGATCTGGGCAGCAAACAGGGGCCCTGACTGAAACCCAGACGTTATTTTTAATAAACCAGCATGCTGCCTGGATAATGTCCTTTGCTCTGGCTAAACAGCGAGTTGCCCCAAGAATACACCAGGTGAGGCCATTACAGGTGGCAGTATCCCAGTGACTCTTGGTGCTGCAAAAAACTGTCCCTTTCCATATCCTTATGCGGTATCTGTGTGAGATCTATGCCAAAAAGGTCATCATGCTCTCCTCAGAAACAGCCAGCTGGCACTGGACATTCACAAAAGATTACATTTACTTCCTCTCACCTATGACTCAAGCCATTATTGCAGCTCAGCAGCAGTGGCTCGTCCCATTTTTAGAGATGCTTCAGTAATTTAAGGGCTGGTTTCTGGGATGAAATCCAGGGCTTGCTCTTGCGGATGTCAGTGTCAGAACAAGTGATGTTCCAGTGTGTTCAGGCCTGGAGAAAGTACTCCACCTGATCAGAGGTCCAAGCTCTCTGCCAATCACTTTGTAAGAGTATGAGTTGTCCTCACAGTGACAGCTGAACTCAACAGTCAAAATTCCCATTGATGCAAGACCCTTGTTGCTGAGCTGGGTGAGCCAATTCAGGTAGCATTAGGGCCTTCTGCCCCCACTTTCCCTGGTATTTCTGGAACCATGTCCAAACCAAATCTTCAGCTAAGGCTCTGAAACTTTTAATGGAAATTCTTCTCCCCTCTGCTGCAGAAACTGGGACAGAAGCAAAAATATAGCAAGAAAAGCCTCGTCGGAGGTCACCACCTCTATGGTGACACATGGGTATGCCTGGGAACTAGCAGTGGTGCTTTCCTTGCACTGCAATAGTCTTCCACTTTGGATCTCAAAACTCTTCCCAGGCATGAATTGATGCACCAGCAAGGTAGGTCAGAGAGGATGAGTCTCTTTTTTGCAACTGAGGAAACTGAGACACAGAGAGTTTAAGTGGTCTGCCAAGGAAACACAGTCTGGTGCTCAGGTGGGCACACAACCTACATATTATGACTCCCAGTCTTGAGTTTTAGCTACAGGACTTTCTTTTCTGCCTCAAACACAGGCACTCATATGCTTCAGTGAACACCAGCTGGCACGGCAATACATCATCTTCTTGTTAAACTCCCCAGCTAATATAGAAGGCTATGTGCACACATAGATGCTTATTTCGAAATAAGCTAATTCGAACTAAGTCAATTCGAAATAAAATTGTTATTTCAAATTAACTTAAATCAAAATAAGCAAAAACCTCAAATTGAAATAGCAAGTCCAGACACAGGACTTGCTATTTCAAATCAGGAGAGGGGAAGCATGGGAGGTATGGCAACATGGCCCCCTGGCAGGGCCATGTTGCCAGCCAATATATAGAAGAAGGAAGGCACCCTGGGAAGGAGAAAGGCAAAAATGTTAAATTGAAATAATGGTTATTTTGAAATAACACGTCCAAACAGTGTTATTTTGAAACAATTGTTTCGAAATAATGGCTATTTCGATTTTAGCGTAGGTTTTACTATTTCAAAAGAAGGTTCATTAATTCAAAATGACAAGGCTCATCATTTTGAAATAACAAAATGTTGTTCGGACATGACAACTTTTAAATCAAAACAACGGTAGTCGTTTCAATTTAAAAGCATCGTGTGGACATAGCTGAGGACTCCAAAGAGTTTAAGAAGTTACAAAGAAGTTTCTTGGTGCTTCCCTCAACTCTGTGACATTGCTCCATCCCTAAAAGCTTCTGAATTTCACTAGCTAACCCTAAACCCTGTGAACTAAGAAAACAATGGTCCCACTGGGATAATCTGAAATATCAGAAGTCTGAGATAAAGATGATTGGGGGCCGATTTCCCAACTAGCCAGCAAGATGGATTAACATTTTCCTCAACATTTCAATTGCTGTGAATGGGGTGGGGGGGGGGATCAAAGTGATTTTTATAGCATCCAAGCTCACATCAATAAGATTTTTATCAGCAGTATCTGCCTATACCTCATGTTTTCAGTTAATTTATATTCTTCAAGTGAGCATCATACAGGGCGTATGGTAGAAGAATTATAGCAGAAAGTTGACTCACTTCTGAGCAGTGGAGAATTGATTGTACTTTCAGTTTGTCAGCAAGATAAATTCTTTGATGGCGATTGTTTGCTCCTTCTAGCAAGACCACACTCAATTTCACCAAGGCATCTTTTATTGATCTCTCTTTCTTCTGCTCTTCTCTTCTGGGGTAGGACAACTTAAAGTAATAGCTCATCTGGGGAGATAACATTCCAAGAGCCCCTAAATCTCAATGGCTCTAGCATAAAACAAGATCTTCCTAGACTGAAGGGGTAAAAATGCCTTTCTTATAGTTGTCACTAGCACTTCACTCCCTTAGTAGTTGATGTATTTAAAAGCATTACTTGTTAATCTTTCTCCTCTTCCTGAGAATTAAAGCATCTATTAAATATCTGTGTCCTGTCACACAGAGATAGGGACTAAAGCTGGTGAACTTAAAATGGACTCAGAGTGACAAATGTTATTTATAGAAGAAGGCCATGGGAGAGCCATGATTACAAAGAAATACAGTAATCTCACTCCTAAGGTTGGACTGAGGAATGAGTCTGGGCAAAAAGAGTCCCTTGCGTTTGTCTTGTTACTATTGCAAGTCACCCAAGTGAGGGAGATGAGGGAGTCTTTCTGCTTAACAAGGCAAAAACTGGTGTTTGAAATATTAGAATGGCCACACCGGGTCAGACCAATGGTCCATCTAGCCCAGTATCCTGTCTTTCAACAGTAGCATATACCAGGCGCTTCAGAGGGAAAGAACAGAACAGGCAATCATCAAAACAAAAAAGGAGTCCTGTGGCACTTATAAAGACTAACAAAATTATTATTACATGAGCTTTCACCAGAAAACTCCTATTTGTCTTGCCAAACTAGACTAACACAGCTACCCCTCTGGAATGGACAATCATCAGGTGATCCATCCCCTGTCACACATTACCAGCTCCTGGTAAAAGAGGCTACTGACACTTCAGAACATGGGTTTTGTATCGCTTCCCGTCTTGGTTAGTGGCCATAGATGGACCTATCCTTCATGAACTTATCTAGTTTCTTTTTCAACCCTGTTATAATCTTGGCCTTTTGCAGTGTTCTCTGGCAAGAAGCACCACAGGTTGACTGTGTGCTGTGTGAAGAAATGCTTCCTTTTGTTGGTTTTAAACCTGCTGTCTTATTAATTTCATTCAGTGACCATAGTTTTTGTAAAAGGAGCAAGGAGTCCTGTGGTACTTAAAGACTAACATTTTATTTATTGCATGAGCTTTTCTTGTAGTATGAGAAAGAGTAAAGAAGACTCCCTTATTTCCTTTCTCCGTGCTAGTCATAATTTTATAGACCTCTATCATATCCCTGCTTAGTTGTTTCTTTTCCAAGTTGAAAAGTCCCAGTTTTATTAAACTCTCTCTTCAAATGGAAGCAGTTCCATACCACTAATTCTTTTGGTTGCTCTTTTTCAATTTCAATTTTTTTTTTTTTTTGAGATGGGATGACCGGATCTGCATGCAGTATTCAAGATGTGGGCATACCACGGCTTTATAAAAGGCAACATGATATTTTCTGGCTTCTAATCTCTCTCTTTCCTAATGATTTTGAACATTCTGTTAGCTTTTTAACTGCTACTACACACTGAATGTCTGTTTTCAAAGAACTATCCACAAAGATGTCAAGATCTCTTTCTTGAGTGATAACAACTTATTTAGATCCCATCATTTTATATAAAAAAGCAGAGTCCTGTGGCACTTAAAGACTAACAGATTTATTTATTGCATGAGCTTTCATGATAAAAAATCCCACTTTGTCAGATGCTTTGAAGATGGGGGAACTTACAAAATGGGATCAAACTAAATGCAAGGAAGTTATTTTCATCCCACTCTGTAAGTTTCCCCATCTTCAAAGCATCTGACAAAGTGGGATTTTCTTCCACGAAAGCTCATGCACTAAATCTGCTAGTCTTTAAGCGCCACAGGACTCCTTGCTTTTTTGCTGAACTAGACTAACAAAGCTGCCCCTCTGGAACTTGGCATCATTTTATATCTATAGTTAGGATTATATTTTCCAATGTATATTAAATTGCATTTATCAACATTGAATATCATCTATCATGTTTTTGCTCATTCACCCCATTTTTGTGGGATTGCTTCATAACTCTTTGTGGTCAGCTTTGTACGTAAGCATCTAAAGGCATTTTGTATCATCTGCAAATGTTGCTCTTTACCCCTTTTTCCAGTTCATTTATGAGAATGCTGAACATCACTGGTGCTAAGACAGACTCCTGCGGGCAGGCCCATCCTTAACAAGGGGGGCAAGCAGGCCAACCATACCTTGCCCCCTGGTTCTGCAGGTCCCGCACTGCCACACTGCCCCCCCCAGCTGACTTTGGTGGCAAACTGAAGGCAGTGGGGCGGGAGCGTGACCATTGGGCCAGCCCATCCTGCCCCCAGGAGTGAAGCAGGAGGTCCAGGGGAGGGGGGAGCACAGAGCCCAGCCTCTGGGCTGGCCCACCCCACCCTCCGCCAGCACAGAGAGGCTAGCGACCCCCCACAGCCCAATTGGCCCTGAGCCCCACCCCGTCCAGGGACAGCCCTGCCTGGAGGAACCGCAATTTACCTCTTTCCATTCTGAAAACTGACCATTTATTCCTACCTTTTGCTTCCTATCTTTTAACTTTTACTGATTCAGGAGAGGACCTTCCCTTTTATCTCATGACAACTTTGCTTAAGAACCTTTTGTGAGGGACTTTGTCAACACAACATTAGTTGAACAACATGAATAGCAAGATGACTTGTTAGGTCACTTAGTCTTCTCCTAAAATCAGGAAGGGTCCCAACGAGACTAAATTATATCAATATGAAAAATGGACCTTTACCTTAGTCAGTAAGCTGTTCATAGTGCAAAGCATTTATAGTTTAGAGGGGTCCTTTTTAGATGAAGTGATTTGCTTGGCATTGACCAGTATTCCCTCTGAGATGTTATCTCACTGAAAGCTGGTTAACTGAGTCATGTAGCAGTGATTTCAGAGTGTTACATTTATCCCCAGCTTAAGCCCCACTGCCTCTGCAAACAGCAGTTCAGCTGTCTGAAGAAGTTGCTGCCTGGCTGAAGAAGTGCAAAGCCTGTGAATAATCTAGAACGCTCACAGGCTGTCAAACACCTCGGCCTCGTTCTATTCAAAAGATGTTAAGGTAGCCCCAGGGATCCCTAGGGCCTGAAAATCATATCACTAACAGGTGAGGCAGATAATTCCATAACCTTACAGGGGATTTGAACCAATGACCTGGAAATGAAATGCTCTGTGTAATGTTAGCAGTCACCTGAATTGTCCTGTTGGGCAGCATATACTTCTGACCACAAAACTGAAGCCACTCCAGCTGCACTGAGCTTCCTTGGTGTGAACTGTGGGTGAGTCTGCGGGAAGAAACCGGACAGAGTCGTGGATTACGGCAAAGAAGCGTACCCGGAAAGCCCCGGGGGTCTTTATTTATACAGTCTAGCTTATCTCTATACATTCAGTACAATGATGGATATGCTTGTTTACCTTACTATAATTGGTAGTGGAAGCCTCTCCCCCTGTTCCCCTCACGAGCTGGAGGCGTGGAAGAAGCATGCTTGTATTTTTCCATAAGTACCTCAGAGTCCGGGGTCATGCAGCAAACACAGGCGTGGTTTGCCAGCGTCCATGTTCCCAACATGAGTCATCTGGAAAATTTGCTTGGCCATATTCACCTCAGTATCCCTACCACAATCCCGCTGAAACCAGCAACCTACAAGGGAGTTTGACCCACACTACTGCAGCTAGTGATCAAACTTTTTTCTCCTCAAAGACAAGCTAGACTCTCTTCCTGAAGTCTGCATTATCTGCAAAGAGAGATTCCAGCTATGCAGAGTTCCTAGCAAGCCAGATGCCAAGGAAACCTACCCTTGATTCCTAGGCAGCATTCCTCAGCTGCATCCTCTAGTCTAAACTACAACCACCATCGTCTGAGACGTGGTTAAATCTGCCCAAGCCTTTTAGCTACCAGTTAGCAAACAAAACAAGCCTCCCCCATGCAGAATTTTATTCACTACCAATGGGATCCACTTATTAACAATTTGGTGTGTACCAAGCATACAAACTAAGTAAACCCGCTGTGATTTTTGTAACTATAATGGCAGTCTGCCTTTGTAGGATTAAAATTAAAGGCTACAAAATGATCTAGTTGAAATACATTCAATTGAGTGTAGCACTCTTGGTTTCTTGGGTAAAGTTCAAAAGAAAAGCCCCATTTGGCAATTAATGCTGTACTGCATCTCTGGCACCCTGCCACCTCACCTTGCGAGTTCTTCCAGAAAACAGATTCTCCATGGTGCTGGCCAGTGTTAGAGCTCCAGCTGCTGCCTTCTTACAAAACAGCCGGGAGGAAAAATGAGCATAATTACCAGTGGAAAATCTAATTAACTCCTATTTGACATAATCATCCAGCCCCTACAAAGTGCACTGAAGTCAGTGGGAGCTATGGAGTTCTGAACATTTTACAGGGTTGTAGCCACCGCAGAACAAGCTTTACAACTCAGAAACAAGTCCGTCTTCCTTGCCAGTCAGTTTATTCAAATGACGGAGACACAAGACTAGTCAGGCTCCCTGTGTGACTAGTGGCCTGGTTCATCACCTACAAAAGTCAGTACAATCTTTGCTATAGAGTTTCAATGGGAAACAGACCAGCTCTTCACTGAGCTAGCTGCTTTCTGACAAGTTTGAAGAAGAAAAGGTTTCACTTCTGAGCAATTAGATCCTGTTAGTAAAATAAATCAACCGTCATAAGGGATGTGACTGCTAATGGCATACAGCAAAGGGAAAGGATTTTAATTGTTCAAGAAAATTGAAAAAATTATGGAATTAAATTCAGGTTCTATTTACAGAAAGTCTTGGGAAATCTTTCTCCAGCTATATGCCACTTTAATTGCAAACCTGCACAGATGTTTCCTTAGAATTTGAAAAGTGATTAACAAGCAAATTAAAGTAATGCTTGTTTTGCTTGGGGTATAATAATACATATTTTTATAGGTTTATAGTTTAATATTTTATAAACATTTTTGTTTTTTAGCCACCAAAGTATTTCGGCACTTTATGACAAATCAGATACAGATTAAAAGATCAAAATATACAAGCTTGAAACATTAAAGTCAGAACAAAGCCATAAATAACATCAATATGCCAAGCAAAGGATACAGAAAGTAAACATTCAGTAATGCTCAAAGCAATATATCAGTTTGAATATGGCACAGTAATTGATTCTATAGGGTGGAGTAAGTGATTAATTTTAAAAACTGACCTTTAGCAATGCCTAAGCCACAGGGCAAGGATGATGAATGTGTGTACTTTTGGAGTCAATACAAGGAAAAGATGTGAAACAAAAATTATTAATAATGGGAATAAAAGCTTATAGTTAAATAAGTGCTCATATCAATCCTCCAATTTACTGCACTATAAATGTGGAAATTTATGCAACTAGGAATAGAATCTGGTTCTCCTGCTAGAAGCAGCAGAATTTTCTATACCTAGCTTCAGGTTGCAGTGTTGTGTTAACTCAGCAGCAGCGTCGGAAAAGAGCACTGCTCCAGAAAGGTGCAGGACTATAGACTAGTCCTTAAAGTGCTGCTTTCTTTGTATGCAGGAGACATACCCCCCTACTCACAAACTGGGAAAATTAAACATGTACACTCGATGACCTTCTCACATAACACTTCACCTCTCCCTAACAAAAGTTTGTATATATAACAAGGAGTGTTTTACTCAGGCGAAAGAAACACAGCACGTACTGGGAAAACACAACACAATAAATCATCATGAATAATAAGTAAAACAATCACCCTTGAGGATCCTGGGCAATAGACCTTTGCCTCAGTTTCCCCACCTGCCACTAGGACTGTCTGATAGACAGATGTCTCTTTGACATCTCATTCCCCCTCCCTCTTTTCCCTTATGATGCATCCCACTCACCATTTGTTGTCAAGGGTCAGTGAGGTCCCAAGAGCCTGGAAATCCGCTTGGACCAGTTCATCTTCAGCTCTTAGAAGGGAAGCACTTCTAAGAAGAGATTCTTGTCCATAAGCAATAGCCAGACCACCACTAGCCACAATGCTGTCCCTGAGCCACCATCTTTAGTCATGATGCCATCATAGAATCAGAGGGTTGGAAGGGACCTCATGAGATCATCTAGTCCAACCCTCTGCTAAAAGCAGGACCACTCCCATCTTGCAGTGTCATCTATGCTCTATCTCTCACCACTCCACCACTGCTGCTTTGCCTCCTCTCTTGCGCCTCTTGCCGTACCAGCAACTTTGCACCTGTTCAGTTCAGTCCTAATTACCACCCATTCAACCCAGCTAGAGCAATGCCCATTCTATAGCTGAATATACATTAATTTGTATTGTTTGTGCTATTCTGCTAAAAAGCAAAAGCTTTCTCCTGAATATCACCTGACTGCAAAGTTCACCACGCAATTTTCAAAACCCATTGTACTCTGGCACCAGTTCTGACTTTCCTTTGCAATGTTTTCTTCTGCAGAGATTTCAATGAAAATTAGGTCACTTGCCCTATACTTCAACTCCTGTGGCACAATTCAGCTGGCTAGGTTACCACCATTAAAAATAATGGGCAAACACAAAATGTTTACTGGGTATCTACTGCTGACTTTTTAAAAAATCATGCTTGATTCAAGCTACATATATAATTTCAAAGTAAATACAGATGAAACTTTTCTGTTGACTATTCTTTGACCTAGTTACTGTACACATATGCCTTGAAATTTAGCAGAGATAAAAAGATGAGACTTTCAAAAAATGCAATGGTTTACAGATAGGTTACACACATCTTAAGTCAGAAATTTACCAGAAAGCATCTAAAGTAAACTCTATAGCAAGTGTCATCACCATCTTTCATATATCTTAGCAAAGCTATTGCTTACGGTATTACATGGTGGTTGGAGTAACATAAAATTACGTTTAACTACAAAGAAAACTGTCAAAGTAATTTTGTCAGGAACACACACCACAGAAGACTGGAAATGTAAGTCATATTTTTTCTTTGAAGATCTAAATCAAGAAGTAAAAAAACGGAAATTAGACGTGTTTCCTAGTGAAATGGTGATATTTTAAATGAGAGATAGGCACAGCCCAAAATCACAGCCCAGATTTTGAAGAAGTTTATATCTAGATTTGGATTTGAACCTAAACATTGTCTTTAGGGATTAGATTAGATTAGATTAAATCTAAAATTCCATTTCAGACCACCAATAAATTTGAGGAAAGGCTAGGTTAGGTGAGGATTTTAAGTAAAGCTGATCAAATGATTTTCTGCAAGTTTTATTTTTTAATTAATTTGGCATCTTTTCCTGTGTGCTAATTATTCACAAAAATGACCATTATTTTTACTGAACTGAACTCCGAAACAGTGTTTAAACACATGCATAATTTAAGCAGTTGAGAAAGCCCACGGAAGGCCCCTCAAAGTTAAGCATATGCATAAGTGCTTTGCTTGATTAGGGACTTGTGGGAGTGATTGGAAAATTTCAGTCAAAATGAAATTTCAGTGAAATACTGAAAAGCATTTAAAAGTTTTGTTTTCTGATGATCTGCTCTAATTTTTTATTTGTAATTATTTACCAAATAGTTTTAATGAATATAAAAGAGTTTGTGGATCATTAATAATGTTTATTCAGTTATTTAATCCATATTGGAAATTCACCATTCAGGCTTTATGACTGGTCAGCTGAATTGCACAGAATTGTGCCTGGGATAACTTTAATACATTACTGACATTTCTACTCAAAATTAGGCTTACTTTACCACAAAATGCATATTCTTGCTTGAATGACTGAGTATCAGACCTGAAATTCCCATCTCACAAATATTCACAGAAACAAAATTTGATCTTTTGGATGTGGATGAACAGAAAATAATACAACATTGAACAAGTCAAGTTAATGCCTGATATCTAATTAGGGGACATGTTTGTGAGTGGGTTCCTACAGTCTTAAACCTCTATATGCAGGTAAGTATCATTCCTCTCATTTTAGAGGGGAGTAAACTGAACCATAAGCTGCAAAGAGGCTTCCCCAGAGTCATGCAGCAAATGAAAGATGGAATCCAGATGTGACAATTAGTCAAACAACCCTACTCTAACCACTAGACTATACTCTCCAATAAGGGGATCATACTAATTGTACTTTAAACAACTTCTTTGTAAGAAGTACTTGGTGTAGACATATATACCAGAGCTTAAAGGCAAGGGGCCATTAATTGTCAGAACTTGCTATTCCCTCTGATGTTTCAAGGTGATAGGTTAAATATGATTTTGCTTGCTTTATCTCTGACTATTGGCAACACTTTGTATAAATGATTTTTGAGTAGTGGTTTTTTCATGTGTAATATCCCAAAAGCCAAAGAGTGCAAAATATTCTGTCAAAGGGACCTTAGCTGCTGGTTGATGTCATGCCAGCAAAATATCATGCCTTTTGTCTTGAAGTTGCAAGAGAAAGAATAAGAAATTCTCAGTAATGTCCTTTGAGAACACTTCATAATCGGCCTACGCAGATAATCTTGGATAAAATAAAAGGGGAAAAAACCGAAGTCATTAGCAGATAAGATTAGTACAAATTCAGAAAAGCCTTAAAGAGGTCACTCATATAACCAAAGAGAAAAGAAACTCAAAACTGTGATGCAGTACAAGGTCCTGACCAATATTAAGCAACTAAAGTATCAAGAATGGCTGGGGAAACAAATCTGCCCTCAGCTGTCATGCAACTGCAAAGTAACTGTGGTACAGAAATAATCTACTGAGGGAAAGTAGGAGGAAATACTTGCTGAGTGAAAGTTATTCTGGATAGCTAGTGTATGTGTGATTCTGGGAGATGGCTGTGGTGTCTAATCAAAGGTTTAGTTTCTGTCACTTTTGCCCTCATACTGTGCATAATATTAGATAGAGGAGCTTTGTGGCTGCTTCTCAAGTGATTAGATATACAGCTGTCTTCTGCACAATAGAAAAATCCTAAGCAGGATAAAGAACCAGCAGTGGCCCATTGTGAAGATGGCATTATGCATTAATGAGCAGCACCGAGAACCAGCCACTGAGTGACGGAGATGAGCAACTATGCAGGTATGCAGAGCATGGTGCCCCTATAAACACTAGCATGGTGGAGTGCGGGGACACCAGAGCAAACACTCTTGCTTGCAAAGAAAGCAATTCAGAATAAAACTACACCATAGTCCTTGAAAACCTGGCACCCAATCCTACAAGGTGCTGAGTACACTTGAGATGCCACTGAACTCAGTGGATATTTGTGTGTTTTGCAGCTTTTTGGAGTCAAGCAGATGATCAGCAGACTACTGAGGTCACTACCTGAAACTGGAGTTTGTTCACAGACATTTTAAGCAGCTGGCATGGGACTCCAAGACCTCCTCAAATGGAAGTAAAAAGGAGGGCTGCCTGCCCTGATAACAGTAACAGAAAACTGACCTCATTATGTGACAAAGGAATATTGGCCTCTGGCAAATCTGCATTTCTAGGTCAAGTTCATGCAACCAGAAAGTAAATCCCAATCTTTTACTAACTCTCCTGGCTGTCTCACTTTTGTTTGAACAAGCTCTAAATAAAGTGCACTACACCAATGAACCTCAACTAATGATGGCATCAGTGTAACAATGGCTATGGGTGTCTGTCAGCAGAATAGTAGTTACATCATTCTGATCAGAAGAGCAACTCCAAACTCTGACAAGGGTTTTGAATGGGGAGATAATGATCAAATTCCACTTGATTTCCATACAGGAGTAAATAGTCACCCAGCTTGACATTTTTTTCTATTTGAAATTGATGTCTGAGTGGCTGTTGGTTGGCATATTTGATCAGACTTCTTGGCATTGTCTTCCAGTCTATTAACCACCTTTCAGTCTTCATACCACCTCTCATGTGTAGCTGCCTCTGAGGTCTAGGACCCACCAAAATGAGGAACACAAGCTAGGATTTTCATTCATTTTCCTAGTGGGGGCTGGACACCCTGTGCCATACTACATGCAGAGTCACTCTGGCTTAACAAAATTGTGTGAATGCTCTTACTTCAGTTAAGAGGGGCTTATTTTGATTCAGTTTATGTCAGCTGTGAATCAGTTTACATTAAACTGGAAAAGGCCCCTCATAGACCAAATTAAGTATGTCCCCACAGGCACTGCACCAGTTTAACTAAACTGGTGCCAGATGGTGTGTAAACAAGGTCTCAGGAGAACATAATACTTTATCTTGGAAAGAGGAAGCATAACTTTCTAATGATCCCCTCTGGCCACCATTACAGATGTGTCTGTCAGTGAAGGTCCCCACATGTTGATTAGACCCTGTTTAGTTCTACAGTGTCAAATCAAATCATAGGGCTAGAAGGGACCTCATGAGATCATCAAGTCCAACCTCCTGGGAATTGAACCCAGACCCTTCTGCATGTTAAGCAGAGGTGCAAGCCACTACACTACAACATGAACTTGGAGTCCCAGGGTCAAGCTGGCATTTCCTGACCTTCCTGGGCTTAACCAGGGCCATATTTACACAACATGTGCTTGCTTTAATGAGTTTTATTTTGTTTTTGTGACTCCACAGATATCTGTTTTCCTGTGGTTGTTTTGAAATATATATTTGTGAAAGGCAAACAAATTGCATTTTCTTGATTACGCCTCATCGTTTCCTAGAAAGAAAAACTGTCTAATTGGTTTACATTAAGCAGATGTACTGTTTGAACAAGGAAATGAAATAGAATCCCACTAGATGTGGTTGGTAGACAGACGTGGTTAAACACAAGCATTAGCGAGCATTCAGAAATGCTCTTAAATACATTTTGAGAAATTGCAGCTTGCATGGTGAGGAGTTGTTTGCAATGGCTCTCTGGTAATGAGGACTGCACAGAAACACCAGTGATTCAGCTTCCAAATTGCTGTCCATGTGTTTTTGGGTGTCTTTACTCAGGTGTAGGCACCTAATGAACAGAAAGCATGAAACAGGCAGGGAAAGACTACAAATTTGCTTTCCACATGTGTCACCCTTCAGAGGGTTCTCATTGTCCACCGCGAGTTTGAGGCACAGAGGCTGCTGAACAGATAAGCACCCACTGAATTCAATGGCAACTGAGGTGCACCCAGCACCTAGCAGGATTGGGACCCAGAACCAGCTCTTCCATGCCCAAACCAAGGAGATCAATGCAGAAAAAAAATGAATATCCGCCCACAATAGCTCAGGGAACCAGGGAGAAATATCCCAGTGCGGAAGCCATGAAAGAGCTGACCTTCACCACCCTCAGAAAAGATGGAGAAGACCAAATAAAATCTGTGCCAAAACAATAGGCAAAATCAGTTGCTTAGTGGAGGAGATTCTTTAACCACAGGTTAAGTCTAATTGTACTTAGTACCCTGTACAGGTAGGAATTGTATCTATCAAGAGAAAAATCTACACATCAAACATTGTCCCTAGGAACTTTGCACGGGACACTGAAGGGTTGAGAAAGGTCAGTCTGGATCCCCTGTGTTCAAGAAAGATTAATTTAAAGTGAAATGGGCGCAGAGAAGAGCAAGAAGGATAAGCAGGGGAATGGAGGGCCTGTCTTCTGAAAAGAGCTGAAAAGAGCTTGGTTTGTTTAATCTAGCCAAATAAAAGAAGATTGAGACAGGATATAATTGACCTCTATGAATACATCAAGCAGGTAATCACCTCAGTTGATGAAGAGCTAGTTAAGCTAACGGACAAAGTAGGCACAAAAACAAATGGCTATACACTGTCCAAAAATTAATTCAGGCTGGAAATTAGAAAAGGCTTTTAAGAGGGGTGAGGTTCTGAAATGGCCTCCCAATAGGAGTTATGGGGACAAATAACTTAGTTTTAAGAGAGGGCTAGACAAATTTATGGTGGGTGTGACTGTGTGATGTGATTGCTTGCAATGGTGAAAGGCAGGACTCAGCAGTCTTGGGGCTTACTTCTGGTTTAAGGCTTATGTTCTCAAAGTTCATGCTTCAGGGTTTCAGGTGGTCAAGTGTGGAGGTCAGGAAAGGATTTTTGTCCCAATGTATTTTTTTATGTTCTTCCTCTGAACCATCAGGAATAGCCATAGCTAAAGATGGGGCACTGAATGGGAAAAGCAGGGGCTTTTGGGGCTGGATGGCTAGTAATGGCTCACATGCTCAGGTTCTAACTGATGGCCATGTGTGGGGCTGGGAAGGAATTATCTCCCATTACAGATTGGCAGTGATCTTAGTGGGGGCGGGTTCACCATCCTCTGCAGCATGTGGGTGCAGGTCACTTACCAGAATTGTTTGAATATAACTCACTGAATCATTTCTCTGCCATTGCAGGGGTTTCAAGCCCTGGTGCACCTCAGTACTTCCTATTCTTTGCCAGCAACACATATTAGTCTAGTCTCCTGTGGTCCTAGCCCTTAGACCTTCTTCAGTGTGGGTTCTGGACGGTGTTGGTGGCCTGTGATACAGTGGAGGTGGACAGAAAGTGTGTGTGAAAATGTTTACCACCAGTTCCTTGGACTTTTTGAATACCTCTACACTGAATCCAAAAGCCCTACTCTTTGGAAATTAAAATGCAATGGGGATCATGGTAATTTATCTCTGAGACACCAAGATGACAGGCAGGAGTCCATGTGATTCCTTGCTCCATTCTCTTGGCTCTCTCTGATGTGTGCCTACCTCACAGGAGGGAGTAATACATGAAAGCAGTGCCAGTGAAGTGTGAAGTGAATTAGCACACACACTGTAAACTTAGTAGAGGGATTTGAGGCTACCCTCAAAAATGTATTTGCATTTCGCATTGAAAGGCATCACTTGCCTTTCCATTTCAGTGACACAGGAGGCAATAAGTCAGTGGAACACAGGGAAATGAAGGGCAGCTTTTGGATAAACTGCTTTTATGAGCTACAAAATTATTGGCAAACCTATTTGGGCTTCCATTGAAATAGGAGTTTTTATTTTAATTTATATTGTAATGGAAGCTTGTAACAGTACAGTTCTATAAACACAAACAGCACAATCTTATAAAAATTTCATCTTTATCTATTTTGGGAAAAAATAGCCCTGTCTGCCTAATTGAAGCATCTGTCATTCTGACATTAACTAGTGAATCTCTGGCCCTTTTATTATATTTCCTTGCATTTCTCATACACTGTTAAATTGAAATAACACTGTTGGCTTGGAGATTAAGGGAGATAATAAGTATTTTATAATGAGCAGAAAGGAGGGTACGTCTTCTGTCAGAGCTGAGAATTGCTTTATCTTTTTAGTTGTTTTGTTTTGTTCCCCTAAAGGGGATTTTTCTGCTCTTCATATTTCTGAGCTCTCTAATGAAAGTAAGATCAAGTGAGGAGCATTTATACACCCATTCAGATACATGACTGGAAGACAGCAACTCATCAGCATTTGAAGTGATAGTCTTTATAAGCTGTTCCAACAAATGATTTTGGACATGCATAGAGACATTATACAATGAAGCTGCATTTAAGTAATGTTAAAAAGGGCACTTCAGAGATTATTTTTCATCATTTTAAAAATCATCTTTTTTGTCGCGTCATCATTTATAATCGCTCCTGCCAAGCATGGCACCGAAATTCAATTCCGTAGCTAATTCTCTCCGCTCTGGAGTAAGCATCCGAGCTGGCTTCTTCTCATTACAGAGTTGTTTGTGAACACATGGGCTTTGCTTGCATATGTTGTGGGGCTGTTGAGGATGCTGATTGGTTGTCATAGGGTTCTCAGGAGTGGTAAGGACTCCGCACATGCTGGTTTGTTGTCACAGGGTTGTGTAAAAGCAGCAGGGATGTGCAGCTCTTGACCAACGGCTGTGCAGCTGTCAACATGTGGTGTAGATTTCGCCCAGGCTGGCTTCTTGTCCTGAACTTGCACACAGGCAGTAGGAGCATGCCACTACTTTGTTTATGGAAGGCGGTCCAGACAATAGCATGCTGACATAGTGGAGAATATCCTTCTCTCGCACCTAACCCGGCTGCCCTTGCCAGTTAGCCAAATGGGCAATGGTTTTAGCAGGGGCGTCACTGTGCTGGGGCCAGCAGGGCACAGGCCCTGGATCTCTGGCAGGCAGCACAGCCGGAAGTGGCCCGATCCAGCTCTGGGCCACTTCTGGAAAGCGGCAGTGACTCAGACACAGCTCCTGCCACTTGCTGGCAGCAGCAGGGGCCCAATCTGGCTCTGAGCCTCTTGCAAGAGGCTCAAAGCTGGGAATGGTCCCTGCTGCTTTTCACAACCATCAGAACCAGCATCCAAGTGGCTGCTACTCGGAGACTGCTCCTGCTGTTTGTAAAAAGCGGCACAGACCGTCCCTGGCTCCAAAACTCTTGCAAGATACTCGAAGAGGGAGACAGTTCCTGTGGTTTCTCACAAGCAGCAGCAGCTAGATTGGGCCCTGGAGCAAAATCATGGCCATGGGGTGGCAGGCCCCGGATCCCAACCCTCTCCAGTAATGCCCCTGGGTTTTAGCCCCAATCCCCAGGCATAAAAACAGACTGACTTCCTGAAAATAACACCTATCCTACTATAAAAAGATTTTTAAAGGAGTTCAAGAGACTTGTGTGAAATAGGAGAAGGAACTCCACCGAAAAGGTGCTGCCCAGACATGGGAATAAGCATCCCTGTGAAAAGAAGGCCAGTAGCATAAAAGGGAGCTGCAGCTGCAGTTACCTGCAACTTGACACTCAAGAGAGTTGTCTTCTAGCTCTGAAATTGTACATCAGGTGCCACTCCCCTCTTGATGAACTGAAACTTTCTGCAGCAATTAAGCCCTTCACACTTGCAGAGATGCTTGAAAATATGATGAGGTTTTGCAGTAAAGGATAAGGACATTGTTAATTTTGGGTATACTTTTCATCTGCTTGTGGTGTGGTAACTAAGGCAGGAAGGTCAATGAAGCTGGCACTCTGCTCTGCCACTTGGGAGAGTGCCCGTTTCAATGCTATGTGCTGTGGATTAGTTTTCAAATCCCTGAGTCTCTTTGCCACAGAATGTATAGCTACATTTCACCCCTGCCCCTCGCAAAAGCATTTCTCTGATGTGACTTAGCCCTGAGATACTCAAAGCCCAGTCTCCATGCAGCAATGCTGAGATTTGTAATCCTCTTGCTAATGTATGTACCTTGGTCTTCTGCCTGTTATGTCCCTTGTTACCAGGAGTAACTTAATTCAGAGGTCTCAGGTTTGCCTTCATTGATCCAGCCTGCAGAACTCCAGCTAAACTCCCAAGCACCAGGGTGACAGCAGCAGTGCTAGTGCCCCTTAAAACACCCCACCTCCAGGCAGTGCCCCATACCCTGAGTCTGGGGGGCACAGTCCTACAGCAGAGCACGTAATTTGGGCCATGTTGCCAACAAGGCTACCAAAAACAGGGTCAGCTCATGCCAGTTATGGTCTCTTTTCCCTTCTCCATTCCGCCTCTTCAGCTCACACTGGGCCAAAGTATGGACTCTGCCTCAAGTTGCAGCTGAGTCTTGATGATCCCAATGACTGATTCGATGGGAATAGGAACTGCTAGCTGTCTCCTCTCTAATGCCCTCCTTCTCCTTGGAAACATCAGGAAGTGGCTACTTTGCCTTCTAGCTACTTCTCACTGTAATAGAAAACCCATGGCACCAAGTCTCAGAGCCCAGATTAGCTGACTTGGGTTTGCAGGCTAAAAATAGCGGTATAGATGTTCAGATGTGGACTGGAGTCCAGGCTCTGAGTACCACCTGTCCTCACAGGGTTTCAGAGTCCAGTTTCCATCCTGACCCCAACTGGCTACACTGCAATTTTTGGCCCCACCACCAGAGCTAGCTGACCTGGGTCTGGCTGTGCCCCATGTCTCTTATTGTTGTATAGACACATCCACTGAAACCAGGATACATGGAAATGATATGGTCAAATGTAAGCCTTATGTGCCAACCCCTGGAATCAGAAATTATGTTTCAGCCCAAAGCCATGCTAATGGACATGGCATAAGAATCTAGAAAGTTAGAGCAAATGAGCTCACGTCCTTGCTAGGCAGATGGTGTTCATGGCCAGATGTTTGGAATTTGGCCTGTAGATAGCATATTAAAAATACTCCACTATTTTTCTGTGTCTGTACAACTCCTAGTAGTATCTATGCTTGGGGCTCCTAGACACTATGCTAATATAATACAAAAAATAATAAGAGTAATTCTTACAGAAAGTGACTAATCCAGTAAACTTGAGTCAGTGAGCACAAAACAAGTGGTGGGAGGGAAAAGCCTGCAAATCAGTAATGCTAAATGAAACAGTAAAGTTGACATGGGTTCACAGAGTGATAGCAGCAGAAATGGTCAATGCTATGCACAGAATTAGAATCACATCATACAGCTTGGATGAATCCACACAGGGAATAATAGTGCATTCAGTTCCGGATGTCACGACACCAAAAAGATAATGACAGACTGAAAGCAATTCAGAGAACAGCAACAACATTATGAGGTGATGAAGTAGAAGAATTGAATTATGAGAAAAAACAAAAAGAGGGCAATATATTCATTTTGGCCAAGTGAAGTGGTGAGTTTTCACATATAGAAAGGGCACAGACCCCACAAACAGAAAATGTTCTTTAGGACAGTCTCGAATGATTCTATTTGTCTTTTCACCCCAAAGATGTAAAAGTTCTGCACGCATGAATAAAATATTGTTAATGTTTTCCTTATCAATCATCATGGCAAAGGGCAGGCAGTAGATTTTAATGCTTGGATTGGTAAATACGCATCACAACTATGAAAGGCTGATTGACGGAGGCACAAAGGGTGGGGGGTGTTATCTAGAAAGAATTAAATTAAATTAAAAAGGAGAAGTTCTACTTATATGAAAAGCAGACTCCTCAAAAATATGTGTAATGTTCATCAGATCCTGAGGAATGTTAAATTCAAGGAGCCCTGTAGACTACCCATTCCATTTATTTGTCAGCCAGTTCTTCTGCAGCCTGGCTCATGGGACATTTAATAGTTCATTAATCAACTGATCTGCCACATAATTTATTTCTTTAATAACCTGGATGCTGCAAAAGAAAAGAGAAGGATTTTTTTACTTTCCTAGCTGAATAAAGTAGAAGATAAGATGCTATTAGGAATAAAGGTGCATTATCAATGTTTTACAGTCCTTCCCATTACTAAAAGCTGCTTTTTGCATAAAACAAAGTGGGCCAAATTGTGACTCAACTATAAGGCTTAGAATCAGTCTCTCCACTTCCAAGCCAATTCATTCTTCAGGGACTACAAATCCCAGAAGATGTTGTGCTGTCCTGACTCCAACCAGTACCAGATCAATGCAGGGACTATCAGGGCAGCAGCCCCGGGCCCCAGCCAGAAGGGAAGCCCTGGGGCTGCAGTCCCTGCTTATCCAGCCTGGCAGCACAGTGCTGGCAAGGCTGGGGTGCAGCTCTGGGGCCAGAGGCCATGGCAGGCTGCAGTGCTCCTCTACCACCCCTGGGCCAGCTGCTCTGCCCCCAAGTTGTGGGACTGGCTGTGGTGTGGCTGCTGCGCTCCACAGCGGAGAATGAAGCCAGCTGGTGCATGGGGCAGCCTCCAACAGTGGCACTCCAGAGCCCACAGTGTTGTTGGGCCACTGTGCCACAACTCCTAAGCAGCCAGCCATGCCAGCCTGAGCCACAGGGACCCTGGTGCAGCAGTCTGACTGCGCTACAGGCCATGGATGCCCATGCTGGAGGCCATCCCATGAGCTGGCCAGCCCCAACCTCACCCTTGGGTGCCACAGCTACAGTCCAGCTGCCTCTCCCAGGGCAGAGCAGCCAGCCTGGGTGCAGGGCAGGAGTGCCATGGCTGGCCAGCCACAGCCTCTGGCTCCAGGACACCAGTCTGCCCCACTCCTAGGCCACTGTGGTAGGGAGCCGGGGCCCCAATCTGGGGTGCCCATGCTGAAGGGGACAGGGCCCAGCCTGGGGCCCTGCAGCCCCTTAATCCGGCCTGACCCCCAACAGTGATTAGTCAGAAAAAGAAGTAGCAAGCAGCAGTGAAGCTGAAGAGGTTTAGTATCTGGAGGCCGGCAGTGCCTAATGACAGAGAAGAGGAGCAGCAATCCGCTCCATTTTATAAAGACTAACTCAGCACCTCAGTTGCTGAGGTGACTTTGAATAGAGCCAAATTTGGGTATTCCCTGCTGTAAAGTAAAACAAGAACAAGCCATGCAGAAACAGACACCAGGTTGGGTTGCATTGCAAATACCATTAATATCTGTTCCTCTCTTGTGCCGTCCTCTCTACCCCATGCAGGGCTGGCAGCAGGTAGAACTGTCAAGCTTTAAATCAAAGGAAGCAACCCAAATTAACACCCCTGGGATGTGAAACCACAAATGATTGTAGAAGAAACATGGAAAGATGGTTATGAATCACGTTACATAATGCGTTTCCTCTGCTGCGTGGTGAGTGTCCTGTAGATTCCAATTGAGAAGCAGTGCAGGGGACAGAGAGTGGCATTTAGTTACATTAATTGAGAAACATGTGATATGAGGTTTATTGTTCCCCTACAGTTCCCCCTAACAACAGGATTCATGCCCCATCAGCAGCTTTTACTTTCTGAGCAAGTTCATAATCACATTAGTGGGCATCTGTCTGTCTCAGCTAATCCTGTAGCTTCATTCCTCAGAGTGCCAGTTCTGGAGTTTATTTTCCAAAAATGAATTCACTCCAACCTAAGACAGAAGTGAAGTCAGGTTGTCACAGTGTGTCCAGTAAACCTCTGGAGAAGCCTCTAGTTTTGGGGGGATAGGTTGGTGGTCTGGAACCCCAAGATAAACATCAGTTTTATCTTTTCGATTCTCTGTGTTCTTCTCAGGGCTGAAAGTTCTAAAAAGCAGTCTCCTGAGCAGTGGAGACTCCAGGGGAGGAAAACTAAAATGTGAAACCTCTAAATAATAAAACAGTAACTTTTAGAAACCAACAGAGGTTTGCAGACTGGTTATCCCAGGCGTGCAGGCAACTAGCCCTGGGCTGGTGTTAAGTCTGTTCTCCAGGCTTTGTGCGACTGTCTATATAATTTTCACTACTGGTTTATTTTTTAGTTTGACCGTATACATTTAACAGTATCAGGGTCATTTTTTTCTTCTTTGAGACTCTTGATAGCTGATATATTTTCCAGACATGGATGTAATGAATGTAATTTTTCAGAAGAAATAGATTTACCCCTTTAGCTACAAGAGGTGAAACCCATCCACTTTAGCAGTAATGAATCCAGATTTGATTTTCCAACTCTGAAGTCCTGAATGAAATTCACTCTCACCTCACCCCCTTTCTCTCGACACAGCAAGAAGAAATTATAGCAAATCAACCACTGCAGATAAATGAAGTGAGAATGTTGCTGTTTGCAGTCAGTAATTCAGAGATACCATAGGGTCTGAGTGCATTGAAAAGGTTGTTGAGCTAAGACTGTTAGGGTGTTTAAAGCTGAATAAATAGCCTCCTTCATGGGCTTCCAGTCTCCAAACAGACTCACAGGACAACTGAGGGTCACTCCCAGGGTGGCTGTTATCATTTAATCACCCATCCTCTATCTCCTTTCCCAGTTGCTTCTTTTGCTGCCTTTTGATGTGCTTTTCAGGCACCCATCAAGAGAGGCCAGCTTCATAAGTTCTGGCCAGGAGAGGCCTGAGGTTTTGCACACCTGTCTGCACAGCTGAACTTCCTTGTAGATTGTATTTTATGGATCTAGTCTACCAGGCCAGCTCTTTGCTCCCAGTGCCTGGGGAACATTATAAACTGGGTAGTTAAAGACTGGAGAAACTCTGACAGGCCAAACCCATTCAATTGCACAGGCTCTGCTAGGCTGCCATTCCCACAAGCACAGTCTTCATGGTACTATGCTTAACCTGCTTAGTTACATCTAGATACCCTAGTTAAGACCCAGGCCTTTTTGTGCTAGGTCCTGTACCTGTCCATAGTAAGACAGTCCCTGCCCCAAAAGCTTAGATCTAACTAGATGATTTCTAAAGGGATAGCCGTGTTAGTGTAGTCCAGCAAAAAAAACAAGGAGTCATGTGGCACTTAAAGACTAACAGATTTATTTTTCGCATGAGCTTTCGTGGGAGAAAATCCCACTTCCTCAGATGCTTCGAAGATGGGTGAACTTACAGAATGGAATGAAAATAAATGCAAGGGGGTGTAAAACATAGGATCAGGTCATACAGTAACAGCAATTCAGAGCAGTTGTTAGGTTCAAACCCTGGGAAGCCTGAAGTCAAATTACCTTTGATGATTACTTTGCATCACCAGAACAGTGCAAAGCTGTCTGATCATACCAGTGAATCTGGCCTGTAATGAGCGTCTCTATGTTTATGGCTATGATCTCAAATGTTAAAACTGACTAGTGATTTTCAGTGCCAAACTCAAATCAGCTTAGAGGGCCCTTGTTTTTAGAGAGTAGGTGTCTTATGTTGGGCTCCTAAAGACTTAGTACCATTACTTTTATAGACACGTTTGAACATATAGGTGCTAAAGACAGGTATACTTCAACATGTGATACAGCAATACCTCCCTGATAGTAGAGTGTTGGTATATAGAAATGCCTGGTAACTCATAAAGAAAAATGGGGAGGTACGAAACAGAGGGTCAGCCTCAGAAGATGCCATTTCATATTTCTCTAAGTGGTTTCTATAAAGCTTCCAGAATGTTCACTATCATCTTCAGAAAAAAATAATTTCCTAAATTTCTTCAACCATTTTCTAAGTGCAGCATAGCAGAAATCCCAGGTTCAACCAAATAGGCTACAAATCGATCCATCATTCAACATAAAAGCCCTGGGAGAATGACAATGGCATTAATAAGGGGAAAGATACCCAGGTGATTTTAGTAATCACACACATAAATCATAGTTGTGGTCGCAGTTAAAAAGCAGAAGCCAGTAATCAAAAACCAGTGTATGTAGCACAATGACGTCACCTGGGACTATTCAAATCTCACAGCTTTCCCAAGTCTTTAGTTTTCTGCCCTTTCTGCATGGACTGGATTTTTATTCTAATCTAGCCAAAGCTGAAACAAAAAACACCAGACAGCCATGACTGTGAGAATGCAAGGAAAGTAAACAGGAAAGACAGGGACTGAGCCCAGCTCTATTTTCATGTTGCTGCTAAAGTTTCTTTTTATCTCTGAAAAGACTCTTAATTAGCGAATTGGTCTTTCACTTCCAGTCATCAGGTTCAAATCCATTAAAGCAGTACCCCAAGTGCAGAGGTCATATGGGTACGAAGTGAGGATCATGGGCTGAGCGGGTGGGACAAAACCATAGGATTCAGGCAGGACACAAGGACTATATCTACTTTTAAAAGCTTAGTTCAGACTTGGTTAGTTCAAACTAAGTAGTGTGAACTTAATTCAAACTGAGCGTGGATTTTTAGTTTAAACTAACTTTTAGTTCAAACTAGCTGCACTTTTTTTAGTTCGAACCTTTTAGTTTGAACTAAAAACGTGTGGTTAGTTTAAACTAAAAGTTAGTTTGAACTAAAAAACATGCTTAGTTTGAGCTAACTGCTAGTTCGAACTTATTTAGTTTGAAATAGCATGATTACATTGTGCTAGTTCAAACTAAATTTCAAAATAAATTCAAATTAAGCAATTAGTTCAGACTAACCAGGAATTTTTAGTTCAAACAAGGCAAAGCCTAGTGCTGACAGGGTTCAAATTAGTTTGAATTAAGGCTCCTTAATTCTAACTAATTTGCTAGTGTAGACATAGCCAAGGACAGGATAAATCACAGGGTGATCTTCTGCCAGCTGGTTTCACCAGCTGTAAGCCCAATGTAGGCCAAAGGGGTAACACCAAAAGCCATGCCCTGCCATGGAGAAGCAGGCCCATTAGCTATTAGTTTTCTTTGGGTATGTCTACTCTTAGTCTTGAAATCGAAATAATGCTGATTATTTTGATTTAAAAGATTGCATGTCCACACTACGTTTCCTTATTTCAAAATAAGGAACGCCCTCATTTTGAAATAAGGAAAGTCATTTTGATATAATAAAACCTAGTGTTAAATCAAAATGAAGCTTAAATCAAAACTGCTATTTCAAAATAATGCAGTGTAGACATGTTGATTTACCTGTAATTTCGATTTAATACTTTTCCCCTTCTCCTTCCCAAGGTGCTGTCATTTTTCTATATATTTGGTGAGGGCCTGGCCCTTCAAGGCGTCCATATTGCCACACCTCCCATGGTGCCCCTCTCCTAAATAGAACTAGCAAGTCCTGTCCATGGACATGCTAGTTCGATTTGAGTTTCTAGTGGGGACATGTTAAATCGATTTAACTTAAATCGATGTAATGATTTTTAAAGCGATTTTATTAAATTGATTTAACTTTGCCTAGGTGTGGACATAGCTTTCCTGTTTATAATTATTAAGTAGCTGCAATTCCTTAAGAATAGGTTTAGTGTTCTTGGTTTTCAGGCAAGCTTTTTTTATGGGGGCAGTTTTGTGTCCAGAATTTATACTGGGCTTGTTCTCTTTGAAGACAATGGAGAATTAGAAACAAATCTTTAGTCTGGGATCTATGTGGAATACTAATAAAAAGTGTACACAAAAGTATTCCTGCCCAGTTGTTGCCCTTTCCACATGGATCCTCACAGGGCACAGTCTCTGTGTCACAGGCTTACACGAGATAGTGTTATTCCAGCACAGTTGATCGAAAAGGAACAGAGGTGTCCTAGGGTGGACAAGACTGAAGAAAGTTTCATTGTGGGTTACATGGAAACCACAAGCTCTTCCCTCCACTGGGAACTATGTCTAACCCCAAAATGACTTGCAGCGGCATCACTAACTCATCTCAGGATGGGGGGAGGGAGGGGCATATGAATTCCTCCTCCCTAGCTACAACCACATAAACATATGCTATGTAACAAAATGCCCAATACATATTTCTCCTAATTAAATTTCATGCAAAGTGAAACAGTTACCTAAAAGGGGAAGTATATTATGTGAGATTGTCAGTGTCATCCATCCAAAAAGGTCGAAAGCATCTCACACACTGACCCCCTGATCAACCATTTGCTCCTTCTGCCTCCAGGAGCCTCCCTCCCAGACCTCCATGTGCCTCATTCTTCTATTTCCCCATCACCACCAATATCACTCTTCCCTACCTATCCTATGTCTCTTTTGACTCAGCCTCTCCCACTCCTTCCCCCAACCTCTCTCCAGTCAGTCCCCCATTAAATACGTAGATTGTATATTCAAACCATTAACCTGCAATTCATTTTGTTTTCCCTCCCATTCTGTAAGTTCCCCCATCTTCAAAGCATCTGACAAACTGGGATTTTCTCTCACAAAAGCTCATGCAATAAACAAATTTGTTAGTCTTTAAGCGCTACAGGACTCCTTGCATGTTTTGCTGAAGTAGACTAACATAGCTACCCCTTTGGAACTTGTCATTTTGCTTTGCTGATATAGGTTCTAGGTGTTTTGGATTGGGCACTGTCTCTTACTATGTATTTGTATGGCACCTAGTGTTATGGAGGCCTGATCCTATTAAATATCTCTGGGTGCCATGATAATACAAAATAATAAACTAGTGACATGAGTCATTTTGCCCCAGTGATGGTACATTAGCCTGTGGAACTTATTGCCACAAAACATCATCACTGTGGCTGGGAATTTAGATAGATAGATAGATAGATAGATAGATAGATAGATAGATAGATAGATAGATAGATTAACTTTTGGAAGGGATAAAGCCCTTCAGATTCAGTGCAGAGGCTATCTCCTTCAGCCCCCCAGAGCCATTCTGCTTATCTTGATGATTTCCCATCGGGTGCTATGACAGCAAAGACTCCCCGGAAACCCCACAGCCACAGCAGAGTCTTGTGCATCCACCAGCAAAATGCAGCCAGCTCTAGAGCACATGGACCCCACTGATGGAACATACTGAAAAGAAATATAAAATTTGCTGTAGTATTTCAAAGCACTTAGATATCTAACCTGGTGTCTTGTTTTCCATAGTGATCAGAAGCTGATGTCTGGAGAGTGACAGAAGACCATAATGTACCTGACCAAATGTGTAATGTTATATGCAGGAGGAAAGAAATTCTTCCTGATCCCTGTAGTAATAAGTTTATGCCTTTTATGCGTGTATAACAAGGCACTGTGGCCTCCCCATGAGCCTGAACCTGAGGAAGAGCCTTAACAGCCATTCTGGACAGACCTAGGCACTTCAGAGCTCACTCAGGCCCCTGAAACAGAAGGGTGGGACAAAGACAGCAAGGGGAAGTATAAATGGTAGCCCAGCAGGAGGGCCCAGTTCAAGCCACAGCCACAGCCTAAGAGAAGAGGCATATTTCCTCTGCAGCAGCTTATCCCTAACTGAGGTGCTGGGTTGGCCTTTTATACTTTCTGTCTTGGCCCTGCCCCTCTGCTTCTGGAGCCTGAGCCCTGCAGTGCCTGGGTCTGTCCAGGAGGGGCATTCAAGTCCTTCCTTGGGCCCAGGCTCAGAGGAAGGCCATAGCACCTTGTTACACACCTTCCCCCACAAGTACAAATCCGAGTCATTGGGGCTGGCCTACATGCTTTCCCATAAGCAGGACAAAGTATCAGTGTTCACATGGTCTTTACCTGCCACGTGTTGGATGGTGAACGCAAAAGGTTATAGGGTCAGGTACCAGTGCATCACCCAAGCATTGACATCTTTCGTTTGTTGAAGCTACCACTGGGGCACATGACCCATGAAGGGATGCCTGAGAAGGTACTAACACAGAGCTTCCAAGGCCCACTTGATGGCCAGTGTCTCCTTCTCAATTGTCGCATACTTCTGCTCCCTGAGAAAGAGCTTGCAACTTAGGTAGAGGACAGGGTGTTCTTCCCCACTGATGTTCTGGATGAGGACCGCCCCTAGTCCTACTGCTGAGACATCTGATTGAATCAGTAAGGTGCAGATAAAGACAGGGTTATAAATGACTGGGGCATGGCAAAGCACATCTTTTAGCAGTGTGAAGGCTCTGTCACACTCAGGGGTTCACTGGACATGCAATGTCTGGTCCTTTGTGAGGAGGTCCGTCAGGGGAACAGCCATGGTAGCAAAGTTGGGCACAAACCACATGTAATAGTAAGCCCGCCAACCCCAGAAACTGCCAGACCTGCTTCTTTGTGGCCAGCCAGGGATATTTCTGGAGAACTTGCACCTTTCCAGTTAAGGGCTGTAGGGTACCCCAACCCAGGGTATACCCGAGGTAAATGATCTCTTGCCACCCCACACAACACTTTCAGGGGTTAACTGTCAGACCTGGGTCTCACACAGTCTGCAGGACAGAGGGTACCTGCTTAATGTGGTCATCCCTGTTGTAACTGTATACCACAATGTTGTCTAGCTAGGGTGTGGCACAATCCATGTGGGGCACCAGGGCCTGATCCATCAGCTGTTGAAATATTATGGGGGCCACATGGAGGCCAAAGGCATCCTCATGAACTGATACAGTCCACTTGGGGTAGCAAACATGATCTTTTCTCTTTTGAAATGTCCGGGAAGATTTGCCAATATCCCTTTATGAAGTTTAAGGTAGTAAAATATTGGGCCTTTTCCATACAGTTTAGCAACTCATCTATCTGAGTCATTAGGTAGGTGTTGAACTTGGAGATGGCATTGCCATGACAGAAGTCTACACAGAACCAGTGTGACCCATCTGGTTTTGGAACCAACACAATGAGGCTATGGCACTCCTTGGTTGAGTGATCAGTCACCGCAAGCTTTAGCATGGCCCGGACCTCTTGTTCTATGGCCACCAATAGATATCATGGGGACAACTTTGTCCCAGTATGTACCACCTCACTGGGATGTATTTCGATAATATGATGCACTCAGGTTGTGTTCCTGGGATTTATCATAAAGGCCTTCACAAACATCTCCAGAATGTTGCCAAGTTCCAAAGGGGTAGCCATATTAGTCTATTTCAGCAAAATAAGCAAGGAGTCCTGTGACCCTTAAAAATTAAGAAACTTATTTATCACATGAGCTTTTTTTGGAGAAAATCCCACTTCGTCAGACACTGAAAAGCGTCTGATGAAGTGGGATTTTCTTCCATGAAAGCCCATGTGATAAATAAATTTATTAGTCTTTAACTGCCACAGGGCTCCTTGCTTATCTCTGGAATGTGTTTCACTTGCCATCTCTGGGTCTCAGAGATCAATGCATAGCTGGGGCTTGCTGGGGCCCTCTTTTTCTAGGATCTGTGGTCCCAGATCTGAATTGGGTAGATAGGGGTTAATCATTAAACCCTCTCATTCCTGCCAAGGTTTTGAAAGATTGATTTGGTACCCTTGCTTCTTTTTATATCAGTTGTGTGGTCAAATTTTGAAGTTCACTGGGCTGATCAGTCTGATCACCCCACAGGGATCTTGTCATCTAGCCAGGAGTTTAGACTCAGCAGACAGAAGCAACACTAAGACCTGGTCACCAGACTCAGTGATTAAGGTCTGGGTGCCCTGGTTTTAAGTCTGTGCCAGAGTGACTTTGGCTGCTTGTAAATTTTCTCAGGCCAAGGTCCCCATCTGTTAGAGCCACTCTCACAGACCCAAGGTATATTGCTGCATCCCCTGGGTCTGTGAGGCAGCCTTCTCCCCATTTTTCCCTTATCATGTTTAGGATCCACCTTGGTTGCCAGCCATACAACAGTTCAAAGGGGGAAAACTGGGTGGAGGCCTCCCATATTGTCCGGAGTAAGGGCAGGATCACCTGGTCCCACCTTCATAGGTCTTCTGGTGGGAACCTTCACAAAATATTTTCAATAGTCCAATTAAACCTTTAGACTAACCGATTGCATTGTGGGTGGTGAACCAAAGTCTGGAGCTTCTGTTTCCTGAGTATGGCACAGACTTCTGTGAACAGCTGCAAGGTGAAATTGGTTCCTTGATCAGTGAGAAGTTCCCATGACAACCCCACCTTGGGGAAGACCTTTACCCAGCTCTCCTGCAATTGTCACCATGGCATTCTTTAGGTGTATCCCCTTAGAAAAGTGAATGGCATAGTCCATCAAGATGAGTAGATAGCGGTACCCCACTGAAAGAGTCCAATCAGGTCTATTACCACCATCTCGAATGTAATTCCGACCATGGGGACAGACACCGGGGGGCCCATGGGGATCCAGCCAGGGCAGCCAGCTGACAATCCAGGCAGGAGGCCTGATCATCCTGCACTTTGCAGTGTACTCCAGGCCCACAGAATCAGGCCATGACCTGGACCAAGGTCTTGTCAAGATTCAGGTGGCCAGCAGCCAAGACTTCATGGGCCAACCACAGCACAAATCTCCAATGGACTCAATGAACCACCAACTGGTTCATGGTTCCGTGATTCAGGGCCCATGTCCACTTCATATAACCAGTCTCTCTGTAATTTGAACTGCAGCCACTGTGCAGCCCGCCATGGGTCAATTGCCACTGCATTCTTGGTGGCTAACTAGTTGTAAGTCCAACTGAGTGTGGAATCCTCCCTCTGATCCCAGCAGAAGTCCATCCCTAGACCCATTGTGTTGTCGGGGTCATCAGCTGGTGAGAGTACAGCTTCCCCAGGCACATCTGGGTCACAAGGTGGGCCCCGGATGGATCCCAACTTCTGATGTCTCAGTGGGGACAATTGTTGTCAGCAATTCTGGGTTCTGGTCCTCTCTCCTCTGTGGCCCATTTGCAACCCACTTTCTGCAATGCCCTAGTGAAGTCAATTCAGTCCTGGCCCAATATAACAGGATATGGCAGGTGGGGTGCCAATATCACAGGGATCACTTGGGTCACTTGTCCAGTGGTCAGCAGGACAGGGACTTGTGGTATGTCTTCTGGTCCCCATGAATGCAGCAGACCCCCAACAGGGCTCAGGACCCCCTCTTCTTCTGGGACCAGCCCCCTCAAGATGAGTGTCTGCCCACAATCAGAATCCACAAGGGCTTTCAGGTGACTCCGTCCATGTTGACTGGGATCATGACTTTTGAGGTGGTTGGGCCCTGGGCTTGTCCCTCCCTGGCATAAACTCACCTGAAAGAGCAATCCATGGTTAAGCACTGATGCCGCAGATGCCCCATTTGGCTACAAATAAAAAAGAGCCCACACCACCTGGGGTCCCACAGCTCTACTCCAGGACATCTCATGGCTGTTCTTCACATTCCTTTACTGGCACTCACAGTGGTCCCCAGAACTGTCTGAACTTTGAAGTGGCTACATCCTGGCATCTGGGTCCAGCTAGGCTGAGCAACTTATGGGATTTGGGGCAGGCCAAACCCTCCAGGGCTGGTCTAAATGGAAGTAGCGCTGGACAGGGCAGCAGGATTCTTGGCAGCCAAGAAGTCCACTGTCAGTGTCACCACCTCATTCAGAGTGCCAGGGTGATGTCTTATCCCCCAGGTCCACCCACTGGCTGGCAGGATGTGTAGGAATTGTTCCAGGGTTACCTCCTCTGCTAGGTCACGCATGGACCATAGGTCCTGATGAAGGCAGTACCAGCAGGCATTTTGGAGCTCCTGGGCTCTGGCCCAGGGACATGCTCCAGGGGGGTATGTCTTACCCCCCAAACCTGTAGTTTCACGCCTCATCATCTGAAAATACCTGATAGGCTGCCTGAGGAGTTCCCATTAGGTAAGGGAATAGGAGAGTGGTCTACTGGTCTGGGGCCTAACCCGCAGCAGAGGCCACATATTCTGAGTTCATCAGGAAGGTTTCAGGGTCATTGTTAGGGTCCAACTTCATGAGCTGAAGTGGGAACAAGGTTGAGACAGCAGGTTGGCTGCTGGTGTTGGTGGCTCTGTTGGGAGCTGACATCAGAGCAGTCAATCGTTGTGCGTTCTGGTGCTGTAGCTCCTGCTTTTAGGCCCCAAGCTCACAGATCTACTGTTGCTGCTGCTCCCCCAGCATTTGTAGAAGCTGCTGCTGTTATTGTAGCTGGGCTGTTTGCTGCTGCTGCTGGTGAGCCCACCACTTTACAAATTGGTCCAGATCTATGTCTCTTCCTACAGGCACCCTACTCAGGTTGCAGATGCATCAGCCTAGCAAGCAGTCCCCTTTACATCATCGGCAGAGGCATCGCTGCCCCGGGGAAGGACCAGGGCACCAGCCCAGGCCCCGTCCCCTGCCCGCAGGCCCCGCCCCCAACCAGCAGGCCACACCCCCTGGCCAGGGACAGGGCCAGAAGCTGCCACAGGCAGCTGGGCCCCTGATTCCCAGCTGGGGACGGGGCTGCCATGGCAGTGAGCGGCTGGGTCCCGGATCTCTGGCCCGATCGGACCGGAGACCGGGAGGGGTGACCCCACCAGACCCAGGGTACTGGCACCGGGATTCGGTGCACGTGCCCCAGGTGCCCACCGCCAGCAACGCCCCTGGTCATCAGTGATTGCCCATATTCTCTACCATTGTGTAGGCTGGTTGGGGTCTGTCCAGGAAGGATGTTCAGGCCCTTCCTTGGACCCAGGCTCTGAGAAAGCCCACAGTACTGATCAGTCTGATTCAAGGGAATCCTAGCTATAAAAATGGGAGGTAAGAAGTGGTTTTGACAGTACTTCCAGCTGCTGCTCAACTCCAGGTGGGGTGGGACAGGCAAAAGAATCTGTAGCCACTGGCCTCCAGGCAGGGCAGGGGAGGCAAAGGAAGTCTGTAGACCAGGCTATTAAACAGTCCCAGACCCAGCAGGGAACACAACCACTGAGTACCCTCAGTGGCTGCAGACCAGGCGGATACAAGCACTCTGGGTGGCTAGGACAAGGGAGAGGGGGGCAGCAGACCCATCTGATTCCTTTGTGCCCCAGCCCAGGGGTCTGTCAGTGGCAGAGTTCTGCCACTGGGTCAGTGGGGCTCCAGCCACAATGCACTAACTTCATTTAGTGAAAGATCATGCTCAGTGGACTGTAATCAGCTGCCCCCAGGCTTCCACTGTGAGCCTGGGTACCCATACCAATAGGGTGTTCTCAGGATCCTTAGGGTAAATAGCGCGTGGTAGCACGACTAGTCCCTCACTGTCAACTAGTGACAGATCCAGAAATTCCTCAAGCTCCTTGGCAGATGGCAGCTCCTCCGTGTTGCAGGGCTCCAGCAGTTCCTCACGTGCATTGGGCTCCAATAGTTCTGGCAGGTTCCCAGTGATGGGCTTGTCAGGATTATGGTGAGATAGGCCTGGTAGAGCCATCACTTGAGGGTGTGGGCAGCCTGATAGTTGGGTCCAGGTCAAACCCCAGCCACAGACTCAGGGAAGAAACATCCTGTCCTTTCCTTGTGGCAGCTTATCCCAAACTGAGCTGCTGGGCCAACCTTTTATATTTTCTGTTCCTGTCTTGGCCTCAACACTCTGCTTTGGGGGCCTGACCCCTGCAGTGCCTGGGTCTCTCCAGGTGGGGTGTTCAGGCACTTATTTGGGCCCAGGCAGAGCCATCCTTGGGGTTGCACAAGAGGGGCGATCACCCCAGGCCCCATGGTTCCCTGGGCCCCATGCTGCCCTGCCTTGAGCAGGGCAATGTGGGGCTGAACTTCTGCCATACTGTTCCCGCCACCTCACCACTGCCTTCAGCATGGAGCTGAAAGGCAGTGTGGGGGGGGTGAGAGGAAGGCTGGGAGCATGAAACTGACCTCTCCTCTCGGCTGGTTCTCCCTGCCCCCTAGCTAACCCAGGGGTGGAGTGCGCCAGCCAAGAGGCCAGGCTCTGCTCTCTCGTCCCGTCCCCTGGGCCGGCTGTTCCCAGTGGTGGGGCAAGAGAGCAGAGCCTGGGCCCCAGACTGGCCTGCTCCATGCCCAAGGGCAGAGTGGCTGGCTCAGAGGAGGGACAGGAGTGTGGGGCCAGTCATTGGGCTGGCCTGCTCTGAGCCTGCCCCCCACCCCCGGCACAGGGGTGGGGCCCCACAGTCTGATTGGCCCTGGGCCCAGGCTCAGAGGAAGGCCACAGAGCCTTGTTACATCCATAAAGCATGAAAGTTTATTCCCTTGCCAAAAAATTGCCTATTTTTCAGGTGAGTTCATTGACTTTAGTGGCAACCCATTTTTTTTCATTGCAATTAACTGAATCCAAATATATCTGGCTAGCACATTGTGCTGCCCACTGACTGCAAGTACATACAAACCAATATATGAGTCAGTGAAAACTTGCAAGGTAAAAGGCATTTAGGGAAGCAAATGAAGAGCTATTGCTTATACAGAAGCATAAGATGTCTAATTGCTATTTCATTGAAACTTATTGGCAATAATTAAAACTGACTTTTAATACTTCACAAACTAATTAAGAGTACTGGACTGGACAACTACAATGAAATATAAGTGGCATTTAATTAGGCTACAATGAATCATAATTGGAAATAAGTAGCACAGAACAATAAACAATATACTGGGAAAGGACATGGCCAGTTATCTGAAATGACAACTGACAGATTCCATGCATCTTTACTAGGCACGAACATGCCATTCCACTTTACCCTTTCTCCTAATGCAGAACAACAGTGAAAATGGAAGGCAGCAAATTTACTGCTGGTCAAAGTTAATTCTGTTTAACACAGCACATGGCTAGACCATGAAACTCCCTGCCACAAGACATCCCTGAGGCTGAAATCTTAGCAGCATTTTTAAAGAATTAAATGTTTATATGGATGCAGAGGACAGCCACGTCTTCAAAGGAACCTAAACTCTCCTCCTTCAAAGTATAAATTGCCCTCTGACTTTGTTAAGGAAAGACTTCTCCTATGGGCAGCTGATTCCAGAGTTGCCCATATCAGAGCACCTTCCTCTGTAGCACCTAGTACTGGCCACTGTGAAAGACAGGATACAGCCCTAGATGGATGGATGAACTGTCCCAGTATTACAATTCCAGTGAATAACAGGGATGGCAATTTCCTGCATTATCCTGGATAAACATTGCTGAGTTAAACTTAAGTATTTTAGGACTTCTTTGTATTAAAAATGCAAATATTTCTGGTTTATTGTAGGATTGTACTATCTCTAGGGGAAGGTGTGACCAATGTAAACCCTAAGAAGAGTTATGCAATGCTAAGAGTTCCTAAACAATATGCCAACAAGAATGAACGTTTGGTTAAGTGGGCTTACAGAAAATCTCTAGAGGGAGGTGAATGTAAATGCACCAGTACCAGCTGTGCAAAAGCCCAGCCCTTGGAAGCTACATCCTGAGCAGAGGCCCATTATCCACCAATTACTTGCTTCCAGAACCACACAGACAAACTCCTTGAAGGAGTTTGAAGGCTCAATTCCTGACAGGGCCCTTGGTAGAGTCAGGAGTGATCTCATACATGTCGGTTCTTCTATTGTTTTTAATGTTCTTTCTGTTGTGCTTTCACTTTAAAAATAAAAGTGCTTTCTTAGAAAAGCTGTGTGATACGTTCCAATCCCATACATTTTTAAGGACCTTTGTTGTGGCAAATCCTGGGTTTCTAACCAGCAATGATTTTATTCTCTCTGGGTGATATTTCCCCCTGTGAAGAAGGCCAGCAACAGTTCTATACATGTGCCACCTTAAGTCAGACTTCAGTGGCCTCACAGGCTGAGTGCTGCATCTCAGAGAAGGATAATGGGAAAAGCCTGGCTGCTCCAAAATGTGTAGTCATGGTTTCTGGAATTGATTTGCACCAAATTCAGATGAATAGAGGGATTAATTTACTCATTCCCTGTCTATCCAGCCTGTTGTTTCTTTCATTATACAGATTAAACATCACATCCCCTAGGAGTCTCAAACTCAAATCACCATGAGGGCCACATGAGGACTAGTACGTTAGCCCAAGGGCCACACCACTGAAACCTCTTCATACAACAATATTGCAAATATTGGTAATGGTAGTATCATTGCGGGCCACAGGAGATAGCTTTATAAGCCGCTTGCGTCCCACGAGCTGCATGTTTGAGACCCTTGCCCTACAGGAGTCTGCTCATCAGCTGCCCTGCACAGACTGTAACTTGTCAGCATACTTCACCCTCCATGGCACTCAGGCTTATTTAGTAGCAGGTCAAGCTTTTCTGGCACTGGAAATCCCAGTGGTGAGGTGACACTACTGCAGTTCCCCATGTGTGGACTGCTGCTTCTTAGAAAATCCTTTTGGGTAACAAAGTTTGTTCTATGTTTGCCACTATAGCCAGTGGGATTTCATCAGCTGCTGCCTGTGCTGATGGCAGCAGGCAAGTGTTCTGGCTGCCTGCTGGACCCACCACCTGACATCAGCATGAAGATCTGAGTTCATCCTGACATTGTGCTTTCTTAGGGCAAAGAGGAGAGTGCTGGGCCTGCTCTGCCATCTATGCCTTCTCACCTCCTAGTGATTAGAGCATGGCAGATGTGACACTGCCAATTTTGACTTTGGCTCAGCAAGCCAGAAGGGGAAACTTCTCAGCTCATTAGGCATTCAGTGTTGTTGAGACACAAAAAGCCCAGACTAAGCAAAGTGGGGAGACCTATCGTCTCTCTGTCCAGAGAATTCCTCAGCACCTGTGTGACCCCTGTCAGCCCTTTCAGGAGCTTCCACCAGCCAGTTGCCACCTATGAGCACAAACCCAGTCAGTAGAATTACTATACATTTACACATGTATAACTGAGATCAGAGTCTGGCCCACCATCTCCTATTCTCTGCCACCCCATCACCACTTAGCTGTCTGCATCTGTGCCCAATCTTAGCACTATATGTGTGTATGAGCCTTACCCCTTCTGCTCCTGCCATCTGCAACAACGTCTCTGAGTCTCTCTGCTTCATCAGCTCTCAGCACTTAGATAAGGTGACAGATGCCCCAGAAATACCTTTGTTCAGGGGAGAAATATTTCTTTCCTCCTTGCTGTTATCTCTCATGTCTTCTCTCCTCCTGCTGGTATTTAATACAGATCTGTAACAATGAAGGAGCCTTCTTTAAAATTTAATTTGTGCAGTGGAATTGAAAGGACTACAAGATCTGCATGTGAGTGTGTTCGTATGTCTCCAGCAAAAGAAATGGTGACACTTTCTGCTGGCCTGACTTGTGCTCTCTGTGATCCAATACCAGAGATGTGTGTCTTATTGCACCATAGAGAGGGTGCCCAGAAAGTCAGCACCATGACTAAGTGCAGAGTAAAGTGTGAGAGCTGGCAAATCAAGAATAACACCTCCTGGAGGCACAGACTCATCAGTATTTCTAACACTTCCCTTCAGCACTATGCTAGCTGGCAGCAGATTTGCTTTTGAAATTGGTTTCAGTGCCGATGCTTTTTAATTAATATTTCTTGCTGTCTTACAGTTTTTCCACCACTTTTGCATTCTCCATTGCACTTCTAAGTATTTATTTCCTCCACTCCCAGGCATGGTGAGATTTTCATTCTGTTTCCTTAAAAGTGAACCAGGTCCCCAGGCAGGCTTTCCTAAATGGCCCCAGTTCTCATTTGAACTTCGCTAATCAAGGTAAATGAAGTCTATCTGCATTTTTAGAGTTGTCTAAGGTATAACAGAAAAAGACATTGAATTTCTACTCAGTGCTTTGGGTCCTTTCAAAACCAGGTTTGTTTTGCACTCACTCTCAGGCTGCTGCCAACGCCTACATCTCTGAGGTATTCTTCTGAGACCATCAACCCCCACTGACCTACTTGCACTGGTCCTCTTCTTTAGACTGTGGCAAGTGATGGAGCAGATCTGCTTTAACAGAAAGATGAACAGCAGGAGTGGGAGCCCTGTTCTCCCCTCCGCAGCACCAGTGAACGCACTCATGACTGTTGCTGTGCAAAACCTCTGGTTCCTGCAAAGTTCTTCTCTCTCTTCTTTTGGCCCATGCAGCTCCCCACTCCTCTGAGTTTAGCTTTGAGTCTCAGCCAGAAACAAGGGCAGTATCATGAAGAGAAACACATTCAAAGTGGTCATGTTTTCTTCAGAATAAATGTGCAAACCCAAATGGTTTTGCATGATTAAAACCCAGAATTATCCAGTATCCTCTCCAACTTCACTTGAAACTAGATCCCTCAGATCCCCATGAGTTTCAAAAACCTTGACTGAACTTGCCCTACATATCATAGACTCAAAGACTCATAGATTTTAAGGTAAGAGGTGACCAGCATGATTATCTAGTGGAGTGGTTTTTAACCACTGTGCTGCGGCACTCTGGTGTACTGTGAGAACTGTCCAAGTGTGCCATGAAATTTTGTACAAAGATCATGAAAATCAATATAAAACAAACATTGTTTCATCTTAAACAATATTCTTTCCAACCAAAACTGCAACTAATAAAACTCATGAAAATTAATCATCAAATTAAAAGTGAAGTTATTGGTCTTTTGATTCTAAAATGTGAACATTCTAAATGCAGGCGGCCAAAGGACAAAACTGAGGTGACGTATCTTTTTTGGTGGATTTTAAACATTAATGAATTTGATCCTTCTTTAATTTGTTGTATGCACTATGTTGCAAACTTCCCTAGTAAGACTGTAACCATAGTAAATGTAAGTAAATGTGACATTTCTGAAAATCAATTCAGCAGAAAAAGTGGGTGTGCCGTGGAATTGCTTGTCTCACTAAAGTGTGCCATGTTACTGAAAAGGTTGGGAAGCACTGATCTAGTGTCTGACCTCCTGCACACTGCAGGATCAGGATCTTATTCACCTGCTCCTGTAATAGACCCTCAAGTTACAGAGAATCCAGCACTTTCACTCATTTAAACCTGCAAGTGACCTGTGCCCACCTCATGCTGCAGAAGAAAGTGAAAAAAAACTTTCAGGTTTGTAACAATATCCATACTGCTCTCATCATGACTTGCCGCTCGAGAGCTACTGACAAAACAGAAAACTGACATTAGCCCCCACTAGTGGATCTGAAAGTCTGTCTGACCTATCATATAATTAATAGAACTTAAAGGAATTTCTCTTTAGTTTCTCTTCAGTCAGATATTTGTCTGATTTCTATTGCACTCTCTCTAACCTTCTCCTCTGCTCAAAATTCATAATGATAGCATGAAAGGTGCATCTCTACAAAGGATGCCCTTTAGTGCCATTGTTTCTCCAGAATGGATTGATCTGTATTCTGCAGTCCAACTAATCTTGCTCATAATAGTTTGAAGCACCAAACCATGAAATACAAAGTTGGGAGTCGGGAGGGACAGCGTTGAAGCCCACTCAATTTGAGAATGTGTCATTGATCTTTCTCCAGGATATTTCAAAATGTAACTTCAAATTGAATGACCCAAAATCATTCTCATCAGGTGAGCAGCTAAGCTGAAGTTAAGTGAGACTGATGTTCTTTCAGGTCAGCTGCTACTTGTGTCCACTGCAACCTGCAGACTACGCTGTCTGTACCCACTTTTTTATCACACTTAAAAAAACCTCAGCACTGGATGGAGGAGTAAGAGGAAAACAACTTACAAGAATTTTGCTCCTGCTGAGAAATGAACCTGGAAATTTCACTTGCTTATTGCTCAGATGGCTGAATCTTTTAGTCCAAATGCTCATTGTGGGATGTAATATTCTCTTCCACAGTCCAGTGCACAGAATAGATATACTTATCTGTTACCTGGCTCTTCCTCAAAATCCATCAGTACTTTGACTGCACCCATCATATATGGACTGTGGCCCTACTTGTCCTGCCTCCAGAAAGCAGTGCACACAGTCAATAAAGCTATCAGAATTTTAGGAACAGTTATGATTAGGAAAGGGGTAGGTAATAAAACAGAAAATGTCATAATGCTCTCATATAAATCCATGATACACCCACACCTTGAATGGAGGCGTGCAGCTCTGGTTGACACATCTCAAACAAGATAAATTAAAATTGGAAAAGATACAGAGAAGGGAACAAAATTTTTTAAGGATATGAAATGTCTTCCATATGAGGAGAAATTAAAAGGACTAAGTCTTTTTAATCTGTAAAAGAGAGAATGGAGGAGGGATATAATAAAGGTCTTTAACACCATGAGTGGCATGGAGAAAGTGAATAAAGAAGTGTTATTTACTGCTTCACGTAACACAAGAACCAGGGGTTACCAATGAGAAGAATAGGCAACAGGTTTAAAACAAATAACAGAAAATTCTTCACACAACACATAGTCAATCTGTGGAACTCATTACCGGATGTTGTAAAGGCCAAAATTATGCAGGGTTCAACAAAGAATTAGATGAGTTCATGGAGGGTTGGCCCATCAATGGCTATCACTATGGTCAGTGATGCAGCCCCACAGTCTGCATGGATATCACTTGATAATTGCCTGGTTCTCTTCATTCCCTGTGAAGCGCTTGGCACTGGTCACTGTCAGAAGACAGAACAGTGGGTTAGATGGCCCACTGCTCTGACCCAATATGGCCATTCTTATGTTCTTACATGTTATATGGTTACCCAAAAGTCTGCATAACCAGTACAGCAAGCCGCGGCCCTTCTGGCAGCCACATATCCATGTCTAACCAATGGCAATTTTAAAAAGGGTTTGCTCGTTACGTTCCTCCACATTTTGAATAGCTCAAACTCTAGCTAGAGTGTCCCATGAGACTCCTAGGCTTTGTCTACATTGGCAAATTAGTCCAGACTAAGATAGCTTAGTCTGGCTAATTTAGCCCTTGGCTAGACTAGGCTTTGCCTAGTCCAAACTGAGAAATTTCTTAGTTCAAACTAGGCAAAGCTTATTCTGAACTAGCAAGACCCGGCACTAGTCCAGACTTTTGTGCCTTGTTCAAACTTTAAAGTGGTTAGCTAAAACATTCCTGTAAGAGAGACATGAACATGGAGGTCTCCCTGCCATACACAGTTAGCCAACACTGGTATTTCGGCAGGTCAAATTAGCTGTGGTTGACAAGCTACTGACCATGGTTTCTGTAAAGGTGCAGAGCATCATTTGTCCTTGCCTGAACTTTCACTTAAATCCTCCTCAGCTGCACTTGCTGGTGAAACCCATTGTCAGAAGCTGGTATTTTCCTTGTGTAGACAAGGGTCCAGGGAGGGAAGGCATCATCTTGAATACTGTCACTGGGCAGACAAAAGAGCTGTGACAATTGTAGACTTGTGGCTGGCAACTGCGGGATTTCACAGCTTGACGTGGAGACTGATCTCATCTGATAATGACACTGTCCTGTGCTGTCAGTCTTTCCAAGGAGACAAGAGTTAGTTACACAATATGCCTGCCAGGCCAAGCATGACTGCTCCTCCTCCCTCCCACCTCTCTGCACACACTCTCCTTTCTGTTGCTCCATAATCAATACATAAAAGACCTTGAAGCAGGTTCACCTAGTAGACCTCAGTGTGAGGATACTTAGCCAGTTTACAGCAGATCTATCATACACCCTGTCATATCTCCTAACTTAATTGTGTTGCACCTTGTCATGCTTTGATCTGCAAAGCAAGCATAACCTACGTCAGAGGCTAACGCCTAAAGAAGCAGCTTATGTGCAGTTCAGGGGGGTGTTTGTTTTGTTTTGTTTTAGTCCAACATTCTTAATTCGGTCACTTACATCTTCCAGGACACACTAAAGTAGGGTAATAAATCCCAGTTGGCCTGTCTGTATCTACTGCTGCCCACCTGGCAGACCTTGAGCAATATTAGCTCGCAAGTACTTTTGTGTACTAAAGGGTTCACCTACATGCTAGGAAGGAAAGGCAGTCTGGCTGTTTAATTATAAGATGCTTTCTGCATCAAATAGCTCAGGGAAGTGATTTTAATAATGTTAAATATCAGGATGAAAACATTCAAGGCCGTTCAAAAAGAGGGATCCTAGCAAAGTGTATGAGAGTTGTGGTAACAGGAAGGCTATAAATGTAAGCCAAAGCCAGAAGGTCAACTCAAGGCTGATGCACTTAGGAAAGTCCCCTTACACCCTAATAAACCCTCTGCATGGAGTGAATTTCACCTTCTGGTAACATTCCCACCAGCACAAATCTCTTCAGGTGGTTAGCTGCAGAGCAGAAAGAGGAAACAATGTCAAAGCCAGGAACTCAAGAATTCTTAGCACCCCTTCCTGGGGTCAAACCAAAGATTCTGTTTCTGTTCATGCTTTCCTCTTTATGATCATTCAGTTACACCCAGTCTCCACCCTAAGGGTAGTACTGAGGGTGAAATGTACCAAAGGGAGAGTGGAAATACAAAGTTTATAGGCCACTGACATCTCCTGTAAGTACTCAAAATTGTATGTAAATAGGGCTTCAATGGTGTCTGGGCCTTGAGCAGGCCCTGTGCCCAGGAATGAAGCTTAAAACTTGCTCATTGTAATTCCCCTTATCACTATAAGCACAGAGGCAATTGTCAACTTTTGATCAGCATTTTCAAGGCCATCTGGACATTATCACACATTTAAACTCAAGTCAAACCTTGAAATAAATCACCCTGATGATTCCTCTAATAAACTAACACCGCATTTTCCAATGTCAGATTTTTTTGCTGAATGTTGGGTAAACAATGCTACAATTCTGTTGGGCTGGTACTTTTTTCTTTTATAATTCTTGTTTCTTCATAGTCCAAATAATTTAATTTTCAGACACAAAATCACACCAGTTGTTAAAGAGTCCTGTGGAGTTCAATTCGTGAGCGCAAACACACTTGGTAGCTTTGTAGCTCTTCTCTGTGAATTTATTTTTTTTAAATGAATGTATTTGCTACAGATTTCAAGCCTCCAGTGTTCATTTCTCACAATCCCCTCAACAGAAAAGACAATGGTAATTCCCTCAGTGTCTCAAATGGCTCTGAGCGCATCTATGTTTCATCAGAGCTGCTTCATTCAAGTTGTGTCTACATTAGTGCATGTGCCAGCAAAACTTTTGTCACTCAGGAGTGTGAAAACAAGTGTATATGTTCCTGACATAAAATGCAACTGATTTCTTCCACGAGTCATAAGTTTGCTTATGTACTAATAAGTGTCATTCTTTCTGTTTATTCCCCATAATAGTAATAAAAAGAGTAAATGAGTCTGCCTGACTTCTATCACTGTCATGAGTGGGAGAAGCACCCACAGGTCATTCTCATTTCACCCGTGAGAAAAATGTTTGTCATTTCTCTACTCTGCATCCTCCCAGCACTCTCTTAAATAAGGGGCCATCAAGGCAAAAAGTTACAGCCCTACGTCCAGTCTAAGTAGAGAACTATTATTAATTTCCTCTAGGTAGCAGAAACTGGGGACACCTTGCACAAGACGTGGTACAAATACACGACCAAAAGCTCGTTCCTACCAAGACAAGAGGTAACATGTACATTTAAATTTGCACTGCTCCTCCCATTTTGCGCATTAGAGTTTCTAACCTTCTGAATAACTGAGAGTAGCTTGTTGCAGCTCTTAGTGAAGATTTGCGGTTCTTCATGTTTTATGCAATCATAGCTCCTCTGAGGGTTTTTCTCATTACATGCACACATGTCGATGTCTGGGTAGCTTGCACCAAATGTCTCTATCACCTCATATAATTTTCAGTGACTGAACCATTGTGACATTTCGCTTTGAGGTGTTAATTGTTTCCTCCCAGCTACTACAAGAATACCTTGGCAGCTCAAAACTAGCCAGATCATCAGTACGCACACCATGATCTCAGTATCCAGCCCATTTTATTTTCTGATGAAAATCATTAGCTGTATGCTGCAATGTCTAAGGCCTCCCTTCAGACTTCATCAAAGAAATCAGAAGAGCGAGAGTACTGACTTCTGGGGATTGGTTTGCCAAAATGGCCCTTCTGGTTTAGAGAGCTGCCTATCATGTGCAGTGTGGACACATTTTATATCCTACTTAACCACAATTAACAAGAAGCTTTTTTTCTGATGATATGGGGATAGACACCTCTCAATAGAGGATACAAAAAGATGTGATTCACTTTACAGAACTTCCCTGAAATGCATCAAAAATCCCAGCAGATAGCTTGCATTTCCAATTCCACATGCATAAGTCTCAGAGTCTAAAGCATTTTATAACGCGTTTTATTCTTTATAGGTCCAATTTTTAAAATCTCGTAACTTTTGCGTTTATAATTTGGAAGTGCATTTTAGTCTATTTAATTAATTTTCTTATAATGGTACCCTTTATTGTAATATCCAGCAACTAAGTAGCTGCTTTTTACAGTTCTTCATCCTCCTGCATGGGAAAGATGCATATTAACTGACTACCAAAACTGTCAATCCTTTATTCTCTCTCTCATCTACCCCACTATCATTAGTGTTAGGAGACTTATTTTCTTTCCTTAACTTCTACCAGCTCTGAATATATTTAATGAATCCTTTTATTGGTGACTGAGATATTTTCCCAAAAAAATTGCATAAATTTGTCACAAAAATATCTTGAGAAATTCATCCCATTTTGGTCTTGGACGAGTTCTGGTTTTTACAAATCACCTTTAAACTTTGAATACAATTACTCTTCCTTATGTTTCTCCTGTGCTAACAAAGGAGTAATCAACACTGCAATAAATACTGTACTGGTAGTGAAGTTCTTGAGTATATGAAGACAAGTAAATTGAGCTAGATATGAAATTATGTCAGGGATGCCTGTGTTCTTCAGCAGGGCCAGCTCAAGGGGTTGTGGTGCCCCAAGCCAAATTTTGATTTGGCACCCCCCCCCCATCTCATTCATGGAGGTTGAAAACGGTTTTCCAAAGTGCATAAATCTCCAGTGTCTGCCTGCAGAGAGATTTAAAGTGCACTCTGCCTACATGACTTAAGCTGCAGGCTGATTAACAGTGCCTGAGCTGCTAGGAAAGGGTTGAAGAAGTGGGAGCCAGCCTGATCTTCAGGGGGGCTAGGCACCTGTAAGAACTGTCACCTGAAGCCATGTCTGTCTCTTGCCTCACAGTAGAGCCGGCCCTGTTCTTCAGTACTAACAGGGTTTTTGAGAAAGCAAGGATGGTCTATCAACTTGATTGGATTCACCTGGACTGTTAACACATGCAGCTGTTTAAACATGCAAGTGCCTTTTAGAATGATTTGGAGTGAATTTCAGAAACATAAACTGGGATTCTGCCCATGAAAGCTCATGTGCTAAATAAATTTGTTATTCTTTCTAAGTGCCACAGGACTCCTAGATACGCGTTAGATTGGACTGCCTTGATTGGCCATATGGACTACTGTAGTGCAAGCATGGAACAGATTGAGAATTTAGGACTTAAAGCAGAGGTCTCAAACTCAAATCACCATGAGGGTGGCATGAGGACTAGTATGTTAGCCCAAAGGCCGCACCACTGAAACCTTTCCATACAACAATATTGCAAATATCAGTAATGATGGTGTCATCGCAGGCCGCAGGAAATAGTTTTAGGGGCCACGTGTTTGAGACCCCTGACTTAAAGTGTCACTCTTGGAGTCCTTTGGAGCAGACAGGCTTGGGCAACTAGTCTCCTTAAAAATAATGAATACAGATAAAGAGATAAGACTTTTTTCCCTTTTCCTTCTCAGAGTTCAAATCCAAAGAGACCTAAAATGAAAAACTGATTAGTCCCAAACCAAATTTCCCATGCTAATTTTGATAATGTTACATTAGGCTTTTTACATAAATAACAATTTCTTTGGAATAAATCACTAAATTAATATAAAAATAAATTGATTTTTTTCTCTTTATTTTATTTCAGAAGCTTGTTTGAAGACTGCCCCGCTTATTGTTGAGTTATTTGCCAGTCTGTCTTAAGGGAATTTTTGTCTCAGTCTTAATAGTTTTTCACCACCCACTATTCAGCAATCCCTATAAAAATTTCTTTGTTTTTTCTAAAGTCGTGGACAATAGAGAAGCCAATAATGAAGGAAGGTAAACTTTTTGCATGACTTATTCCTACCTCAGTATTTAATCAGCAGATCCCTATCTTTTCACTTACAGTTTCAGCTTCCCAGGTGGTGTTCAAGGCATATGTTTTTCAGCTGGACACCTGAGCCATTTATCAATCTGCTTTTCAGCTGGAGTGCTCCAAAATAACATGGATCAGTGTAGTAAATTTCCTGTGCACTTATTCTTTCACAGTCTTTCACACCACAGACATAGATGTTTCCTAGTCTAACCAGAGAGATCATTCTGGCTCCTCTTTAGCAATGGGGTATCTTTAGTGACTTTAGTTAACTGTCTGTGAATTTCCAGCACATTGGAAGGATTTTAGGGCCAGATCTAAAGAGAAATAACTAGTTTGGTTAATATTTTGAATCAATGCTGGGCTTGATCCTAGGTAATTTGTGGGCTTGATCCTAAGTAATGAACAAGGCGTCCTTGTTCATAAGAGCCAAGAATACTCAATGCCATGTAGTACTTAACAAAAAGATCTATAGAATTTAATAGAGCTGAAATCTAAAGGTTTCTATGCAAACATAATGGGGTTCTATAGAAACTTCTCTAAAAGCCTGTAGAGTTTAATAAAAGAGGCAATTCTTCCACAGCTTTTAAGAAGGCATCCTACATATTCAACAGTATGGATGTAAGTCTCTGTTTTTTCTGCATGATGGCTCAAAAGGCACTGTTTTCAGCTGAACTTTGAAGAACATTTCCATAAAAAGGGAACCACTCTTCACCTTGCAAAGCTACACATCTCTAAACAAACCTCTAACTTGGTGGTTCTCAACATATTTACCATTGTGAGCTGTGTGTGCAGCTCTTTGTATGTTGGCTATGTCTACACTTAGAGTTTCAATTCGAATTCAAATTAACCAATTCGAACTAGTAATTATTAATTTGAATTCAGTAAATTCGAATTGACATGGCCACACTAGAAAATCCAGTTCAAATTGGCATGTCCATGAACAGGACTTGCTAGTTCGAATTAGGAAGGGGGCGCTATTGTATAAGGAAAATCAAGCTGTGGCTAATTCAAACTAACAGTGAGTTCAAATTGACATGGCCACACTGGGTCAATTCGAATTACTCAGTTTGAATTGACCCAGACTTCAAAGTCAAATGAGGTTTGACCAATCAAAAGTCAGCTTTCATCAATTCGAACTAAGGAGTTCCTCAGTTCAAATTGAGGAAAGCAAGTGTGTCCATGCACTTAATAGCATTCGAATTGATGACAATCAATTCAAATTCAGCTGTAAGTATAGACATGCCCATTATGTGCAGGGCTGGATTAACATGCCTGTGAGCCCCTCGTGTGCACCAGCATACTATGTGGGGGTCTGTGAGCCCGTGTCTCACTCTCCCCTCGTCCAGCAGTAGTGACACCCCACAGGGTCAGGGAGAATCTGTGGGCCTGTGTCCCACTCCCCATCTGCTGTGGGGCAATGAAGCAGTCATGACAGGCTCTCTGTGGCTCCCTCCTTGCTCCCACAGCAGGGGCAGAGGGGGTTGGAGGATGCCCTGGTTCCCGTGACCTGCGACAGCCTGGGCAGTGAGGGTCAGATCCAGGCCTGGGGGGTTGCCCACTCTTGTGAGCCCCTCTGTTGTTGTCACACACATACCCTGACTGGCACTGCAAGCGGTTGGGGGTCCCTCAAGCTATACTGCAGGGAGCACTATGGGCAGGTGGGGGGGGATCCGCAGTCCGGCACAAGCCGGCACTACTGCTAGAGGCTTGGAGGAGCAGGCCACAGGCTATGGTAATTTTTCCCTGCCCCTGCACTTCCTAGTGAGCAGGCCAGCCAGCCTGGGGGCTGGGCAGGCAGCCCGAAGACAAGCAGCAGCAGCTCACCACTCAGGCTGGCCTGGCTGGATTTTTGGGGGCCCATGGGGTCCCTCTTTAGGCCAGGGCCAGGGGTTGCAGCCCCTAAAGCCCTTGTCTTAATCCAGCCCTATGGCCAGTGGGAGTCCTGCTTTCACTTTTTCCATCCAGCCTTCCCTCCTCACATCTCCCTTTCCCTCACAGTGTCCCTCCCCACACTCACATCTACTCCAGCCTCCATTCCCATGCACAAAGCGCTCCTGCCAGATTCCTCTGCATCTCCTGATTAGCCTGCCTCCCTCCCATCCCAACCCTTTCCTCACCTGTCTCCTCCTCTGGTCCCTCATATCCCTGTTTGCCCCTCTCCAGTCCCTCTGCAGCACCCTTGCAGCTCTGGCTGCCAGGGTTTGACGTCGTTGACCTACAAATGAAGGCAGCCAGTGGATTCCCTGGGCAGGAATGGGGGAGAAATAACAGCCAGCTCAGTTAGGAGCAGCCTGGAGCCAAACCCCAACCCCCTGCAGCCAGGGGATGTGTTTGGAAGTCAATACAACTTGGAGAAGGGGGTAGGAGGATCTCTCCTATGGTTCCCCCAAGAAGTGTCTCCCTAGTAGCAGGGCCACCTGTCCAGGGCTGAATTTTTGTGGGGCCTCCCCTTAGGCTGGGGCCCTGGGCTTCAGCCCCTCTAGCCACTGCATTAATCCAGCCCTGGTTATGTGAGTCACGTCTACTTAATAGATGTATATTACCTGTGTGGCTCTGAGGACATTACATGGGCCAAAGCTGTGTGCTGGCAGGTTGAAAACTGCTGCTTTAGCTGAAGGAGACACCTGTATCTCTTTTCAGGCTTGGTGTCAAATGGATATATTGTGCCAGAGTTTGATTTTTATTCTCCCTTCCTTTTGGTGGTTCCAGCTGAGCCAGAGCCAACGTGCCTGAAGCTCACAAAAGTTGCCTTTCTGCGTGAGATTTGCAGCCCAGCTTTGCAGACTCCAGACATTTGGAAATGGCTGTGAATTCAGGTGTTTATTCAGTGGAGATGAATTCATCATATCACTTAAGGCTCCCCCACTTCAGAGCAAATAACCCAGAGATGGCCCTTGCTGTCATCATATGACACAGCTGTCTCTCAGGGATTTCTAATGCACTCCACAATGCCTTATGAAGGCCCTACGTTGGTTGGCTGTTTTAGGAAAGTAGAGAGCTGTCATGAATTTAAACACTGAATAAAACAGCAGGCTTTTCAATATGATATTTTAACAAAATTTTCTTCCAAATAAACCGCACAAGTATATATTGTATCATAAAAAACAGCAGATGGGTCTGAGTTCGTAAAAGTATTTTATATCGCATGGTCTGCATAGCTCTTAAAGAACTCGAACTTTGCTCTCACAGTCTGTCAATATCACCCATCTCTTCACCGAAGATAATTTTATTGTTAAGTACAGACCATCTGTTACCCTCCACTTTTCTAACAGAGTCCATGCTCTTTACGGTTTATTAATATTTATTTAGTCTGTTTAAAGCATAATCACGTTATAAGGGACTTGCAATATATCTATGAAGAGTTTAATTCCCTGTACAGCCGCCCACTGCACCCAGTAATTCTTAGTGAGTCAAATGGGATCTTTTAAAAGGCTTTTCTGTTGCAGCTGGTAGATGGCAGATGTGTTAAACTGTGAGACATGAATAATACATAAAAGGTTTGCTCATACTGAAGACATTATTTCCACATCTGTTATGACAGTTTGGACATTTTCTCTCACAGTATGAGGTCAATGTCTTTGGTTGTTTATATTATACTTAGATAAGAAATTTCTGGTTTGGCTACCAGTTTACATGAATTTGCTAGTTTTACTTACATTAACTTTCTTCAGTACCCATACTATTTGCAACTTTGTTTACACTAACAGAATGTTGGAGAGCACAAACTAAAATATTCCAGAACAGAGCCATAACTATGGCAGGGCCAATGGGGCTTTGTCCGAGGCGCACTGGAGGGGCTCAGTAGAGCTGCTCATTTAAAAGGCGCGTTTCGCAGCACCGGCCCCCCAAGTGCTGCTAATGGCAATGGGCATGTTCCAATTGGAACGTGCCCTGGGTGGCGAAACAGCACGTTACGGCTCTGTTCCAGAAAGACCAGGACACCTAAATTCTGAAAATCAGACCTCTTTAATGGATCTCAGGTTAGGCACAAGTAACTAGTCAATTTTAAAAACCTTGGCCAAATATGTTTGCATAGCAGCTTTGATTTACAAATTATACCCAAATTTCCCAGATATTTAAGCTGAGAAGTGATACATAAGTCACATTATCTCATTTTCTCTCTGGAAATGTCAATGCAACAAATCTACATATAAAAAAATTTCATTTTATCACAAAATCCATTCAGTGTTTTTGGCTTGATGCAACTTAGGAAAATGCCCAAAATGAAAACCCCAATGGGTGTGAACTCAGTTAAACCCAATGGCTATATCTACACTTAGATTGTTACATCGATTTAACTTTAATCAGGCTAATTAAATTGGACTAATAATCATTAAATTTATTTAAGTTAAAACAATTTAACATGGCTGCACTAGAAACCCAAATCAAACTAGCATGTCCATGGACAGGACTTGCTAGTTCGATTTAGGGGAGGGGCACCATGGGAGGTGTGGCAACATGGCACCCAAAATGGGCCATGCCACCACCCAATCCCCTGCCCAGCTCTAGCCTGGTGAGCCACGTGGCAGGAGAAAAGCATACCCCCCCATGCCCAGCTCCAGGCACCATGAGCCCGGCAGGGGAGAAGGCATCCTCCCACCCAGCTGCAGCTCCGTGCACTCAGCCAGGCACAAAAAAGGGACCCCTGTGCTTGTCTCCAGCAGCACTGGCTAGTGTGGGAAGGGACCCCGCAGTCAGCTGTGCTAGCACTGGCTGGGCAGCAGGAAACGGATCCCCACAGCCAACTGTGACAGCACCGGCTGGTGGGGAGAAGGAATCCCTGTGCCCAGCTGTGACAGCACTGGTGGGCAGTGGAGAAGGCATCCCCACACCCGGCTCAAGGCATGCTGGCTGGGTGGTGGGGAAGGCATCCCCGTGCCCAGCTCAAGGGGTGCTGGCTGGGCACAGGGGTCCCTCCCCCCCTGCCCAGCCAGCGCAGCTGAAGCTGGGCATGGAGATGCCTTCTCCCCGCCTGGCCAGTGCTGTCACAGCCAGGCATGGCGGTCCCTTCCCCATCACCTGGCCAGTGCTGTCACAGCCGTGCCCAGAGATGCCTTCTCCCCTGCCCAACCACCATGCCCAGAGTTGGGCGCGGGGGTCCCCACCCCCCACCTGACCAGAGGACAGGAGCCAAGTTGCCCCTGAGCCAGATCAGGGCGGGGGTGCCTTTGGGGCTGCTTGCCACAGGCCCTGGAGGGCAGGCAGTTCCTTCCAGGGTGTGGAAGGTACACTGTGTTATTTCAAAATAATAATTTTGATTTAATTATCATTTCAATATCAAGCGATGTTTTATTATTTTCAAATGACCGATGTTCCCTCTAATTACTCATAGACTGTGTGCACAGACAATTTCTTTGTGTGCACAAAAACATTTCTTTGTGAGTACCAATATTAGCACTATTGAATTTTTTTGTGTGCACTTTATTTTCTTGTGTACGCAAGTTTCATGACCTGTGTGCGTGCACACACGCGCACAGCTTAGAGGGAACAGTGGAAATCACCATTCCTTATTTCGAAATGAGGGAGCTAGTGTAGACATGCACTACTTTAAATCAAAATAATCATCACTATTTTGATTTAAAGTATAAGTGTAGACATACCCAACGGGTATGAACACTGATAAAGTGAGATTCACTGATATAGTCAGTATCGTGATTTGATATCTCTTCCAATAGGTGGCACCTCATTCAGGAACTTAGCTACTCACACATTCCACAGACATCAGTTCATTGCTGTCACATAGGGACTGGTGCCACCTACTGAATTTGCAGTAGCATCTCAAAGTTACAAACACCTGGAAACAAACAAGGAGTGACACTTAAAGACTAACAGATTTATTTATCACATGAGCTTTCATAGGAGAATATCCCACTTCATCAGACACTTTGAAGAGGAAGAACTTGCAGAACTGGATGAAAATAAATGCAGGGGAGTGTAAGACATGGGATCAGGCCATACTGCAACAGCGGATTAGAGCATTTGTAAGGATTCAAACTTTAGGAAACAGCATACAGAGAGAGGGTGAAGTCAAATTACGTGTTATAATGTAAAAAGAATCCATAGTCACAATTCAGCCCTGCTTTCACACAATTTAATTTGCATAGTAATTCAATTTCAGCTGTTTCTCTTTGAAGTCTTGATGTCCCATTGATTTTCTTGATGACCATCATTAACAAGTCATCAATGGAGTGATTAGGAAGATGGAAGTGCTCAGCAACTGGGTTTTTTTGTGTTATGATTCCTGATATCAGTTTTCTGAGCATTAAGCCTTCTGCATAGGATCTGTCCTGTTTGTCCAATGTATAAGGCATGGGGGCATTTCTGGCACATGATGGCATAACTCACATTAGTGGATGAGCAGGTGAAGGACCCTTTGATGGAGTAGTTGGCTAGATTAGGTCCTAAGATGGTGTCTTTTGTGCAGATATGTGGACAGAGTTGGCAGTGTGGTTTGTTGCAGGGCTATGTGCCTGCTTTAATGTTGCTGTTGTTAGGTCTGTAGTTGCTGGTGAGTATCTGTTTAAGGTTCAGGGATTGTCTGTAGGCGAGGAGAGGTCTGTCTCCCAAGGCTAGAGAGAGTGAGGGGTCATCTTTTAAAATAGGCTGGAGGTCCCTAATGATCTGTTGTAGAGATCTGACTTGAGGGTTGTATGTTGTGACCAGTGGCGTTCTATTGTTTTCTTTTTTGGGTCTTTCCTGTAGTAGTTCATAGAATCATAGAATCATAGGGTTGGAAGGGACCCCACGAGGTCATCTAGTCCAACCCCCTGCCAAAAAAAGCAGGACCACTCCCATTAGATCATCCCAGTCAGTGTTTTGTCCAGCTGGGACTTGAACACCTCCAGAGATGGAGATTCCACCACCTCCCTAGGCAGCTTATTCCAATGCTTCACCACTCGCCTAGTAAGGAAGTTTTTCCTAATATCCAGCCTGGACCGCCCCAGCTGTAACTTGAAACCATTGCTTCTCGTTCTGCCCTCTGTTACTACCGAGAACAGTCGAGCTCCCTCCTCCTTGGAGCAACCCTTCAAGTAGTTGAAGGTTGCTATCAAATCCCCCCTCAGTCTTCTCTTCTGCAGGCTAAATAAGCCTAGTTCCTTCAGTCTTTCTTCATAGGGCTTGTGCTCCAGCCCTTTGATCATTTTGGTTGCCCTCCTCTGGACTCTCTCTAATTTGTCCATGTCCTTTTTGTAGTGGGGAGCCCAAAACTGGACACAGTATTCCAGATGTGGCCTCACTAGTGCAGAATAGAGGGGAATGATCACATCCCTTGATCTGCTGGTAACACTTCTTCTGATGCAGCCCAGTATGCCATTGGCCTTTTTGGCAGCAAGAGCACACTGCTGACTCATATCCAGCTTCCCATCCACCATGACTCCCAGGTCCTTTTCTCCAGTGCTGCTATTTAGCTGATCACTCCCCAGCCTGTAGCAGTACATGGGGTTTTTTCGTCCCAAGTGCAGGATTTTACACTTGTCCTTGTTGAACCTCATGAGATTCCTCTTGGCCCACTGCTCCAATTTGTCTAAGTCTCCCTGAATTCTGTCCCTGCCCTCTAGGGTGTCTACCGTTCCCCCCAGTTTGGTATCATCTGCAAACTTACTAAGTGTGCAATCTATCCCATCATCCAGATCATTAATGAAAACATTGAACAGAACTGGCCCCAGGACCGACCCCTGGGGCACACCACTTGTTACTGCCTGCCAACTTGACATGGAGCCATTGATTCCTACACGCTGAAACCGTTGTTCTAGCCAGTTTTCTATCCCCCTTACAGTCCATGCATCTAACCCATACTTCCTTAATTTGCCAATGAGAATGCTGTGGGAAACCGTATCAAAAGCCTTGCTAAAGTCAAGGTATATCACATCAACGGCTCTTCCCGCATCCACAAATCCAGTCATCTCATCATAGAAGGCGATGAAGTTGGTCAGGCATGATTTACCCTTGGTGAATCCATGCTGACTGTTCCTGATTACTCTATTTTCCTCCAAGTGTTTCAGGATGGATTCTTTGAGAAGCTGCTCCATGATTTTTCCAGGGATTGAGGTGAGGCTGACAGGTCTGTAATTCCCAGGATTGTCCTTTTTGCCTTTCTTGAAGATAGGTACTATATTTGCTTTTTTCCAGTCCTCTGGCACCTCCCCTGTTCGCCACGAGTTTTCAAAGATAATGGCCAGTGGTACTGCTATCTCATCAGCCAGCTCCCTCAGCACCCTCGGATGCAGTTCATCCGGCCCCATGGACTTGTGCACATCTAGTTTCTTTAAGCAGTCCCTAACCTGACCTTCCATCACCATGGGCCTCTCTTCTTCTCCCCAGTCTACCATACCTAGTGTAGTGGGCTCAGGAGCTGACCCTGCTTGTGAAAACTGAAGTAAAAAAAGCATTGAGCACTTCAGCTTTTTCCTCATCCTCTGTCACGAGGATGCCTGCCCCATTCAGTAAGGGACCTACACCATCCCTGATCCTCTTCTTGTTATTGATATACTTGTAGAACCCCTTCCTGTTATCCTTCACATCCCTTGCTAGTCACAACTCCATTTGTCCTTTGGCCTTTCTGATTTTATCCCTGCAGTCCCGAGCAATGTCTTTATATGCCTCCTTAGTCATCTGTCCTAGCTTCCACTTCCTGTAAGCATCCTTTTTATGCTTCAGCTCAGTACAGAGCTCTCTGTTAAGCCACAGTGGGCGCCTTCCACATTTGCTGTGCTTTCTCCTTATCGGAATTGTATCTTCCTGTGCCCTTAGCAGGGTTTCTTTAAAATGCACCCAACTCTCTTGGACACCTTTCCCCTTCAGATCAGCCTCCCAAGGGATCCTGCCCATCAGTTCCCTGAGGGAGACAAAATCTGCTTTTCTGAAGTCCAGGGTCTGTGTTTTGCTTCTTTCCTTCTTTCCTTTAATCATCAACTTGAACTCAATCATTTCATGGTCACTGCTACCCAGGCTGCCATTGACTTCTACTTCCCTGATAAATTCTTCTCTATTTGTGAGCAGCAGATCGAGAGGTGCAAGGCCCCTAGTTGGTTGCTCCAGCATTTGTACCAGGAAGTTGTCCTCAACACTCTCCAGAAACGTCCTGGATTGCCTGTGCACTGCTGTATTGGCCTTCCAGCAGATGTCAGGGTAATTGAAGTCCCCCATGAGAACCAGGGCCTGTGCTCTAGAAACTTCTGTCAGTTGTCCACAGAATGCCTCATCCACCTCCTCCTTCTGATCTGGTGGTCTGTAGCAGACACCTACCACAACATCCCCCTTGTTGCTCTCCCCTCTAAACTTAACCCACAGACTTTCAACTGGCTTGTTTCCACTTTCATAATGAAGCTCTGAGCAGTCATAGAGCTCCTTTACATATAGTGCTACTCCTCCCCCTTTCCTTCCCTGCCTGTCCTTCCTGAACAGTTTATACCCATCTATTGCAGAGCTCCAGTCATGCAAACTATCCCACCACGTCTCTGTTATCCCAATCATGTCATAGTTCTTTGTCTGCGCTAGTACTACCAATTCCTCCTGCTTGTTTCCCAGGCTCCTTGCATTTGTATATAGGCACCTAAGATACCCAGCTGATTGCCCTACTTTCCCATTTTGATTTTCAATTCTATTGTATCTACCTCCCTGGATTTTCTTTTGGTGTTGACCTCCCCCACCTGCCTCAGGCATTAGGGCTTCATTAGAGCATCTAAGAAGGTTATTTGATTCCCCCCGCATGTTCCAACTACCCTCTCTTCTATCCCTGGAGTTACAGTCCCGGCACCCCCCAAGTTCCATCCCATCCCCCTGGTCTCCCACATAGTCACTTACCTGTGGGCTTTGGTCTCCTTCCCCCTTCAGACCTAGTTTAAAGCCCTCCTCACTAGGTCAGCCAGTCTGCGTCCAAATACGCTCTTCCCCTTCCTCGAAAGATGGAGTCCATCTCTGCCTAGCAGTCCTTCTTCCTGAAACAGCAACCCATGGTCAAGGAAGCCAAAGCCCTCCTGACGACACCATCTTCGCAGCCAAACGAAGTTGACGGCAGGGTACCTGTCTGGCCCTGTCAATCTGTTTCTTTACTTCTCCAGGTGGGTACTGTAGTTTTAAGAAAGCTTGATAGAGATCCTGAAGATGTCTGTCTCTGTCTGAGGGATCAGAGCAAATGCAGTTATATCTTAGGGCTTGGCTGTAGACAATGGATCGTGTGGTGTGTTTAGGATGGATGCTCGAGGGATGTAGATAACTATACCAATCAATAGTTTTTCAGTATAGAGTGGTGTTGATGTGTCCATCCCAAATTTGTACTGTAGTGTCCAGAAAGTGGATCTCCTGTGTGGAGTGTTCCAGGCTCAATTTGATTGTGGCGTGGAAATTGTTGAAATCTCTGTGGAAATCTTCAAGAGCATCCCTGCCATGGGTCCAGATGATGAAGATGTCATCAATATAGCGTAAGTAGAGAAGAGGTGTTTTGGGCTGACACTTGAGGAAACATTGTTCTAAGTTGCCCATATAAAATGTTGGCATATTGTGGGGCCATGTGGGAACCCATAGCAGTGCCACTGACTTGGAGGTATAAACTGTCCTCAAATCTGAAATGGTTGCGGGTGAGCACAAAGTCACAAAGTTCAGTCACAAGCTGTGCTGTGGCATCATCTGGGATGGTTCTTCTAATAGCTTGTAATCCATCCTTGTGTGGGATGTTAGCGTAAAGAGCTTCTACATCCATAGTGGCCAGAATGGTGTTTTCTGGAAGTTCTCCAATGGACTATATTTTCCTCAGGAAGTCCGTGGTGTCTTGAAGATAGCTAGGGATGTTGATAACATAGGGTCTGAGGAGGGAGTCCACATAGACAGATAGGCCGGCAGTAAGAGTGCCAGCGCCTGAAATGATGGGGCATCCAGGGTTTCCTTCTTTATGGATTTTAGGTAGTAGATAAAATATTCCTGGTTGGGGTTCTGGTGGTGTGCCTGCCTTTATTTGTTCCTGTGCTGCTTTAGGTAGTTTCTTGAGTAGGTGTTGTTATTCTTTATGGTATTCTTCAGTGGGGTCAGAGGAAAGAGGTTTGTAGAATGTTGTGTTAGAGAGTTGTTTATAAACCTCCTGGTCGTAATCCAGTTTAGCCATGATGACAACTGCACCTCCTTTGTCAGCCCCCTTAATGATAATGTTGAGTTGTTTCTGGGGCTGTGGATGGCATTGTGTTCTGCGTGGCTAAGATTATAGTGTAAGGGATGTTGTTTGTCCACGATTTCAGCCTTTGCACAGTGGCGGAAACAATCAATGTAGAAGTCTAGTCTGTTGTTCCAACCTTCTGGAGGAGTCCACGAAGAATACTTCTTCTTCTTCAAGCACTGCTCACATCATTCAGTTACAGATGTCTACATGCTGCGGCACGCGGTAGCTCGGAAAGTCTTTAACTTTAGCCTGTCAGGTCAGGGCGCACAGCCAATGCCCCCTCCATGCCGCGGCTGAGGCTATATAGGTGACAGTGACTCTGACCCTCCCAGTTCCTTTTTCTGCCATCAGCGTCAGTTCAGATCAACGTTATCTTGATAAACGCAAGTGCCTGTCTTTCACGCAAAACTCGAAATGCCAGGTTTCAAGCCATGCTTAGGATGCTGCAAGGCTTTTCCAATGGACGACCTGCAAGCAAAATGTCTCACTTGCCTGGGTGAGTCCCACCTTGCGACAGAGTGTTCCATTTGCCGATACTTCAAGCGAAGGACTCGGCTGGAAAGAGAGCACCATCTCCTCTCGATCTTGGGGAGTGGAGCCGCTCTGCCCGAAGGCGGCCAAGCCACCAGCTCTCCACCGGACCCTTGATCAGCCCAGGCTCAAGATCCCTGCAGATCACCGGTACCAGGCTTGAAATCTCGACCCGCTATGGTACCGCCTTGGCACCAACCTCAGCGGTCACCAGGTAGCCTGTCAGCTGCCCCGAGTAGGGCACCAGCACAGGCATCCCCACCAACCCATCAAGGGCATTCAAACCTAGCTTCAGTGCAGAAGACAAAGAAGTGGACTAAAGCGGCGCCGTCCTCTTCGGCACCACAAGGCACAGTACCGCCCCCTGCAGTACCGCTGACAAGCCTGGTACTGCCATCAAGCCGGGTACCACTGGACCCAGCACCGTCGCCGGCACGCCGCTTCTGGTGTAATCACTTCCGGTACTGTTGGACCCAGCACCGACAACCTCCACACTGGTACTGGCACCATCGCACAGCTCTTCACCCTTCTCCATCCCAGTACCATCAACTAGCCTGACACCAGGTCCAAGTGCTGCAGCTCTGCTCCATCGTTCCTCCGGAGAGCTTTTGGTACCAGACTACCGGATGTCAGGGGGAGGTCGCCCAGATCATCCTCCGAAGACCCCTTCCTTCCCCCCCAGGAGGAGTGCCTGAGAAAGTGGCTTCGAAAGAGCTCTGTATCACTGAGCTCGAGGAGACCACAACCACCAGGAGACGTCTCTGCTCCCTCCATGGCTCCTACGCTGCCAGCAAGGTCACCACACAATGAGTGGACCCTCAACTGGCTGAACATGATGGCAGACAATGCCTCCTCCCGTTATACTCGATCGCCATTGCAGGAGTCCTCAGATTTCTCCGATAATGAGCCAGAACCTGACTCTACACAATGTAGCAGATCAAGGGCCCAATCATCTTCGTCACTTGATGAGCACCTAATTGACATGCCCGCCAACCATGAGGGAGATTCCCACGTCGAACAGGACCTCCTCCACTACATGGCGGCAAATCTAAAGCTGAAGCTGGGGGTAATACAAGAGGAAGATGATTCCCTCTTCGACGCGTGCCGTAGAGCCCCTCCAGCTAAGGTCATGATTCCCCTGCACTCCAGGGTATTTTGCATTGTCCAAGAATGCTGGCAAATGCCTTCTTCAGTCCCGCCAGTGTCCAAAGTGGCAGACAAGAAATATTCTGTCTCCCTGGAAGGATTCCCCTTCCTGTTATGCCATCCCACCCCAGGATCCCTGGTGGTCAATGCGGTAAACCAAAGGGAGAGACAGGGTCAGCCAAGTTCCACACCCAAGAACAGAGAGGCGAGGAAGCTCGACCTTCTGGGCAGGAAGGTTTACTCCTCTGCCGCCCTCCAGCTGCGTATCTCAAACCACTCAGCCCTAATGACACGCTATATTTTCAACTTGTGGGAGGCCATGTGAAACCTTTCCACGGCTGTCTCCGAGGAGCTCCTGCGAGACTTCAAGGCAATGCTAGACGAAGGAGAAAGGGCATCCAGGGATGCACTTGCAGCAACCTGGGATGCCGTGGATATGGCGGCCCACATGATGGCATCCATGGTTGTTATGCACCAGGTGGCCTGGCTCCAAAACTCCGGCCTCTCCATGCAGATGCAGCAGATTATCCAGGACCTCCTCTTTGAAGGTCCTGACCTCTTTGCATCTTCCACAGACGTGAAGCTGCATGGTATGAAGGACTCAAGGGCCACGCTCTGATCCCTCAAAATTTATACTCCTCAACCCATTAGGCACTCCTCGAGATTGCATCAGCAGCTCCAGCAACAGTTACAGCAACTAAAACAGCAGCTGCAACTGCAGACCCAGTTTCCAAGATCCCTCCAGTTTCCCCAATGCCATCATGGGGACCTGGAAAAAGACAAAAGCCGATCAGGTAAAGGTGGGAAGCTCAGCACCTCGCAATCTGGACAGTGCGGACAGGGATTGGACCTCTCTTTGGGCCGCAAGCAGTGTTTTTGATGTTTCCTTAGAGGGCAGCACTCCAGAACCCCTGTTCTCCCCCCACCACCTCTGCCACTTTGCCCCATGGTGGACCTGTGTCACGTCAAACCAGTGGGTCCTCGACACGGTGGTGTGAGGATACCGCATGCAGTTCCTCTCAATCCCTTGGGACAGGAAACCGCCCCCTTGCATAATACCAGAAAATCCGGAACTGCTGGGCAGGCTCGAGGTCGAATGCCAAAAGCTACTCTCCCTCGGGGCCATAGGAAAGGTTTCCAAGCGGGAGCGCAGCAAAGGGTTCTATTCCCCCTACTTCCTAGTCCCTAAACCCAATGGGAACCTACGACCTATTCTAGACCTCAGAGCACTCAACAAGCACATAAAGAGAATAAAGTTCTGCATTGTTTCCCTGCCCTAGATTGTTTCCTTCCTGTCCCCAGAAGACTGGTTCGCAGCCCTTGACCTAAAGGATGCTTACTTCCACATAGCCATCCGACCCCACCACAGACAGTTTCTCAGGTTGGTGGTGGCACAACACTACTACCAGTTCACCACCCTCCCCTCCAGGTTATCACTAGCTCCCAGGGTGTTCACAAAGTGTGTGGCACCGGTTGCAGCATTTCTACGCAGGAGGGGCATAAGAATCTACCCCTATCTAGACGATTGGCTCATAGTGGGCAAGTCAAGTTGATAGGGACAAAACCACGTTGAGCTGGTAGTGAAACTGTGCAAGTTCCTGGGCTTCCACATAAACTCAAAGAAGTCCAAGCTTTGCCCCACTCAGGACATAGAATTCATCAGGGCACGTTTAAATGCTCAGCAGGGCACCACATCCTTGCCCCTGTCAAGACTTCGGTCCATTTGCACCATCATCATGGAACTGCAAGCGCCAGGGTTGACCACAGCGCGCTGGTTCATGCAGCTTCTGGGACACATGGCAGCGGCCACCTTGGTAATCCGAACAGCCTACCTGTGGATGAGATCATTCCAACTCTGGTTCGCCATGAGCTTCTGTCCAGGGAGAGACCGTCTGGACAAGGTACTCTCAGTCCCCCAATATGCCCTGGAGTCCCTCCAAATCTGGAAGGACCCCCAACTTTGCAATGGGGGGAATCTCGTTCAGGGAGTCCAAGCCCTCAGTGCCCTGATAATGGATGCATCAGACTCGGACTGGGGAGCCCACTTGTCCGGTGCCTCTCCACACAGGGTGTTTGGAACCCTGAGGACAGACTCCTCCACATCAGTGTGAAGGAGCTCCAGGCTATTAGGTTGGCCTGCATGACCTTCCTCAACCAGATCTGAGGCAGGGTGGTCCAGGTCCTCACAGACAATACAGTGGCCATGTTTTACACTAACCATCAAGGGGGGGTCCGCTCCTCGGCTCTATGCAAGGAGGCGAGCAAGCTTTGGCAATTAGTGATAGATCATCACTTCACACCGACTGCCTCCCACCTGCCCAGGGTAGACAATGGCCTAGCAGACTCACTCAGCAGGAAACCCCTTGAGAATCATGAGTGGTCCCTCCACAATGAGGTTTTTTCCCTGCTGATAAACAGATGGGGAACCCGACAGGTGGACCTATTCACCACAGAGCAAAATCTCAAATGTCCCTGATTCTGCTCCCTCCGGAGTTGGCAGGAGGCTTCTCTCAGTGATGCCTTCCTCCTCAATTGGTCAGGGGCCCTAATGTATGCCTTCCCACCAATACCCTTGATCCACAGGGTGCTATTCAAGGTCCTCACAGACAGGGAACACATCATTTTGATAGCCCCGGACTGGCCCAGGCAACACTGGTTTCCGCTCCTTCAGGATATGTCCATGAGGACCCTGCTCCACTTCCCACGGTGGGTGGACCTAACACAGGACTCAGGCCACCTCCAGCACCCAAACCCGGGCCTCCTACACCTGACAGCCTGGATACTCTCTGGCTCAGTGAGCAAGAGAGGCGCTGCTTGGATAGGGTTAAGAAGGTCTTGGTTGGCAGCAGAAAACCTGATGACCTGATCCTATGTTTTACACCCCCTTGCATTTAGTTTCATTCCTTTCTGTAAGTTCACCCATCTTCGAAGCATCTGAGGAAGTGGGATCTTCTCCCATGAAAGCTCATGCGAAAAATAAATCTGTTAGTCTTAAAGTGCCACACAACTCCTTGTTGTTTTTTTACTGGACTAGACTAACACGGCTATCCCTTTTGAAATTGACAAGCAGAAAACCCTCCACCAGGTCCACCTACATGGCAAAATGGAACCATTTTTCCACCTGGTGCTGTAACAAAGGTATAGACACTACCTCCGCACCAATTCAGGCAACTTTAGACTACCTGCTTGATTTAAGAGAGAAAGGCCTATCCTTGTCTTCATTAAAAGTCCACTTGGCGGCAATTTCGGCCTTTCACCAAAGAGTAGATGGGCTCCACTCTTTTCACACCCCATCTCTCATAGGTTCCTGAAAGGGGTGGAAGAGCTGTTTCCCCACCCTCGTAAACCCACCCCTCAGTGGGATTTGAACGTTGTGCTACGGGCTGTAACACAACCGCCCTATGAACCCTTGGACTCAGCCACTTTACTCATGCTGTCCTGGGAGATGGCTTTCCTGGTAGCGATCACCTCGGCCAGAAGGGTCTCAGAGTTATGAGCCCTGTCCTCTGAACCCCCATATATGGTTTTCTTCCCAGACAAGGTGGTCCTTTGTCACCACCCCTCATTGTTGCCCAAGGCTGCCACCCCCTTCCACATGAATCAGGAAATTTGCCTGCCAGTTTTCTATCCCGACTCTCAGGTGACAGAAAACCAGAGACGGTGGCACACCCTGGATGTGAGGAGAGCACTTCTAATCCATATCGAGCGCACGCGATCTTTCCGCAAGGCCTCCCAATTGTTTGTGGCAGTTGCTGAATGCATGAGAGGCTCCCCGGTATCCTCTCAGTACATCTCCAAAAGGATTGTGAACTGCATTAAAGACTGCTACGAAAGGTCAAACACGCCTCTCCCAGAGACTGTGAGAGCCCCCTCTACCAGAGCTCAGGAGTCCTCCACAACCTCCCTCACCAAGGTCCCAATCCAAGAGATCTGCAGGGCCGCTATGTGGTCGTCAATACGTACCTTCACAACGCACTATGCTATTGCCTGACAGGCTAGAGATGATGCTGCCATGGGCAGAGCTGTACTCAGTGTGGGTAGACTGTAACTCCTCCCATCATCCTTGGGTATGGCTAGCAGTCACCTGTAACTGAATGATGTGAGCAGCACTCGAAGGAGAACGGTTGGTTGCTTACCAGTAACCGTCCTTCTTCGAGATGGTCTGCTCACATACATTCTGGTCCCTCCCACCATCCCCACTAACAGAGTTGGCAAAGGTAAATGGGACTGGGGGGGGGTCAGGGTCACGGTCACCTATATAGCCGTGATCATGGCATGGAGGGGGCGTTGGCCGTGCGCCCTGACCTGATAGGCTAACGCTAAAGACTTTCTGAGCTACCATGCGCTGCGGCACATAGACACCTGTAACTGAATGTATGTGAGCAGCCCATCTCAAAGGACGGTTACTGGTAAGTAACCAACCGTTCTTGCAGTGTTTGGAGAAAGGTACCTGTGTGTCACTGCATTGATCATTGGTGTTATGGAAAAATTCTTTGAGTCTTAGATGGCAAAAGAAGTCCTCCAGATCACCGCAGAATTTTATCTTTTGTGTAGTAGTTGTGGGGCAGAAGGAAAGTCCCCAAGATAGGACAGATTCCTCCGCTGGAGTAAGTGTGCAGCTCAAAAGATTAACAATGTTGTTGGCTGAATTGAAGGTGTCACTCTTGTTGTCTTTAGTGGTATATAGTAGTTCAGATAGTTTGGTGTCTTTTTTCTCCTGTAGGAAAGTAAAGTGTGTATTGTAGATGGTTTTTCTCTTTTTCGTGAAGTCCAGCCATGCAGAAGAATGTGCCATAGCTTGGATTTGTATGAGAGAATCCAGTGCTGAGATTTCAATTTTAATTTTTTTCTGTTTGCTGTACAGGATGCTGATCAGATAGTTTCTAAGTTTCTGTGAGAGTGTGTAGCATAAATCTCTCACTGTAGTCTGTGTAATATGTTGATTGTAAAGGATTTTTTACTCTCAGGCCATTAGGTATGATATCCAGTTGTTGCACTTGGAAAGGAAGACCAGCACCTCTGCCTGCTGAGCTCTGGCTTTCCCACTTAAGGACTGACCAGTCTAAATCCTTATTCCTGAGAGCTACGTTGAGATTGTCATCTGCTGTTTACCAATGTTAATTGTCATTTACAAATGTAAAGCTTTTTGCAAGTGAAAAGTGCTGTATATGTGCTCAGCATAAATGCATGGCTGGCTGCAAATTATTTCAGCCTTTTATAGTACACTTAGCAGCTATTACTAAACTGCTTGAATAGCTTCCTGCCATTTTCAGGTGATGGAAAGCTGGGGGCACTTAAACAGAATTTGCATGTAATCCAGTCTTCTTTGCATCAAACCTGACTGTGCTCCATCTCCAGTTACAAAACAGTGTACTAATTTTCAAAGGTGTTGCATACCTGCAGATCCCCAAGAGTCTGATATGGGTGTGTGGCACCTCTGAAAAACTGTCCAAAAGAATTCAGTAGCAGAGAGATTGCTATAAGCTATTAGTTCATCTTATTTTTAAGCGAAATAATATAATCATATTTGTGGCCTCTGTTCTTGCCAGTAAAATTGGTTCAAATTTTACACAGAGATCCTGTGTATCGTTTTCAATCTAATTTAAAAGTCACCATTCCCAGGATTTTAGATTTCCTCAGAAGTCACTTCAGAGCACTTGCTTTGTTCAGGTCCTGTTTGTGAACTGTGACTGTGACATGGACAGAGTAAATTTTTGTTTTCTGTGTTGTGAGGAGGCTGAGTGTCCGTAAGAGGCTTTCCATCCTGAGCACAGGAATGAACAGCCCTCCTCTGTGTTTTGCTTGGTCTAGATGTCCTCTCAAGCACTCTGTGAGAAACAAGTTCTGTGCTTATTTAATTCCACACTCCCTAAGCCCTGGCAATCTCCCTGCAAATTTGAACTGTTCAGCTGGGACTTGAATTCACAGAACATAAGAAAAATCAGAGGGTTCATTGCATTAATGGGCACCAAGAGGGATGCATTAGTGCACCTCACACTGAGTCCGTACAATGGTTAATGCAATCAAGGTTAGCCAAGCTCTGCGCATGGAACTGAAATCACCAGTCATATCAGACAAAAAGCCTCTCAAATGTACTTGAAGTCTGGCTCTGAATCTCCTATGGCTTGATTTTGAAAGGTGCTGAGTGCCTTAATTTGCATTGACCTTAATGGAACTTGAGAGCAATCAGTGCTTCTGAAGGGTTGCTCTGTATCCAACAGGATTGGGCCCACAAGCATTCTTGAACTACAGCCCGTAGTTTTCTGGCTGTATCTGTGTTTTGGTCTCTTGACTTTATTTCACTATGCTTCCTTGAAAAATATTTCTGTGTATTGCAACTAATTGAAAGACAATTTAGAGGGAATAAGTTTCTTGCCTGTGGCACATTCAAGCTTCGAACATTATATTACTGGAATTCCTGCCATGTCTCTTCCACCACATCCAGTAATGACTGCTTCTGTTGTCTGTAAAACTCTCTCCCATGAATCTTTATTGTCCTACTTCAGGTGTGTGTAACTGTTACAAGTCGTTATGGCTATAAACCCAAATGTTGAAGACATCAGTGCTGAGCTCAGAGACAGCTGCATATAACACAGCTTAATTGCCTACTACTTGCAGAGGGGATTTGGGAAGATTCATTTAGCACTGTAGGTACAGTCATTTTGCTGTGATGATGGTGGGGGAAAAATCACCAACATATAATTCAATATAATCTCAACAGAAATCTGTTTTTTCACAACCCATCCTCTTCCATGTTTAGGTCATCTCCCCTACATAAAAGATGTCGCAATATATTAAGAATCGTAAGTGTTATGTTTTATTAATAGGGCATCGTGCTGATCTGTGCAGCAGTGCACAATGATTGGGGTAAGGTTGGTTTGTACAGTGTGAATGCTGAAGTTTTGTTAAATAGCCACTGCAAAATAAACATTTTCCAAAACCTACCATTTAGGGCACTCATCATTAAAGAAAAAATATGTTCATCTTCTGCACTACAGAAAGATAGGATGACAGATACACTTTCTGCTGCTCCCATGGTTGTGTGTGAGACAAGATATGATATTTTACTGGTTTATGTGCCCAGCAAACCAAAAGGTTCTGTATTTAAATCCCAACACACAGTCTCCCTCTGCCAATTCAACTCAGTCTATGGTGCTTTTCATTGTGCCCTCTTATAGTTAGGAGAAGGCAAGTGCTTCTGAGGTTGCAATGATAAGAAACTCTCACCCAGACTGTGTTGGGGAGACAGGCTGAGATGATCTCAGCTGAGAATTGCCACTAGACAGTTTTTACACAAACCACTCTTACACAGGCTCGTTGGAGTCATTTAACACAAGGCCACTGCAATAGAAAACAGCAGCTCCCACAGTAACAGAGGGTGAGTTGATCAGATGGGTCAGTAGGAGTTTCCCAGGGGTTCTCAAATTTGGTGATACCGTGACCCCCTAAAATTATAAATGAATTTGTGTGACCCCACCCTCTAAGTTGCTCATGACCCGCAGGGGGGTGTCCCAAGCCACAGTTTGAGAACCCCTGCCCTAAAAGATATTGCCTGTTTTCCTATTGGATCATTCATGGGCTTGTCCTCTCTATTCACCTTTTAGAATAGAGTCAGGTGGAAGAGAAGGCCATCTAAACTACTGGGGCTTCTTAACCAAAATCCCATATAAACTCATAGACTCGGCCTAAGGTCATAAGGGACCAGTATGATTATCTAGTCTGATCTCCTACACAATGCAGGCCAGAACTTCACCCACCCATGCCTTAATAAATGTATAATCCATGACTAAGTTATTAAAGTCCTCAAACCATGATTTAAAGACTTTAAGGTACAGAAATTCCACTAGCAATTAAGTCACATCCCATTCTACAGAAAAAGATGAAAAACCCAAATCTAACCACCCCTGAACTTTGAACGAGACCCAGATCTGCAGTAAAATTTACCACTGGTCTCTGTATCTACAATTAATACCCCACCTCACTCTCAACACTGCCCATATGCACACATGCACAGGAACGCAAAAAAGCACTGGGTGTTAAGCACCACATACATCATAACACAAAGGGTATGGACACACACACTTCTTATTTCGAAACAACAGAGGTTGTTTCGAAATAAGAAGTGCCATGGCCACACGACGCACAGCCATTTCGAAACAAGCAAACAGCTTGTTTCGAA
>ML681963.1:18022927-18077404 GCA_007922195.1 Podocnemis expansa | reverse complement strand
AACTTACCTTGTGGCTGGAGCCGCACGGCCCAGCCACAGCTCCTGGGGCCAGAGAAGCACTACAGAGCATGCTCAGATTTTCTAGGCATGCTCCGTTAGAGCTTCTCTGGGCGGGAGTTTTGAAAACTCCCTGCTCCACAGGAGCTCTCAGCTGAGACTCTGGCTGCCGGCCCTGCACTGCCGGCAGCCTTCTCTGCGCTGGTGGCTGTGGCAGGCTGCGCTGCAGTGTGCCAGTACAGCTTAGAGGGAACATTGGGTTAGTTTGAACTAACCAGTAGTTTGAATTTATTTAGTTTGAACTAGCATGACTACATCACGCTAGATTGAACTAAAGTTTGAAATAAATTCAGACTGAGCAGTTAGTTCCAACAGTTAGTTCAAACTAAGCTTTGCTTAGTTCAAACTAAAGATTTTTTTTAGTTTGAACTAGGCAAAGCCTAGTGTAGACAGGCAGCAAATAAATCTGGATTAAGCCTCCTTAATCTGGACTAATTTGCTAGTGTAGACATAGCCCTTAAGACTTCAGCAGCTTGGAGTCTGCAGATGCCATCATGATGTGTTAACTGAAATAGAGCACTCTGCTGTATGCTTCTCAAAAAAAGAAAGAATCATTAGAGACAGAGTCCAGATTTTCTTGGTCCTAATCAGAGTAAAATATCATTTTGTGATGTGCCAGGTACCAGGAGTCTGAAGGTGAGAAAAATACACATGCAAATCAAGAAGTATCCTGGTAACTTGTCAACCCTGATGGCTCAGCAGACAAAGTGGAGACCTTGGTTTGCCAGGGATAGGGTTACCAAACATCCAGCAAATGAAGGACATGTCCTCCTTTTTACCTTCATGTCCTCTGCCCTCCTGGCATTATAAATATAGGTGATTTCGTCTAGCTTTTTACTTTGATGAGTAGAATGTTAAAAAAACACTATAACAGCCAAGTTCCTGAGCCCAACAGAGGGACCTTCCCCCAGCGGCTGAGTATTGAAGCAATGAACTCGGAGGTGGTCATATGCGCACATGGCTCAATTGCAGTGCAGCACAAACTACTCCTCGCTAAGAACTTGGGAATCCCCTGACAGTAGGTTTAGCTGGCCCATCTCTCCTAATAGCATCTTGATTAGCTCGATAGGTAGCAAAGGTATTTCTTAATCTGAGGGTTATGGATTTGAGAGCCATGTTAGGCTTTTTAAATTTTTGGCTTGTTGCTCCTTCTGACAGGGCTAAATTGGGAAAAAAATATAGGGACACTAATAAAATGAAGGAAAATAAAGTACACCATAAATAAAATGACTAACAGAGTCCAACTAAGTATAACAAATAAAGGGGCACATTTGAACTGGATAGAAACGATTTAGGATAATTTTTTTAAAAATTGTAAAATAGGCTGCTGTGGAAAATGAAAAATGAGAGGTGAATTAGCTGCCACTTTTTGCCTTTTTTTTTTTTTTACTTTTTTAGGTGCTTCACAAGTTTATATTGACAAATTTAGTTTTTAACTCTTTTTAGTCTCATGAACACTAATGAAAGGGTCATGAAAACCTTCAGTTAATTAAAAATCCAGTTTTTGCTAAAAGAAAGCATTTTGGTAATTTTTTTTAAATTTTAAAAATAATTCCAAAAACACATGACATTGCACAGTTTTAATGCTGCATTCATTAATCATTACCCATTTTCCATGACATAATATGGTAATGATAGTTATATTAATACTTCATTTTTTTCCACGTCCTCCTTTTCACACTTCACTGCACTCCTTTCCATGCTTTGGTATCTGGTAACCCTAGCCAGGGATCAAGATCATAATGGAAGACAAATGAGACAGAAATTCAAGCCCTGTAGTTATTCTGAATGAAGACATGGATCCTCAAAGATTCTTGTTAAAAGTCATTAGAGACAGGACTCCTATCCATAATATTTTGTTCTGCATCCAGACATCTTCCCCACTCAAGTTCAGGTGTCTCTGAATCCAGTGTCCAAATTCATATCCATATCTAATCTTTAAAAGAAACCCTCCCCACGCTGGGATCACTGACTGCTGTGTTGTCCTTTCTGTGATCAAAGACTTAATCACAAAGGGAAATAAGTCAGGAGCATAGCAAAGGACTAAAAGAGCCCAACACAGAAGCCAGAATGTACAATTTAGTCTAGACCAATATTTGTGATCACTGGACCGCTGGAAATGAGTGTTCCCTGGACTTAGCATGTTACAATGGATAACAGAGGATTCTAATGCTTAGATGCCTACTATCCCTAAAGGCAAGGTGAAAGCAAAGGCACATTTCAGTAGCCAACTCCAGGCCTTCATCTGTGACCAGAGCTCTTTGCCATGTGAGAGATGTAGTTGGATTTTACAGAACTAAGATGGCTTTGAGGAACATCATTTTGTTCCACTCTTATGAAGATAGTGTGGGAAGGTGCTGGGATGTGGAAAAATCCATATGGGGTGGAAGAAATAGCAAAAGCTCAGCCTCAGATCCCTGGGAGGCAAGATTCTGTGAACAATAAAGAAATATATAATAACCAAAAGCACTGGTGGCCTGAATCAAGCATTTCCTGATCATTCATCTTTACAACCTGAAACTTTTCTCTTGCTATTTCTATTTCCTCTACCTTTTATTAAGGGGTCATCTGCCCTCCATGAACTTCCTGTGAAGGACTGAAAACCTGTAGAATCTCAGTAAGTATAAAATATTCCTCCTCTGTTCAAGTCTAGTGGCTGCAGGACTCATAACTCCACAATTATTGTTTTGGCAATCCATGAGCAGGGATTTTCATACTTCACTAACCCAGCAGAGCCATTGCCACCTGTCCCAGAGTCTAGCAAGTGTGTCACATATTCTGTAGAGCTCTCATCTTACTGCGCCCAAGCTCCTGAAAACCTTTTTTTAACTCTTGAGGGCTTCAAGAAGATGGGTCTTTCTGGGGAATTACTCACTTTGCCACGTCTAGATTAACAGCCAAGTGCAGACAGTTCAAAACTCCAAAGGAAATTATTTTCCTTCTAACATCTTCTTTTATGCTACTGTGACTCTCCTTTGTGCTTTAAATCAAATAGCCCCACACCTGCTGGAAAAAGAGAGAGCACATTTAAGGGTCTGATAGTTATTCTTAACTTAATGGCCATAAATGTTCTGAAAAGTATTACAATTTAAACTTCAAAGTCTGCTAGTTCACAGAACCCATCTTCTCTGCCTAAATGCCCTGAGCAATGCCAGACATGCAACCTAGTAATAGCAGCAGGATACAATTATACAATAAAAGAAAACCTGTTCTTCTTCCAGCTTTCTCTAAATCAGGATTCAAGTGTTGCTCCTTTTAGTCAATGGACTGACTGATCTCAGTTGTGTAGAACAAGTATCTTCGACTGCAACAAATAATTTGTCCAGAGACACAGCCCTGGGAAGAGAGCATCAGTTTCCTCCATCATGTAGTGGATAACAATATTCTGAGCGGTTTGCCTCCTGTCTGAAATGTAAATGTCAGCAAGCAGCATTTTCTGTGCTCAAGTCAGCCCTACCGCTTGTACATAATTAACACCCTTCTCAAAGTTCCAAGCCAGCATTTAGTGAGGGCCTCTATGGGAAAATTCAGTCCCAACTCATAACGAAACAGAACAGTCCAAATTCAAAGAGAAAAGGCTGAAGCACAAAAGCATTAAGCCATCAGGTTTACATCAGCCATAATCCTCATTGGTAATACCCTAGCTGCTGGTTGTGAATGATGCGCTTGCAGCGGCCACGTTTTCAGGCCAGATTGCCTGACATTAGCCTCCGACCTCTATATTGAAGCATATAAATAAAAAGCAGGCTGACTTCCAGAGGTGCTGAGCTGTAGTAGCTGCAGGTGCACAGGAGCCTGAAAATCTGCCCATTTTTTAATTTAGAAGCCAAAAGAGGGGTAGGAGCCCAAGTTTGCACAGCAAAGAAAACTAAACCAAACAAAATACGCCCAAGGCAGTGTGTCTCAGAGCCTGGGTCCACAAATTTGGGCTCATGCTGCAGGCCTAAAAACAGACTTTTAGGCTCAGGCTGTAGACCCACATCCCTTGCCGGTTTCAGAGCCTAAAATTTTATCCATTATGTCCAGGTGGCAGATGGAAATTTAAGCTGCTTTTCCATGAAATCTGGCAACTTTTCCATTATTTCTCTGGACTCTCTAGCTGCAGAGAAAGAAAAGCACTATTTGCAAATACCTGAACTCTGAGCACCTGGACAAGCTGAGTCTCTGGGAGAGTCTGTCCCTATGGTATTTAAGCACTAAGACCTGTATGGGAAGAACAGGCTGATGTCAGGAGTAAGATATCCCCAGAGGTTTAATTTTCCTCTCAAGGCTAGCTAGTTATTCTATTCTGTCTCTTAGGGCCTCTTATTCACACCCAGTCACAACCTTCCAGAGAGACATGGAGTCATCAGAAAAGAATACTGGAGAGGGGGTGCATAGTAGGAACAGAGTTGGATTTGATTTTATGCTTACTTGCTTCTTATAATAATCTCTGAATCTGTTAGACAGACAGCTAGTACTGTGAGAGCACGAATGGGCAAGCTGTGTTCTCTCTTATTCCCCGTGCTACTTTATCTCTCTACTTGGACGATGGCAGCCAAGTACTGCACAGCTGTGTGTCTGGATAGCTGTTGTGTACAGGTAAGCATATCATTAAAAGATCATCAACCTCACAAAGCAATCACAGAATAGCAGTGGGATTTGTGAATGCAACTTCTGTGCACTGTTCGAACACGTCTGCCATGTTGTTTTCTCCCTCCTCCTCTTTTTCTTGGTATGCCAGCTGCAGGCTGAGACTCATGGGGGGAATTATGTTAGCTACATTTTCTGCCTTACTGAGCTGTTCATTCTCAGAGCCACCTTAAAGCCCTCCACAGCACATAAATGAGCCCCAGACATTAAAAAGCACACCTCAGGCATTCATTTCTGGGATCCATGGTTTAGACGCCTCTCCTTTGGCAATGAATGGAGAATTGTATCATTCATCTGTCTGTCTGTCTACACACACACACACACACAACACAGAGACATTTACTATCACATGAACAGAGGGACTGGAGAACAGTATCACACATACTCTATCCCTAGTGCATGGCTCTGTGTGTCTATGTGAGTATAGAACAGAGCCTGAGTAACAGATGTCCCTAGTTCTGTTTATCAGAGTAAAATCATTAAGTTAGAAAGGCAGCAAATGCAAAGGAAAATTGCCTGGCAAAAAAAAATCTAGACAAGATCACCTTGAAAATGTATTTCCTTACAGAAGATTTTAAGAGGCAATGCATTAGCTGCAATGAGAGTATTCTGAGCTTTTCTGAAGCAGCTCACTGGACCTACAAGTGACAGCTCCTGGGTGACCTCTCTTCAACAGAGGGACTGCAGAATATACCTCAGCTATTAGGATCTCTCATGTAGGAAAACTAGTCTAACCTCCAGGCCTTCCTGAGCAGTAAGGAAATGTCATACACTGACCCAGTCATAAGGCACAGTGACGACCCATTTCTTCAAAAAACAAAACAAAACAAAACAAAACAAAACAAAAAAACATACAGGCCTTTCCCATACTTTATTTTCACAGTGCCACTATTGGTTTCCTATTCAGAAATATGGAGGCTGACAAGATCTTCTTGGGTCTCTGCCCCCTGCAGAGTGGAAAGGGAATCAGCAATGGTGTTTTTAACAGCTTCTGGAGTTCAATGTCAAAACAGTCAGAAATATACCAGGACAGCTTCTCTTGTGTGCCTTCAGGAACTAAGGGATCTATGACACAAGCCATACTACAATGCCAGAAACTTCCCATGATAGAGGAAATTGAACCATTCATTGACCTCAAGGGCTTGATGGCCATGGGTTTATTATCCTTGCCACACCATTGTGAAGTAGGCAAATATTAATACCCTGTTTAACAGAGCAGGAAGCTGAGGCAGAAACAAACTAAGTGGCTTACTCAAGGTCACACAGGAAGTCAGGAGCAGAACCCTCGCCACCTTAATTCCACTTTGGTGCTTCGCCAGGAGTCTGGACAACAGCTGGAATGAGGAGCACTTGGACCAGAATGCAAGGAAGGATTAAGATACATAAGGGGTGATCAGGGTTTAGGAGGTTTGGTAATACAATACTACAGCTCCACCAGATTCCATAGACTTTCTCCTTTATGTTTCCCAGTGTTTGCATCTTAACATCTGCTTTGATTTGCTGTTACAGTATGACCTGATCCTCCCATGTCTTATACTCCCCTGCATTTATTTTTCTCCCATTCTGTAGGTTCCCCATCTTCAAAGTGTTTCTCCCACAAAAGCTCATGCGATAAATAAATTTCTTAGTCTTTAAGTGCCACAGGACTCCTTGCTTCTTTTGCTGGACTAGACTAACGCTGCTGCCCCTTTGGAACTTCTCTTTAATGAGTCTGCTTCCTCAGATCTGCATAGCATAATACCTCTGGTGCTGATTTTGGCAGGACACTCCTGCAATAGGGCTATCTCATGAGGCTGGTTTAGAAGACCCTTGTCTGAACACTTATGGCCCAGTGCCATAAAAAGTAGCAATCACAAACTTGCCTATGAAGTAATGTCTGTGATGCAAGGCTGCCAAATAACAGAAAGAACTGAAATGATTCTGGGCCTGCAGTCATAGTCCTGGGGCATTTGACATTCTTTCACTAAAGGTTTATTAAAGAGATGTAGTAGTTAGTACAGTGGGATGCTAGAACGTAATTAAGGTATTCAAGCAACAATCCAGGAATGATACTGTTTACAAATGTAAAAAAAAATAAATGAAGCATGTGATGAGGAATTTTCCAAGGGAACTGTCTGAACTGTATTGAGCTGGCATTTAGATTTCAGAGGGGAGTCTTCTGGCAGAAACAGTACAAGGTGTTCTCAACTGTCATCTATACAAGATTAAGATATTTGGGAGCAAGGGATTAAAAAGCCTGCAGCAAAATTTTTAATACATTTAATGAGAGTGAACAAAGAGAGAAAAAGCAAAATCTAACCTGTAGTGATGTTTAAAACAATAATTTAAAACCCCCCACTAAATTACACATTTTTATTGGACTTGAAGAGAGGGAGGAAATGTTTATCATACAGTCAATGGACCCAACTCATTGGTTCCCGGCCTTTCATAGGCCTGCTGCATGGGGTGACTCTCTCCCCAAAAAAAGACCCACTTTTGCTGCTTTGCTTAGATTAATCAGCATAAATTCAGTAACCTGACCCATGACAAGATAATTCCAATACTCTTTCATTGAGATCTATTCTGATGCAGTTAGCATTCAATTTGTAAACAGGAATTACTGTTGAGCTGTGGATTTTCTCATCTGTCTTAACAGACCACGGGCACTGTCAGCACCAATGCACTCAGAAAACACAATGACTTTAGAAACTGAGTTTCACTAGCTGTATATCTGCCACCTGGTGTATGGGCTCACAACCCAAACCTTTAGATTTCCAAGTCTATCTATTCAAGAGGGCTGTGTTCTCACACAGCCAGTTATTTCGATATGGTTGTTTCGCAACAACTGTATATCGAAATAACGCTTATTTCGAAACAACTTATTTCGAATTAACAAAATGTTAATTCGAAATAAGAAAAAAAGCGGGAATCGAAATAACATGTCCACACAGTGGGCATGCTATTTCGCCCCAGGGGCAGGGCACCATGGGAGGTGTGGCAACATGGCCGCCCCACTGGGCCATGTCGGCGACCATGTTGCTAGCCAATCCCTTAAAAGCCGGCCCTGACCTCACTTCCCTGTCCACCCAGGCGAGCAGCACACTGCAAGCCATGGACAGTGCCCGGCAGCCCAGACGGCGCCGTGCCACCCACAGACCCCCTGCCCGCCCGCAGAGTGTCCTGCACATGCAGGACACCCTGTTTGTGGACGCAGAGGGCTCCCAGCCCCCACACCAGGCCCTCATCTACCTCATACTCAGGGCAGACCTCATGCACCTGCCCGCCCCTGTGCCCTGCCAGCTCTGGGTTCGGGAAACCAGCCCAGACTGGTGGGAGCGGGTCGCCCTGCGCACCTGGGGCGACGAGGACTGGCGACGCAACCTCCGCATGACCAGGGCCAGCTTCACTGCCCTGGTCACGGAGCTTGCCCCGTACCTGCACCACAGGGACACCCCGATGAGGCGTGCCATCCCGGTGGACAAAAGAGTGGCCATCGCCCTATGGAAGATGGCCACTCCAGAGTCCCACCGGGCAGAGGCACACCTCTTCGGAGTCGGCCGATCCACAATCTGTGCCATCCTGCGTGAGGTCGCCAGGGCGATCAACCGGGTCCTGATGCAGCGCCTGGTGGGCACAGGACAGCTCCAGGACATCATCCCCGGGATGGCTGCCCTCAGCTTCCCCAACTGCGCGGGGGTCCTTGATGCCACCCACATCCCTGTGAGGGCCCCGGAGCACAGGGCAGTGGAGTACCGCAACCGGCGAGGGTACCACTCCATGCTCCTGCAGGCCCTCGTCGACCACCGGGGCCGCTTTCAGAACATCTACGTCGGATGGCCAGGGAGGGCCCACGACGCCCGGGTGCTCCGGAACTCTTCCCTCCACCGGGACATGGAGGCAGGCACCTTCTTCCCTCGGCACGACATCCACCTCAGGGGTGTTGTGGTGCCCGTCCTCGTCGTGGCCGACGCGGCCTACCCCTTACGGCCCTGGCTCATGCAGCCATACGCAGGGCCCCTGGACCCAAGCCGGCGGCTTTTCAACCGACGCCTGACCGGCTGCCGCCAGGTTGTGGAGCGGGCATTCGGCCGCCTGAAGGCCCGCTGGCGGTGCCTGCTCACCCAGCTCCACCTTGCAGAGAGGGCCCTGCCTCACATCATTGGGGCATGTGTGGTCCTCAACAATTACTGAGACCTGCGGGGGGAGCCCATCCAGCCAGCGTGGGAGGCCGAGGCCCAACACCTCGCCGCGGACCTCAGGGAGCCTGGACCCGTGCCCACAAGGGAACAGCCCTCCCAATGGGCCCTCACCGTGCGCGATGCCCTTCGGGTCGCATTCATGGAGGGGGACCTGTGAGGGTCAGGCCCGCCCTGCCCTGCACCACCTGCTCCCCCGACCACCCATGGCCAGCCCCCACCCGTCCACCCGCACTGTTCACCAACCCCAATAAAAAGACTGACACGCAAAAAGACAGTGCAACAGGGGTTTATTTACAATGGGTGTCAGGGTGGGGGGAAGGGGGTTCTGGGGGTGTCAGGGAGGGGGGCAGCAACTTGGGAGGGGAAGGGGGTTCTGGGGGTGTCAGGGAGGGGGGCAGCAACTTGGGAGGGGATGGGGGTTCTGGGGGTGTCAGGGAGGGGGGCAGCAACTTGGGAGGGGAAGGGGATGTGAAAGTCCAGGGGAAAGGGGGAAGTCAGGCAAGACCCAGGGGGGGCTCGGAGGGGGGGGGTGGCGGACCCCGGCCGCGCCCACAGCCGCCGTCCCTCCGGCGTCGCCTCTGGGGAGGTCCGGGCGGTGGGCTCCCTGTGGGCTGTGGTGGTGGCAGCCGCTGGGCAAGCTCCCGGATGGCAGCTGGCAGCTGGTCGGCAAGGCGACCTAGGGAGGTGGCCAGCTCGGACTCCACCGCAAGCAGCTGGTCCAGGCGCTGGCGCTGCTCCAGTCGCCAGGCCTGGGTGGAGGCCTCCATCCTCTCACCCAGGTCCTCCAGGGCTTTGAGGAGCTCCAGGCGGGTCCGTGGGGCCCTCCTCCGCCACTGGCGTGCCCGAGCTCCCGGGCGTCCGCCTGCTGGTGGTGGTGGCATCTGGCGACGGGCGGACCTGTGACCTGCCGGAGGGAAGCACAAGACACAGTCAGCCCCTGCCGCCTGTTGGCCCTGTCTGTTCGCGCCTGTCCGCTGCACACACCCCTGCCCTGACTGCCAGAGGGCCCGGGGATCCCATGGGGGAGTGCCCAGAGGTGGGGTTCCCAGTCCCCAAGGCCCGGGGATGAGGCCAGGGTGGTACCCAGCGGAGGACATTGGGGGACACCGGGCGGCGATGCTGTCCGGCTGGGGTAGTCGTCGGGGCCCGGGGGCCCTGGACCACCTGCCTGTACAGATGAGTAGTCTATGGCAGTGCAGGCCCCTTCCACCCCTCCGGTCCGATGCCTGGCAAACCCCTGTAGCTTACACAGCCTGCCGGACCGGGACTCAGGGTCTGGACAGGGGCACAGGACGGCACGAAGGGGACCATGTCCTCCTCCTGCCTGCCACCTGGGGACCGTTCCCTGGGGGGCACACATGCCGGTCGTGCCCACAGGGGTGGGCTGGGCTGGGTCACACCTTGTCCTAGGGGGGCCTCCCACAGCTACCTGCCAGCGGTGTGGCCTACATGCTGCCCACCCCACCCGGGATGCGGTCACATCTCCGCCAGCCAGGCCCTGTCCACTGCCCCCAGGTGCACAGGCCCCTGTGCGCCCGGTGCCACCCGTCCCCATGGGCCCTGTGACCACGGGGGTGCCTTTGCACCCACCAATCCTGTGCCCTACCTGCCCTGGTACCCAGCCCTGGCCCCCTCGCTGCCTGGGGCCTGCTGGACAGGCCCAGCCCTGTGTGCCTCGGTGGGGGGGTACTTACCAACAGGGGATCCAGCTGTCCGGCGCGATGTCCCGGGCTCTGTGTCCGACCCTGGGGCGGTGGTCAGCCCCTGGTCCTCCCCGCTGGTCTCCGGCTCGGGCCTGGCGAACAGCTCCGGGCTGCTGGCAGTGGCCTCCGCCACGGATGGTGGTGGCACGGCTGGAGGCCCCCCGACGGACACATCTGAGCCCTGGGCCTCAGGGCCCGATGAGGGGCTCGGATGCCCTCCTGAGTCCAGAGACTCAGCGGGGTGGCCGCTGGGCTCTGGACCCAGGAAGGCGTGGAGCTCATCGAAGTAGGGGCAGGTGATGTTGCTCCCTGCCCCCTGGAGCTCCCGGGCCTCCCGGGTCCGAGAGTGGTCTTGCCGGAGACCTTTTATTTTGTTCCGGACCTGCTCGAGGGTAGTGGGGTGGCCGGCGGCAGACATCTCCGCGGCGATGTCCGCGTATATGTCCCGGTTCCGGTGTGATGCCCGGAACCGGGACATGATGTCTGGCCGCTGCCAGACCCCCAGGAGGCACAGTGTGTCCTCCCTTGTCCACACTGGGGCCCTGCGGCAGCCCCCAGCAGAGGAGCCTGCCTGGGTTGCCATGTGCCTGTCAGGCAGTGTGCACGCTGGCTGACAGGCACGCCCAAACCGGAACTTCCTGTTCCCCAGGGTACTCGGCACCCTGGGAGGAAGGTCCGGCAGTTGTTTCGAAACAACCGTTGTTTCGAAACAACGTGTTCGCACAGCGTTGTTTCGAAACAAGTCATTTCGAAACAACGTTGTTTCGACCCCACATGGGGTTTAACTTGTTTCGAAACAACACAGTTGTTTCGAAACAAGGGCTTCCCCTTGTTTCAAAACAACTGTGCGTCATGTGAACAGCTGAAACCTTATTTCGAAACAACCTCTGTTGTTTCGAAATAAGGAGGCTGTGTGAACACAGCCGAGGTGACCAAACACTCAAGAGCCGCACAAGTCGATTATTAAACCTTTGAGAGCCGCACTGAATCATATAACCACATACTTTTACCCACTCCAAAATTATTAAGCTTAAAATTCATTGTGCATTTTAATTCTATCATAAAAACAGGGCAAAGATTGATCCTACTAATGTCAGATTCTAATAATTAGTTAAGGTCACAAAGAAAAGTAGGTCTATACAGTAAAAACTTAGCTGTCACTGGATGGAGAACACTGCAGGCTAGTGCCAAATTTTTTAAACTCTGGGCAGTAACTTCTCAATGCAGTAGGCAAAGGCTCTCTCAGGTGTTGATCCCTAAGTATTGCACAATGTTTCAGTTTAACAAATTTCATTGTGGAATACAGTGCTTAACAGCAGTAAGTTGTGCCAAAAATTGAAAGTAATTTGCATTCAGTTTTAAACTTTTCTTCTTAGTATTTTTCATTTCTTAGTACTCCATGTCAAGTTTAGGACTTGTAAAACACAATTTTATTTTAACAACGCGTAAACTGCATTAGGGCCTATTAGAAAAATCTAAACATGCCCCGTTTCCCCACCTGCCCCCCCCCATTGCTGCTTCCCTGCGGTCTGTTACCATGCTGCTGCTTCTCTGCTCTCCCAGACCGTGTTGCACTTCTGCCCCCCCCCCCCCCCGTCCCCAACCATGCTGCGGCTTCCCCACCAGCTCTAACCATGCGGCCACTTCCCTGCCAGCTCAGACCTTGCCGTGCTTTCCCCACGTCTCTGACCATGCCACACTTCCCTGCCAGTCCTACCATGCTGCTGCTTCCCTGCTGCCTCTGACCATGCGGCTGCTTCCCCTCCAGCTTTTACCATGCCGCTGTTTCTCTGCTGTCCCTGACCATTGTACATTTCTCCCCCTCATCTCCCACCATGCTGCCCTTCCCTGCTGTGCTCTTCCTCAAGCCATGCTTTTTCTTGGAAGAGCCACATGTGGCTCGTGAGCTGCAGTTTGGCCATGCCTGATCTATTCTCTCTAGTCTTTGAGAAGGGGTGGTGTGAGGAGGACATACTTGGGCCCAGGGGGAGGAAATTATTGTTCATATGCTGGGCGGATGAAGAAGAATTTGCCTCTGACTTCAGTTTAGGACCAGATTATGGCCCCCTAACTGTTGCTGAGCAGCTCTCTCTGCATGATTCCCATGGCCAGATTTCAGACCATTGGTGCAGTGAGGTGAAAAAAGGCACAGTCTGCAGTCTGTCTCTTTGCAAGCTGCATGCACATCTGTGTATCTTGTTTTTTTGGCTTGGCGCAGCAGTGGATTTTGTGGTAAGCAAACCAGGCAGTTGTCTAGGGCCCCGAACAGTAATGGGGAGCCCCTTAATAGTCTCCTGCTTCTCTTACCCTAGCACTCGCCAGGTGATGGAGGCATGGGGGGCCACAGACCGCAAGGGCTAGAAGCTGCGCTACCCACCCAGCGTCTCGGCAGTGGGGGCGGAGCAGTGCTCCCCACCTACCCCCAGCCGGCTGCGCCTCCCCAAAAGGAGAGAGGAGAGTGGCCAACGTGGCATGGGGCAACTTGCTGGGAGTGGGGCCCCTGGAGCGGCCCACTCGGAAGGGTTTGGGCCACTTCCTCCTTGTCCACTGCAGGCCTGACCGGGCCCAATCCCAGGCCTGGGGGCGAGGCAGCCTCTGTTCAGGCCTGGGGTGTCTGGGAGCAAAGTGACCCAAAATGATCAGAGCTGGCCTCTCCAGGGGGTGCCACTCCCAGCAAGCCACAGGGGAGGCACGGCCAGGTGGGGGTAGGCGGGGACAGCTGCTCTGCGCCACTGCAGAGATGCCAGCTGGGCAGGCGGGCAGCACAGCTTCTGGCCCCTGCGCTTCGAGGCTCCCCACTCTCCCCCCATAGGAGTTGGGACTGTGGGGGGGGGGGCGGTGGTTAGGGCAGCAGTGGGACCCTGGGGGCCTGGTAAGGGCAGCATTGGGGGCATATAGGAGGCCCAATAAAGGGCCTTTGCCTAGGACCCCCAATTGCCTAAGGCCGCCTCTGGCTTGGTGCTCTGGCTAAGGTTGAAATTGATCTATTTACAGTAACTTGAAAAAAGTGGACCTTCCCTTCTAGGAACTCACTCAACTCTCAGCTGTTCTTTGCTGGGGAAGAAAAACCCTCTCTGTAACCCAGTCTGACAATGCATCCTTCTCCCCTCTTCTCCTCTTCCTCTGGCCAGCTAAGGGGGAACATGTAGGCCTTTGTCCCCACATGTAACACACATTCCCACACACACTTTCTGTTGTGCCTCTGCTTATTCCCTCATCTGCATGTGTTTGTCTCTGCTTGCAAAAGGCTCTAGTCTGGAATAACATGACATCTTCTGAATTTAGCGGTGGGGAATATGTACATAATCACTGAGCTAGGTCTTTTAATCTCTAATAGAAAGAGGAGACTCACTGGCTGTGTTCACACAGCCTCCTTATTCCGAAACAATGGAGGTTGTTTTGAAATCAGGTTTCGGCTGTTTACACGACGCACGGTTGTTTCGAAACAAGTTAAACCTAGTCTGTGGGTGAAACAACGTTGTTTCGCAACGGCTGTTTCAAAACAATGCCGTGCGAACGTGTTGTTTCGAAACAACAGTGGTTTTGAAACGACTTGTTCCGAAACAACCGTCGTCTGAACATGTTGTTTTGAAATGATGGTGAGTCGTTTCGAAATAACTGTTGTCCAGAATTGCTATTTCGATTCCGGCTTTTCTTCTTATTTTGAAGTGACTTTTTTGCTAATTCGAAATAAGTCACTTCAAAATAAGGCGTTATTTCGATACAAGTTGTTTTGGAACAACCATATCGAAATAACCCCCTGTGTGTGAACACAGCCAACGACTCTACCCACTCTTTTTGGCTTTAACAGCATATTATTTCTGTATAAGTACTAGTAGATTGCTATCAGTTGAACAAATGGTGTTAGGATTCCTTTAGAAACAGAATGGGCATTTTCATTGATTGATTTGAGCTATGTCCCACTGTATTGTGCTGTTTTCTTTCACATTTCTGACCATCCTGCCTATTTAATACACAGGCAGTAATGCTGTGCTGTGACTAATGTACAAAGCTATTAATGTAAATTGGGACTAATTATACAACCTCATTAGTATTCTTCCACCAAGCCATTACAATATAACCAAAAAAATAAATATGGCCTATGAAACAATTTCATAACAACACATCAGGGTGTTTAAATGATTTTTAAATGTTTTTCTTCTGTATCTTATGGTTCTTTTTTTAAACGATTGTCAGATCTTTTTTTGTCATAGTCCTTGTGGTATTGTTGTGTTAGGTGTGACAGGCTGCTCTAAATGAAAATGTTCTCTTCTATTTCTATGCTATTTTCATTTATCCAGATCTCCAGTTCATCATAAACACACACAAAGAGCTTTACTTACCTGTCCTGTGCTGGGTGCTGCACAAAAACAGAACAAAAGCCTAACAGGCTTACAAGCTACGTAACTTCTTGAAAAAATTTTTGGTACCTAAAAACTTCATGGTTAACATTGGCCAGATTGTTGGCTGTGTAAACTGCTGTCATTCCCTTGAAATCAATGGAGCAGTGGTGATTTATGTATGTGTATGTGGCCCAAAAAATGTAGTAACCTTTGACTTGGATAAGACAGGCTAGCTCAGAGAGAATATGCTTTAACCAAAATAAAAGGGCCACCATTAAACACTTCATATTCAAACACCTTTGATGCTGCAATGAGTTTTCTTTTTAACAAACAAAACAAAAGAAACAAACAAGGAACCCATTTTAATCATGGTTTTCATCTTTTTTTCAAGCTAATTGTACCCACCTAAAAAAGCTCTTTTCATCCCAGCCTCAGAAATGGTGCTATATTCACCACAGAGTGGGAAGAATGCAAGAAGGCAGAGAGAAATTGCACAGGCATGCTTAAAAGAGGTAGGATAGTTCAGTGGTTATGAGGCCAGCCTGCAACACAGGAGAGGGTTTAATTCTCTGCTCTCTCAAACTTCTCGTGTGTGACTCTGTGCAAGTCCTGTAGTCTCACTGGGACCAGGACTTCAGCTATAAAAAGGGACTAATATTTTCTTCCCGCTTTTCCAAGGCTGTTGCGAAGACATATTGTGGTGATGGGGGCTGTGTAAGTATTTACGATAGCTAGACAATGGATCAGGAAGCTACAGAAGCTGTCATTCTTCTTCCAGTGCTGGTAGGATGCATTCAGTAATAGATGTCTCCATGCCAGAGCACCGGATTGGTCGGAAAAACTTGTCCTAGCCTGTCAGAAGAGGGGAGGTGGCCACTGCCCCTCGCGACACCCGCGGCTATATATACGGCCACCTCCCTGCCCCCTCCTCAGTTTCATTTCTTCCGCCTTGTGCATCGGAATTGGAACATCCGCTCCTTGCAAATCGCAAGCAGCCTGTCTCTTTGTCTTCGACTCACTGTCCGGCTGGGTACATCTCTTCGTGGATTTAACTCCACCAAGAGAGTCACCAACACCAGACCGGAACATCGCGTCAACGATGCCGGAGTTCAAACCCTGCGCCAAGTGTGGCAAGGCCTTCCCCTGGTACAACCCCCACGGGAAGTGCCTTAGGTGCCTGGGCAAGGACCACATGATTCTCGGCATGTTCCATTTGTCTCTCCTTCAAACCCAGAATGATCAAGGAGAGGGAACAGCGACACTGTGCCCTAGCCTCAGAGGAGGCTTGGCACTCTTCACCCAAGGCTTCGGGGTCACACCTGGCACCAAAACCCAGCTCGGCACCAGAGCCTACGTGGCACCATGCCACCAGTGGCCGCCGCTGCACCACCACCTTGGTGCTGACTCCGGCACCACAGCGTCTACCCAGCACCTCGGCACTGATTGAGGTCGCCCTTAGTTAGCCCGGCACTGTGCTGTGTCATCTCTGGCGCTGACAGCATGGTACAGGCTGGCCTCACCAGTGCCGAGCTCACCCCAGCACCAGCTGACTCCACCCTCGGCACCACAGAGCCCGGTGCCGCAGGAACGGGAGCCTTCCCGCCCGGGCAGTCCTCCCTCCCCCAGCGAGGACTTGCCCATGACTCAAGTAGAGTCACTTCTCATCCCATCCACCCCAGAAGAGGTGGGGCAGCACGAGCCCTGCTGCTACTCCCGACTCCCCCTGCCCCACCTCCAATCAGAAGGGGCAAACCAGCCTTCATCTTGAAGGCCTGGGTTCACCCTGGATGGTCACCCTCACCTTCCAGTCCCCCGTCTTCTACTCCAGCGGGGGCTGACACCACTCCACTGCCAGCACCGGGCCGGGAATCTCAATCCCCTTCCCCCGTCTCCAGCCTGGAAGAGGGACTTTCTAGGGACTCCAAACGGCCTCGGTGCCACACATCAGCCCCATCACCTTTCTGGTTTCAGCCACAAGAATGGTCCCCCCAGGGAACTCCCTCTCTTCCTTGGCAGGCTCCCGGTGCCACGCTGTCCCTGGCACTGGAGTCTTTTACGGGAAACCTTTCGGCGCATTTTGACCTATTGCGCCAGGCTACAGCCCATTTAGGTATGGAGTTGGAGCCCTTGAGTCTTCCCCCCGATACCCTCTTCAGGCCGGCCTTCACCTCGACGGCGCCCTTAGCAGTCCCGCCCCACCCGAGCGTATGCGACCTCGCATGCTCCCGGTGGCAGAGCCCAAGTTCCATCTCCCTCGCTGGCCACCCAGTTCCTCCAGGGACCCCGTTCCCCCCTCCAGGGAAACCAGGGAGCTGGATCTGCTAGGCTGTAAGGTTTATTCTTCATCAGCCTTCCAATTACGAGTGGCAAACAACCAGGCTATAATCAGCAGGTACTTGCTGGATGTCTGGGAGTCACTCGGAAAATTTAGGAATATGCTTCCACCTGAGGCCAGGGAAGAGTATGATGCCTTCCTGGAGGAAGGCAACATAATCTCGCAAGACCTCCTCCTTTCGGCACGTGATGCAGTGGACACCGCTGCTTGCACCATGGCCTCGGCGGTTACCCTCCACAGGGTAGCATGGCTTAGGGAGGCTAGAGTGCCCCCTAATACACAGCAGGCAGTTCTTGACCTGACCTTTGACGGGAATGTCTTGTTTCCCCCTGAAACCCTCTCTGTGGTGGGCACAGCCCGGGATCCTTGAGGAGAGGCCAAATACCCTCCCAGACCCCACCCTCAGCTTAGCTCCCCACTTCCCCTGGCGGGACAGTCCCTTTCCTTCCTGCTTTACCCATGGCGAGAACTGGGCCTTTGCTTCCCCTTTTCACAAGGAGGAGCCCCTCTGAGCACCTCCGCCCTCTTTACCCTTAGGGTGCAGGGGACCCTAGGGTATCACTGCCGCAGACGGCCACCCCCCCCTTCTCTAGGGAAGGCAGGACCGATGGGAATCATCCTGATCCTTCCTTGTTCTTCCCCTTCTCTGATCGCGGGTGCAGGACTTAGATCGGGATGCTGGGGGCCGACAATACGACGACGCCAGCCTATGGTGCCAGTACCCCAATACCGTAGCTACCCCCCCCACCCCTTAAGCAGTGACTTTCCCAGAGACGGAAACCGCCCCTCTTCTACTCCTAGCAGCCTTCCCTCCCGGGTATTCCCCACCGTGTTCCCCACCCTAACACCTCACCGAGGAATGGAGGCGCGTCTCGTTGTAGCCTCAGCTGCTGCGGGGGCTCCAAAATGCGCACATCCAAAGCCTACTTGCAACAGGACTGTGCCTGTGGCCATGATGGGTGTCCCAGGTAGGCCCCTTCGTATCCAGGTCAGGGGAAGGGGAGGGGATACCCCTGGTCGCACCATCATTTCTGCGCTGCGACCCCAACCCCCATTCGACAGAAATATCTACCGTGCACTGATGGGGACACATCTGTATAGCAATACAGCTACCTGGATAGCTAATTTAATTGGGAAGGTATCTTTTAGAGCAGGTCTTTACCCCTGCACGGGCCCAAGGTATGGCCCATTCCTCCTTTTTTTTCCTCCCTTGCACAGTTCCACGTCTCCACCTTCTGGTGATCTAGTGGGAACCAGGGGTCCACCTCAGGAACCCTAACCTTTGTCTACCCCCCCCCTTCGAGCTAGTCCACTCTCCCCCGACCTCACCAAAGCACGGCCGGGGGCACCCCTTCAAACCCTGAGAGGGAACACCTAGTTACGACCATAAGTTGGGAAACTGCGAAGGGTCCATCCCTTCGAGTGCTCTCCCACCTATATTTCCCACCTCTGTATCTACTGCCTTCTGGACAGCTGTCTACATCAGACAGAAGGTTCCCTACTTCCAGGGCACTTGCATAATCTTCTTGCTCTATGGTCCTATTCCCTGACAGGACATGACCCCCCACTTCCGCCCTGCCTTCCCGCAGGACTGTCTCACTATGCCGCGCATAGTCCCTTAGTGCTACTACAGTTCCCCCCATGCACGTTGGTGGCACCTGGCAGTTCTGTGGTCCCCTTTTTCCACTTTCAAGGACCCGTTGACACCCACTGCCCACCCGATGGTGTGATAGACAGAGAACCCATTTCTATACAACATATAACAGTTTGGGGTTGTACCCTGCCTTTTTATTTGCCCTCTGACTCCCGCTGGGGACAAAACTTCATTGGGTTCTCTGATCCTGGGGTGTCCTTCAGATGCAACAGCTGCCACCCTGTTACAGTCCCATTCTCTAGCTTAGGAAGGAACCTTCCTTGGCAATGGAGTTCTTCAATAGCCATGTACTGAAGAGTTTCTCCTTGGCAGCCCTGGCATGGCAAAGTGGTAACGTTATCCCGCCAGCAAGCACTATAGGTACTGAATCCATGGCCTCTCATGGCTCTCCTTCGATTCTTTTGGTTGCCGAGGGGGTGACCAGACTGTAGTAAGAATTCTCTCCCCCCCCACACCTTAGTGAGAGCTTCGCAATGCAAACCCTACAAGCTTAGACCAGCAGGGTCCTCCTCTGCATTCCAGCGCCCTGCAGGCCCTAGTAGGACCATCTCATCAGCACTGCCTCAGGCCATCTTGCTGTTAGTGACCTTTCCTGGAACCTCTCTCCTGTGAGAACCCGGTCATGGTGCCTGCTCGGCTGAAAACGTGCGCTTCTGTGCTACCAGATTGTTAACTAGCATACCGTAGGCCCCCGTCCTGCTTGGCTCGACTCTATATGCCGCGGCTTAGTGTCTCGTGGTCTTCTCAGTTGCCCTCGAGCCCATCTTACAACCTTGTATCCTCATTTTCTCTCTTTTAACCAGACAGCTTGCTTGGTCGCATCCTAGATAAGGGGCATAGTCATTCCCTTACTTCTTCCTGTGTACTCAGTAGTCACCAGATCACGCCATGACCACATGGCTCCTGCTAAGCCTTCGGGTGTTCTATGCCTACCCTTTCTTTGTTCTCATGCAAAACACGCCCATATGGCTGGTCTCATTTGCTAGCTTTTAGTGTTCTCCTTTGAGTCCCTATGACATGACCTATGTCCAGACATTGTAGTCTGTTGGCTACACTCCACGTTTTTCCTCCTGTGCAGAGCACCTACGCAGCCCGTTTCTGTTAGGTTGCATCCTTTTTCTCCAGCTCTGGTGACCTTGTCCAACCTGCTTATGTGTTCTGCCTCGGGTGGGTTCGGTCTTGCCCTGTCCTGGGTTGACCCTCAGCTCTTACTTCTTCTGGATCCATCAAGTCCTGCTCGCCTCTTGACTCCAGCAAGCATCTTGCTGCAGGGCCTCTACATTATGGGGCTTGTTGCTGTGCTGAAGGCAGAAGTACCAACTCCGCCCGCCATCCGTCAGCATGGCTAGTAGTCACCTATTACTGATTGCATCCGAGCAGCGCTCGAAGAAGAATGGTGGGTTACTTACCAGTAACTGTCCTTCTTCGAGATGGGCTGCTCGGATCCATTCGGGTCCCTCCCCTCAATCCCCGCTTCTGGAGTTGGTGACTCTGAGGAACTGAGGAGGGGGCGGGGAGGCGGCCGTATACATAGCTGCAGGTGGCGTGAAGGGCGGTGGCCACCTCCCCTCTTCTGACAGGCTAGGACAAGTTTTTCCGACCAATCTGGCGCTCTGGCACAGAGACACCTATTACTGAATGGATCCAAGCAGCTCATCTCAAAGAAGGACGGTTACTGGTAAGTAACCCACTGTTTCCAGGGCAGATGAGTAAGAAGCTCTGACTCTGATTCCCAAGCTCCTGCTACTGGATGGATCATGTGCCCTGCACAGAATGCTTGGGCACCTTAGCTCCAAGAGGCACAATTCCTTTCGAGACTGTGGTTGTAGTACAGGAGTCATCTGCAGTAGCATCTCTTTATGTGGCTGCACAGTATATCTCCTTTCTCAAAAACCTCAACATTCCTGACCAGTTTATTGTGGTCTTAGGCTATCTAGGGCCCTAGGTGAAGACTCATTGTGGGGCCTGCCCAGCCCTGCCCCCTAGACATTCTGAGATCCTCCCCCAGCCAGCATCTTCCCCACCTGCCTACACCCCCACCGGGGGGGGGAGCCCCCCCCAGTAGGCATCTTTCCCGCTGCCCCACCCCCTGCCCATTCTGAGATCCCCCCAGCATCTTCCCCACCTGCCTGTCCATCCTGCCCCCACTTGTTCTGCAACACCCCCCCCAGCATCTTCCCCACCTGCCCCACCAATTCTGAGACCCCCCCCCAAGCGTCTCTTGGACAGCCCTCCCCACCCACTGGGTGGATCAGCCAGCCCAAGGGAGGGGCGGAAGAGTGGAGTCCGGGTCCTGGGCTGGCCCACTCTGCTCCTGGACCATCTGTTCCCTGCCCTGGGGGTGGAGAGGGCCAGCCCAGAGGCCAGGCTCTGCCCTCTTGCCCCTTCCCACCACCTCACCCCCAAAAGCACAAAAGCTGGCTCACGGCACACACACAGAATGCAGCAACCCCTTGAGCCAGCTGCCTCAGTTTTTAAGTTAGGCAAAGCAGGCAACGCTACAGGGCCCCTTACTGCTCAGGGCCCTAGGCAACCGCCTGCTTCTTCAACCCCAAAAGCTGCCTCTGGCTAGAGGTGAGACAACAGACCTACTTGCTCCCCCAGTGTTTGCCAGGGAAAAGCATCTGGAATGCTGGAGCTACAATGGTGACTAGTCCTTAGTTAGCCATGTGTGGGGGACCAGCATAAGGGTTAGTTATGGTCTAGCCCAGAGTGGGGGAAAGACCCCAAGAGTCTCTTGACTTGAGCTGGGTGGGGAGGAGGGGACGACTGCAAGCATTTTTTCAAAAAAAAACCCCACTATTTTAATTGTAAAAATTGTCAACATTTGTAAATGTTCCAGCAACTCTCATCTCAAACCCCAATCCCCTGTTCCTAAGGCTGAACCACACTCCTTAGAACAGGAGTGGCCAAACTTATGGAACTCAAGAGCCACACAAGTCAATTATTAAACCTTCGAGAGCCACGCCGAGGCATATAGCTATATACTTTTACCTACTCCAAAATTACTCAGTTTAAAATTCATTGCAAACTTTAATTTTATCATAAAACAAGGACAAATGTTGACTCTACTAATGTCAGATTCTAATAATTACTTAACATTACCATGAAAATTAGGCCTCTACAGTAAAAACTTAGCTGCTTCTCAATGTAGAAGACTGCAGGCTAGTGGCGAGTTTTTTAAAATCCCAACCATGCAGCACTTCTCCCCACCATCCCCAACCATTCCACACTTCTCCCTACTATCCCAACCCCCTCCTGAACTCCCTGGCTGGGGCTGCTTTCCTAAATTGATTTGCTGATGTTCTTCTGGGAGCCATAATTTTTCATTCATGAGCCACATGTGGCTCCCGAGCCACAGTTTGGCCACACCTGCCTTAGAGCAAGGGAGAAAAAACAAGTTCTGACTTGCAGTCCCTAGTTAAAAGTGTTACATGATGCTCGTTAGCCTGTAACATGTATGTATTTAATTAACAGGGATTAGTAAGCCACTGAAAAGCACCTCTCTTGTGCATTAACAAGCTTTGCCATCAGTGTACCAAACGTGCACTTTTTAAACTTGCAAGTGTTTCCCAGCTTTAGAAAAGCAGGGTTTTTTCCCCATTCAAAATTCTTAGGTTGAGTCACATTCAGGTGATCAATAGGATAAAGCATCAAGCTGCTCATGTTCACTGCCCTACACCCAAACAAATACCTTCTTCTGGAGAAGCTTTATTGGCTCTTTCAATGGATTTTCCAATTAAAATGATAGGTGTTTCTCTCTCTACAGTATCAATAAAAATGTAAATACAAACTGGTGGAAAGGCAACACAAGCAATGGATTCTGTAGCTCTTACTCTGTGGATTGAACTTGTAAATTTCTTATTATATCCTGAATGGAATAATAATCAATCATCTAAATGAAGCTGCCCAGTTTCTTAATTAAGTCTTGTTGCTATTGTTTAACAAAAAAATATTTCAGAATCCAGGCCTCTCCTCAGTGAACTGGGATTTGCCCTCATTGTTATTCTGAAGCTGAAAGTTAGCTACTTGGTTTATTATTTCATTACACCATCATGTCCTCTTGCACCTATAGCCACGTGGAGAAATTTTATTTCAGAATCTGAATTACTCATTACACTGTAATATATAATACTAACAACAATCCTGGAGAATCCTGCCAACTTTGCTGACTTGAAAATTAATGGAAAGACTCACATGGGAAAAGAAAATAGAGTTGGGCTCCCAATTTCCACAATACTTTTGTCCATAGAAATGAAATAATAATTTAACTTTGGTGAAAAAAGAAACCATAAAAAACAATCACAGTGAATTTTTCTCTCAAATGAATATCCTCATCAGTGAAATACCTGTACATAATACACAACATCAAAGTGACTGTCCATTGGTCTTTTTCCATGAAATATGCAAAGACAGCAATGAGAATTTGAAGCCAAAATTGCTAACTTTACTAAGCACACTTCAGATCTGATTTTCAAAAATGCATGTGCACAATTACACATACAAGGACTTCGTACGTGGAGTTTCAGTGTTTAGCTTTTAGTAGAAGCAATAATAGTTAGCCCACCTGGAGAGGTCTGAAAATCCTTTGCCCCATCTGAAGTTGCTCTGTGATGCTGGAGGACAGGGCCTGACTTGAGATGGAAAGGGGACATGGGAGGAGCCAAAGGTCACATGCACTGCTGATCCCCACTGGGGGATGACTTCTAAATACAGATAGAAACCATACTAACCTGCACAAATTAGAGCAGCCATGTGTCTCTGCTGCCTTGTACCAGTGTTTAATTTGCCCCTTAGCTAACTTGGGATTTGAGGAGACAGCATGAAGGTGGCTTAGAGTCACTTTTGCCTTCCCATCCCCTAGCCAGGTGAAAAATGGGAAGTTCAGATACATTTTTAAATCCCCATGATCTAGAAATTGGGCTGGAAATGTAAAAAGAAAGGATGTTTCTCAAGCTTTCCTTGCCTTTCTGGTATGGGTTGAAATCTTGGTGATATTCCAGGATTTGGGCTGAAACCAGAATGTGCCTGAATAAGAAAATTAAAAACTAGTCTGAACTTTAGAAACCTCAAAAAATAAGGTTCTGTTCAGACTTGGGTCTTCAGTGAAAGTCCATAGCTCTGCTCATTTAATCCAAATTGGGTCCTCCATCCATAGCCACAATCTCTTTAATTATGCACATAATCAACACTAATTATGAAAGTGCAATAATAGGTTAAAACATCACAGTAAAGTAATCCTGCTTATTAGTGTATGTTTCCCTAACTGGATAAATACATACTCAGTGGTGATGTATCTTAGTCCTAGTGGCAGAAGTTGAAGCAGACACTGCATGGCAATCCATACCTCACCACTCCATTTAGATTGATTAATTGACCTGTAAAAATGTACCCAGAAAATAAATCACCTAATGAAAAAATTATCCACAGTGCTTGAAATCCACAGTAACTCAAAAAGGGACTAATGAAGCATTGAAAGCAGTGACGAAATGACTAATAAAGCAAATAAACCCAATAAAGAATAATTGATTAGTCATTTGGAAGAACTATAGAATGATGAGAGAGACCATTCAAGCTGTATCAGTGGAGTAACCAAGAAGAACAAAACCAAAACTCAGCTATGGCAGAGGAGAAACGTACAGCAGTAATTCAACAGAGTGAAGGCAGCATGCTATGACACACTCCAAACTGTCCGTGTGGGTGGGCAAGGATACCCTTCCTGCAGGAATCTGCTCTTTAAAGGTCAGAAAAGCAACAATTCTCAACCATTCTTAGTTGGAGGAAGAGGCCTGGTGAAAAATGAGAGATAGATTTAGACAAGAAGGTCTGTTTAGTGGTTAATGCATTGAATAGACATTTGGAATAACTGCCTTCAACTCAGCTACTAACTCCCTGTGTTGACCTTGGGCAAGCTACTTAACATCTCCAAACTTTAGCATTCCACTGGCAAAATGACAAGTTCCAAAGAGGTAGCCGTGTTAGTCTAGTTCAGCAAAACAAACAAGGAGTCCGGTGGCACTTTTAAAGACTAACAAATTTATTTATTGTATGAGCTTTCATGGGAGAAAATCCCACTGCATCAGACTCTTGAAGATGGGGAAGTTACAGCTGGCAAAATGGAGGCAGTCTTTACAGCAAGGAGGAGAAAAGTAATTCAGTGCCAAAGACAATTTTCAGTATTTCAGCTTTTGTTTTTGTTCCATTTCAGAATGAACACAATATTTTTAAAATTTTCTGTGAGAGGGACTGGAGACCCAGCCCCAGGACAATCTGCCTGGCAGGCTTTGATAAGGCCATGGACCCTGGAAGCCTTGGGACCCTGTCTCTGGGGCAGTCTGCCTAGCAGACTGTCTTGGTGCTGCAAGCCCTGGGACTCAGGGCTCCTCAGCAGCCTGTCAGCTGGGCTGTTGAGGAACTGGTATGCAATCTGACAAGGAACCAGCTTTCAGAAGTTGCCTGGTTTGCAGAGGAACTTTGCTGAAGTCAAAACGTTCCACAGTGACTAGCTTGATTTCAACAAATCAGCAAATTTCAACAAAAAATATTTCTAATATTGTTACTTATTATTATTATCATTAATTTAATTCTAAAATTAATACTTTCTTTGTCTTGTCTGCTTAGATTGCAAGCTCATAGAGCAAACTTGTCTCTCACTATATGTATGTACAGACCCAAGGACCCAAATCTTGACTGAGGCCTGAAAACACTGCAGTAATATAAATAATACTAATGCATACCATACAGTCAAACCTGAAATCTATAGAACAAATTACTGCTTAAAGCTAGTTGTGTGCAGAGAATCTTGATGGATTGGGGTGTCCACAGTCTCTCTTGCTCTACAAGCTTTTAGTATTCGTTCCTGTTTTTTTGACTACGTATCTAAGATCCTTACACATAACAGGAGAAATAGCACTGGCAAACACCTCACCAGTTCCTGCAGCCTAGAACCTCTGGATTCATCATTGCTTGGAGCTGCCTAAGTCACTGTTCTATTGCTGTTCAGGACACTTGCCCCCAGCTGCCCTATCTGTTGCTTACTGTTAAATGTGCATTAAAGAGGAGACAGCATATAGCCTCCATCCCTTGTTCAATGGCTTAGGTATCTGTTCTAAAGACCGGTTGGTTACCCACCTGTAACCATCCTTCTCCAAGATGGGCTGCTCACATACATTCAGTTCTAGGTGTGTACGTGCTGCAGCACATGATTGGCCAGAAACTTTTTTCCCTAGCCTATCAGATCACGGTGGGTGGCCAAAGCCCCTTTTGCCGCTCCCATGGCTATATACATGGCCTTGACCCTGACCGTCCTCAGTTCCTTCATTTCACTAACTCCAAGTAGCAGGGATGGAGGGAAGGACCTGAATGTATTCGAGCAGCCCATCTCAAAGAAGGAGAGTTACAGGTGAGTAATCCACTCTTCTTCAAGCACTGCTTGCATCATTCAGTTCTAAGTGACTACTAGCTGTCCCCGGGATGGTGGACAGAATTAATATTTTCCCACTGTCAGCATGGCTATGCTTGAAACAGCATCCCAAAGGCCTGGTTGGGCAACAGAGCAGTGGGTCATCAAGTCTACACTGACCTACCAACCAGCTACTGACCTGCTACCAACCTGCAGATTCCTCTGGGAAAAGACCCAAATGAGGGGTACCAAAGAGGTTAACTGCCACTCTATCAGGAGATTTGAGGCCCTGGTAGGAGGGCAATCTAGATCCATTATGAATGCACCCTATTTAATACCATCAGGTGATTCAGCAAAGGAAATCACTGTCAATAGCAACATTCCACTATCCCATAATGAGGCAGGAGGTTGCCACGTCCTGAACAAAAGGGGGAGGGGAACCATGGCCTCTCGAACCTCAGTGGAGTGATATTTGTCTCTACCTATGATGCATTGGTCCGGATCGCTGTGACCAGGATCCTGATAAGACACACCAGGAGAACAGGTATTCCACTCTGGTGAGGAAAGGGCATGTGGGAAGACAATCACGAAAAGGAGAATTGGCTCCAAGTAGAGGGGCCTAATCTCCTGACCTATCAGAATTCAAAAGGGGGAGGGAATCCCTGGTTCAAGACCCATCTATCAAGGAAAAGATCTGACGAGGAGGGCCTTTGGACCTCCAAGGGGGCCCTGCTGATCCCGGCTACCCGGAAGGAGTGGGGGGACCACTAGGAGAGTCATGTCCAGTGGTGATAATCTACCTACAAATCATAGCAACAGGGGTGAGGGTCCCCTTTGAGGAAACTTCCATTCTGAGTACAGGGAGAAAACTCAAACCCCCTAAGGAAAGAGAGGGGGTTGAAATAGTAGAATGAGGTGAGAGGGAGAGCCAGAAAGAAGGCAAAGGGGAAGTTGGAGAGACCCCATGTTAAATTATCCCCAGGGCTGTAAGCGAGGACGGGTGTATGACAAGTGGGAAGATACAGGAATCCCTATCTTAGGTCCTAGCAGATATTTGCACAACTTGGGTGGCTAAATGCACATTTCCCTCACTTTTCCCTTCTCCATTCTTTAGAAACAGAGTCAAGGTAGAAAGAAACAGAACGGGCTACCTTGGAGACTCTTCCAGGGAAGGCAGCTCTGGTATCAATATGTTCCCACTTTCCTTGGTAGCCAATGCTTGGAGGGCACAGGGCTCTCCTGTGACCGATTATTTAGCCCCTGCCCCAATCTATAGGTAGTCAGGAGGCAAGCCTCTTGTGAGATAGGCAAGCTGTCTCGTGTCAGAGGAAGTGGGCTACATTTGTTTACTGCTTGGGTGGACTGGGATCAGCAGTAAGATGCTCTTATTTGCCCCCTTAGGTTTCAAGGGATTTCTCAAGAATGTTTGGGGAAGGATACGTATCTCTTCCTCCTCAGAGGTAAGATGGTCTCCCTTTGAAGAACCCACCGGGTAGGTCAGGAAGTGCGGGTGATCCCAGAATGGGAAGAAATCCTGGGAAAAGGGGAAGACAATAATTCTCTTGAAAAGATGCAATAGACCATTTCCCAGCATCCCTTGGGGGGAACAGAGCAAGGAGTATTGGGGGGAAACCCATCACGGGGCATGCTATCAATAGTAAACCAGGCCTGTCTAGTTTGCTAGGCACTTCAGACTACTTTCCAAAGGCTGAGGATTTTCCACAAAAGGACCAAGCACATACAAGAGTCCAAAGAGTCATATTTGAGTCCCATTGGGTGGTAGATCTCTGAGTTATGGGTAGATCCTACCAACAACCTTCAGGGGCCTGAAAGGGGTAGGGTGAGGGAGCGTTGGGTTCCCTTCCCTCTTATCAAGGAGGGCCAAGATCTCTACTAAGTAAAACACCCCCTTGCATATATTTTCATTCCATTCTGTAAGTTCACTCATCTTTGAAGCATTTGACAAAGTGGGATTTTCTCCCACGAAAGCTCATGCAAAAAATAAATCTGTTAGTCTTAAAGTGCCACATGACTCCTTGCTTTTTTTGCTGGACTAGACTAATATGGCTAGCCCTTTGGAAATTGACAAGAAGGAGAGAGTTTGATAGACCTCTATCCTTAAAGTCCAGGGACGGGAAGGGGATAGAAAATGGAATGAGTGAGATCTGATTCTAGCATTATCTCTCTTCTCCTGGACCAGAGACCTCCTGAACAGGTAGAGTCCTGATCAGGAACAGATAGATAGGGAAGAGGCAGCTGCTAGCTGGGCTTTCAAGAAGGAGAAAGAAGGGGTATAAACCCCCTCCTGTCCAGGTGTTGCATCAGGACAGCCAATGTGTCCCATAAGCCAGGAGCTATTAACGAAGTTAGCCCTGGGAGGAGCGACCCAGTACTTGGCTGCATCTCTTACAGAGAAGGCCCTGGGAAAGGGAGGGAAGGTGATCCCTCTCCCTTTACAGATCTGAATGGGGTTTCATAGAACCTTTGAGCAGTGTTCAGGGGCCCTAAGGACGAGGTAAGCCCAAGGTGGGCTGCAACCGTTCAAAACTATGAGCGCTGTTACAGTTGCCCTGTGGTCCTTCCCCTCGAGGCCAAGGTTATGGGAAGGTATATTCTTCTTCGAGCGCTGCTCAGATACATTCAGTATTAGGTGTCTACGTGCTACAGCGCACGATTGGCCATAATTTCTTTTAGCCTTAGCGGCTATGTTCACACGTAAACTGTTATTTCTAAATAACCCATTTTGAAATGAGTTATTTTGAAATAAAGTCCTTATTTCGAAATAAGTTAATTTGAATTAAGAAAATGTTAATTCGAATTAAGGGAAAGCCTGTTACTGAAACAGCTGTTATTTTGAAATGGTTATTTTGAAATAAGGCCATTTGGAAATGTTGTTTCAAAACAGTTGTTTCAAAACAATGGTCTTGTTTCAAAACAACGTGTCCGAACACTGTTGTTTCGAAACAGCCGTTTCAAAACAATGGCTATTTCGATTTCAAGTGAGGTTTTACTGTTTTGAAATAACGGCTGTTATTTCAAAACAATGGGTCCCGTTGTTTTGAAATAACAGAACATCATGTGGAAACAACGGCTGTTGTTTTGAAATAAAACTCTCATCTGAACACAGCCATAGAGTCTATATGCATACACATATGCACCTTGCGTACCTAAATCTGCCTGGATCACTGTCTCTCTCTCATCATCTATCCTTTGACCCTATCCTCACAGGGCGTTACGTCTGATGACAGTTGGTAAAACTGGCACCCCTATGAGGGGAAAAGAGGGGATCCCGGGGCTGACTGCAAGGGGGCAGTTTAAGGTTCCCGGTCCCTGAACGCTGGTCCTATTGGCATAAGGGGTGCTGCGACAGGCCACAGGAAAGAGAGAGAGGCAGTTCAGAAGGGGCACCTAGTGCTGGGAGAGTTTGATCAGGGGACGGACAGGTTTTCTTGTTCTCTAATGGGGGGTCCCAGAAGGCAAGGGGGGATCCACATTCCCACATGCCTTGGTCCCCCATCAGCGCCATGTGGGGAGGATCGTTGGCAGACCTGTTATCTCAACTGCTGGAGGGGCTGCTGGGGGCTGGTGGGCTGTCTGGGCACCAGAGGTGTGTGCATGCCCAGGGACCTTAGGGAGGCTCTGAGGTCCCTCATACCATACAGCAAGGCATCTGTAGATCTCACAAAGAGAGACCTTCCTTCAAAGGGGAGGTCTTGAATGGCCTGGTGCACATCCTGAGGCAGGCCTGACTCCTGGAGCCACACCGCTCACCTCATGACCACTGCTGAGGTGACCCCACAGGTAGCTGTGTCAGAGGCGTCCCAGGCCAACATGAGGGCATCATGGGAGGCCATAATACCCTCCTCCAAGACTGAGTCGTAATCCTCCAGGTGTTCCTGGGGGAGGAAGTCTCGGAAGTGCTGCATGGACTCCCATAGATCAAGGTTATAAAGGCCAACCCACACCTGGTGGTTGGCAATGCAGAACTGGAAGGGGGAGGTTGGATAGACCTTCCTCCCCAGGAGGTCGAGCCTCCTACCGTCCCTGGACCTTGGGGAAGGGGTTGGTCGGTCATGCCTCTCCCACCTGTAAGTCTCTCCTACCACCTGGGAACTCGGCACCGGGTGGTCTACTAAGAACAGGAAGCTTTCTGGGGGGACCTGATATTTGTGGCCAGTGACTTCGGAGACTGGTGGGATAGAGGCAGGAGTTTGCCAATGTGCTCTAGTCAGGTCGTGCACACTCTCATGAAGCAGGACCGAAATTGCAGCGGGGAAAGCTGTGAACCCCAGATCAAATGGGGGATCTGGGTCCCATCCAAGGGGTTCGACCTCCATACCTAGGTGAGCTGTCACCTGGTGGAGGATGTTATAATGGGTGTTGGGGTTCTCCCTGTAGGACGATGGTAAGGGATTCATGGCCTCGTCCAGGGTGTTTTCTTTCCGCTCAACAGTGCCATGGGAGGATTCCTCCTCAGAGGCCATGGGTGAGAGGGACCAGCTGTGACGGTAGTACTGTGGAGGGACCGGTGCCAGCAGCCCTTCGCGGGCAAGCTGATCTTGCCCTACACTGAAGGCAGGTGGGTGTGGCGCTGGTTCCCAGGAAGTTGAGGCCTGGTCTCTCCCTTGGCACCAAATAGGGGTAGTCAGTGCTGTGGAGGGAGGTTTGGACATCACCGGTGCTGCAGAAGACAGCACCAGTGAGGGACTGGTGCACTGAGGTGGCGAAGGGGAGCACTTGCGGGAACACTTCTGCGGAGGCCCCTTCAGCACCAGGGATGGAGTGGGGCACCTGTACTCTGGCTCAGCACCAGGGAAGGTGGAGGTCTTTGGTGCTGGATATGATCCCAGGGTCCTTTTGAGCTCTGGTGTCTGGGGTGCTGGGGTAACCGGTGACTGGCTCCATTCCGGAGCAACCCACAGTCCCGAAAGGAAGGCAGGCTTCCGTCTCAGCTTTGGTGACCTGGGCAGTGTGGGCATGGGCAGAAGCAGGAGAGTCATCATGGCTTTGAAGGCCTCCGGTTTAGATGGAAGCGGGACGGGCTCCAGGCCCTGACCCTGGAGAGGGTTGGCCAAGGAGAGCCAGAGCGGTGCCAGAACTTCGGTGCCAAGGTTGACACTGAGCACATTTTCCTATGATCCACTGGGGAGCGGCACTGAGACGGTCTCGGTGCTGACTTGGCACACAGTGCCAGCAGCTCTATGGAAGACCCCGATGTACAAGGGGTAGGCTGCCCTACTTGTTCCATGGCCAACACACGGCACCTCTGCTCTCTGTCCTTCAAGGTCCTTGGTTTGAAGGACCAACAGATAGAGCATTCACTTACCTGGTGAGACTCACCAAGGCATTTCAGGCACCTCTCGTGGGGATCGTCTCTCGGGAAGGCCTTGCTGCAACCGGCGCAGGGTTTGAACCCCAGCATGTTGGGTGGCCACTGGGAGCAGTGTTCAGGCTCCAGTTGGAAGGACTCAGTGGGAGCACTGGATCGCGGCGGGATGGTATCCACAAACAGATCCTTCAGAGAGAACAGGTGGCTCATAAATGAAGTGGAAGACAGGCACTTGCACAAACACAAGGAGCGGGCTGTTCCATAACCATCACTGAGAGTGGAAAAACAAACTGAGGAGGGTCAGGGTTGAGGCCATATATATATATAGCTGTGGGAGCAGCCAGCAGGGGCATTGGCCACCAACCCTGCTCTGACAAGCTTGGACAAAAAGCTTCCAGCCAATTGTGCACTGCGGCACATGCACACCTGGAACTGAATGATACAAGCAGCGCTCGAAGAAGAAAGAAAACTTGCCTTCCCTTCCACTCATTTTAACAATTTCTCACAGCAAATATCCTGGGCAGGGCCAGCTCAAGGAGTTATGGCGCCCTGAGCCAACTTTTCCTTTTGTGTCCCCCATGGCCATGCTGCCCCCCACCACACTGCCTTCAGTGTGGAGCCAAAGGCAGCAGGGGGCGTAAATGAGAGTGCAGAAGCCGGCCTCTGCTCTGGACTGGCTCGCCCCGCCCCCAGGATGGGGAACAGTCAGCCCAGGGGTGGTGCAGGCCAGCCCAGAAGCCGGGCTCTGGTCTCTTGCCCCTTCCCTGGGCCGGCTGTTCCTCCCTAGAGGTGGGGAGGGCCAGCCCAGATGCTGGGCGAGAGAGCAGAGTCCAACCTATGGGCTGGCCGCTCCGCCCATGGGGGTGGAATGACTGGCTCAGGGGAGAGGCAGAGTGCAGGGTCCAGCTTCTGGGCTGGCCTGCCCCACCGCTCAGCACCCCTGAGCTTCGGCACCCTGAGCTGGTGCCACACTGGCTCAATGCTAGTGCCAGCCCTGAGCTTGAGACATGAATTAGAACCACTTTCTTCAGCTGTTTGAGAATTTGATCCTGACTCACTCTACGTGGAGGGAAAAAGTGAATCCTTAAGACCAAGAGTTGCATATCACAAAGCCATGAGTAGTTTCAGTCCCATGGAATCTGACAGTCTTTGAGGCTACTGCTGTGCTTGGGGGAAGTGGCTGAGAGCAGGGAATGTATCACCCATCAAACTGGGCCCTTGATGTCAATATATATGACTGACAGTGTGTGTCATCCACTTCCCAAGACATACTGAAAAGAGGAGCAGAGGGGACTGTTCTCTGTGTCCTTTTTTAATCTTGAGAGTGCATGGACAAGAAATATGCACATGCCTTCAATTTTCTACACAGCTCTGCTCTTCTTTACTTCTGCTGCTGTAACTGTGATGCTTTATGGGCCCAGCTTGAACCAAAGGCGAATGAGGAAACATTTTCTCTTGTATCCTTTCACAGGCAGTAATGAGAAATCCATGAGTCCTATAAACAGGTGATGAGGCAGATCTTTAAAACAAATGGGGCTGTAGTTTAATCATATGCACAGTGAAAGGAATGGAAGCACAAGCAACTGAAATCATCTGTTCTTGTTGCAGCAAGGCAGTATCGTCTGTTTCTCCAAAACCTTGCACACCAAGGAAGCTATTTTTTTTTCCAAAAAATGAACACTTTGGCTCCAGCAGCTGTATTTATCTTACCCATTTAGGCTGTCTTTCATTTGTGCCTAGTTTATTTCTGTTTTTTCAGGGAACTGATGGGGCATATTTTCCTTCCACAGAAATGCAGTTGAAATAATGTAATCTCTCACTACCATGGAACAGTACACTCCCTTTCATCACTTAGGGCCTGATCCAAATGCAAAACGGTATTTTTCCATTTGCGTTATGGGCTTTGAATCAGGTCCTGAAGGAACTAAATGCAAATTCATGGATTGAGAAACAAGAACTTGGAATGCAATGGTGAGCAATGGTGGGTGACATATAGGCTCATCTGGACATGTCTTTGGCCAGCATAGTGTGCTGGTGATGCACCTTCAGAAAATAACAACCCTTGCCAAATCCATAGAGGGTGAGCCATGATACAACTGACCTAAAAAAAATAACAAATTATCATTATTTGTTTATTTATTTGTCTGGACCCAGTTTTGCTAGGCACTGTATAAAGTTAGAGCAAACGCTCATAATGGAAAATGTTCTCGTGAATATTCTTTTGAATTTTGAAGCAAATGCAAATGTAGCCATCTCCAGAACCCTGTCACATTACACTGTCTACCAGAATTCAAAGCACTTAATGTTGCTAGCGTGAGCTCCTGTTAAAAGCACATTTAAAACTTAAATAATCACAAAAACATAGTTCAGTTGATGTTTATGTGTGAGATTTGCAGTTCATGCCATGTTAGTTACATGTTACTTAATAAGGGTACAAAAATAATGCCTTGTCCTTTCCGTCAATCAACAAGGGTACAGTTTGAAGATCAGATGTTTGCAATTACTTTGTTCACTGGCTGTTCTGCTGGTGGTGAGGCTGTGAAGAAATTCACTGATGTTAAATCTGAGTTGTACAGCTGGATGAGTCAGCAAAAAACCACATTTGATATGTGCTAATCCAGCTCTAAAACTCCCAGATTTTTCTATCCCTGAATTTGTTGTCCCAAACTTGGGTTGGCTCTGACTCTGCAAGAGCATCTTCTTGGCAACTTTTTTCTTCTTCCTTTTCAAAGCCAAGGGGGATTCTGCCATACAACTCCCAGTTAAATTAATGACTACATCCTGAGCATCTCTGCCTGTTTCCTGCCTGCATTCCTGATACTCTGCGCCTCTTCTGAAAAGTTCCCACCTTCCTAGGTAAAATGGAGCCATCCCTTGTATTCAGTCAGATGGTGGTAAATTTTCAAAAGTTATACATGGCATTTACACACCTAACTCTCCTTGGGTGCCTCTTCAATGGGAAAAATGGTTAACTTGTGTTAGCCAACATAAAGGAAAAGCCTGAAGAAGACAAGGCAGTTTGTCATTTTCACAGGAGTAGCTTGTATTAAATACTATGAAGGTGCCTAGGGTTTACTCTGACCTATTTCCTCATGTGAAAACTATGACCTACCTGATTTTCAGCAAGATTTTACTTTGTTTTAGTAAATTTGAGTATGCTAACTTGAAAAGCTCCCTCCTAGCCATAGGCTCCTCTACCCTCCAGTGAGGCAAATAATGTGGCTAACAGAGTAATCAGAACTATTTTTATTGTATATACATAATTATCTGGCAATGTACTCATTCAAAGCATGTGTAACCATGAGCTATTAAAACTAAGTGAACAATACATCCCATCCAAGTCAGTGCTGACCTGACTCTCTGCACTTACTCTTGTAATGAATCTCAAGGATTCTCCAAGTTCACATTTTTGGAGGCAATACAGACCAACCTTCTCTGCATAGCAAACATTCTACATCATCAGGTGCAGTCAGTCATGAACTGGAAACTGAAAAATGATTGAATTCTCCACAAGCTGATGGCCATGTGAGAGGCTAACAAGTGGAACAAGTACACCAGGGTCAGACTTTTTCAGCTCCAGTGACTTCCAGCAGGTTTTGCTGCTCTTGTAATTTATTTACTTAGGGAAGCTCAGCTTCTCATGCAGCATCCATTTTTTAGTGACATTCCTGCTTTTCACCCAATTTTCCACTTGGGGAGACTATGGCTTGAGTGGGTCTTATCAGTTGCTCAGAGTCACTGGCTGAGTCAATAGCTGTTCTGCTAGATTTTTCGGAAAGTGTCAGAAAACCAGAATGTGTGAGAGGAACAGCTGGAGGCTGCTTTGCCTGAACAGACAAAAACAGCGATCCTCATCCCCTTTAGCATCACTTTTATTTTTTGAGTGAGTTCCCAAAGCGATACTCTAGTCCAGGGGTCTGCAACTCTTGTAGATCTTTGGCTGCCTCCCTTGTGGTTTTGGACATTGCTCCCCCTGCAAATGGGGGACTCTGTGAGGGAGGAGACCCTGCAGGGGGCTCACTACTGGTTCCAGGCCCCCCTCTCCCCGCTGGCAGGGAGCCCTGCAGCAGGCACCCTGGCCCATCTCCGTCCATCCCCCCTCCAGTAGGCTACACCCATTGCAGCTCTGGAAGCACTTTGCTATTGAGGGAATTGTTTAAAAAAGGCTCTTCTTGTCTTTTGGGTTGCAGTCTTTTTCAAAAGCAGTTCCTCTGTTTACTTTTGCCTTGTGGAACATGCAAACTCTCCTGCAGGATATTCTTCCTAATCCTGATAATTTCTCCCACATGAATTCACCTGAGCCCATACAAGGTGCTTGGTAAGTGCACATTCAGACTAGTAATTCTGTTTCAACTGCTTCAGGGGCAAATCTATTCTGACTGATACATTTAACCATCCACTTCAATTCAGTAAGTGCCTCTTAACTCTGTGTGCCCTCTCCTCTTCATACACATGTACACTGCTCTTTATCCACCTGCAATAGCTAATACAATTGTCTTTAAATGAAGACACTTTGAATCAAAGATTTGAGTTACAAAACAATCAACTTTTAAAGGGCAAAATATCCATGTTTAGCAACTCACCTTGCCAGGTCTTTAAAATACCCAGGAGAAGCTGAGAGCTCTCAGATACATCAGTAATAGTCCCAGAAATCAGTGCGACAACTCCAATCATTATGGCTTCGGGTTTAAGCTTGTTAAGGGCTGAGCAGGAGGAATCCTTACACAGTGCACTACATGATCCAACAGCCATGTGGATCTCATTGGGATTATAAGGAGTGTGTTTTGCTCCCATGGAGCCATGGGACAACTCAGTCAGATCCACTGGTAAAATACAACTATTAAAAATTAAATCATTTTCTTTCAATGCATTTTGTGGCCAGCCCACTGTTGAACTCTAATTTGTGTGCTGAAAGCTGAAATAATGGTTTTATCCACCAAGTGCACTATGAATATTGCATTTATCCTTCCTGGTAATTTCTAGCAATGCTTCTTTTGTGCCCGCTGACCATATTCTCATTTCCCTTGTACTTGAGGTTCAGTAAGCAACGCTGCTATGTTCAGCAGATCAAGTCCAGTGTGGCATCTGAAAGGAAATAAGCATGTTTCTCTGGATTCACTACCCCAAATGTAACATTTGCCTCACCAAAAACTCCACAAATAATTCAGCACATTTCAGCAAAGCTGTCACTCCACCCAGAGACCTAAGGCTAAGTGAGCAAAGAACCTTTTCTTGGAGGTGCCTATCCCTTTCAGGCAAGCTGGGAGCAGCAGGGAAAGTCTGTGCTGCTGTACATTGATAGCTACTTTCCATTCCTTCCATTTTTGGAAATGGAAGCTTTCACACTTGGGTGTGTTTTTGGTAGACAGCATGCATAATCAGAGCAATAGGTTGTGTCCCATCCATTCAGTCATCACAGCTTCATCTGAATAGGGCCACTGAGAAAGCTCAGATAGAAACGGGTTTTACTTCAATTTATAAGAGTACATTCCTGTTTGTGAGAAGTGCCAAGCTAGTTAATGACAGGCAGAGGCCACAGTATAAAAAATGAACAGGCAGGCACAGGAGTTTCAACTTCCAAAGGGATAGCCGTGTTAGTCTAGTCCAGCAAAAAAAAAAAAACAAGGAGTTGTGTGGCACTTAAAAACTAACAGATTTATTTTTTGCATGAGCTTTCGTGGGAGAAAATCCCACTTCATCAGATGCTTCGAAGATGGGTGAACTTAGAGTCAAAACAAAGAAACGCTGAGACTGAGAGCCCTGTAGAGCAAGGCCTCTGTTGATTCACCGAACAAAAGCAACAGGAGCAGTGACATGGCCCCCATGCTCCACACGCTGACCCCTGCCAGTCAATCCTACCTCTCCTCAGGAAGGGTAATCCTTAAATTGAAGGACTGACTCTTCCATGACATGTCATTCTTCAGCCTTCCTCTTTGGACTGTGCACAAAGATGCCAGCCAGCACTAGGTCGCAGGCAGTCTGTCGTACCATGGAAACCCATAACTTACCTTAAGTACTGAGTAGGCACAATTCAACAGCTGCCAGATGCCAACAACTTTCAGTCATCATTTCTATTATTATTTGTATTACGCTCAGCCCTCAGGCCAGATCAGGATCAATTTTTTTTTTTTGGTTATAATCAGAAAATGGACTGCAAAATGACACTTTCTTGCTCTGAACATGAAGAGGGAAAGAGTTGGAGAACCCAGGTGGCCACATGGCCCATACCAGGTGTCCTGCCTTCCACTATGGCCCCCACATTGAATGAGTTCAATACCCCTACAAGAGCCTTGAGGCGCTATATGAAATCAGAGTCCCACTGTGCTGGGTGTTTTACCTCCAAATAACAAGAGTTCCTGCCCCCAAGAGCTACCTATCTAAATGGGCAAGTGTAATTTTCCTTTCACAGCTGGAAACTACGGCACAGAGATTGCATGACTTGCCCCAAAGAAGTCTATGAAAGTCAGGAGATGAACCCAGATTCCCTGAGTCCTGGCTTACTACTCTGACAAGACCATCCTCCCTCTGATTGCTGTTATAGCCTACTTCAGCTGTCAACTGAAGACCACCATGAAAACCTTACTGTCACATTGCCAGCTACCGAAGACAGCCAGGCCCTCTTCCCACAAGAAAAATGTTTTGAAGTTTTTTAAGCATTTATACTGGGCTATTTTAAAACATTATGCACCAAATTTTCAACCAGCCTTAACTGGAGCTCCATTTTTGCTCCAGCAGTTTACTTCTATTAGTCCTTCAATGGACTTTCAGATCAAAGGCTTAAATATCTAAGAGCCTAATCTGCAACAGTTTGTCATGTGCCTGAAGCTATGGAGGCTCAGAATCTTCAAGGTCAAACCTTAAGTGACAGAAATTGTGTCACTAATAGCTTTGATTGTTAGTACTTTTATTCATACAGTGACTAAAATCCACTAGGTGTTTGGACAGTGTCTGAAGACCGAACTCTACATCTGTAAGGACAGCATAAAAGTGAATAACTGTAATATTATAGAGAGAACTGTTTTTTTATAGACATCATGTTTGCTCAGTGAATTTTATGATTATCTATGCCCAAGACATCATGGCATACAATGAATTTCAACACTGTACTAGACAACACAGCTGGTTGCACTGCAAAAGCTGCATTTGCAGTTAGATGAAATCATGCTTACTCTTAAACGAGAACAGAGCAATTGGAAAAAATGCAGTAGCCAAAATCCACCACTGAAGGTTTATGTGGGAACTGCATGTTGTTAGCACATAGCTCATGTTCACTAAGCAAATTGTTATTCTTTTGAAACAATTAAGGACTAAGTAAAGGTTTAATGAATCTAGCCATTTGGAATCACTATTGCTACTTTAATTTGTAGTTTACAAGAATTTGGTAAATTTAAAATGGGAAAAGAAATCCCTTCCCATCCTGCACTCATCTCCTCAGGGGAGGAATAATTTGGTACTTCAGTTTTAGCATCCATAACACTCTTATCTCTCTGCAAAATTATTCCTCAATTTTTATGAGCTTCTTGGTAAGTCTGCAGGGACTGAGTTATCTATTCTCCCTTTGTCTCTGAGTTCAGCCTGAGAGGATATTGTTCCCTGGGTGGGAAATAAAGGTGGAAGTGTCCATATTTAATTTACTGCTTGCAATAACCAAGGCTTTATCAACATTCCATCAACAAATTATTTTTATTGTCAGACTCTTATTGCCTGGAGTTGCAACCATGCAAAAGCTGGTTCAATGAAAATGTAATCATGTCACCTATTGACTGAACTTGATGATGCCCCAATTGTTGGTAAGGCTGTAGGTGTTAGAGCTTATTGTGAGTGAAGTGTTGATAATTTAATTGCTATTGCCAGAGCATGGCATCAAATGGGGCACTGCTATGTTTTCTCTTCTACAGTTGGATCAGATGTCCCTCTGTTTCTTTTTCATATGCAATTCAGCTTCATAAACCAAAACACAAGTCAAGGCTCTCACACCATTTACAGAAGAACATGCTAGCTTGTTCAAGACTGCAGACTAGTACAGTCAGGTGTATTTGCTGTAATTTAAAGACTGAGAGCTGGCTCTTGGGGTCTCACAGAGCTCTGTACAGCACAGGAGATAACAGCTGGGGAAGACAGCAAATCAGCTCTCAGGTCCTTTCCATTCCCACTGTCCTGGGGCTGGCCAGGGACCATTGCAGCAGCAGCTCATGAAAATGCAGGAACCACTTTGTGTCCAATGCTGACAAAGTGAGAAACAATCCCCCTTGCAAAAGGATGAGGCTGTCACCATCGTTTCTCCCCACAGCTCTTCCCGGGGCAAAAGCAGCTCCCTTCAGACCCAGGATAACCCCACTGGAGGTGGGGGAACGGGTTCTTGTGTGTTCAACAAATGGAGGGTTTTGAGCTGGAAGTTACAAGTGCTGGTGGGAAAGAAATTCATCATTTTTGTCTTCCAAGTGTAACCCTTTCCTTTTTCTCCCTGAATTACTTGGGAGCAGGCAACACTCACGTGTGCACAGGCGCCTAAGTTTGATGACAAAGAGATCCTGAGTTTCCCAGTGATGATGTTGGGAGTGTGGGAATCCTCTATCCACTCTTCTCCTGCAGTCCCTTTGCTTTACAGGAAATTAAACCTGGCAGTGCCTCCACTTGTCTGGGTCCAGTACACGCTCAGTGGCGTGCCTTGCGAACCTCCAGGACTAAATCTATATGACTAAGAATAACCTGTGGAATGGGTTTAATCCAGGGGTCTCAAACTCAAGTCACCATGAGGACCACATAAGGACTAGTACGTTAGCCCAAAGGCTGCACCATGAGTGAGGAATAGTATGGTAGCCCAAGGGCTACATCACTGACAGCTTTTCTTATAATGATTTTGCAAATATTGATAGCGATAGTGTCATTGCAGGCCACAAGAAATAACTTCAGGGGCCGCATAGTAGCCCTCAGGCTGCAAGTTTGAGACGCTTGGTCTAATCCAAACTTACAAATTATATATATAATACTTTCATGGTGCTTAATTGCATGTAACAAACCTTTACTTAACAAAGAAATCATAACAGGATGGAAGTGAATATTACTACTAATTTAAATACACAAGGGCAGTAAATAAATCAGTGAGCAGACACAGAATACAGTTTAAAGGAAACTTGTCTAACTAGTATGTTCACAGCCCTTTTTCCAGCTCCGAAGACACACTTCCCAGAGTTCCAAATCCCAACTCCTTGCTTGTGTGGGTGCACTTGGACGGTCAATTGAAGGAGACAAGGCAGCACTCTGTTGGTCCAGTATATCCACTCAGAGCCATGCTGAAGATCTGCAGTCAGACCAACCAATGGTCTGTAATCCCACCCCTGGTTCAAAGGGACTGCCAAACTGCCTCCCCTCAGGCCCAGTTAGTCTTTTAGCAGACTCTCTTGCTTTTACAAGCCCTGCTCCAAATTGGAGGAGGGAGACAGACACTCACACCCTCACTGCAGATCCAGCTCAGTCAGCTCTAGGCTCAGACCCTGCTTTGGCCTGAGTAAACCACCAACCTCTGAAGCTCCCTGCTTGAGAGAGCCTCCAGCAGTCTCAGGAACCCCATGAGCACTCACGGCAGCTTCCAGATTCAGACATGTCTCTCTCCTTGTGTGGAAACCCCTTTGTCCCCCTCTGCTTCCTGGAGGGGCAGGCAGAGTCCCTCTCTTTCCCAAGGGATCATGAGAGTTGTAGTCCCTCAGTGGAAAACTTACAGCACAAAGGAACTGCTTAAATGTTAACCTCCTACTTGATTTCAGAGGCCCCTAAAGTACAGGGTGCCTACACAAGAATGGTTGTCATCCAAGCACTTTCAGAGAAGGGGCAGGGCTCCCCTTCCTAATTATATCCATAACTGTTCATCTCCAGTGCCCCATCTGAAATTGGTCAAAGTATCATCCAGGAGCAGAATTTCCCAAGCAGTCGGGATGGAGGCTCTGAGGGACATGCGCACCACACCGAAGCCTTGGGACAGCATTTAATGAGCTGGAACTGACAGCTGGGACAGCAGGTTCTTTGGGGAGACCCGGAGTTCCCTTAGGTCCCAACAGGTCCCAGCTGGAAGGCAATTGCAGTCCTCTAAAAGTAACCATTGCTTCAAGGATAGTCATTTGGCTCCTTAAGCCCAACTGGAGTTAGGAAATATGTCAAAATCATGGCAGACTATAGGCCTGACATGATGTCATACAGACAAGGCCAATGAGTGTTACATGTCTTCTCTGGGAGAGGGCAAAGATAGCATTGCTGCCTAGGGAGCTGCCAGCTGAAAGTGGGATGTGGGGAGGGGAGTCCTGGAGAGGAAAGAGTAGAAGTGAGGATGTCATGCCACGAAGACAAATGATCCCACAGCCAATGTGCTTGGGCCTTCCCTTGCTGCAGGACAATAGTTTCTTGAGAACACTTCATTTAGCTCCAGGACTTTCATGTGGCAGTTCAAAAGGCGTAGCCATGTTAGTCTCTTTCAGCAAAACAATCAAGAAGTCCTGTGGCACTTTTAAAGATTAACAAATGTATTTATCACTTGAGCTGTCATGGGAGAAAATCCCAATTCATCAGATGCTTGAAGATGGGGAATTTACAGAATAAGTAAGTAATCTGTAATTCTGTAAGTTCTCCATCTTCAAGAAGCTGACAAAGTGGGATTTTTCACATGAAAACTCATGTGCTAAATAAATTTGTTAGTCTTTAAAAGTGACACCAGACTCCTTGTTTATTATGTGGCATTCTGAGGCCCTGTGGCTAGCTATTATTATAAACAAGCCCTCATAACACCTAGAAACCCTGCAGGGAAGTCCAGAAGGAGAGAATCATCGGCTACCTTCTACACTGCCAAATTAGTCCAAACTAAGGAAGCTTAGTCCAGACTAATTTAGCCCTTGGCTATGCTAGGCTTTGCCTAGTCCAAACTAAGAAATTTCTTAGTTCGGACTAGACAAAGCTTAGTCTAAACTGATAAGTACCAAAGTTAGTTTAGTCTGAAGTAAGCATATGCAATACCTGAACTAATAGTTACTTCAAACTTAAAAAGTTCAAACTAAGCCGTTAGTTTGAACTAACCATAGTTCTTGTTCGAATTAAAACTTTACTTCGAACTAGAACTTGTGGCTAGTTTGAACTAAAAAGCCACGGTTAGTTCAAACTAACCTGTGGTTAGTTCGGACTAACCTCAGACATCTTTAGTTCAGACTAGTAAATCCAAACTAAAATTGCTGATGTAGACATAGCCATAGAATCATAGAAACTTGAAGGGACCATGAGAGGGCATTGAGTCCAGTTATCTGCACTCATGACAGGAACAAGTACCCCCATTAAACCATCCCTGACAGGTGTTTGTCTAACCTGCTCTTAAAAACCTCCAATGTAGGAGATTCCAGAACCTGCTGAGGCAACTTCTTCCTGTTTAATCACCCTGACGGTTAGGAATTTTTTCCTAATTTCTAAGAGGAACCTCCCTTGCTATAATTTAAGCCCATTACTTCTTGTCCTATCATCTGTAATTAAAGAGAATAATTTTTCTCCTTCTTCCTCATAATAACATTTTAGGTATTTGAAAACTGTTTTCATATCCCCTATCGGTCTCCTTTTTTCTAGACCAAACAAACCCAGCTGTTTCAATCTTCCCTCATAAGTCAAATGTTCCAGACCTCTAATCATTTTTGTTGCCCTTCTCTGGACTTTCTCCAGTTTCTTCACATCCATTTTGAAATGAGGTGCCCAAAACTGGACACAGTACTCAACTTGAGGCCTAATCAGCAGGAGCATCGCTGCCCCAGGCAAGGACCCAGGGCACCAGCCCAGGCCCCACCACCTGACTGCAGGCCACACCCCCAGCCCCGATTCACTGCTCAGGCCCGACTCAGCCTCTGGTGCCTGCTGCACCAGCTGGGTCCCGGATCCCTGGCCGGGGACAGGGCAGGGAGCGGCAGCCATGGCTGTGGGGCCACCCAGCCTAGGAAGGGCCAGAAGCGGCTGCCGGATCTCTGGCTGGAGACCAGGAGAAGCAGGGGCCGCGCCAGGACCCAGGGCACTGGCACTGGGATTTGGGGCATGGGCCCCGTATGCCAGGTGTCAGCGACGCCTCTGCTAATCAGTGCAGAGTAGAATGGAAGAATTACTTCTCATGTCCTACTCACAGTACTGCTGTTCATACACCCCAGACTGGAATTTGCTTTTTTTGCAACAGTATTACACTGCTGACTCATATTTAGCTTGTGATCTACTATACACTCAGATCCCTTTCCACAATACTCCTTCATAGGCAGTCATTGCCCATTTTGTATGTGCGCAATGGGTTGTTCAACCCTAAGTAGAGTACTTGACACTTATCTTTATTGAATTTCATTCTGTTTACCTAAGACCATTTCATCGGATTAGTGATTACTTAGTAATCACAAGAGACAGACCAGTCTGTATGTGGGAAGATGGTCAGTGGTGGCTGGCCCTGTAAGAGGATTTGGGCCCAGTCTCACTTGGGACTGATAAACCACCTGCCAACTGAGATGAACCAAATGATTATAAAAGCCAGCAAGGGAGTGCATGGAGGAGGAAGTGGCAGTGGCAGATCAGTGGCAACAGGACCCCTGGGCCTCCCCACTGGTGCTTCCCCCCGAGGGCCTCCCACCTCACCAGCAGGCCAGTGCTGAGCCAGGGGTGGCTGTGGCCAGAGGCCAGCTGCAGCCTGGCTGGTTGGCCCCAGGGGGAGGTGGGACTGACTGCGGCACATGGTACAGCTTTGGGCCATGCTGGAGCCCATTTCGTTCACAGGGCAGTCCGCTGCCCCTCTAGCTCCTGGGGCCAACCTGCCCCTGGAGGTGGAGTGGCCAGCCCAGGGGCGTGGTGCAGAGGCGTCGCTGGCCCGGGGAGGGACCCAGGGCATGGGCAAGGGCCCTGCCCCGTCCCACAGGCCCCGCCCCCAGCCCGCAGGTCCCGCCCCCTGGCCAGGGACAGGGCCAGAAGCCGCCACACCACCACGGGTGGCTAGGCCCCACATCCCCAGCTGGGGACAGGGCTGCTGCCACTGCGGGCAACCAGGCCCTGGATTCCCCGCCATGGCTGTGGGTGGCCAGGCCCCAGATCCCCAGCTGGGGATGGGACCGCCATGGCCACCGGCAGCTGGGCCCCGGATCTCTGGCCCAATTGGGCCAGAGATCCAGGGCACCAGCACTGGGATTCGGGGCATGTGCCCCGGGTGCCCAGCGCCAGCAACACCTCTGGCATGGTGAGAATTGCGGAGCTCAGCCTGTGGGCTGACTTACCCTGCATCTGGGGGCAGATCAGCCAGCCCAAGGGCAGGGCAGGAGCTCAGATCTGCCCCACTCCTCTTTCCAGTGCCGGGCTGCTGGCAGGGCAGAGGGGTCCCCTCATTGCAGTAGGCCCCTGGACCCTGTTGGCCCAGTGGGCAATCGGCCCCTACAAAATAGGTGGGAAGTGGCGTAGTTCTGGATGCTGGTCTTCGGGCATGGGAAAGACCTAAAATTTGCTTCAGCTTAGTTTGTATTTGAATAAGAAACAGCTCTGGGGAAGGGAACATGATCTAGAGTGCTTATAGCAATGGCCCCTCCAGGACTACAGGAAGGGACCAGCAGCCTATCCAGGAAATTTAATCAGTCAGAGGCTTGGGACATAAATTGACCCTCTGAGTAACTTAAATCTTTCCAAGTCCTTTCTTTTGTTTCCTGGTTTGATTAGCTATGTGATAAGCAGCTAGAGTTTGGCTCCAGGAAAAGTAACAGTGGGTTACCGATATAACCATCCTTCTTCAGAATGGGCTGCTCACATATATTCAGTTACAGGTGTCTACATGCTGAAGTGCACTGTTATTTGGAGAGTCTTTTAGGCCTAGCCTGTTAGGTGAGGGTCATCAACCAACGCCCCCTTTGTGCCGCGACCACAGCTATATATGTGACCCTGACCCTGACCCTCCCAGTCCCTTCTTCTCACCAACTCTGAGTAGCAGGGATGGTAGGAAGGATCTGAATGTATGTGAGCAGCCAATGTCAAAGAAGGGAGGGGTAAGACAGGGCGCCTGAACCTTCTGGTAGGGAGCCTGGATATGGATGGCGGCCACCTCATTTGTCAAGTGGGGCGACAACCAAATACTGCTGTCTCTGGCCCAGCAACAGGGCAGGTGGTTAATTATTAGGGTTCATATTACTGTCTCTGGCCCAGCAACAGGCCAGGCAATTAATTATTATTGTTTGTATTACTGCCTCTGAGAGTCAATGACAAGAGGGCTGCTAGGGGTCGCCGGGAGCGGCCTCCAACAAGTGCTCGGAAGTGGGGAGGAGGGAAGTCACAGGCCGACCCAACTCCACTGTGTCCCAGCCCAGGTCCCAAGGCAGGGCGTCAAAGCTTGGTAGAGGACCAGCAGGGTCCTGTCCACAACACACTGGTTTATTCCCCAGCCCAGCCTCTATGTCACCAAGACCCTGAGCCCCTGGCTCACCCATGGCCCATGGGGCCCAGGGTACCTGTTCCTCCTCAGCTTCCTACAGATATTGGGCCGGGGCAGATTCTTGAATCCCTCATTGTCCTCATCAGGGTGTTGCATAGCCAACAAGCCTGGTAGATCCTCCACTGAGGGTAGCTCCTCCAAGTCACACCCAGCCTCCTCAGGGCTGTCATCCTGGGCCAGAGGAAGTTCATCCAAGTCACGGGAGACTGAAGGATAGGTTGGGACTGCAGATTCCCCCGGTGGTGGTGGCAGTGGCATAGGTAGATCTATAAATTCTACTGGAGTTGTCTCCTGAGGTGGTGTCCCTGGCCCTTTCATGGTTGGTAGGTCCAAAGTACCATCTGGACCCCAAGGTGCTGGTACGTTCTTGGCAGGCCAGGTTTCCTGTGGGGCCTATGGAGAAAGCAGGGGGAGCTCCTTTCCCTTCAGCTGCAAAGCCCTAACTGAGCTCCATGGCCTGCCTTTAATATTCCCTGTCCCGAGCTCTGCCTCCTTAGGGGCAGAGCAGTCCCAGCTGCCTGTCTCTGAGGGAAGCCATCTTGACTCCTTATATAAGGGTGGCCATCTGGCCTCTTTATATAAAGAAGCTCCTTTTGCCTTCTTACAGATGGTTACATTAGTAACCCACCTTTCTTCTTCAACTGCTGCTCACATCATTCAGTTACAGGTGACTGCTAGCCATGCCCAGTTGGTGGGTGGAATTACAGTTTACCCACATTGAGTACAGCTTTGCCCAACTGAGCATCCTCTCTTGCCTGTTGGACAATAGTGTAGTGCATCATAAAAGTATGCACTGACAACCATGTGACTGGCCTGCAGAGCTCCTGGATTTGGACCTGTGCCAAGAAGGCCATAGAAGAAACCTGGGTTCTGGTCAAGTGGGCCTAGAACCTTCCAGGGAGGGGTGTACCTGACATCATGTAGCACTCCTTAATGCAGTTCACTATCCATTTGGAAATGCACTATTTTGTCACTGCTTGTCCTCTTTTCCTTGCTGCGATGGCAAGGAAGAGTTGAGAGGACTCACGGAACAGGCGCGTATGCTCAATATGTCAGGAGCACTCATCTGACGTCCAGTGTGTGCCACTTTCTTTTGTTTTCCGTGACCTGAGGGTCTGGTAAAAACACCAGGAGGCAAATGTCGTGGTTCACATGGAACGGCGAGGCCACCTTCAGGAGAAACAAGTGGTGTGGGCATAACAGCACCTTGTCTGCAAAGAATCTTCTATATGGGGGTTCTGAGGAGTGGGCTCTGAGCTCTGAGACCTGTCTCGCTGAAGTTATGGCCATCAGAAAGGCTACCTTCCATGAGAGGACTAGGAAAGTGCATGAGTCCAAGGGCTCATATGGGGGCTCTGTAAGGCATTGGAGCACAATATTTAGGTCCCACTGAGGAGTGGGGGCTCCAGGTTGTGGGTATACCCTGTCAATACTCTTCAGGAACTACACGGTGGTTGGGTGGGAGAAGACTGTGACCCCTTCCACTTTCCTATGACAGGCTGAAATTGCCGCTAGGTGAATTTGTAGAGAGGAAGTCGTTAAGCCCTTAACCTTGATGGTTAACAGATAGTCCAGCATCGAGTGGATAGGGGCTGACTCTTGTATCACCCCTCTTTCCTTGGCCCGAAGAGAAAATCATCTCCACTTAGCTGAGTAGATTGCCCTAGTGGAAGGTCTCCTACTGCCCACCAGTATCTCCCTAACTCTGTCAGAGCAGAGTCTCTCAAACTCATGTAGCCATGCAGCCCCCATGTGTTAGGTGAAGCAACCTTGGGTTTGGGTGCCATAGTGTGCCCAAGTTCTGTGTCAATAAGTCTTCCCTGAGCGGGAGGCATAACAGGGTATCTATTGACAGGTCTCACAGGATCGAGAACCAGTGCTGTCACGGCCAGTCTGGAGCTATCAGAATCATGTCTGCTCCATCTCTATTTATCTTTAGGAATACCCTGTAAATCAGAGGAATCAGGGGAAAGGCGTACATCAGTGGGACCCCTCCACATGAGATTAGCAAGGCATCTCCGATTGAGCCCTTCTCTTGGCCCCTGAGTGAACAGAACAGTGGACACTTCTGATTCTGAAGCGTAGTGAACAGGTCTATTTGTGGTAGGACCCACTGGCTGACTATGTGGGATATCACCTCCATGTGCAGTGACTATTCGTGGTGTGACAGGAATGTTCTGCCCAGCAAGTCTGCTGCACCATTTTCCACTCCCAGCAAATGGCTGCTATTGGGGTGAAGTCGTGTTTCAGAGAGAGTGCCCACAGGCTGGTGGCTTCTGCACAGAGAGCTGGAAAGTGCACCCCTACCTCTCGGTTTATGTAAAACATGGCCAATGTACTGTCTGTTAGAAGCTAGACTGCCCCCCCACCCCAGGTCCAGAAAAACTTGGCAAACTAGGCAAATGGCCCTGAGTTCCTTCACGTTTATGTGAAAGGTCTTGTCCCTGAGGGCCCATGTCCCTTAGGTTGAAAAACTCCCTGAGATATGTGCCTCCCAACCCGTGTCCAAAGCGTCTGTTATTAGAATCACTGTGGGGTTCGAGGTCTCAAAGGGGATCCTGTCCCTGGCAAAGAGGGGATCCTCCCAAATTTCAAGGGTTTCTAGGACCTTGTGGGGAACTAACAGCACCTTGTTCAAGGGGTGTTTCTGGGGATGAAGGACCGAGGCTACCCAGAGCTGGAACAGTCTCATTCTTAATTCGGCTGTTCTGATCACCAAGGTTAAGGCCACCATGTGGCCCAACAACTGCAGGCACTGCCTGGCTGTAGTGACCACAGCCCTCTGAAGCTCCTAAATCATGGAATACATGGACTGAAACCTTGATGGGGTAGAGATGCTCTGCCATTCTTGGAGTCCAGTAAGGCCCAGATAAATTCTATCATGCAGGTTGGGATGGCTTTTGACTTTTCTTGGTTTATGCAAAGCCCCAGATGACCACACGGCCTTTTTAGTGTGGTGACACTGTGGTGAACGTGGTATTTGGTTTCTCCCTTTGTTAGCCAGTCATCAAGGTCTGGATAGATCTTTACACCCTGCCTCCTTAAATATGCTGCCACTGCCACCATACATTTTGCAAAAGCTCTGGAAGCTAAAGTGAGCCTAAATGGGAGGGAAGCGAACTGAAAGTGTTCCCTTCTCACTACAAATCTGAGGAACCTTCTGGGTTTTGGCTTTATTGCTATATGAAAGTAAGCATCCTTTAATTCGAGGGCCACAAACCAGTCCCCTAGACCTAGTGCAGGGATGATTTGTGAGAGGGAAACCATACAGAATTTTATTTTCCTTAGATGTTTGTTCAGAGCCCTGAGGTCCAGGATGGATCTCAGGTCACCGTTTGGTTTGGGAACTAGGAAGTATCTGAAGTAGAACCCCTGTCCCCGCTGACCCCTTGGGACCCCTTCTATGGCCTCTGTGGAGAGTAGTTTTTCACATTCTCTTTGTAGCAGAAGATCTAGTTCTGGGTCCCCGAGACGCGGAAGAGGGGACAGGTTCCTGTTTCAGGGTATGGTTTTAAATTGGCTTGAGTAACCTCTGGATATCGTATCCAATATCCAACAGTCAGTTGTGATTCTGGCCCATTGAGGTAGAAAGCGGGCCAGTCAGGCACTGAATAGCAGGGGTTGAGTGGGGAAACAGGGATCCTTTAGCTGTTTGTCAGAAATGCTGCTTTTAACCAGCTGACTGGGAGCTGTGTTCCCTTGGCAGGATGTTTGGGTCAAGGACTGGGATTTTGAGCCCTTACCCACCAGGTTCCTTTCCCTCTCAAGGCCCCCATAAGGGCATTGAGACTGTTGATAGGGACTCTGATAGGACCCCTGTGTATGGCTCTGCTGCTGCAGCTGCCGGGATTATTGCTGAGGCAACCTGGGTCTGAAAGGGCGTCTAGTTTCCAGTGGCACATACGTGTCCAGGGACTTTAGAGTTCTTCATCCCATGTAGCTTAGAATCCATAGATTCTGCAAACAAGGTTGGGCCCTCGAAAGGAAAGTCCTGAATGGTCTGTGGCATCTATTGAGACAAACCAGAGCACTGCAACCAGGCTGCTTGGTGCATAGACACTGCAGAAGCCACGTTACGGGAAGCAGTGTCAGATGCGTTCCACGATGCCATCAACATATTGCAGGCAACTAGTACTCCTTCCTCAACCAGTGTCTCAAAATCCCTGACGTGTTCCCTGGGAATCACATTCCGAAATCTTTCTAGTGCCCCCAAGATGTTGAAAGCAGAGGTGGCCTTAGGCAATTGGTGGGCCTAGGTGAGGGCCTTTACGGGGCCACCTATAGGCCTGCAATGCCGCCCTCACTGGGGCCCCAGGCTCCCACTGACACCCTAACCTCCCCCCATCCCAACTGCTTGCGCAGCCCACTTGCCCACCCAGCATCTCTGCAGTGGGGGTGGAGCAGGACTCCCCGCCTACCCGCAGCCAGACGCACCTCTCCCGGGGGAGAAGAGCTGCCAGCATGGCGCTGCAGCTTGCTGGGAATGGGGCTCCCTAGAGCAGCCCATTGTGGAGGCTTCAGGCCGCTTCACCCATGACCATGCCAGGCCTGAATGGAGGCCGTCTTACCCCCAGGCCCTGGATCTGACCTGTTTCGGCCTGTGGCCAGGGGTGAGGCAGCCTGAACTCTTCAGAATGGGCCTCTCCAAGGCCCCCATTCCCGGCAAGCCGCAACACCACATCAGCAGCTCTCCTCCTCCTGGGGAGACCCAGCCAGCTGCAGGTAGGCAGGGACTGCTGCTCCACCCCCACTGCAGAGATGCCAGCCAGGTAGGCGGGCGGTGCAGCCGCTGGCCCTGGCAGCCTGCAGCCCCCAGCTCCCCCACCATCCTGCAAGCACAAGCGCCAGGGTAAGTGAAGCAGGCGACCACTATGGGGAGCTCTTAATGCTCAGGGTCCTAAGCGACTGCCTGCTTCACTTACCCCAAAAACTGCGTCTGGTTGTAAGCATACCTTCCCATAAGGGCATGGTGATTTGCTATGTGGAGCTGGAGGGCTTAGGTGGAGTAAACCTTCCTACCGAAATGGCTGAGTTTCTTTGCCTCTTTGTTCTTCGGAGTAGAGCTAGGCTGGCTCTGGCTCTCCCTGTAGTTGACTGCATCTACCACCAGGGACCCTTGGGTAGGGTGGTTGAAAAGGAGGGAGAATTTATCAGGAGGGAAATGGTATCTCTGGTCCACGACTTTGGACACAGGAGAAATCTAGGAGGGGTTTTGCCACTGTGCCTTTGCAAAGGAGTATTACCCCCTTCATGAAGAGGAACTGTAACCTTACTGGGTGGGGCTGCATCCCCCTAGTCAACGAGGGGGTTGGACTGTTCCTTGACAATGCCCAAGTCTAGGTTCAGATTTGCTGCCATGTGCCTAAGCAGGTCCTGTTGGGTGTGAGGGTCATCTCTATATACCAGGGGCCTTTGGTAGGTAGCCTCGTCCAGAGACAAGGAAGAAGGAATTCGTGATCTGTGGTACCGTGCGATGCCAGAGTTGGGTTCATCATCTGAGTCGTCCGAGGAGCCAGGAGTCCGAGTAGACGATGGTGCTGAGGGTCACAATGATGCAGGCTCATTCTCTGGGTGCTAGTTGAGCCATCCATTAAACCATTCCTGGAAGGATCATGGGGCAGGGTCACGTCATGCCCTGGTGCAACCGTTTACCTTTCAGGAGCCGCCCTCGCTGTAAGGGCCACGCTGGGGTCTACCCTATGTCTCCACAGGTGCCGACTAGGTCAGTGAGGGGGATGGTCCCATCGGTAGTTGCTCTTTGGTACCAAGAGGCGAGGTGCTTGGGTGGTGAGAAGTCAGGGAGCACTTCTGGCTCTGCTTTCCTGCAGGCTTTTCTCTTGTAGGAGTCAGTACTGGAGATGATGAAGATCTGCGGCACCACGGTTCATCATCGGACAGCACCGAGGAAGCTGAGGATGATCTTACTCTTCCTGAACCCTGCGAGCACCGCACTGATGGTTCACATGCCGACACGGGGGACAAGAAGTAACCAATTGCCAAACACTGCTCCGACCCTTGTGCAGAACCGGTTTCCTCTGGTATCGGTGAAGTGTCTGCTGTCGGTACCAGGACCGGTACAGCCCCTGCCACAGAGGACCACTCCTTGGCTGAGAGGGCTGGTTTACCTTTCCACTGCACCAATTTGCGTGGTGCCAGAGATGTCAGCTCTGATAGGACTTTCGCCGCTGCAAATGCTTCTGGTATTAAGGGGATGGGTACCGAATCCCTTCCCCAAGGAGGAGCGGCTGGCTGAGAGGTGGCATGGCACCGAGGCGGTGCTGAGTCAGAGGCCGATTGTGGCTTTTTAGTAATAGCTGGAGAGTGGCGCCAGGTCTTTTCCAGTGCAGATCTGGCACACGCTGCTGGCAAGTCCTCAGGCTTGGCGGGCATACCCAGAGCCGGTAGCACCGCCCAATCCTGAATAAGGTTGCAGAGCCTCTGCTCCCTATCTTTGCGAGTTCTTCTTTTGAAGGACCTGCATATGGGACATTTGTCCACGAGGTACAACTCACCCAGACAGGAGAGGCATCTCTCCTGATGGTTGTCAATCAGGAACGCCTTGCAGCAAACTGTGCAGGATTTAAATCCTGGCATTACTTAATCATGCAAAAATAACAAAAGCTAACTAGTGAGAAAGGCACTTGCTTAATCACAAGGACAGGCTATTCCAGTACCGTTGCTGAGGGTGGAAAGAAGGAACTGGGAGGGTCAGGGTCAGGGTCGTATATATAGCTGCAGTTGTGACACAGAGGGGGCATTGGCTGCTGACCCTGACCTGCTAAGCTAGGGCTAAAAGACTTTCTGGATCACCGCGTGCCACAGCACATAGACACTTGTAACTGAATGATGTGAGCAGTGCTTGAAGAAGAAACAGTATTACCATGAATGCAGAGTAGTTTAGTGGTTTTCTGTGGGAGGCACTTCCTTGGAGAGACCACATCACCTACTTAATTAGGGAAAGTACCTGGCAGAAAAGCACTGAAAATGAAAGAACTTGAAATGAACATTTTCTGTCTCCTTGTCAGTGTGCAGATGGCAGAATGCATATTTTTTGCGTTGGTATGCAGATGGAAAGGGCTTTGAAAGACATTAAATGAAGATCTAATAATGTGAGAAACAGATACTAAAGAGGCAGTGATGCTGGAAGAGACCCCTATCTGGTACTCATCACAGAAGTATCTGAGTGGCACTGATGGAAGGGGCCATTGAACCCATTTTATGGATGGTAAACTGAGACACGGATATAAGTGACTTTCCTGGGGGTATGGATGTATTCATACAGTCACATCTGTGTCAGCCAGGAATTGAACCCAGATGCCTCAAGTCCCGGTCTAGGCCTTTGCCCACACCCATTTAGTGCAATGTCAGGCTCCACATCAGAAGTTTCATGCCACAGAAAAAGGGAGACAGTTTCTGCCTATAGGCCTGGAATGACCATACCTAGAACGCTGTATTTACTCCTAGGTGTATTGTTCCTAGAAAGACAATGGCATCCTGATACTAGTTCAGAGAGGAACCACAGAAAGGATGAGAGTTCTACACAGAGGTTCCTGGGGCTTCTTTACTTTTCAGCATGTCTCACAACTGGTTGAATGCTGATAAAAAGCCTGAGCTCTTGCAGCTCTTGTTGAATTCAGCCAGCACTGAATGTTCGGCACCCTGAAAGCCAGGCCCTTATGATTGATGAGACTCTATGGCTGTGTTCACACGGCACTTTTGTTTCGAAACAACCTCGTTGTTTCGAAACAAAAAAAACCATGTTCACACGACACACAGTTGTTTTGAAACAAGGGCTTCCCCTTGTTTCGAAACAACTGTGCGTCATGTGAACATGTTTTTTTTTGTTTCGAAACAACGAGGTTGTTTCGAAACAAAAGTGCTGTGTGAATACAGCCATTCATGATTTTTGAACTTTCAGGATTGGAAACAGACAATGATAAGTGTTCTAAAGGGGCTGCCGTGTTAGTCTGGTAAAGCAAAAAAAGCAAGGAGTCTTATGGCACTTAAAGACTAACAGATTTATTTATCACATGAGCTTTTGTAGGAGACTATCCCACTTCATCAGACTCTTTGAAGAGGGAGAACTTACAGAATGGGATGAAAATAAATGCAGGGGAGTGTAAGACATGGGATCAGGTCATACTGCAACAGCAAATCAGAGCATTTGTAAGGATTCAAACTCTAGGAAACAGCACACAGAGGGAGGCTGAAGTCAAATTACCTGTTATAATGTGAAAAGAATCCATAGTCATGATTCAGCCCTGCTTTCACACAATTTAATTTGCATATTAGTTTGATTTCTGCTGTTTCTCTTTGAAGTCTTGATGTCCCTTTGATTTTCTTGACAATCATTGTTAACAAATCATCAATGGAGTGATTAGGAAGA
>ML681963.1:17978429-18017927 GCA_007922195.1 Podocnemis expansa | reverse complement strand
GTTGTCCACTGCCATCCCCAGCCTCTCCATGGCCATGGCCTGCCGCTCCATGGCCATGGCCTGTCTGTCAAAGGCAGCCACCAGCCAGTCGTCGGTGGTGGCTCCCTGGCGCAGGAGTTGTAGGGCCGCGTCCTGCCGGCCAGCCTGCTCCCGCTGCCAGGCCTGGGCGGATGCCTCAGCCCGCTCTCCCAGGTCCTCTAGCCCGGTGAGGATCTCGCGTCGAGTGCGGGGTCCACGCCTCCTCTGCCTCCTCCATGGCCCGGGGCTGCGGGTTGGGCTCCGCACCCGCTGGCTGCCAGTGGCACGAGCTGCAGGGAGGAAGCATCACACAGGGTTAGAGGCTGCTGCCTGCTAGCTATGCCTGTGTGCAGCTTGTGTACAGCACACAGCTCCTCCCACACTATCATCATGAAGCTAAGCTGGGGTCCTGTGGGACATTGCCCCAGGGGGACATAGGGCCTCCTGGGGCCCTCATGTACACTGGACCCACCCGGATGGGTTGCTCTGTGGCGTCTCCCAGGGCCACATCCCAGTGGTCTGCTCTGCAGGCTGGGCGCCCTGCCCAAGGTGCAGCTGCATCCATCACACCCATCTGTGTTCACCTAACTCAGGCACGGAGGGGTGCATCACCCGGGTGCATCACCCGGGTGCAACACGTCCCTGGGGGAACCCGTGTCCAGGGGGGCCCTCTGACCCCCCGCCCTAGCCCGGTGCCCTGCCCATCCCCGTATCAGACCCCATCACTGCCCATGCCCTGGGTGGGCCTGGCCCTGCACCCTCCTGTGGAGCCTGGTGACTCACCAACAGGGGCTCCAGATGTCCTCCGAGACGTCCCCTCCTCCATTTCCTCCGAGTCCCCCGGGGTTGTCGGTGCTGCCTGCTCCTGCTCCCCCTCCTCTTCACTGGCCCCACCCTGGCCTGGGGGGATTAGTTCTGGGGTCCCTGCCTCCGCCTCTGGTGGTGGCTGGTCCTCGGGACCCCCGACATCCAGGGATGCCCCAGGGCTGCTGGGCGGTCCCTCGGCACCTGAGGAGGTCCTGGGGGCGGACCTGGTGTCCACTGCCTGGGCAGGCAGGCCGCTGGGCTCACGCACCAGGAACGCGTGCAGCTCCATGAAGAAGGGGCAGGTGGCTGTGCTACCTTCTCCCTGGAGCTCACGCGCATCCCTGGTGCGCGCGTGGTCCTGCCGCAGAGCCTTTATTTTGGAGCGCACCTGCTCGGTGCTGCGCTCCTGGCCCTGGGCTGACAGCTCCGCCGCTATGGCAGCGTAAACTGCCCGGTTCCTATGGCTGGCCCGGAACCTGGCCAGGATTTCAGGCCTGCTCCAGATGGTGAGGAGTCGGTGGATCTCCTCAGTGGTCCACACAGGACCGCGCCGTCTGCCCTCCGCAGCTCCTGCCCCACGTGCTGACATGCCTGTGAGGGTGTATCAGCACGCTGCCAGGGCTGGGCACTTCCTCCTTCCTGTGGGTGCTATGCACCCTGGGAAGAAGGTCAGAGCCGCGTTATTTCGAAACAGCCGTTGTTTCGAAATAACACGTCTAATTCCCATTATTTCGAAACAACCGTTTCAAAATAACGGCCATTTCGAAAACATCCAGGTTTAACCTGGTTCGAAACGGTGCTTCTTATTTCGAAAGGACGGTTCCTGTCCTTTTGAAATAAGAAAACGTCGTGTAGACTGAATTTCTTTTATTTCGAAATAACGAGTGTTATTTTGAAATAAAACTGTCATGTAGACATAGCCAAAAGGATGTAACTAACAGCCATCTGAAAGAATTTAAAATAGGGAAAAATTGGGTTGAATACCAAGAGAAACTTCCTTTCTACAGGATCTGTTAGAGTACGCCTTATTTCAAAATAAGTTAATTCAAATTAACAGTTTGTTAATTCGAATTAAGGAAAAAAGCAGGAATCGACATAGCATGTTCAGACAACAGTTATTTCTAAACGAGTCACCGTTGTTTCGAAACAACATGTTCAGACGGCATTGTTTCAAAACACTCGTTTTGAAACAACGTTGTTTCATCCCCACATGGGGTTTAAGTTGTTTCGAAACAACGCCATTGTTTCGAAACAACAGAACCCATTGTTTCAAAACAACTGTGAGTCGTGTGAACATGGCGTTTCTTATTTCGAAACAACCTCTGTTGTTTCGAAATAAGACTGCTGTGTGAACACACCCTATTATACTTAGAGGTAGCCAGGACAGAGCACGCATATCATTTACCTTTGCATGGGAAGGATTAGCTGGCCTAGTGCATATTTTCCATCTATAATCTCTGTCTATGAAGCTAACTAAGCCTAGTAAAGCATGAAAGTACTAAGCCACTAGAGGGGGAGTGAGCTGCTCCAGTAAAAGCAATACAAATATAGTTTGCATCAGATCTTACATGCAAATAACATACACTGGGGAAGAAGCCTGGGAAGACTAAGTGGTGTTAGGACGAATGAACTCTTAAATCTTAAATAAAAGATTTTTGGTGATGCCTATACCCTGATAGCCTGCAGAGATAAAGACATTCACTGATGAAACAAGTCCAAAAAGTATTTCATGCATTTGGCATGTCACTGAGTGTTCTGTATATCCATGCAATGTTACATTGATCATTTACTAGCAACCACAATCGCTCAGCAACTGCAGATCACCTGTAATGCTGTGTGGGCTATCCGTTATATATACATACTGGAATTTTGTCAGGTCATTGCCAATACTGAAAGTATACTACGTTGATATTAAAATCGTCCATGGCAAAGGTATTGACTTGTATCAAAATAACCAACATGTTCTCCTTGCAGTCAAATGGACTGAGGAGCACGATACACTAATATAATGGATGAATCTGCATTCACATATTTATTAAACAGTTATTAGTGTCTTACAAAATAAACTGGTTTCAAAGTGTTCATTTATAATTCTGACTAAACTGCTAGATTTCAGAACTGAAATGTAATTGTGTAAACATTCAGACATGTTTTATAATATAAATAAGGTGCATCCGTATAATTGGTTCATCCATAATTGTATATTTAAAAAAAATCATATGACGTTTTTGCTCATTAGTCAAACTCACATCTACCATGGTTCTTTTTCAATTTAAAACAATAGAAACGCCACATTTATTTTAAGCAAATAAGGTTGTACCCAAAGCTTAATTTCCATTTTAAAATAGGTCCTTGCAGAAGCAGCTGTAGATATGAGTATTTTCAGTAAAATCAGTGTACACTGGTTGAACTTTTTTAATGGCATTATTAGCATTCATAACTGTTGTGGCATTTATACCAGTGTAACATGTTTGGATAATACAACATGATGATGAAAAAAATATGTTTATGCACAACTTTTATCTTTCAACTGTCAAAAACTACCCTTCATGCTCAATGAATTTGAAATGGAGTTGATCTTTTTCCGTGTCAGTTAAGGCCACTGCACAATTTTCCTTTCTATTATGCTAAAAATCATGCTAAGCAAACAGCTTAGTTTACCTTCCCCCAAAGAGTTCAAAACAGGGGGGTGATGTCGGCCAGACAAAGCAGTGACTGTGCTTGTCATTCACACCTGCCCAGAGCTACAGAGATGAACTAAAAGCCAATATACAATATTGGCAATTTTATATCTGCTCCCTGCTGAGTGAAAGATTCATGTTGCTCAAGTATCCCTCACTCCCTTCTTCTATTTTAAACCAGTGTAACAGCATCACTGAACTGCTGGTTTACTGAGTCCGGGCCTGTGATTTGGAAGCAAAGTCCCTGCATTTTCTTTTCGTTCCCCTTTGGTCCCCAATAATGATCTGTTCCTTTGGGCCCATGTGATGTGACATGCACCTCCACAGAAATCCATTTTGATTCTGTAGAAATTATTGGGCATTTGAAAAGTGTTACCTTTTTCTATTGTTTAAGAAAAGGCTTATAATATTGCAAAAAGAGACCTTGAATTAAGTGAGCTGCTCAATATTCAACAAACAATCCCAAAGCAAGAGAGAGCAAGTTAAGCATAGACATGCTCTGTTTTGTACAGGTTTGCCCAGAGGTGCAGTTTTCTCCATCTTATGTTTCTCATGCGTCTCTGGTGCCAATTCCATGAAGGAAATGTCATTATATGATTAATTGTCTATATTCCTCAGTTACATCTGTCAGGGGAGTTTTCTTGGGCTGTCATCATTACTTGTATGTGACAACGAATAGTGTTCCTGAGCAACTGATGGTCAAATATCTCCTAAGCAAGTTGGGGTCTAATCAACATCACAAGATTTCATTGGAAATTCCATCTGCTCCCTTCAATAGTAGAGTCTGGAAGCCCTAGTCTATACTGAAAGGGCTTTTTGGCGGCAGTTGACATGCAGTGACGCAAGGCACGTAAAAATGCCTTGCGTAACTACCAGTGAGTGTGACTTCCTAAGCCACTGGGACACACTGCTGAAAGTCAACTGCAAATAGCTTAAGATTGGCTTTCAGCTGCATCTCCTGGGGGTAGGACTTCCGTCGCTGACCTTCTGGAGCACAGCAGCAAGTATATATTCACTGCTAATCGCGCTCATAACGTCGAGGCTGACGGCGACAATTTTACTGCCGTCAATGAAGCCATACCCTCAGTTCCTTGAGCTGCATCTTTTCAGTCTGATGCCTCTTAAAAACAGCTGTCCGTGACTGAGGCCTCATTAAAAAAGCCACCTTCAACCCACAAATTCATAAATTACAAATCCTGAAGGCACCACTGTGATCATCTAGTCTGAGCTCCTGCATCATACAGGCCGTAGAACTTCACCCAAAAAATTCCTAGGGCAGATCTTTTAAACAAATATCCAGTCTCGATTTATAAATCATCAGTGATGGAGAATCAACCACAACCCTTAGTAAACCATTCCAATGGTTATTTACTATGACTGACAAAAACATGCCAATTTCCAAAGGGGTAGCCATGTTAGTCTAGTCCAGCAAAAAAAACAAGGAGTCGTGTGGCATTTAAAGACTAACAGATTTAGTCTTTAAGTGCCACACAACTCCTTGTTTTTTTTGACAAAAACATACATCTTATTTCCAGTCTGAATTGGTATAGCTTCAACTGCCAGCTTCAGGATTGTATTATATCTTTCTGTGCTAAACTGAAGAGCCTATTATTAAATATTTGAAATATTTATTCCATATAGAAAGTACTTATAGACTGCAATCAATTCACTCCTTAGCCTTTTGTTTGTTAAGAAAGAGTAACCTCTTTGAGTGTGTTACTGCAAGGCTTGTTTTCTAATCCTTTACACATTCTCATGGCTCTTCTCTAAAATGTCTTTAACTAATCAACATCCTTCATGAATCGTGGGCACCAGAACTCGACATACTATTCGAGCAGTGGTCATACCGTTGCCAAATATAGAAGTACAATAACTTCTCTACTCCTGGTCGAAATTTCCCTGTTTATGCATCCAAGAATCACATAAGCTCTTTGACCACAGCATCACATTAGGAGCTCATGTTTCAGTTCTTTATCCACCATCAGCCCTGTGTCCTGAAAGGGGAGGTTCATTTGTGGATTCACCAGACACAGACAAAGACCACTTAAAAGAAGGTTGATATTTCTTAAATGCCAGGGTAGTATACTGAATAAGTCACCCTAAGCAAAGCAAAGAAAATATTAAGTGGTGAGAGCTTATGTCCCTTCAGCAGCCGGGGACCCGTTGCACAACTAGGGATGACCCCAAGGATGTTTCCGAGGCACCCTTCTCATAAAGCCCATTCAGCGAGGTCAAGCAATCATAGGGGCTGTGCTAACATATAGCACAATTTGGAGGGCGCCAGCCAAGCTGCTCTGAAGGGCACAATAATGCAAAAGCACAAAATAACATACAATAAGCAAAAACAGTCCTAAACATCTGTTAAAGCAAAAACATAGGCAGACCCTAGTACAAGCTTTCTGGGCAGAAAGCCCAGAAAACAGTTCATGGGAAGGTCATTCCCATGAGAAAGGCTGCAAGCATCACTACACTGTCCGTTACAAACATCTTCCACAAAGTACCCTATAACAACCCCAAAATCTATTTTAGAGTTATTACTTCCCAGGACAGACTCTCCCATCCAGTCAGTCTGCCCTAGATTCTTTGCTCCATGATCCCATTGAATCAGCTGTCCGTGAGCCCAAGTGTTCAGGAGCAAGTCTCTATGGTTGTCTCCATGAAACCTGCAAAGGTTTGAAGAACATTGGTTTGATACTTGGAACATTATGAAGGTCAGATGTTAGCAGATGCATCCCTTGGTATTCTTCAGGTGGGACTTCCTTAAAATGATCTATAGAAAACAGACAAAAAATATGTAATGTCCATGAGAAAAGAGTGATTTCTGCCCAACTTTAAAATTCTTGAATGTCTAGTCTTGGACTGATTTTAAGTCTCTCTGAGATCAGCAAAGTGAAACAAGTTTTATGTTTCTATTTTAAGTGTTCTGGGCACTGCACTTGTGTCTGGAATATGTTAGAAGTGTATTCTTCCCCTTGCTTTAGTAACACAAAAATGGCAGCCCTAATTCAGCTCAAACAACCCAAAAACATTTACATTTTCGAGCTGAGAAAAAATAAGAAAAATTTCAGAACAAAATTAATTTGTTTGAAAACATCACGAGCAACCAAAAAAGAGGTTAGAACTGAAGACAGAATTCATTCTTACTGCTGGGGGTATTTTAAGAGCTTGTGTGTATAGGAGAAAAAAAAGGGAGTCTAGTGGCACTTTTTAAAGACTAAGGCTATGTCCACACATGCATCATTATTTCGAAATAACCCATTTCAAAATGAGTTATTTCGAAATAAAGTCCTTATTTTGAAATAAGTTAATTCGAATTAACAGTTTGTTAATTCGAATTAAGGGAAAGTCTGCTTTCAAAATAGCCATTGTTTCAAAAAGGTTATTTCGAAACAAGGCCGTTCGGACATGTTTCGAAACAGTTGTTTCGAAACAATGGTGTTGTTTCGAAACAACGTGTCTGAATGCCGTTGTTTCGAAACAACCATTTTGAAACAGCAGCTATTTCGATTAGATGCAAGGTTTAATGGTTTCGAAATAACAGCCGTTATTTCAAAACAATGGGTCCTGTTGTTTCAGAATAACAGTGCGTTGTGTGGACATGCCACTTCTTATTTTGAAACAACCTCTGTTGTTTCGAAATAAGAAGCCTGTGTGGACATACCCTAACAGATTTATTTATTGCATGAGCTCTCATGGGCAGAATCACTGCTTACATAGAGTCTTCCTTGGAACCCAGGTTAATGGAGCAAAGGAACAAATTTTCCCACAAATCAAAAAAGTTCATCCTTCTCTCCCACACAGTCTGCTGAAATGGAACAAATGTGGCTTGTGTTTGATTTTCTAATTTTTCTTGTTTTCTTTTAAAAAACTCAGTCTAAGAGCCAATGCTTCCACAACATTACTAAACTTTAGAGACAGTCTATGGCAATTGGGGGCCCTAGGTGAAGGCCCTTTATGGGGCACCCTATGAACCCCTAATGCCTCTCTTACCAGGGCTCTGGGCCCCCACTGCCATCCTAACCGCCCCCCATGTGGAGCGGGGGAGAAGCAGGAGCCGCTGACCACCTGGTCCAAAAGCTTTGCCGCTCGCTGCTCAGTGTACCAGCCAGACCAGCCTCTCTCCAGCAGTAGCGGAGCCACGCTCGCTGCCTACCCCAGCCAGGCATGCCTTCCCAGGGGGAGGGAGGAGAGTGGCCAGCACGGCACTGCAGCTTGCAGGGAATGGGGCCCTTTGGAGTGGCCCACTCCAAGGAGTTTGGGCCACTTTGCCCCCCAGGCCTGGAAGCAGCCAGAACTCTTTGGAGAGCACCACTCCAGGGGGGCCCCACTCCTGGCAAGCTGCAGTACCACGCTGGCTGCTCTCCTCCCTCCCCTGGGGAGGCACAGCCGGCTGGGAGTAGGCGAGAAGCGCTGCTCTGCCTCCGCTGGAGAGAGGCCGATCTGGAAGTCAGACAGCAAAGGTTTTTGATCTGGTGGTCTGCCGCCCCAGAAGCGCACAGGTAAGTGAAGCAGGCAGTGGCTGTGGGGCCCCAGGCCACTGCCTGCTTCACTTACCCCAAAAGCCACTTCTGCTAAACTTTATCTCTAGGAGTCATGGAATACATTTGCTCTCAAACTTTTCTCTCCAAAAAGTCTAGATTGTTGCATCTGGAAGACAGAATCTTGATCCTGGATGAGCCCATTGCTATATCCTACAATTTTAGCCATGGAAAGTCACTAACATTCCTTCTTAGTTTCCTTGTGTTTCTTTAATGTTAGTAGAAATGACTTCACTTGAATAGGACAAGATGATGGCTCTGAGGTGACTGCATATGTGAACATTTTCCTTTTGTAAAATTTCAAGCCTAGTACTGATGATCTTGTCAATTTAATTTTCCCCACCTCCTAGTCTGACTGGCAGATTAATTTAAGGTGAAGAGAATATTAAAACTTTAATAAAGCCGTCAAGTCTGACACAAACTATGTTTGGCCTCTAATCTCTTCCTTACTTTACGTCTGATGATAATTTGTAGTTTGATCAAAAACGTCTAGATCTGTAGAGCACCAGGAGCTATAAAATCCAAGCATGATATAGGCATCAACAGCCCCAGAACAGGGGCACAGTGCTGTGAAGTTATGACATGCCAATCAAAAGGAAATTTCCATTTATATGGCAAAGGTAGAAGTCAAGTGGCCACTCCTAAAAATAGTTTTAAAGAAAGTTCCAGGGGTGCAATTTTAATTTTATGCTGCTTTGGTTAGAGGCACAACAGAAAACTTGCAGCTCAGAGTGAGACAGGATAGAGTGGGGTTAAGGCACTTTTACGTCCTCTCAATTCTGCACATTTCTAGGAATCGAAGTCCACCCAGAATGAATTAAGCAGCTCAGGTCACTGACTGAAATGCAGGGGTTTGTCCAAAGCTGTCTGGGTGGCAGCACTGCCCAAATCCGCATGTTGTTGTATGCTGCAGTTTTGCCTCTTCCCACCACTGACACACCCCTCCTGGCAAGGACCTATCCATCACTGAGTTACAGCATATCTATCACTGATGTACAGTGCCTGCTCCACGAGAGTCTTCCCCAGTCAGTAAGTGAACATTTCAGACCTATTTAAGCTTCTACCACTCTACATAAGGCTGGGCCATGGGGAAGAATCTCTGCCCTGGTCCTTTTTCTGTTGCTCTGAAATCCAAAAAGAGCAGAAAGGCCCATCCATCACTGGAATCTCTTAAAAATAGGCAGGACAAAGCATTCAAAGATGTCTTATACAGAGAACAGTCCTTCATGGGATCATGTGTGCTAATAGATCTCTTCCATCTCCATAAACCATTTGATCCTAACGAACCCATTTGAGGATTTCTAGACTTCTTGGAAGGCTTCACTGCTCATTAAAAAAAAAGGGGGAGTCGTGTGGCACTTAAAAGTAACAGATTTTATTTTTTGCGTGAGCTTTCGTGGGAGGAAAAATCCCAGTTTGTCAGCTGCTTCGAAGACGGGTGAACCTACAGAATGGAATGAAAATAGATTCCTTTCCTACAGTGAATCATACCAGCTCTTCATAGCTTAGACATGGTTGCACACAGAGTGGAAGCTTTCTCTGCATATGACCTTCTTTCAACCTAGAAAGTCACTGAGCGTAAGCCCCAGGAGGATCATCAAATCTTGTAGTCTGACCTCATACATATCGCAGGCCCCTTAGCACCAGCCACACACCCAGTGCAACAACCAGAGTTAGTCCAAGTTCTCTCTTCAGTCCCTATTAATGAACTAGATGTGGCTTCTGTTCTTTTTAGGGTTGCTTCTGCCCACAAAAATGTCTCATTGCAAGATTCCATTGATGGGATACAAGAGGTCACAGAGGAAAAAATACTGAATTAAAATCCAGAACTTGTCCACAAAACCCTGTCAGTGGCATTATCTCTTAAATTAACCCATTGTACAAACCACCAAAGGGGGGAAGAAAAAAAAAGAAAAGCCTGAGAAGAGTATCCTGCTGAAAAGATCCCCATTCTGTCTAGCCAAGCTCTTTAAATATTTGGCCTTTGTAAAATGTTAGCAATAGACACAACTTAAATTTCCTGATTATTCCCCATAACTGCAGAGTCCTCATTATTGATTTTTTTTGCCATCTTCCCAGCTGCTGTGTCACATGATATATGTGGTTAATAAAAGCTGAAGATGAGGTAGCATTCATTAGCTGAAGCAAAGCTGCTGTTAACTCACAACATCGCCTTCACCCATCAATATTTTCAAGGGCACAGAGAGATTTTGAAGCCCGGATAACATGTTCTTCTGAGCGCTTTTAAAGGAAACGCTTGACTTAACACTTGTCCACTTGCAGCAGTTTACAGCCATCCTCCCTGTAGCAGCAGTATTTAGCTAGGTCAAGAGTTCATTTAACAAATCATGTTCTATTTTCCCCCCACAGGATTTATTCTAGTATCTATTTAAAATAGCAAAGTACAAAAATAAAATTATAACAACTTCATGCTTCAGTGCAATATTTTGATCACCTTGAGGGTCAAAGAGAAATTGCCCACCATCTGTCTGCAGCACTTCAGAACCAGTTTAGTTGCACTGTAAATATAGAAGCTCATCTTCTGATAGTGGGCAATGTCGAAGACAGAGTAACAGACTGGAAGGTTCAGTGATCCACCTGGAGTGGCAAACCCTGTATTCTCAGCATCCCCCAGCAGGTAGGGAAAAGACTGCTTCAGGAACAGGGAAAATAACTGCGCACACTAGTCCTAAATCAAAAGCAACAAGGAGATGGTAAAGCGTGAAGAGGATTCTTCTACTTGCCACACACAATTGGAAATGGAAATGGCACTCACTGGGTTTACACAGATCACCTCTTAAATAATGGCACTCTCATTGGGTTTACACAGATCACCTCTTAAATAATGGCACTCTCACTGTGTTTACACAGATCACCTCTCAGCACATGCAGCAATTCATAAACGTGACTTTAGATTTCCTGTTAACCTCATGTTTTAGTCATGCCTGTCCATGTAAAAAGCCATTTAAAATTCACTACTTTAGTCAGGTTGCTCAGAGCCCTATAGTGCTTTCTCTCTAGGTTCTCATATGGCACACTCCATTGGAGAGCCAACATCTGATCACAGTTTCTTTTGATGGTAAACATGATAATTAGAGCACTTCAGTCAAAATGTGACCTGAGCAAAGAAAACAGCCACACCATTTAGTAAAAGGCAGTATGAGGTCCTGACAGTGATCAGCATCCCATTGTGCTAAGGTTTGTATCTACCCATAGTCAAAGGCAGTCCCTGCCCTGGAAAGCTCACAGTCTAAACACATAAAACAGACAGAGTGGAAGAAAGCATTATCCTCATCTTACAGATGGGAAACTGAGGCACAAAAAGATGAAGTGAGATGCACAAGGTTTAGGCACAGAGTTTGTGATAAAATTAATAATTAAAACCAGTTCTCCTGAGTGCCAGTCTCATGCCTTCATCACAAGATCAGACCATCCTTCCTAAATCACACTAAGATAGGTGAGTGGAGCAGTAGCTCTAGGAGCAATCTGTATAAAAAAGATGATTCATTACATGGAAATTTCCTGCCTCCTTTCCCCAACCTTGTATTCTGGAGGAGAGGGACTAATCCAGCCAAAGGTAATTATTTCTGTACCTTGGGCTATTGACATATATTTACAGACATGTTTTGCCTAATGTAACCCATGTGATTATCACAGAGTAAAAGTTACCTGACATTTGTGCACACTGTGAAAACAGTACCACACAATACTCAAAGAATCAGCAACCTGCTCTGCGTTTCCTCTTAGTTAACAATTGAACAATTCCCATTTCTTTCCCTGCTTTTTCCATCCAGCCAAAATCTCCACCTGCTTTTTTGTTTAAGAGAAAGAAGTAGGCAGACCTAGTGAACTGCACTGGACCGTCTCTTAGAAGAAATCAACTGACTGGAGAAGTGAAATTAATCATATAAAATGGTAATATGCACAGCTGCAGTTCAAACAATGAAGATTAATTTATGGCCACAAGGAGAATTCTGAAACAAAACTGAAACTTTCAGGTTTGGGTCTAACGGGTTAATATATTACAATAGCTTTTTTTAAAAAACAAAATCTGTGCTCCTCCAATTCAAAGTTTGAGTTCATTGCTTTGAGAACACTGTGACAGTTACACTACCACACTGATTTATTAAGAGGGTCATGCAAATAATTCAGCAGATCTTTTGTTTTTGCAACAGAGAATGTTACATTTTTATCTGAATCTAGACATGCAAGGGAATTGGCAATTAATCCCCAAAGTTACATATTCTGTCTTGAGCCAGCCTTGATACAGGAAGGCTCCTGCACTGAAGGCCACATGCAACCCTTGGAAAAATAGAACAAAGGGTTTTACCCATAACTGTTTTCAAACACTGACATGCAGTAGGTTTTGTATGTTATTGTAACATGCATTAATAAAGAGGAAGCAGCTTACACCGCAGTGCCGTCTCTAGATTGTGAATTACAGGGCACTGTGAGATCTTGAAAGCTTTCTGAAAACTTAATGGACTAACATCCTGTTTACACCGCAGGAAATCACATCATCCCCTGCCTTCAGGGAGAGACATGGCAGAAATAGGATGGAATGTATTATTTACTGGGGGAAGCCATTTGGCATCTCAGAGTCATTCCACTCTCCATTCAAAAGCCTAGAACAGTGGTTTGCAACCTTCTCTCTGCCGTGGCACACCTTGATACATTTAATTATTTTGATACCCACCACCATATAGTCTCCAAATGAACTCATGAATATTCATGAACCAATCCAAACCATTGAATAGTTTTTCAAATAATTCCATGGCATACCTGCTCAGATCTGATGGCACATGTGTATACTGTGACACACTGGTTGGGAAACATTGGCCTAGAAGGAGGACAACGGTTTTCTCCCCATCTTACTGTACAGTGCACCTCTCCCAGCTGAAGAGGACCAGATTTATTTGCCAGAGGGAACACATCAGAGGGAACAGCTGTCTCCTAGCCTGGGAGGGAACAGCTGTCTCCTAGCCTGGGAATTATTCTCAAATCTTTGCAGGTCTGGCCGGGCGGTGTTTCAACTCTTAATCCTAACTCAGGTCCCCATCTTTCAATGCCCAGTTAAAACTGAAACAAGGGTGTTCTGAATGTTGCTGTGTCCAAACATCCAGCAAGTCCTGGAATGGGTTATCATTCATCAAGACTAAAACAAGTACTTGTTTATCTGTGTAAACTGAGAATGCTGTGACTAGAACAAAAGAATCAGGTAATTACCTAGTCCTAGGCAAACCTCAATGTGGTATGTCTCAGATGAAGCATCCAAAGAACCATACTCCTACTTTCCCTGTGTCTCTTGAATCTTCAAATTCCATCTGGGGCCCTCTCAAGAATAGAAATGGCTCTTGCAAAATTCCCAGGGTTTCCTCCTGTGCTTGGAACAGAAATCAGACTAGTTTCTCTCATGCTGTTTAGATGCATGTTTCCAAACATCATCACCACCTTCGAAAAGGACATAGTTGCTTTGCAGATCAAGCTCTCCCTCTTGAATGAATAAATCCATGGCTATTTTTCTGGCTGAGAAGCAATGGGTGAACCATTTGGTGTAGGAGGTGCTCTGTGTCAAGGAGTCATGTGTTCAAGTTTTCCCCATGTTTAGAGTGGTGGATCAGGGGCCATAAGGCCCCTGGGCCTCCCCACCAGTGGGCACCCCCCCCCACTGGAGGGCCTCCCACCCTGCCCGCGGGCCAGCATTGATGGGGGTGGGGTGGCTGGGGCCAGAGGCCAGCCATGGCCTGGCACTTAGCTCTGGGGGGAGGTGGGGCCGACTGTCACACCAGAGCCCATATTACACACACGGTCAGGTCACAGCCAGCCCGCCCCGCGCTTGGGGGTGGATCAGCTGGTCCAGGGGCGGGTTGGGAGCTCACAGCCCAGCCTCAGGCCAGCCAGCCCTGCTCCCCTTCTCTGTGCAGGGCTGCTGGCAGGGTGGAGAGCCCCCACACTTTGGTGGGCCCCAGGCACAGGACCTTTTGGCCCATGTGCTAATCCACCTCTGCATGTTCACTCCTGCTATTAAAGTAATTATATTCCCTCTGTCTCCGTCCCCCTTCACCCTCCACTCACAAAGAGGATGATTCTGTTAGGCTGGAAGAGTCTAAATGTGAGGAAAGTTATGTGATTCTAGCAGGTTTATGTGGTTCCAAAGAACCCTGAAAAGCCCTGGAACCTGGTGTTGAAGCACCACATCAATGCGGTAGATCAGACAGTGTTTGCTACCTTGAAAAACATTAACTGTTTCTTGTGTGGCGGCCTTGGTCATTTAAGGAGTTACTGCCTGCATTCAGATGGCTTGGGGGTCCCCAGTGAGAATTTCAGATCCCAGGAGAGAAGGAAGGGAGCTAGGACATCAAGGCATGAGCAGGAGATAGAGCCTGCATCTGTACTGCCTGAGGATTTGGGTTATCTGTCCATCTTGGCAGCAGCACAAGCTGCTTTATGAGTTCTTGAACTAGCGGTAGAACAACACAAAAGTCCAAGTCCAACTATCCTGCCAGCTGTAAGCCCAGGCTGCCACATGGTCCTTGAATTGGATCATGAGTGTCCTGGAATGCAACATCTTGGGTTTTTAGCCAGGCCCTTAGCTAACCATCTGAGGAACTGTCCAAGCTCCTTGACACACTATCTGAATAAAAGCTTATCATCAGAGCAGAAAAGGTTTCTGGTTCCATAAGTCACAGAGACCCTTTTTCTTGTGCAGCAGGCATCTTCTGTCTACGTTATTGGGCCCTTGACAGTATCATGGTCCCCTTTGTTGCTCCAACCTTTGTACGGTATTAAGGTATTGGGGATCTTTTCCAAATCTGGTCAATACATGGTAAAGAACTGGGAGTGGGCCAAAGAGAAAGTACAAGGCCATTTGCAGAAAATGAGGCTGGCCACTTCCTGGACTCTTTTCAGGGACAGGTTTTGATTGCCAATAGCTTTGTGGCCTCATTGCACTAGCACCAGCCAGTATGTTTGGACTCACCCCTGGCCGTTTTGGACTGACAATGAGATCCTCGTGCAGCCAGACAGACTGCTGTCCTTGGAGGATTTGATGAATGTTGCTTTGTAAACATGACCTGTGTTATGTGTATCAAGGTGCGAAGTTATGACACCCTCTTTGGTCTCCCTGCTACAGCCTGGAGGATGCCTCTGTCCCTAGGTGATTTGATTCTGTGTCCAGCATGGAGAATGTTATACAAACCTTCTCATCCTCAGTACTCAGTCCTTCACTGTATCATAGCAACCAATGGATCTGTGCATCATGTTACTATGGAGGTGTCAGCACAGTGCCCCTCCTGTTTGGCTTCTGACAGTGTTTCATTTTTCCCAGTGCTGCTCCTGACTGATTCCTCTTTTTATTGCTTTTCAACAGCTTTTCAGAAGTTCAGGACTGTTTTTATCCATGTCCTGGTTGGAGAAAAGTGAAATAGACTGCTCACATTCAGCTAGTTTCACTAGATTTTTGCTGGGCCAGGCAAAACTATCTGTTCTCTTCAAGCACTGCTTGGATACATTCAGCAATAGGTGTATCCATGCTGCAGTGCACAATTGTTCAGAACCTTTTTGCCCTAGCCTGTCAGAAGAGGGCTGGCGGCCACCGCCCCCCACACCACCCCATGGCTACATATGCAGCTGCCGCCTGACCCCTCCCTAGTTCCATTTTCCCCCTCAGCACTTCCCAAGGTAAACTGAGGGATTTTCTCCTAAATACTCTTCCTTGTACCAGGAAGACGCACACATTCATTTTCCATAAGACCTTAACTCTGGCCCCTTGCATCTCTTGAGTCAGACGTCCAAGAGGCCCTCTTCCCAGAAGAGTTGTGACTCCATACTCCTTCTTCACCAGAAAGCATTTCTGCTCCTCTCCACAGGGTTGGGTGGAGCCTTCACTCCCTTTACTCACCGCTTTCGCGTTGCTTGCTTTTACACCCCCGAGCACGGACAAGCCTGCACTTGGATGATCCTCAGTAGGGATGCTAAGGTAGACTTTCCTTTACTCAGTGGTGTCTCATGCCATTTTTGGGCCCATGGGGTGGGCCAGCTTGATATTGTCCTGCCCAGCACTGGATGGAGATATCAGCCCCTTGGCACTAGACACAGACATTTCAGGTCAGTCTCTTGTGATTCTCACTAAAGAGGTAACCCCTCCCAAAACCATATTTCCATGAGCTGTAGATAGCTTCTTTGTGAGCACGCTTGGAACAGGTCTCATCACGATAGAGCCCTGGTCCAGTCCTCCCTATCTACCCATTATCCATATTGGGGAAAAGGCTATTTTAAACTTTAGTGGGGAAGTGATCCCCCTTCCTCTACTACTACTACAGCCCGGACCCTGGGGTACATTGCAGGCGCTGTCTACCCAATAACATGGGATTTCAGTTCCCATGACCCTGAACTCCATCCCCCAGTTCTCCAAGGGACGATTGCATGTCTATGGAGTGACCCCAGGTCACCCAGTGGGCACCTATGGGTGCTGCGAATGCACTTGGGGTGCTACCCTACCGACAGAACAAACCCAGTACAGCCCAGGTTTGCCTTCCTTTCCTCTTCCTGTTGAGGTCTTGGTAGTCTTTGGACCACCTGCCTCCCCTTTCCCTTTTCCTTTACGTCAGCCAGTTTACCACCGTTGTTGGTTAATGGTCCTCTAATACTGACCCAGAGATCAGTTATGTATACTCAGTACGAGTATGGGCCTAAATGCTTCTCCCTGGAGTTTCCTACCCAGTGGGTACCTTCCCAGTAGATCTCTTCCTCAAAGGTGACCATAGCATCGCAGTCACCCCTTACAATGGCTCTGGGGGTCTTTTCTCTCAGCGGTTCCATCGAGTACAACCCCTCCCCTTTGCCCCATCCAAAGACCCTCTTGAGCTTTAGTAACCATTATTTGGCATATTTAAGCTTCTATACTAAATGGTTTGGAAATCCCTTCAATAGTTGACGGAGCCTGCTAACAGCACTGTCCCGGAAATTTTGAGTAGTAACCTGGGTCCTCAGAAAACCAGCTTACCCTCACTAAAGGTCATCCTCCTTCCTCCTTGGTTAAAAAGAAAAAAAGGTGGGTGGAGGAGGATAAAGAGATAGACCAAAAAGTGACTCATTGGGTAGGGCCAAGGCTGCACCAAATCAGGATGACACAACGTCGCCCCGTTCTTGCCAGAGGGAAACTTTCCCCTTCCTTATCTCCTAGATCCCTGAGATCTTCCTCGTCATCCCCACACTTCAGTGGACCTCAATTCTTGTACCTGCGTTCCCGGGCTCCAGCCATCTTAGGGTGGACACACTGTTGTCAAGCCCACGCCATTGTGGCCCCTGTGTACTGCAAGGTCACAGATTCTGAAGACAAGATTGGTACCGCAGGCTGTGGGGACTGGTTTCCGGTCCCCTTTTAGAGGACAGGAGCCTATCTCTCAGACTCCATCCTTGGTTACGGCAGTCTTTGTACTCGAGTTCCCTCAGCCTTGTTCCTATGGCAAATTGCCAGCCATCAGGCCAGGGTAATAATAATGATAATAGTAGTGGTAGCAGTAGTAGTAAGAAGAAGAAGAAGAAGAATATTTTTCTATTTTCAGTGCAATGTTGCAGGTCTTGACAGCTCCCCTTCCATAATATGGGAGCGTCACGATGCCTTCGGGAAGGGCACATGGCCTCAGGCAATGCCTACAAGGCCATAGGAGGCCTCTGCCATGGCCAGTTTGCATAATTGCTATAGTGGTGGCTAGGCAGTTGTTCCTGATGCAGGTTCGAGTATCAGCTCACACCCCGTATTGTAAGAGGTAGTCATCTCTTACCTCACGTCTCCTGTGCTTTAGTCCACTAGACTAGGAAATGGGTGGTTTCTCCTCTACCTTTCGTTTCTTCACTCCCCACAACGTCTCTCCTGCTGCGGGTAGGCTGAGTGCTCCAGGTTCATTTTAATTTCTTTCACAACTATTGCACCCAACATATGTTAGCACTAGAATACCTAGCTCTCTGGTCTCGACATATTCATATTAACACCTGCTCAGGTCCTCGCTCGGTGATGCGTTCCTTAGCTATAGTCCGTAATGCGTCTTGTCTGACATCTTATTGTAGGGTGACCTTAGGCCGCTCTGCCCCTCACACATCAGCTAGCACTCGGGCAAACTGGGCCTTCTATCCTCCACTGAGTTAGATCCTGCCTTCTCAGGTTGCTTTTGCCTGGGCCATGGTCTTTAGGTCAATACCTTAGACCTCCCAAGAACCTTACTCATTGGGCAGCTACCCATGGTGGGGAGAGGCTGTGCTGAAGATGGAAAAACCAACTCCGCCCACCTTCCATCAGCATGGTTAGTAGTCACCTATTACTGAATGTAACTGAGCAGCTCTCAAAGAAGAACGGTGGGTTACTTACCAGTAACTGTCCTTCTTTGAGATGAGCTGCTCAGATTCATTCACATCCCTCCCACCGTCCCCACACTTGGAGTTGGCGACTTTTAGGAACTGGGGAGGGGTTGGGCGGTGGCCATATATGTTGCCATGGGGTGGTGCAGGGGGGCAGTGGCCACCAGCCCTCTTCTGACAGGCTAGGGCAAAAAGGTTCCAACCAATTGTGCACTGTGGCATGGATATACCTATTACTGAAGGAATCCGAGCAGCCCATCTCGAAGAAGGACAGCTACTGGTAAGTAACCCACCATTTTGAAATCTTAGAGCAGACTGGCTGGCGTTGAGTGATGTAATATGCTGGGCTGTTCCATACAGATGGTGGCCGGGCTGCAGGTTGGTGACACACTTTTACAAATTGATGCGTGACCTGGATGTTTTTCAGTTCACTTGGTGCATTGATGGTATTCTGAATGAATTTGGTGGTGGTAGTGATGACGATGATGATGATGATGTTTTAGTGACCCATCCTACCCATTTACTTAAGACGTGTTTTACTTTATTCTATTCATGTCTTTTTGCATGTATATTGTAATTCGATAGCATTTTAAAGTCTTTCATGTGATTTCATGTGAATAAAACAAACAAAGAGGCCTGTGGCACTTTTAAAGACTAACAAATTTATCATATGAGCTTTTGTGGGAGAAAAATCCCACTTCATCAGATGCTTTGAAGATGAAGTAGGATGTTCTCTCATGAAAGCTCATGCAATAAATAAATGTGTTAGTCTTTAAAAGTGCCACAGGACTCCTTGTTTGTTTTGCTGAACTAGAGTAACATGAGTACCCCTTTGAACTATGTGAATAAAGGTGTTTTCATGTCATTTCTCTCTCTTTCCTCTCCCTCTTCGTGTCTCAGGTTCATTCCAATGCAGGAAAAATCTTCCAAAATCTCCAATAATTTTATGGGATAGGAAAACTATTTTCCACGCAGCTCTACATAGCAGCACATAATAGCCCTTTGCTACTGAGCCAGGCAGCTGCAGGAAGTAACGGTGGGTTACTCACCAGTAACCCTCCTTCTTCAAGATGGGCTGCTTGGATCCATTCAGTAATAGGTGTCTCCATGCCAGAGCACCGGATTGGTCGGAAAACTTTTGTCCCAGCCTGTCAGGAGAGGGTAGGCAGCCTCCACCCCTCACACCACCCGCGGCTATATATACGGCTGCCTCCCAACCCCTCCTCAGTTCCTCAGAGTCACCAACTCCATGTGCGGAGATGGAGAAGAGGGACCTGAATGGATCCGAGCAGCCCATCTCGAAGAAGGACAGTTACTGGTGAGTAATCCACCATTCTTCTTCAAGCGCTGCTCGGATGCATTCAGTAATAGGTGACTACTAGCCATGCTGATGGATGGCAGGTGGAGTTCGCTCTTCCATCTTCAGCATAACAAAGAAAACACCCCAGGTGGGAAGCGGCCCAGCGAGCAAGACTCTAACCAGAGCCAAGAGGCAAACTAGGCTCCTGGCGTGGTGCAGAAGAATCGATAACTATGGGCCAACCCAAAATTAGGGGTAGGTCCAACCCTGCCGGCGCAGCCATGCAAGGGCAGGACAGACCAAGGTCACCATAGCGAAGATGAAGAATGCAACAAGACAACATAGGGTTGCACTTGGCTGCTATACTAGGTGGTATAGCAGGAGGAAAAGGACCAGAGAATAAACGTCTAGTCATAAGACTTTCCAGCGTGAACTGTAGGGAGACGCTGGAGGCCAGCAGGTACAGGATTAGCCATAATAACTATAGCCCACACAGGAAGCAAGGAAGAAGGGCAAATTATCCCATGAACAGAGCACAACCGGCCTGAACCAGGAGCCTAAGGGTCGCAGCCTAGCCGTGACGGCTGCGGGCTATGCAGACAGTCACCAGAGAAATGAAGCTATCCCTTGTTCTGGTCACAAGCAGCCCCTGAGGGGGCCTGGGCTAAATTGTGTAGATGCGTTGGGAAGTCGGGGGGGGACGCTGGATTCAAGTGAAAAGGGTCTGAGGAAGGCACTTCAAAGCAGAACCCAAAACCCAAAAGCAAGAGAGGTGCGGTAAGCAGCGCATTACATGTCGGCCAGGGAACCTTAAGCTAATGCACAAGTGCACGCTTCCAGCGGTGTATGGAACCAAAAACTGGGGTTGTTTAGGGTTTTTTTCTTGAAGGGGTCCCCAGGACATTAGTGCCCATAAGGCAGCATGATGGCCTTAGGTGGTGCGGATGGTTGGTACCTATATGTGCCTCAGTAGCATACGAGCTCACGGAGGGGACTCATCATTTGGCCTGTAATCCCATGGGGTTCCAGGGTCATGAGGATTGCCCGGATGACAGGGGTATATGAAGAGGGAAGAAGGGGAGGCAGGGAACAATGCAAAATCACTGCTTGGCCAAGCCATCTGGGTGGCCGAAGACTTGTGGGGATCCAGTAGCAGGGACACGAGCTCGCATGCCTAGGGCATCATTGGAGAAGAACCATGCTGCAGCTACATTGCACCTACATGCATAGCAGGAACAAGGGCAGGTAGAGACAGAACTGCCCCGGAACTACGGTTGCCATAGGAAGGACGAGTCACCTTCCGAGCATGCAAGAAGTGGAGTTGCTCGTAAAGAGTCAAATGCGGCACCACCAATGTAGCTTGGTTTTAGGGAACCCACGTGTAGGGTTATTCCAGTCGGATGAAACCCGATGGCATTCCTCATGGAGGATCTAAACCTCTGAGGTTTAGGTACTTCAGAAACAGGAAACTTGACCTGTCTTCCTCTATCTATTTTATACATAGAGAGAGAGAGAGAGTCTGGTCCCTCAGGGGAATGAGGGAAAATGATCGTGGTAAGGCCATCACCAAGCTCACATGGGGGGGCTTACAATTCGGACTTAGATCCCCAGGGTAGGAGGCTGGCATGTGCCTAAGGGGCAGAGCCGTCTGCCAGGATACATGCCACTGTAGGGCAAGGGGGGGGGGTTGGGTAGGCACGAGCAACTCGGTGGAGGGGCTTTCGTGCCCAGATTGCAGTATTGTACCGGCTACGTAGGGGCTGACGCTGCAGAAAAGGGGCGGCCTCTGATGAGGGAGGCCCAGGATAGGTACGCCCACTGCTATTCATTGCCAAGGATAAACATGACGTTGACTCCTACCCCTTGAGTTCCCTGATCTGGAAGTTCCAGGTCAGATATGCTAGGTCTCTGCTTAGAGAGTGAAAAGGGGAAAGAGGGGAATGTGTGAGAAGGGCTTATGGAAGAGTGGGTCCAGGGCGGGAACTCCCAGGATAGGCTGTCCTGCTACCAGCCAAGGTTGTCTGCAAGGGAAAGGGGCTGATGCAAGGCCTCAGATTCTGCTACAAGGGGGGGGAATATAAGTTGGCAGGGGGTGGACCACCCTGCCTTGGCCTTTCCTGGAGGCTAAGGACTGTTGTAATGATGAGAAACGCATCCCGTTTGGCGGTTGGGGTAGTGGAGGTTCTCGTCTAGCACAGGGCTGCCAAGACCCTCAGTCGAGCTCGTCTAGCCAGCATGTCAATAGTATGTTAGCAAAGGAAGGGGTTCCCTCCCTGACCCAGGAACGAGTGTGTATCCTACCTGATGTAGGGTCTTTGGGTAAGCAGGAGTGGTTCTGCGTCCTTAGAGGGCTGTGACTGCACATGTCGAAGCCTCTACAGCAGTGGCTGGGGCTACTACGAGATGCACTTCTCGTTCCTGTCAAGAACCGTCCTGTTGCCTACCAGCGCAGGGGTTGTTGGTCGAAGGGTACCGGGAAGAGGGATGGGAGGGGCAAATCTACCATAAATGCCAGAGTAACGTCTAGGATGTCTAGGAGTGAGCCTTGGTATAGATGTACCGATGGGCAGGGGTTTTGGTTGACATGGCATGCATGCCCCAAGTTTGGGGAAAGTACACGGCCAGAATTAGTGTGCCTGAGTTCGCAGTATCGAGAGAGAATAAAGGGGTCCTGCTAAGTCCCGATGCCCCCAAAAGGAAGGAAAGGACACCAACTGCCCTCTGAGGGTACACTCGAGTCTTATTGCATCCCGGATATCTAGAGAATGGGGTGGCAGCCAGATGGGCCAGCACCTTCCTTGCCGATGCACTAAAGTCTTACTGTATCTCAGATGTCTTGAGAGTGGGTGGGCAGCCAAATGGGCCAGCCCCTTCTTTACAGGTGAGAGCATGGAGAAGTCTTAGCACCATAGCAACAGGATGCCGGGGGGGTGGGGAAGGTTCATCTGTATCCCCGCGGTGATGAGAGAAGCGGCATTGGAGGGGAAAGGCGTTGCCCCAAGGGTTTATGGGGGAGGAAAGGGCCCGGGAGGGAGAAGGCCAAAGTATTTGGCTTCACCCCTGAGGTCCCGCACGGTGCCCACCACCAAAAGGGTTTCTGGCGGGAACATGGCATCCCTTCCAAAAGGCAGGTCAAGGACCACCTGTTGAGCAGTAGAGGGCACCCTAGCATCCCTGAGCCAGGCTACTCGATGGATAGTTACTGCCGAGGCTATAGTGCGGGTGACTGTATCCACTGCGTCACGGGCCGAGAGGAGGAGGTCCTGGGAGATTATCTGACCTTCCTCTAGGAATGCCTCATACTCCTCTCTAGCCTCTGGTGGGAGCAGGAGTCAGAATTTCGTGACCAACTCCCACACATCCAGCAAATATCTGCTGATCAGGGCTTGGTTATTTGCCACTTGTAGCTGGAAGGCCAAGGAGGAGTAGACTTTACAGCCCAAGAAGTCTAGTTCCCTGGCTTCCCTGGAAGACGGGAGGGGGTTGCTAGGGGGCTTGCCCAGGCCTACTGCCATTTGCACCACATCCCTCAGGGGGACTGGGTGATCGGCGAGAGAGGGGAAGTCTGGCTCAGGGACCCGGTACTTAACACTCGCCGTGTCTGAAACCGGGGCGAGAGAGCTTGGACTCTGCCACCAGGAGGACGTGAGACCCCAGATGCTCGGATGGAGTGGGACTGTCAGGGGTTCTGCTGAGGCAAAGGCAGGCCCGAAGAGGGTGTCCGGAGGGAGACCGAAGGGTTGTACCTCCATTCCTAAATGGGCCGTAGCCCGGCGCAGCAAATCAAAGTGCGCTGATAGGGTCCCCGTATAGAAGCCCAGTGTCGGGGAGAGAGCAGTACCAGGAGCTCGTTGTGAAGGAGAGGGAGTCTCCCGGGGGGACCATTCCTGTGGGCGGAAGTGGAACGGCGACAGTGCCGAAGTGCAGCGCTAAGGTCGCTTGGAGCCCCTTGATGGCCCCTCCTCCGGGCTCACAGCGGGGGAAGGAGTGCAAGACTCCAGGTGTGGTACCAGCAACGGCAAGGTGATGTGTTGCCGTGGGGATGGTCCTACAGTACCGGGACCCAATGGAGTGGAAGACGGAGGGCTGTATGGTGAGGGAGAGCAACACCCATGATGGACCCAGGTCTCAGAAGTGAAGGCCGGTTTACCCCTTCTAGCTGGGATTGGGGCAGGTGGTGTGGGGAGCAGGAGGAGGCCTCGAGTGGCCTCCACTGCCTCAGGAGTTGTCAGCACAAGGAGTGACTCTGAGTGGGCCCACGGTGAGTCCTCACCTGGGGAAGGGGGACTGCTTGGTTGGGAGGGCTCGCACTCTGTCGGTACAGGGGTGTACCGAGTCTGCAGTGCTGAGGGTGATTGTGGCCGGTGCTGGGTTGAACTCGGCATCGGTGATGCCAGACTGTACTGGGCCAACGGCGCCAGAGACGCAGGCGATCGGCGCTGGGGTGATGTGGTTGCTGTCAGTACCGGACTATGCCAGGGGCGACCTCAAATGATGCCGAGGTGCCAGAGTGCCAGGTTGGCACGGAGGTACCGGAGTTGGCACCAAAGTTGTGCAGCAGCAGACACCGGTGGTACAGTGCCATGGGGGCTCCAGTGCTGAACTGGGTCTCGGCACTGGGCAGGAACCCGAAGCCTCAGGCAGAGAGTGCCAAGCCTGCTCTGAGGCTAGGGCATGGCACCGTTGTTCCCTCTCCTTGATGGTCCTAGGTTTAAAGGAGAGACATAGGGAACAGGCTGAGACCACGTGGTCTATGCCTAGGCACCAGAGGCACTTCCCAGGGGATCGTCCCGGGGGAAGACCTTGCCACACTCAGAGCAGGGTTTGAACCCTGGCATATCCAACGGTGAACGATCTTCCGGCCCGACGATGGAAGGCTCCTGCAGTGGAACTATGTCCCCGAAGACTTGCTCCTAGTTGGGTGAAAAGCTTATGAAAGAACAGACTGCTTGCATTCACAAGGAGCCAACATTCCAGATCCGACGCGCAAGGTGGAAGAAATGAAACTGAGGAGGGGTCGGAAGGTGGTTGTATATATAGCCGCGGGTGGCGCAAGGTGCGGAGGCTGCCTACCCTCTCCTGACAGGCTGGGACAAAAGTTTTCTGACCAATCCGGCGCTCCGGCACAGAGACACCTATTACTGAATGCATCCTAGCAGCGCTCAAAGAAGACTGTATGTTGTATATACTTTTCTTCAGCTGAACAGAAAGGCCACCATTCAGCAGAACAATGTAAGTGAGAAACTAAACAATTCACTGGCAGGGCAGAGACATGCTAACTGAATTTAAGATGCAACATCTCTAAATATTTGAAATTCTGAACCGTGTGTTCAAATCTCTTTTCCTAATTAATCTCCATCTCCTGGTTTTGCAGTGCTGTGACATTCCAGGCTGTTGATTAATCATTGCTGCGAGTTTTAAATTGAAACGAGTGCAAATTAAACAATAGTTCAAAACCAACACTGGGGTCATTGACTCAAGGTATTGAAGAAATGTCTGCACAGCACAATAAATCCTAATTCCAACCCATTACAGCTTTATTAGTGGAAAAGCCTGCTGGTTAGACCAGCCACAGCCGCGCTGCTGTCCCTTCTGTCTGCTGTAAACTGCCCTCAGGACAGCCGGTGGCATGCAGGGAGGGAGGCCACACTCCAGATTCTAGGCTTGGCAGTGGAAGTCAATGCTAATGCACTGCAAAGCAAGTCATTGCTAACCCCTGCAGAGCCACCTGGCACTTTGCAATGGAGAGAGAGTAGCAAGGAACATGCTCCCCTCCTTCCCTCCTTCCCTCCAACAGAAAAGGAAGGACACTTGCTAAACTGTACCTTGTGAAAAGAGTGAGACTGGGCTGGGAGATGCTCCCTCCTCTGTATGTTACGCCTGAAGCATTCTCAGGACCCAGTCCCAGAGAGCACAGGAGTCAGGACCTTATTCGCCACATGGGGCAATGTGCCCTAGAGCTGTCAGAGCATCACACTGTCCTATGCTTTACTATCACTACATGATCAAACTGGGCTTCACTGAGACTTGCATTCCTGTTCCAATTCACCACACTGCTTTACTGAAGAATGCTGAGCAAGGGATGCTTTCAGGGCTAAAATCAGCAAACTCAGAATGGGTAAGAAGTCCAACTCAATGAGCCAGACACAAGACCTCCACATGGATGGGAAAGGGTATACTTTACCAGGCCCCAGATGCCTAGCCCAGTGTGCAATTCCCATTACCAGGGGGCCAATGTTACAAGTTTCTACTGGGCCCAGAATAATTATGCCTAGGCCCTGGACAGAAAGAAGTCTCAGTTACAGTGATGAAAAATCAGATCCCAGCTGCTCTAGATTTATGCCCAAATAACAGGCTATGTCTATACTAGCAAATTCGTCGAGATTAAGGAAACTTAATCTGGACTAATTAGGTCCCTGTCTACACAAGGCTTTGCCTAGCTCAAACTAAAAAAATTTTTAGTTTGAACTAAGCAAAGTTTAGTTTGAACTAGTTAGTTCGAACACTAAGTTCAAACTAAGCACTTAGTTCGAAGTAGCGCAATGTAGCCGTGCTAGTTCAAACTCAATACATTCGAACAAAGTGGTTAGCTCAAACTAGCCGAGTTTTTTAGTTTGAACTAACTTTTAGATCGGACTAGCTGCGCTTTTTTAGTTCAAACTAAAAAGCTAGTTCGAACTAAAAAATGTGGATAGTTCAAACTAAACAGCCACAGTTAGTTTGAACTAACCAGGAACTGCTTAGTGTGAACTAACGAAGTCCAAACTAAGTTTCCTGGTGTAGACATAGCCACAGAGACCAGACTTTGGTCCAATCTCAAAATAACATCCAACATAGTGTCACCTGAACCCAAAAGGCAATGGAATATAGAGTCCAGACAACCTTCACAGGTTTATTTCATCTCACTGAGCAGGCATAAGCAGCTCTTCTTCTAGGTAACAACACTGGACAAATCCCCCCACTCAGAACTTTAGTACACCCATCAGTAAAATGGACAAGATGATACCTCAGAAAGAGTGGAGAGATTTTTCTGAATGATATTTGTAAAAGGCTTGGATGGAAGGTACTTTATATGGACAAAGAATTAAATGTTAATATTTTTGCAGAAAAATGTCACGTTCTTTTATTGGCTGAAAGCCTGTGGTTGTAAAGCTATAAATGTTAAATCTAAAGAAAACTAGCCAAGTCACCTGGCCAATCAGAACAGAGGTGATTGCTACTTTGTGTGTCTCTGACATTATAAAATACCTTATACATTAACATAGGTATCGGCCAAACTAAAAGGGTGGTTTACACAAGCTGAGGAATTATACTGGGGACAAAAGAATGCATAAGGCTCCTGTGTTTTCTTTCCTGCACCTGCAAGTTCTCCCTTTGAGCACTGCAGATCTTCCTTCCTGCCCAGAAAATGTCAGTTACGTGTTACAAACAAGCCAACACAAAACATATCTGAATTTAATTTGTGGTTTGGGGAGTCAGCTTTTCTGTGTGCGTATATAAATACCTCCTGTTTGTTCTCCCCATGTTCCTGCTAAGCAGAGTGCTTTGTTTTTCATAAGTGCATTCCATCTGAAAGGTTAATTATTTATTAAGTATAATGGAGTTTAATCTAAACAATTACTTGAAATAATATTAATCTTAAAACCATTTAACTCGATGTCAGTACAGAAGTAGCTTGTTACTCTAGGCTTTGTTCCAAGTCCCCAGAGATCTTGGGTTCTTCATCTCTAAAGACGGATGGAGCACATGAACAGAAAAAAAGGAAAAAATAATTTCTTCAAAAATTAGCAGAATTATTTAGATCTTTGTAAACACTCTTCAAGTACAAGTTTGGCTGCAAAGCTATGCCAGGATCTACTTGCCCAAGATATCTGTACAGGCCCCATTGCTACTAGAGCAGAATTCCTCACAATACGCCTGTGAGATAGGGAAGTGTGTTATCACCATTCAATAGATAGGGAACTGAGATACAGACAAAATGCCTTACCCAAGGTCACCAAAGATCCTCATGGAACTCAGGCAGCCCGAGTCCACTGAGACAGCCTTCCTCTCTCCAGGAGAAGGCATTACTACAGAAAAGATTCATGTACTTAACTAATTCAGCTTTAATGTCTGAAATTGTCTCTATTTTCATGGGATTTTTAAGTCCTGGGGTTTGTTGTTTTGCAATTTTTTTCACAATTGAATGCAAAAAAAAAAAACCCTCAGTTCAGTGGTTGGGCAGATGCAATAATGAGGAATGCCCACGAAATTCTCCCTTGAGGAATGCCAACAGCAATAGTATTCATACACCACTGGGAGTTGATAGCACAGCCCCTGTGATTCATGTAAAGGCCCACTAAAGTCAGTGGTCTGTGGTAGGACATAGCAATGCAAGTACCAGGCTGTTGTCTGGGTGTCAGAGTTAAATTAAAGGTCTTAAAAAAAGACTTTCCTTAGATTTTATACAACTTATTTTGAAATAAAACCTTTACTAAATATACTTATATCTGGCAGTGCTGGGCAAGAGAAAGCTCTTGTGTAGAAAGTAACAAGCGCTTTATCTATTATGCTAGTCTATTAATTCTGAGAAAAGGACAGTTTCCATAAAGCTCTTATTTTTATGTATGCATTCATTTCAAATTCCTAACTCTGCCTTCCTAATTACATCTTCTCTGGAATACTGCAATGTAATTAATATTTAAAATCTGTTACTTTTTATGTTATTTATCTTTTGTGCATTTTCATGGGAACTAAAAATTAGTCAGTCAATTTCACCCACTGTGGTGGAAGTAATTGTTGTCAGTCCCTTCTTTTCTGAGCAATTGAACCTTAAAAGAAATATAGCAGCATCTTCTTTAAAAAAGCTGAAAGGAAGTTCTGAGCCAGGATCGGTTTTGAGAGACTCTTTCCCATGGCTCTGACTAACCAAATTCATTCTATACAGTTATTAATCACAACAGCCTAAATTTTCAAAAGTACCTAGCAACACAGAGCCCATAGGATTTTTCAGAGGTGCTGAACACCTACAATTCCAGCTGAAGTCAGGAGAAGCTTGGGATACTGACCTGCTCAGATAATCAATCCCTGGTGGACTCAAACAGAGCAACCAGCATTTCTGAAAAATTAGGCAAACACGGTTATTTCAAGAAATTGTTCTTTGTGGTGACTATTGCAAGAACAGGGCTGATGCTCCTAAATGGAGACCAGCTGTAAATACCCTGAGACATAATCCTGAAATATGAATCTGGCCTTTCCTGTGTTCTCTAATTTGACTTGCCCATTTCTCTTGTCTTTTGTACAGTCTCTTGTAGATAGGGAGAATGAGACTGAATGGCCAGCAAGAAAAGCACAGGCTGCTTAAAAAGATGAAAGTGGCAGTGGATACCAGCACAGTTCATAGATCGCTCCATACATTACAATCCAACCAGCTTGTTCTTGCACCTAACACTGTAACATGGATGGAAAAGGCAAGCACAGAAATTTTTACTGCCAGGTTTACAAGGCAAATAGGAAGTGCTATTGCTCTGTAACCTTCATTCTATTCCAGTCCAGAAAGAGTCGAGGACCACCTTCTGGTGAGGGGGCACAACTTGTCTGTTCAAGTTAGAATGCTGTATTTACAGAAATGGGTGTGGAGTGGCAATAATGAGGATGGCTCAGCCCTGAGTCAATATTTTCATTAATGATCTGGATGATGGAATTTATTAAACACTCAGTAAGTTTGTGGATGACACCAAGCTGGCAGGAGCAGTAGACACGCTGGAGGGCAGGGAGAAGATTCAGGAAGACCTTGACAAATTGGAGCAGTGGGCCAATAGAAATCTCATGAGGTTCAGCAAGGACAAGTGCAAAGTCCTGCACTTGGAATGGATAAACCCCATGCACTGCTACAGGCTGGGGAGAGATCAGTTAGGTAGCAGCACCATAGAAAGGGACCTGGGGATCCTGGTGGATGGGAAGCTGGATATGAGTCAGCAGTGTGCTCTTGCTGCCAATAAGGCCAGTGGCATACTGGGCTGCATCAGAAGAAGCATTGCCAGCAGATCAAGGGATGTGATCATTCCCCTCTATTCGGCACTGGTGAGGCTGCATCTGGAATACTGTGTCCAGTTTTGGGCTCCCCACTACAAAAAGGACATGGACAAATTAGAAAGAGTTCAGCGGAGGACAACAAAAATAATCAAGGGGCTGGAGCACAAGCCCTATGAAGAAAGACTGAAGGAACTAGGCTTATTTAGCCTGCAGAAGAGAAGACTGAGGGGGGATTTGATAGCATACTTCAGCTACCTGAAGGGATGCTCCAAGGAGGACGGAGCTCGGCTGTTCTCAATAGTAACAGAGGATAGAACAAGGAGCAATGGTTTCAAGTTGCAGCTGGGGAGGTCGAGGCTGGATATTAGGAAAAACTTTCTTACTAGGAGGGTGGTAAAGCATTGGCATGGGCTACCTAGGGAGGTGGTGGAATCTCCATCTTTGGAGATGTTTAAGGCCCAGCTGGATAAAACTCTAGCTGGAATAATTTAGTGGGAGTGGTCCTGCTGTTTCTGGCAGGGGGTTGGACTAGATGACCTCATGAGGTCCCTTCCAACCCTATGGTTCTATGATTCTATGATTGAGAGGGACTGGACAGAAAGGGTAACATGGCTTCTGCTCGCTTTCTGCAGCCAGCCAGACTTCAGGCCTTTCAGCTGGCACCAGGGCCAGGCTTAAAGAAGAATGCACAAACCATGGTCTGAATGCATGTTGTTGCCACATTTGGGAGGAGCAGCTAGCACTGCCTGCACCCACACCAGGGGAGGTGATCAGCCCAGAAAGCAGGCCAGGACATGGCCTTCTAAGGAAAAGTCTAGGCTCAGCAGAGAAGCCTGACCAGCATTGAGTTGTGCCCAGATACCTAAGCAACAGAATATGCTCCCCAGGTACCCTGTTTGGGATCTGAGAGCTTTGGACTGGGAGGCTATTTGGACTCTTAATCAGTATAGAAAAGCATTAACTTGCACAGATTTCAGGCACTATGTGCATTGGACTATTTCTGGGAAAACAGACATGTGATTTCCCTCCCCACCCCACTCTTCCAATCAACCCTGGTGCTGCTAGAGTCTGTCTATGCTTAGATAATGGTGCTGTTTTATTGCTGACGCAACACGGGTTTCTGGAGTCAGTTTCTGCCTCCTCAAAGATGAAAGTGAACTAAGGAATCTGAGCATGGTCTAGATACCTTGGGATTTGGGATCCATTTACTCAACTCCAGGGCTGAATTTAAGATTTTAACTTCCAGACTGAACCAGTGGACCATCATATCCAGTGTTCAGTCCTCAATCTTAAGCTAACAAGGAGTCCGGTGGCACTTAAAGACTAACACATTTATTTATTGCATGAGCTTTTGTTGGAGAAAATCCCATAAAAGCTCATTCAATAAATAAATGTTTTAGTCTTTAAGTGCTACAGGACTCCTTGTTTGCTTTAGTAAACTAAACTAACATGGCTGCCCCTTTGAAACAGTCTCAAGCAATTCTTGATATAGGAATAAATCCCAGTTATATGCTGCATGGTAATACTTGCTGAGCCCTGCAGTCTTCTTCACTATTCAGCTTTGTCCCACAAACAAGTTAAGGCATTTTTAAAATTGCGAATTCACTGTTTGAAAATGGATTCGTTGGGTGCATTTGAGGAGGAGGAGACACTGAAACAAACACTGGATAAATTTGATTTCTTTTACTAACTTAATTTATTTATTTACATCTGATTAGAATAAATTATCTTTTTATTCTTTTTAATATTCTAATACAAAAACAAAGAAATAGCAGAAGGCTTATTACAGCAAAAGTATAATTACAATTCCTAAATCTGTTCCTATTACTAAGCCCTTAATTGATACTGGGCTCCAATCAGTACTGTTAAGCATTATCCCTTATAGTTACAGAACCATGGCTTATTTGTTTGATTCAGATTCCGTTTTAATTAAGAATCAGATTTGATTCAGGTGTACCAGTCCTATCCTAGGTGGGACATTTCGCTTTCGACCAGCAAGCTTACCAGTGAAAAGATTTGTCACTGGGGAGGGAACCTCAGGTGATCAGTCCTCAATTCGGCAGTAGATTCGTGCCTTCGCAGATCTCCAGTTTGCATGGGCTTTTTGCAGCCTTTTATCCCTGTTCCACAACCCCACTTTCAGTTTCCAGAAGTTACTGTTACATTGCTTTGCCTTTTTTTGGTATTCTGCTGAACCATTACACCACCACCTGATTGGTTTCTTGTCTGGTTACTGTTTCTAATATAACTACAATGCTGTTAATTCCAGTTGTTTAGCCAATTAGAATTTGTTACTGAGCAGACATGGTTCTGTGAAGTTTTCTTGGAATTAAGCTATGTCTATGAAATTATGAAAAGCTATTCTTTCACAAAAAGGAGCAATAGCCCAGTGTCTAAAGCAGAGATGTGATTACCACATGACAAGAACAAAATAAGCAGATACAAAACAGCATATGATTTATCACAAGATTTATCAATAAAATTGCTTTCTATTAAGCCTTATCTTTTAATTCCAGATGGGTTTATTGACATAAACTGTACCCCCCTATTGACAAAAATGTCTACCCTTGTAGTTGGAATGGTATCATTGTATTTCTGAGATCCAGAACATCCAGAACAGTCACGTGGTCTGGGTGCTCGGGCAGTGTTTAAAAAAATACATTTTAAGTGGTCAGGAGAGCACTTTGCAGTGTGTAAAAGATGCTACATCCTAATAAGTGTTTTGGGTCAGATTATAAGCCCATTATTTTGCTGCTCTAAGTTTGTTTTCTGTTTCCTACGGGTTGATACAAAATCAGTCACTCATCTGTTTACTCCAGGGTATCCCATCTTTGTTTGAGAAATGCTCTCTGTCCTGCTTTTCTTTTACTGCCAATCCAAAGTTTCTTTTCTTATAAAATGATGATGTTTGCTTAAAAACATAAGGCTGAGCAATAAGATATAAACTGAATTTATCCATTGGTTAGAAAATATTGTTAACGTCTTGACCTGAAGAAGAATTATGGCAGCCTTGGGAACCATTTGGGAAAGAAAAAATGTTTGAAATGGAAGCTGAGGCAAATGGTAATGAAGATTTATGGTGGATCACAGATGACATGAGTTTATTTAGGGTCCTATGAACTGCTCCTGAGAGAGATACACAGGTATCAAAGTGCTGCTAGATGGGATGTCAGCACAAGAGGGATGGCACATTCCCCTCAGGAAACTTGAAGCCTGAGTAAAGTAATGTCCTAAACATTTAAAATAATGGCAGCCTGAAGTCCCAACTCTGAAAATGAAAATTCCATTAAAAACCATAACAACACTTTGTATTTGCACATCCCAAAGCACTGCACAACGTGGGATATTGTCATCTCCATTTTACAATGGGCTAAGGTGGACAGAGACGTTAAGGTGCTGCTCAGAGTCAGACGCTATCTCTCCCAGACATGTCCATCTGTGTCACTCTGGTGAGGCAGATTTTGCAGACAGCTGCTTTGTGCATTCAAACTGCTCTGATTCGTACTGGAAGAAAGGAGGATAGGTCCGTGAAAACTTTCTGTTCATTTAATTTAAAGGTAAAGCATGCAGTTGGGAAACATTACAAAGTAATAATAATAATAATTAATAGAGACAGTGAACGAGAGAGAAAACACAGATGGAAATACAAGAAAATAAGTGCCATTCCCTTGTGCCAAGTGGCAGAACATGGTCTTGCAGTTTGGAGAATGGAGCCCAGTTCCTGTAAAATGCTCTGTGCAGGCAGCAACTATGCTGAATCCCAGAAACTTCCATAAATAAGCTGTTGACCCAGCATCAGGGTGAAATTCCAATTCAGATAACGATGTTCAATCAATTTAAAATGCCATGGTGCTTTCCAATCTTTCTCTCAAGCCCTTTTCAGCAGCAATACATTTATACCATCTTCCACGTAAAAGTAGATATATTAACTAAAATAAGTTCTTAAACACTGATGCCATTGAAGGCTAGACTGCCATCAGGATTCTTAACTCTCATACTGTCAATGGCATCAAGCTGACTGGTTTAAAATAACCTGTGTTGGATACTGAGAAAATAATAAAGACGAACCAGCTAGCAAAATTCTACCTGCTAAGTAGGGGGCATTTACATTGCATGTCAGACTATGGCAAGTAATGGAAAGCCTATTGAACCCAATGGAACAGCAAACCGTGATGTCAAGGAGCTTTGGCTCACTTGGGCATCATGGGTTAGCTTTTCGAAGAGCTGAGAGACAAATTTCCAAGGGCGCCATCACATATAGCAGGGGTCTCAAACTCAAATCACCTCTAGGGCTGCATGAGGACTAGGACATTGGCCCGAGGGCCGCACCACTGAAACCTTTTCATACAATGATGTGGAAGTGCAATAAAAAATGACGAGTAATATACTATGCTAATAAAAGTCAATTTATTAACTTTTTTGAAACTGTAAAATGAAGTCTGTGCTAATTTTGACAGTCTTTCCAAAGCCAAAAAACACGTTTCCTTTTAGAATTGCTTCCATTCAAGAAGGCAAAATCATCAAAAAGACAAAGAGTAAACAAACAGACTTAAAATTTTACATTATAAATCAGTGGTTCCCAATCTTTTTTGGTTTGAGGGCAAAAAATATACTTTTTCAAACTCTGAAGGACCACCGGTTAATTTAATTAAAATTAAATTAAAATTTAATTTATTGAATTCAAATTGATGTTAATTGAAATAAATTAATTGCAGTTTGATTTATTAAAATTGAATGAAATTTAATTGAAATTAAATTTTTATAAAGGTTTTAGTTTTTTAAATAAAATTAAATTGTTTTAGAAGATTTTGGGGTTTTTTGTTTTAAAAACATGGAGCTACATGTATCCCCAAGCCAGGAGGGGAGGAGAGCAGCCACATCCCAGGACGGGCTGCAAACAGGTTGGTCAGAGCTCTCCAGAGGACCGTAAATAAGCAGCCCCCTGCCTGGCCCTGGGGACAGCGCTAAGACCAGTGGTGGGGGAAACACCCTCCCCACCACCTGCTCAAATTTGGCCACGCTGGGGTTGGCAGAGGGGGAAACACCCCCTGCACACCTGCCCACTCGAATTTGGCTCTGGTGGGGCTGGCATAGGGGAAAACACTCCTCACCCACCCGAATTTAGCTGCCCTGGGGCTGGCAGAAGGGGAAACAACCCCCACCCACCTGCCCACTTGAATTTGGCTGAGTGGGGCCAGCAGAGGAGAAAATATCCCCTGCCTGCCAGAATTTAGCAGCACTGGGGCAGGGAGAAGAAAAAACACTATCCCACCCTCCTGGGTGGAAACACCCCCTATGTGTGGTGGGACCGGCAGCGGAGAAAGCCCTGGGGGCCGTGCTGTGGCTAGTGGTGGGGCTTTCTGGTGCTCCCCCAGAATGGAGCCCCCTGTGAACCATCCCCAGAGGCTCAGGCCGCCCTGCTTTAGTTGTCCCCCACCCCCCCCGCCACTGACTGCTCAATTTCCAAAGGGATAGCCATCTTAATCTAGTCCAGCAAAAAAAACAAGGGGGATTTTCTCCCATGAAAGCTCATGTGAAAAATAAATCTGTTAGTCTTAAAGTGCCACACGACTCCTTGTTTTTTTACTGACTGCTAAGCCTGCTTCAGCTGCTCAATCAGCTGGTACACGTGAGTAGGGCAGCTAACAAACCAGGCAGCAGTTCAGCTCCTCCCTGTCAGTGGCTGATAACGCAGGGGTGAGGTGAAGCTGCTTGGTCTCCATCTGCAGAGAGGCTCAGCATTTGAAAACTCCAAGGTTGCAAAGGTGGGAGCCCTAGGATTCTGGGGGTTATCAGGGGCCGCAGGAGGCAGCTCTGTGGCCCGCATGCAGCCCGCGGGCCACTTGTTTGAGACCCCTAACATATAGGAACAAAAAGATAGAGACAATTCTCAGAAGTTTATGGCTTTTTTGAAAGTTTGGCCTTAATTAACACATTTCTTCCCTGACCCATCACCACCACTAGAGACAGAGACCACCACCAGTTGAAACCCACAGGAAATTTTAAATGAAACACATAAAATTACCTAAGTAAATTTGATCAGGATGCCAGGTTAAACACCAGTCTGTATCCATGTCAGGACCCCTGCTGATACCCTGTTGTTACATGTATAAAACAATGCATGAAATCTCATACCCCGTTCGCTACTTGAAAGCAATGCTTCCTTTCTGCCCATCAGTGGGAGGATGTGTTGGGGCTGGAGAAAGAAGCACATTTGTCACAGAGTTAGGTGTTTGCTGAGGCAAGTCATGAGCCAAAAAGAACGTTGAGTAGGACAGACCTCACGAACTCTGGGTAATCTCAACCGACTATGGCAGCAGCTTGGGGCATGTCACTTCTCAAATTCTTTATCTAAGCAGGGCTGGAGTAGCAACACAGACCTGGGTGTGTTTAGGAAAGGAACTAAAAAAAGTTTCTCATTTCACATCGAGCTACAAACAGGCAAAACTACTGCAGTTTGCCTTTCTGAAGCATGTGCCTTCCTCCATCGCAAAGAGGACCAGTACTGACAACAATTATTTTGCTTACTAAGCAAACTCCCCCCAAAGATGCCAGCTCCCTCTGCCCAGCTCTAAGGACAGTCAAGACCCCAGGGAAGCTATCAATGCAAGCACTCTGCTCTGTCACCTGTATTGTGGCAATGTGCACCAGAGTGGCCACAGAGCACATAGCATAACCAAATACCAAAGGGGCAGCCTTGTTAGTCTAGTTCAGTAAAACAAAGGAGTCCTATAAGTTCCACCACCTTCAAAGTATCTGACGAAGTGGGATTTTCTCCCATGAAAGCTCATGCAATAAATAAATCTGTTAGTCTTTGTATTTTTAAATGCCACAGGATGCCTTGTTTCTTTTAGCATAACCAAAGAAATGCAACCATTTAAGACAGGCAACATGACTCTAATGCAAAAAAAAAACCACGCAACAAACCCTATGCAGCGCACATTTTGATAGACACTGGGATGCCACAGAGCAGGCCTGCAACTGCAAAAATCAATGGCTTGGCTTTTAATAGCAGGATACATTCTCCATACTGCAGGCACAATCAGCCACCACAAGCCTTACTCAGACCCCTGAGTCCTTGTGCCCTGTCCACTCAGTGTGCAGCCTCCTCCTGTGGGAAATGTGCTGCGTCTCCCAGGTGAGGCATAGCTGAATTTTCTCTGGAATGTTGCAGGCTTCTCCGCTGACTAAAAATGCCACCCTCCATCCCCTGGTGAGGTGCTGCAGAGATTGTTTATATGAGCAGCTTTTAATTTCCAGAATTCAAGCATCCTCCTCCTCCCATTGCTGAGTCTGCTGCTGGGAAGAATGTCTGTGGAAAATATTGGTAAATTGCTGTTGCATTATTAAGGACTCCTTGCCAGGCTAGCTGGATGCAGCTGTGGTTTGAACTTCACCTTTCCTCAGCTGTTCATTTGAGGTCATTTGTGTGTGGTGTTTTAAACCTGCCTGGAATATCAAACCAGGAGAAATCACAGCCCTAGCATTTTTCTGAAGGTTTTGCTCCCATATCTGAGTCACTAATGAGGCTTAAACGGATGAGCGCTGCTCTCCTTAGAGCTGTCTCTGATACATTTGTCTATTCTGCTTGCGCTAAACTATTTTTGTTTTCCTGCAGAGCCAGGCACTGGGAAGCTTATTCTTGCAACACGTCATAATGGTAGCATGGCTGGTCCCATCTACATCCAGTTTAGGAGTTTCCTTTGTGATGTTAAAAAGCATTTACATAGGCATCAGACATAAACATTTTATTCTTATTGTTCCCTTCCTTTTCACCCCTTTCCCCCTCTTTTCTCCCATTTGTTGATTACGCACACTTGTCTGATAACACACACTCGTACCCAGTCTTAACTGGACTGCAAGCTTTTCAGAATAGAGGCTGCCTTTTACTCAGTCTGTCTACAGCACCTGGCACAATTGGGAATCACAATATGAATGATAAACAGTAACAATATTCATCAAGACTAGATTAGATCTAGCCACTCTGAGGCAAATCTCAGGTGCCTCACCGATGCAAGGAGTCCCATGGCTTTAGGAGGATCTCCCCACGGCTTCGGGAGGATTTCTCATAATAAGGCCTATATGGTTGACTTGACACATACAAGCAGCCACCGCATGTTCCTCTCAGATTTCTTCTGGCCCTAATTTACTACAATTCTTAAAGTACATTTGGTGCCAGTCAGAGATGCCTGGCTGACATCCCCAGAAACAGAGGTCTTGCCTCTCTACACAGGACAGGTACATTGTAGGCAGTGCCTGCACATGTTTGTCACCAGCATGCCTGTGCCCTGTCCTGCACCTCTGGAGCTGCAGGAGGAGTTCACATTCTTGGCTTAGCACCAGTTCTGTGGGAGCTTTTTCTTGTGTGGATACTTGATACCAGGACCTGAACTGAAACCCACCCAGTCATTTCACACAGAGGGTAAAGGCTCTGAGCTACTGCTGACCTAGGTAAGAGTTGAACTGGTCACCTGCAGGAAGAAGGTCCTGTATTCCATTAGCAAACCATGGAGCCACAGCCATCCCACCTCCTTCTCCCAGTGCTGACCTTGCTTTTCATTATTCAAATACCTCGCTCTGACCTTGCACTGTCTGTTAGAATTGGTCAGTAACCATGAGTCATAACTCCATGGCTTGGAAAGAACAGCCCCCTCTGTGACTGCGGGATGATGTTACTGAGAGAGTTCAGCCTGCCCTCTTAACTTAGACTTTGCCAGCAAGAACTTCCCCTGTTGTACATCCTAGGGCATCCCTTGACAATTTACTCCATTGTCTAATGCAGCAGTTCACAAGCACCCTGTGACCACACACTGTGTTTGGAGAGCCAGAGTGCGGCTGGATTCGACCTTGGAAGAAGAGAGGCGTTGGTGTTTTCTTTAGGGTGGCATATGCCACCAAACATGTTGCGACTCACAAAACATTGAGACCCATTGGTCTAGCCCACTATTCTGCTTTTAGAAAGTGCTTACCAGGAACCAAGGTGTTTAAGTGATTTCTGGTCCTTGAACCCAGGAATTTGTTTGTTAAACTTGTTCCTCTGCCCTTGCTGGGTCCTGTCCTCTCCCTACTCACTCAGAGACAAAGGAGAAGTGGGACTGACCTGCCTGTGAGACAGAAGTCATTGCTTCTAGGGTTGTCTACATCTCCCCTTCTGTGGTCAGCAGGTCCTCCCCACTCCCAAACAAATGCACATTTCACTGTCTCTTAGTTCTCCCTCTTCTAAAATGATGGACATATGAAATGGGATTGTTTTGTAATTGCTTTCCATCCTGTGTTTAAGATTTAGGACACCAGAGGAATCGTAATTAAAAGCTGCAGTTCCTTCATTCTCTTGAAATGATTTGCCAAGATTGGGCGAAAGTGGGGTGGGGGGGACGGACTCAGTTTCATCAGGCACCTAAATCTATTTAGGAGACTCGGAACTGTTGGACCATCTCCCATCTCTTCCAAGACCTAAAATGGATATCATTTTAAAATGACCATCTTATAATGGTATAAAGAGAGAGGCAGATAGCTAACAATATCTGATTCACCAGAAAATCCTTGACATTTTCTCCTTCACAGTGCTTAAAAAAAATGAATAACTGCATTAAGAGAAAAGGGAATTAAAAAGGGGCTATAAACCTTCAGTGCTATATATTCTATTGTTGCACCTTTAAATTTTCAGGGAACTCTGCCCGTGTGCATAGACAGCAGTCATCTTGCTCTCAAAGTTGCTGCAAACTGTTACCAAGGAGACACACACACACACACACACACACACACACACACACACACACACACA
>ML681963.1:17921364-17977097 GCA_007922195.1 Podocnemis expansa | reverse complement strand
ATGCGAAAAATAAATCTGTTAGTCTTAAAGTGCCACACGACTCCTTGGTTTTTTTGCTGGACTAGACTAACGCGGCTATCCCTTTGGAAATTGACAAGATGAAGTCAAATTATCTGCTGTAATGGCAGGGGTTTCACTGCCCCAGAGAATGACCCGGGGCACGGGCCCAGGCCCCGCCCTCTGCCCGCAGGCCCCGCCCCTGGCCGGGGATAGCACGGGGAGCAGCAGCAGCGGCCACGGGTGGCTGGGCCCCGGATCTCCAGCCCGATCCAGCCAGAGACCAGGAAAGGTGAGGCCCCACTAGGACCCGGGGCACTGGCGCCGGCATTCAGGGCATGGGCCCCGTGTGCCAGGTGCCAGCAATGCCCCTGTGTAATGGGAAAATCATGACTATGGCTTCTTTTCCCATTACAACAGGTAATTTGACTTCATCCTTCCCACAGTTCGAACCTTAGCAACTGCTCTGATTTGCTGTTACTGTATGACCTGATCCCATGTTTTACACTCTTGCATTTATTCTCTTTCCATTCTGTAAGTTCCCTCATCTTCAAAGCATCTGATGAAGTGGGATTTTCTCCCATGAAAGCTCATGTGAAAAATAAATGTTAGTCTTTTAAGTGCCACAGGACTCCTTGTTATTTTTGCTGGGCACATTTGGCCACCCTGGTCCAGAAGCTTCTGGAAATTAAATGAGTGGCTGCATTAAGTATACTCCTCTATGTTGTCTACAGCTGCTGTGGTCAGATGCCATGAGAGCAGCAGCCTGAGGGCAGAGCCAGCGCAACGTGGTAAGCCAGTTAAGCGTTGCAGGGGGGCGCCAACATTTGAGGGGCACCAAAATGGGGACAGCAGCACTGCGGTCCCCTGATGACATCACTTGTCTGCGCCGGCATCACTGCGCTGCAGGGGGACGCCAGAAACCCGAGTACCATTCCTGCCTGAGAACAGCAACCACAGAGTTGTAATGAGAAGAGCTGATGTGCTCGGTGTGTGACTGGGAGAAGCTGACCCAGGAGTGGACAGCAAAATGTTTTCTCCTTGCTGTGGAGCATTTTGCAGCAGTTTTTTCTCATATGTGACTGATTGCTGGTTAATAACCAGTATACTGACTGCATGATGCTGGTTCCAGAAGGAAAAAGAAAAGCCTCTATGGAGTGCTACCTAAGATCTTTGCAACCAAAGAAGAGAATTGCTGTTTCTTGCCACTGAAGCCTTTGGACTTCACCAGACACTGTAACTGAAATTTGGGTGAACACCTAAACTTTGGGACTCTTGGGTTTCTTACTATTCTGTTTAAATTCATTTTGTTTTCTTATAATAAGATTTATCATGTTAGGAGTTAATAAAGTTCATTATGGCTATGTCCACACTTACACAGTTAAATTAATTTAACTTATATCGATTTAATAAAATTGATATAAAAATCATTAAATCAATTTAAGTTAAATCGATTTAACAAGTCCACATTAGCAACTCAAATTGAAATAGCATGTCCATGGACAGGACTTGCTATTTTGATTTAGGAAAGAGGCACCATGGGAGGAGTGGCAACATGGCCCCCTAGAAGGGCCATGCCCCCACCCAATATATAAAAAAAGGAAAGCACCTGGGAAGGAGAAGGGCAAAAACTGTTAAACTGATTTAACAGTTAAATCGAACTAACATGTCTGCACTCTGTTATTTTGTAATAACAATTTCAATTTAACCATCATATCGATATAATACTAGGTTTTATTATATCAATATGACTTTCCTTATATCAAAATGAGGGAGCTCCTCATTTTGAAATAAGGGAACGTCGTGTGGACCTACCATTTTTTAAATCAGAATAACCAGTGTTACTTTGATTTAAACAGTATGTGTGGACATACCCTATATTTGGTTGTAGGTAGTATTTTAATGTAGGGTAGGTAACTGAACAATCTTTGCTATGAGTCCCTTACAGCCTGAATCCTGGGTCTTCAGCTGCTTCTCTATAGGAGCTGGGGTTTTTTTTTGAGGCACTGGAGAAGGGTAAGTAAATGAATTCTAGCCCACCTCAAGTTTACATTTACAAATGAATATTTACAAATGAAATACAGTCCTGTAAATTAGCTAAGATGCTTCTATTGTCAAGGTGTAACATCCATTTCAAAATGAAAAAAAGTACCTTTGGGAATCTCTGAAATGAGGAAAACTTTCCCCTGGTACAGGTGGAGCTTCCACTTGGACTTTAAAAGGGGCAAAACCAAGTAGTTTAAACCTGACATAGCAATTATTGCATATACCAGTTGTTAACAATTGGTGAGGAGTTCTTTGAAGAATCTGAAAGTAAAAATCCTCTACGCTCAAAAGGAAATGCTCATGGGCAGCTGTTTTGCCATGCACACTATTCACATGTTTGTTCTCGTGGGCTAAGCAGTCAGTCCTTATAGTTGTCCCTGGACAGGAGACATCCCAGGAAAACTCAGGATGCTACAGGAAGCACCATTGTTAATTCACCAAGTGGGTCACTCTGTTGTTGGAAGGTTATCTGTGAGATAAAGCCACAGCCCTCATACATGTGGAACTTTTATTTTAACCCCAATGTCCTTGACAAATTCCATGCTGGGTAATCATATTCTGGCACCCTTCCTTTCCCACTGCAGTTTGAACTGGATACAATATTTGATTTCAATTCTAGTCCTGAATGGAAGCACTGCTCAGTGTTGCTATTGCCTGTTCAAAAATTACTGAGTATTACTGCAGCACTGGCTGCATTTCAGTGGTGAAGTGATTCTTGAACATATTGCCTTTAAAATGCGTGTGATCCGTTGAAACATTGGTGCTATACAAAACTCCAGGCCACAACTGGACAACTGTGCAGGGCTTTTTAATCAGTTAATCAGCTATAGTGGGTATTTTGCCTGGTTAGGGCTGTAGGGTCTGGCTCTAAACAAGCAGCAGTAATAATATGTGAGAGATGTTCTCAGGGTTTAAATCATATTTTAAAAATCTACATGGTATTTAGTTTTCTTGCCCTCTGGAAGCTTTGAATGATATTTTCCAGTCTCTGTTTAGGCAGCATAATTTTCTGAGTTTGCTTTTTTGTTGTTGTTGTTGTTTTCTTGTTTTGGTTTGGTTTTTACATAAAGTTTTAGAAGCAGAGTCAGTCTGTTGATATCCTGAGAATCTTCAGTGCCTCACTGCGCACACACATCAGAAAGGTGCAATCCTCATGCCTCTGTGGCATGTTCTTCCACTCCTTAGAGGAACAGCAACTGACACAGCTGAACAATTGGAATGCTGCCTGCCCAGATGTGACTGTTAAAAAAAGAGAGAGAGAGAGAGAGAGAGAACAGGTGCAATTATGCAAAAGTGCTGGGTCAGATGTAGGAAACATTCTGCTGTAAATGCTTATGTCAAGGGGAGTGGGAAAGGGATAAAGAGAGTTTATACTGTATATAAATTTGAATGGCAGGAGCTTAATTTATCATGGATGGGAACCATTCCATCATTCCAGGCTATTAAAAATTTTAATCAAAGATTTTGGTTATTAAACTGCCTAGGGTTGGCAAAGGTTTGCTGTAATCTTATGTTAAAATCCATCATGGTCCAAACAAAAATGAAATTAATTTCAGATGCCAAAGGAAACTTGAGACTCAATATAGCATTAATATTTCAAACGTGTTGGTGATGTGCAAAATTATCCCGCTGCATTTCATATCTACATAGAACGTATGCCCTGGGGGAGAACAAATGCAGAATTCATCAATACTCTGCTTCATGCTGTGTATTTCATAGTCCATGTGGGAAGCAGCAGCCGGCACAGGAACTTTGCTTAGGAACATGTTTGGATAGAACATGAAGGCAGGAGGTAGCTGGGCAGGCTACATACAGTTAACAGTGTTCAAGCTGATTCCTGAGGTCACTACACAGACTGGCAGGTCTTGAAGCAACGTGAGACTCCTACACAATTGGCAGATGTGTTCCCATTATTAGGGCATTCCCCTATTTATCTGACATCCTTTAGGTTCCTTTTGTATTTGCTCCACTTCCACATAGGCCTTGCCTCCCAAGCTTAATGAGTCTGCTTTCCCCTTGATATTCACTCATTTGTTTTTATTACACCATGCCTCCATAGGCTCTTCTGTGGCACTTAAGTTATCACCATAGTATCTGCACATCACACAATAGCCATTCATTTAAGTTCACAACACCATGGGAAGTAGAGAAATGTTACTAGCCCCAATGTATTGATTGGTGTGAGGCAAAACTCACAAATGAACCCAGAGCTGCTGAATCTTAGTTCAATGCCTTAACCATAAAGTCATGAATCTTTTCTTCACTGATGTTAATTAGGTGACCTGATGTCCCTATTTTACAGGGACAGCCCCAATATTCAGGGCTTTGCCTTATATAGGTGCTTATTATGCCCCACCTCCTTGCCCACTTTGTTATCTGGTCTCCCTAGTGGTAATGGAAGCTACAGGCACATGTGAAGAGCACAATTATGTTGTATATTTCTTCACTAGAAAACATGAAAACTAAAAACTAGTTAACTTTTATTTAAGTAAAATTATTGAGACCAGTGTTTGGCAAATGTGAAATTTCAGCCCAAATGGATAAAGCCTGATTAAGTTATATGAAACTGAAAGCAAGGTCTTGTAATGGAAAGTGCCAGGAAAACGTAACTAAGGGTGGGGCCAGCACCTGAAGATCCAGTGTAATCAGCTTGGTCATAATGGTGCAAGGCTCTGGCCTGCAGCATGTGTTATACATCATGCGTGAAGTGACCCAAACAGACATGTTTTCTTGAAGGCTGAGCCCCTGGGGACTAGAAATACTGTGATGCTGAACAGTTTAATATCAAGTTACAGCCACCCCACTGCTACAAAGCAACTTGTACCCAGGCAATCAATCACATAAGTTCTGTTTCCAGCCAGAGGTCCTTTGGAAGCAGACTCATATATCACTGCCGAGGTATCTGCAAACAGAGAAAGCGACAAGCTGTGATAGAAAGAGTCAATACAGGAGATGTGGGGAGAGGAAAATATCTGCAGCTCTGAAGTTCAAAGCTCTTTGTAAGGATACAGAGAAAATTGGTATGAGAAAAAAATGCAAAAATTGTGGTGGTTTATTTTTGATTAAGCACCCTAAAATACAGCTGCTTATATCCCTTCACTCTGACTGAACACTAAGCAAGATTAGGATTCTGCATGAGACTGACAGCATTTCCTAGACTGGAAAGGAATAAGGTCACATATCCCCCTTAAAACCAGCTTATGTAGCATCTCTTATAGGACAGTAACCAATACCACATGTTTCACAGAAATGTACAAGTAACACTAAGGTGAGAGTAATGCTAAGCTTCCCCCATAAGCACTAGAAAACTTGCATGACAGAGCTCCAGTACCTCACTAGCACCAGAGTACACTTCCTTTGAGCTCCAAAAAATGATGTGGTCACTGTCAATTCAGCTTGCATCAAACTTCCATGCTTCTACTTTCAGAAGAGAATAGACATCTTAAAGGTGTCTAAGAGCCAAATCCTACCCTGGGCTGCATTCATGTAGCTGTGCACCAGTCAGCTCCATTGGCAATAAAGGACTTCATTCAATTCACATTAGTTCTTCCCAAAAGTACCTGTTAGCACTCATGGACTTTAAGGCCCAAAGGGTCATTATGATTATCTACTGACCTCCTGCACATTGCAGGCCACAGAACTCCACCCACCAGCTCCTGAAATAGGCCACATATCTCTGGCTGAGTTATGGAAATCCTCAAATCATTATTTAAAGACTTTGAGTTACAGAGAAGCTAGCGTTTACATTAACGGAAACCTGCAAATAACTTGTGCCCCACGCTGCAGAAGAAGGCAAAAAACCTGAGTACCCCAGACAATCTGAAAGAAGGAAAATTCCTTCCCAGCCCCAAATAACAAGATCATTTAGACCCGAAGCATATCAGCAAGACCCACCAGCTGGCAACTGGAAGGAATTGTCTATAGTAGCTAAGTGTGTCTCATCATGTCTACTGTCCCATCACTTGGAAAATAATTGCTGCTAACAGTTACAGATCAGCTACATGCCATTGCAGGCAGTCTCATCACACCAACCCCTCCATAAACGTCTCCAGCTCAGTCTTGAAGTCACTTAGGTCTTTTGCCCTGCCTGCTCCTCTTGGAAGGCTGTTCCAGAATCTCACTCTGCTGATAGTTCAAAACTTTTGTCTAATTTCAAGCCTAAACTTGTTGATGGCCAGTTTATATTTGTCCTTGGCTGTGTTCACACACAGGCATTATTTCAATACAAGTTGTGTCGAAACAACTTGTATCGAAATAATGCCTTATTTCGAAATAACTTAATTCGAATTAACAGTTTGTTAATTTGAATTAAGGAAAAAAGCTGAAAGCGAAATAGCAGTTTCAGGCAACAGTTATTTCAAAACAAGTCACTGTTGTTTCAAAACAACATTTTCGGACGGCATTGTTTCGAAACAATCGTTTCAAAACAACGTTGTTTCATCTCCACATGGGGTTTAAGTTTGTGATGAAGTAAGAAAACCTCTTGGGTTACTGTGGTTCTTCTTTTTCCTGTTCTTTGGTGATGGTATTCTGGTGATGGGACACAGGGGTGTGATAACTATAGGTACCACTGGGGGGAAGAGGCTTTAGTGTGACCTTACCTGGACCCCCTGGGGGTGACAGGTTGCGGCCGATTTAGACCAGGGGCAGGGCAACTGGATAGAGAGGAGAACAAAGGGGAGAGACGGAAGAAGGAAGATGGAGGTCGGAGGGGCAGGACCTCCGGGGCTTGTCCTGGGGGTTTACTGTCTGCCCTCCTGGTTGATCTGAGAGCCAAATGTCCTAGCTGCTGTACAAAGTGGATTGCTAATAAACCCTCTGACTGCTACACTGGCTGAGTGTCACTGCTGATTGGGATGGCTGGGACCCCAGATGGAGGGAGGAACCCCCCCCCCCCAAGGGAGACCAGACAGAGCAAGGATCGGACTCTCTGGGCCTGGATTTGGGAAGCTGGCTACAGGTAGCGTGGAGACCCTGGTGAATGGGAGAAAGCTCCACTGTAGCAGAGTCCTGGAGGCTGTGAACAGAGGGGATCCATGAGGCTTTTCTGGGTTCTCCGTGACAAAGTTGTTTCAAAACAACGCCGTTATTTCGAAACAACGGGTGCCGTTGTTTCGAAACAACCGTGCGTCATGTGAACAGGGTATTTCTTATTTCGAAACAACCTCTGTTGTTTCGAAATAAGAGTGCTGTGTGAACACAGCCCTTGTGTCCATGTTGGCACTTAATTCTTCCCCCTCCCTAGTATTTATTCCTCTGGTGTACTTAAAGAGAGCAATCATATCTCCTCTCAGCCTTCTTTTGATTAGACTAAACAAGCCAAGCTCTTTGAGGCTTTTCTCATAAGGTAGGCTTTCCATTCCTCAAAGCATCCTAGCAGTCCTTTGCAGCACCTGGATAAGTTTAGATTCATCTTTCTTAAACGTAACAGACAGGCCACTTTCTTCCACTTTGCTTTTGTTTCTTCCTTTAGTCTGCAGCCCTGGGACTCCAGCTTGCCTTTTGCACTTTCAGAAAGAACATTGTCCTCCAGATTTACACAGAGCTATATGCAGAAGGATTCATGCCCTGAAGTTTTCTTTGTGCACTCAGGTGCTAATCTTATTAGTCATGATCATGCCAACAGTAAAGCTCCTCTGGATGCTGTAACCCTACCAGCACAGTTCAAATGACCCAAATGGTCACTAAAACAGTAGCATCCTGGAAGCTATTTACCCTCAGCAAGAACATAACACATTGTGATGTGCAATCACATCAACAGAAAGCATAGCTTGGTACTCCAGAAATGTCACTATTCTAGCTACCCCTTCCAATTTAGCACTCATGGTAAGGAAACCAGTACCCTGAAGACACTTCTGCTGCAGAAGTACAGCATTAAATCAAGCAAGAGGATGGCCATTCTTTAAAGGGGCATTCAGCTCACATATGTTAATGGAATTTTTGAAGGCTTTTACTGAAACCCACAGATGTCAGGAAACCCTGATTTAAAGCTTGCTCATTCTCAGAGGAACATAGCAGTTCCCCTGTTAAAACAGAAGAACAGTCCAGGTCCACCTAGTTTCTGGTAGTGACTCTTATCCTACTGGCTGCACTGCACAAGAGTTAAAACTCAACACCAGCCTTGGCACGTGAAATGTGCGCATGCGTCTATGCTGCAGGCACCCCAGCAGTACAGCTGTGAGACTATAGTGAAGATGCTTCCTACATTGACAGAAGGGGCTTTCCATCCATGCTGATAATCCATCTCCCTGAGTGGCAGTAGCAAGGTTAATGGGATAATTCTTCTATCAACCTAGCTACATCAACATCAGGGGCTACTTTGTCTTCACTGCAGCATTCAGGGGGTGGTGAATGTTTCACACATCTGAGAGCCATGTTTACATGTCAAGAATAGACTGGGGCTTGTTCTCGGTCCTTCTCAGTAATTGGTCTCTGACCATCTTCTCCACTACTGCCGTTTTAACACACAGGGTGTGTTCACACAGGCTTCTTATTTCGAGGAGTTGTGTGGCACTTTAAGACTAACAGATTTATTTTTTGCACCAGCTTTCGTGAGAGAAGATCCCACTTCCTCAGATGCTTCAATGCGCTGTAAGTAGGTTGTTTCGAAATAAGAAACAGCATGTCCACACGACGTACTCCCATTTCAAAACAAGGGGTTCCCTTGTTTCAAATGGGAGCCGTGTTTTGAAATGGCTTAAACCTCCTTCCATTTCGAAACAAGGTTGTTTCGAAACCAGTGGTTTCGAAACAACCCCGTGGGGCATGTTGTTTCAGAACAAACTGTTCTGAAACAACATTTGACCTTCCTCTCAGGGTGCTTAGCACTCCGGGAGGAAGGGCCTCCCCCTCAGCACCCTGGCCAGGGAACCCTCAGCATCCTGGCCAGGGTGTCCCCTGGCCGGCAGAGGGGGACTGCAGATGCCCACAGGGTGAGCCGCAGCAGGCAGGCAGGCTCACCCCGCCAGGGTCTGCAGGGGACTGCAGACCCTGGTGGGGTGAGGCTCTGGGCTGCACTTACCCTGCCAGGGTGAGCCGCCGGCTCCTCTCACCCCGTGGGGGTCTGCAGCCCCCCTGAAGCGAAATAGCATGTCCACAGTGTGGACATGCTATTTCGTTTCCCTTATTTCAAAGACACTTTTTTGTCTTTCGAAATAAGGGTGTTTCAAAATAACACATTATTTTAAAACGTCTTGTTTCGAAACATCTTGTTTCAAAACAAGCACTTTGTGTGTGAACATAGCCATGCTGTACATTGGCTGGCTAACCCGAATTGGAACCTATCATTTGGCAATGCACCATGCCTCTTTGTTCTGTTCATTTACTATAGTTAGTGGAGAAAATATTTTTACTCCTGCACATAATTAGCCCCTAACAGTATGATAAAGCTATGTGCATGATGGTATCCTACAAATGCCCACAATCATGTGATCACATGAAAATTCCTGTGTCTAATCATAATTAAAATTTAGTTCTGCTGTCCCAGTATACTGAGAATCTCATGACTAGGTGAACTCTTGTAAACCACAGGAGTTGAGGGTCAGAGAAGAAAACCAAGGGGATTTCAAATCAGCAAGCCGACTATTTACATAAACTGCAATTCTTGAAAATGTCAGATAACACAGGAAAATAAATGCAACCACATGTTCCAACAAGAAAAAGGGAGCCAATTGTTATGTCTCTGAGGCAAGAGCAATAAGAATTAAATATATACAGAAGTAACTGAAAAAGACAGCAGTTTTGATGTGTTAGGATGACTTGCCCTTTAAGTTTGGACATCCAATTTCCAATTATTTTTAATGCCATAAAAACTAAAGGCCAACTTCGGCATCAGACATTTCTGGCTCTCACCAACCCAAGTATCAGCTGCCTTGAAAAACTAGCTTTGAATGCCTGGCAGAACTGGGCCACTAACAGGGTAAAAAATTTAAAAAGCCATTCTCTCACAACAGTGAGGAATGAACTCTGCCCAAAGAAATCCTCATTGAGGCCACCACTGCATTTTATGTTCCAGTTCCACCCAGCAGTAAACTATTTCATGTAATAATCTATGATGTGTCAGTGGCTAGCTGTGGTTCCAGCTGTCACTGATCAAGCAAAAGAGTGATGAGATAGTTAAATCAGATTCAAGAGGTCAGCGTAATAGAGAGGAGCAGAAAGATCCATGTCCTCCTACACTCACCTCCAAATTTTCCTGCTTCTCTCTGAGCTCACAGGCCCTTTTGCAATGCTAAGGGCTGAGTCTTTGATGGTTTTATTATATTTTTTCAAGCTTAATTTTGTAAAATGTAATGTTATCAAATTAGAATAATAGCCAAGCAAAGGCATATGTACTTAACTGGGAGAATGGAGCCATGTACATTACAGGAATGGAGAGCAAAGATGAGCCCTCCAGGAAATTGAATTTAGTTTCAATCAGCATAATGACACCTTGTCCAATCATGCAATGAAAGAACGAGACGATGGAGTTGAGTATTCAGCAAACAGAGACCAGCTTTGAAAAGCTGAATTCCATTACAGGCAGACTGATGGCTAAAGCACAGGATATATAATATTCAAGGTGGCTATAGAAACCAAGGTTCCTTGAATGCTAGGGACCTACCCACTCCCATCCTCTCACCCCCGAAGGTACACAGATTCTTGTCAATGCCATTCATTCATTCCAGGAGAAGGTAGATCAGGATCTCCTTCAAAAGATTTTCTTTAGCTGAAAAGTAGTCAACATCCCAGATCAGCACTAGACTTTGAAGGCACTCATATGGCATGGCCAGGGGAGCAGCTTAAGAATGGATTGATGAGAGGACACACAGTTAGATAGAAGGAGCTAAACTCCTAGGCCCTAAGTGGACATGTGGATCTTCCACCGACCCAACTCCTCAGCCCATCTAGTCCACCACCAACTTCTTCTCCTGCTGAAATAGGAAGCCAGGTGTTAGGCTGCTATAAATTAGCACCTTCATTGATTGCATAACTCTTCAGATAAAGGATCTAGCCCAACTCTGCCCCTGCTCAGTTGCGTGCAGTGATGAGGGGACAGTGGATGAGCAGGAATCTAGCTGAGGAAGAAGAGTGAGTCAGGAGTCGCTTACCAGTGAGTGTCCATGATGCTGCCAAAGCTCACCTGTGGATTTCAGAAACCCTCCCTGCTCAGCCAGTGTCTAAGGCTGTCCCACCAGGATGTATTTGTAGATTTATCTTAAAAATTAGAACAAAACAAGTATTAGAAAATCAGGTCCTGCCCTTTCAGTTCACCAGTGTGGGGCCTAGATTAAGGACCTAAACTCATGAGGCTTCTGGTTTTAAGTTGAGTTACTTCCCCGGTACCGGAGCCCAGCTGTGTTCTCTCTGAGATCACTAAATGTACTTCAGTACTCCCATGGGGAGATTTCTGTTCTTGGCTGTGTAGAGATAAAATTCTGCCAGGCCTTGGACAGAAACAGCACGCAACTGCAGGGGCTGGAATAAAAATAATTTTTAAAAATGAGAAACCCAAAGCATGACAGGTTTTTTGATAAGGTTAAAAACTCTGGCCTATTATTTAGTTAAAAACTCTGAAGAAATTTCTTGAAATACCTCTCTTTCCTTTTGATTGTTTATTTTTCTTTAATTTAATCCTCTTGATAACACAGATGGCAGCCCGGCCAGCGTCAGTCATCTCCAGGGACAGAACCTGGGACCAAAAGCTCATCTTTCACCACCTGAGTGCAGCTAAACTAGTCCATTCTGTTAGCCAGAGGTGGTACTACCCTGGAGTCATACGCTAGATAAGCATTTTCCATCATGCAGTAGGGCCTAGCTCACATATCCCCTGGGTGAATAAAGACCTTAGCTGCAGCAGCAGAAGCTGCTGGTGTTTTTCTATGTGTATGTGTCTGTGCATCTTGTTTACTTTCCTGTCCTGGAGCAGCTTTCAATGGTCACACTAAAAAAACTAATCCTAGTTCTGACTATTGTTGTTTTTCTCTGGGATAGTGAAAGCCTTCAAGCTTCAAAATGACTAACAGCAAGTTAATACTGCTACTAAAACAAATCTGTTCATCTTTCTCTGCCTTAACTCAGTGCTGAACTCTGTTAGTGGGTTTTCATAGACTACAGTGAATGTTATTACTCATAAAGACGATCTCAATAGATCTCTTGCAGCCAACTGAAATCAAAAAAACTATGGCTTGAGTTTCCCTCTCACCATCCTAAGCCTCTCAGGCAGCTCAGAGGCATCTCTGACTTTCCAGCCAACCGCTACAGCACACTATCTTCACTGCATCACAGCGCTCAGCTCACAAGCATTCTCATGTTCAGAGGTAAATTCCAAGCTGTGTCACTGCTCAGAACCAGAGTCCAGGGGATTCATGATAGCCTTTCTTTGTCTGGAAGCTCTTCGAGTCTGGCAGCAAGTTAGAAAAATCTTTATTAAGAGCTAAATTCCACAAAGCTAAATTCTAATATCATAGGCAAACTGAAGTGTTGCCACATTCTCCGAGCCAGAGCAGTTCAGATGAGTTTTCACAGAATTCGATCCATGTGGCTTTGACAGCAGCACCATGAGTGACACGCCAAGAAATGCAAGCAAGAAACACTATACCATCAGGATCCTTTCACTGGCCAATCATTGATCTGAAGAAAGGCCACATGAGAACAGGCTCTCTGAGTGTCACTCTACAATCTCTGTCCTAAGACAAGAAGCTTCTGCAGTGCAGGTAGAGAAAGAGAAACAGAGCGTCATCCACTAGAATGACAGGTGGTTTGACTTCATCTTCCTCTATAATCAGAGGTGGGCAAACTACAGCCCGTGGGCTGGATCCAAGTTAAAAAGTTTGAGAACCTTTGACTAGCTCTATGTCTGCATGTTTCTTCACAAGCTTACAGCTCTTCATTTCTCCCTTGCACATTACAAACATTCTCACAGCCTGCATGAATGCAACAAATTCAGTTATTCCCTTCACCCAAAGAAGAGCCCTTTACATATAAATGACTGAATTATATCAACGATAACTGTGATCTCACATGGCTTGTAAGTACTGAAACAAACTCAAAGAATCGATAAAATAGCACCTGAAAGAGAAAGAGCAGCCCCTCCTTACCTCCTCAGATTTTCTGGCCTGATTTCTGCCTTCTCTGGCCAATCTTTGGCTATGCCTACACTGGAGGCTTAAGTCAACTTAAGCAGGCTTAAGTCAACTTCAGCAACTCCAGGACCACATTTGGAGTTCATTAAATCAACTTAAGTACTTGCTTAAGTTGACTTAACTCTCACCTTTAAAGTCAACTTTAAGGGTTAAGTTGACCTTATTAAGTCGACTTAAAATGTGGTCATTAAAGTCGACTTAATAGAGCCGACTTAAGGTGGAAAGCCATTTAAGTCAACTTTATAAAGTTGTCTTAAACAAATGGGGCCTCTCTAAGTTGACATTTTAAGTTGATCTTATTAAGTCAACTTACCTGAGCCCTGTAGTGTAGACATAGCCTTTATGTCTACAAAAATAAATAAATGCAGCAGGCTTAGCGGTGCCTTAATTTTTGGCAAAGAAATGAGCTTATGTTTACCCATGAATGGACTGTCTGGACCCTTTAAACCAGACTGAGGTACAACAAGATCTAAGACTATACTATGACTTTGACTCACAACAGTTGTCCAGTTTCCCCTCACTTGTATTCACACTCTCAGACTTTTGCTTTGAACTTTGAATTCAACTCAGCCTGCAAAGTTCAACTGAAATTATCAAATATTGCTTCATTTGTTGGAGACACATACCACCTTCACTAAATATCTCATGGTTTCACATGTGATTTTATATAGAAGCATTGTAGGTTCCTCCAGAAACTCAGACCCAGATTCTCACTCTCCTTTATTATGCATTATTTGTAGTAGCATCCACAGCACACAAGGCACTTTCCTGATGTTTACAAAAACACCAAGGAACTCAAAGTCCAGGGAAGGACAGACAAGCAGACAAAGAGAAGGGGAGAGGAAGCAAGATGCATGAATTCTTTTGTGCAAGTCACCAAGGTTCACAGAAGGGCTCATTGACTAATGAACCTTGAAGACAGATTTAAACATGGATAGAGTATGGACCTTTGATATGAATTCAGGGAATCTGAATCACAGGAGAGCGAGTGGGTTGGAAAACTTGCCAACTGGGCTCTTCTCAAGAGGTCTGCAGGGAAAACACCAGACCAAGTAGGCAGGTTTTATGGGAAGGGTTTTTCCATCTCCTCCACCCCTTCACTTCCAGAATGGCTCCGCTCAGTAAGATAAAAGCTGATACTGTGGTTTCTGCTGAGCAAAGCTGAGGGACAAACTTTCCTCCATGATGTGGGATGTAGCCCTGGGAGCTCAAGTCACTTTTCTTCTTATAGACTGTCCCTTAAAGCTGCTCATGTTCCTCATGGGTGGCCAGGGATCAGGCATGAAGGGGAATGACTGACTAATGCATTTGCTTTCCTGATCCAAATGGCACAGTGGTTTGCTTCGGTACAGCCTAGCTCTGCATGAGTCCATTTTAGAGGCAGGGTAGGCATATCAATGCATCTCAGCTGCCTGCAAGTTCAACCCCCAGCAAGCCTCTCTGCCTGCTGATATGACAACAGTTGGAAATGCTGTATCTGAATGCCCTTGTCTTTTGCTTTCAGGATGAGGAGACTGCATCTGTTCCTCTGCAACTGTTCACAGGGCACTGGGGAAATGTGGGCTGAGGCCAGCAGTTCAGAAGATGCAGTCAGGGTGGAAGGTACACTTGTTTCAGGAAGTGATTGGGGACACCAGTCAGGACACCCTCTTTTCTCTGAATGTCTAAAGCATTCCTTGCACCATTTCTTGCCCATTCAGAGGTGAAGACCAGCAGGGCACTGCAGTAAAAGTACTCCATAGTTACAAAGGCTGTGAGGAGCAGTACTTGGAGTGGCTCCCGTTACATAAAGCAGAGGCAGATGGAACTGTGATGTTAAATGGAGCAGGTCTCTGTCAAGCACCTTGGTTCTGTGACTCTTGAATATCAAAAAGGACCAAACTAAGCTGCATTCTGTAAATCTACAGCATGGGGAGGAAAGAGGTGATCACATCAACCACACCTCATCTACTGTCACTTCAGCCCTAATGTCTAGCTTGGGAAGCCTAATGCCAGCATTAACTCTGGGCACTTTGTATGCCAACAAGCATTTTAGAGAAAGCCCCTCTAAGGCTAAGAAACAACAACATCAAGAGCAATTTAATGTGCTCTGTTGGGTTTGCTTGGTGAGGACCAATAAACTGTCCTGTAATTCACAGTTCAAGAGAACAGTAGTTGTTTAAATACTGTGTGTAGACAGAGTAATGTGATTTCTGTTTATCAGGGATCTTTAACTGGAACTAAAATGATATAAGTAGCTTTAAGGTCAGTGGGTGTATTTTTTTTCTTTTAAATAACAGCACTTATATTTGTAATTTAGGAAGCACAATAACCGTAAACCTTACAAAGCAATTCTTCATTTTAATAATTCATTTCCTCAAGTTTTATTGTGATTGATCAAAGATATTAAATTTAATACAAGAATGTATTAAGGTTATCTGATGTCAAGATGAAGAAGAAGCTGCCTTAGTCTGGTTGGTTTGGTTTTTATAAATCTGGCTAAGGAATTTTGCATGTCTGTGTGCTGGATTGCATTTTTGTGTCCCTTCTCCAGGACAATATAGATCTCTGCTCTAGCTGAATGAGACTGGAGATTGTAAATCAGGAACCTATCTTCTATTTCCAACATAAACCACACACTTCCTGGGTGAAGTTCAACAAATCACTTCCCCTCAGTCATCTTCTCTGTAGACTTGGGACAATAATTCTTATCTGCCCTATTGGCTTTATTTAAACCTGAGATTCACTGAGCAGATCAGCCCTACCCTCATGGTCTGAATAGTTCACCTCCCATACCAGTCTCCTGCTACTTCAGAATTCGACCAATTCTAGGTCTAGAGCTAGTAACACTTGGATTCTTCTCCCATTACAACAGATGATTTGACCTCACCTTCCCCTATGTGCTGTTCTCCCGTGTTTGAATCTTAACAACTGCTTTGATTTGCTGTTTCAGTATGATCTGATGCCATGACTTACACTTCTCTGCATTTACTTTCATTCCATTCTGTAAGTTCCCCCATCTTCAAAGCATCTGATGAAGTGGGATTTTCTCCCACAAAGCTCATGTGATAAATAAATTTGTTAGTCTTTAAGTGCCACAGGACTCCTTGCTTGTTTTGTTGAATTTGATGGTAATACGCCAATGGCACATTCCCATTCTGAATACACTCACTAAGGAAACACCAGATGATGAAAGATGTGAATTTCAGTCACTTTCCCTTCAGCTCCTATAGACAGGAACATAGTGGGCTTGCCTATTTACACGTGGCTGTCTGAGCCCTACTCTCTGAAACACAGAGCAACCATTTGGTACCGGCGATAAAGACATATACTATATCCAACTGAAATCGCAGCTCAATCATAAACGAACAGAGTTAACTGGAATTTGGCCCAGCATAATACCTTATTCTTGCAAAAACCGCCACAGGACCTTTGTTGATTATATGCAGTCAGAGCTTTGCCTTCTATCATTGCTTGGGGTGATTGCATCATCACTGACTCAGAGACTCACTACACAAACCACTGCCTGTACCCGCCTGCGCTAAAGCTGTTTAGCTGGAGAGATCAAATGCAAAGGGTTCATTGCACAGGGTGGTATGGCCATGACTCAGCATCGAAAGATACCTATAATTCTCTGTGGGTCAGACCAGTTGGGAGGAATGGATAATTCAGATAAAGCTATGATTTTTGATCCTGAATGGAACACTCAAAATACACTGATGCAGGCTGTCAGAGATAAAGATAATTAGAATGAATCCCCCAAGCAGTTATGAAAGGCAAGGATATTAAGGTCCAAACAGTGTAGAGGGTGAGCACTCAAAGCTGGGAAAGGCAATATGCCATGTTACTTGCCGTTCAGAGCTCTCTCCCAGTGTGTGTAACTCATAAGAAATGAAAACAGGACAGCTGAGAGCTGCCTTCTCTATCTATGACCCCTGATATTCAGCATTCCTCTCCGAACACTGGTGGTAAGGAAAGCTGTTTTGATTTCAGTGAGGTAGGTGCAGTTCATTTATAAAAGGAAAAGTCCACTTCTTAAAAGACAGTATCAATCTGAATTAAACTGAGCATTTTTAATAATGTGGCTCATTCTCAAAAGCTTTCCATGCCAGCCTCATCATCTTTATCATCTCACTACTTTAGAAAAAGCCAAAATGAAAAAATAGTAATAAAAGCTCAGATGCTTTCCATTTACAATATGGCAGGATGGCTCTGGGCATGTGTGTCCTGAAGTAAGGGCCACTGATGGCTCTAATGTTGTGTTAGATGTAAGGGCCATTTTAAGCCAACACATAACTCCACTGCTGCCGCACACGCAAGGGGCGCCAATACTAGAATCAACCTGAAACATGCCACAAAACTCAAACCATATGTTCCTTGTTAATCTAAATGCATTGGAGGCAGAAATGAAAACCAGTGCAAACAGGAACAGGTCAGGTCTGTATCTTCACTATACAGCGGAGTGATATTCACAGATACTGTGAGCCCATTCAGTGGAGCTATCCAACAGGAAGCTCAGGACTCAGCATGAAGCCTTCTTTCCAGCCTCCAGTCCCTGAACTGCTACAGGCTAGGGAAGGGGTAATATTAGGTACCCAGAACTCAAATGTGTGTTTGCAGAGGAGGGGATCATTGGGTGGAGGTTCCTCTTAAACAAGAACAAACCTTGCCAGGTGCCCTAATTTAGACTGCAATAAAGAAAAAAACACCTGATCTGCCAGTTCCCTCAAGTTGTAACCGGTCACTCAACAGTCCTCTACCAGCATGAAGCAGCTCATGTCCACCTACTGCAGCAGGAAGCAGTTACACCAGCTCCAGACGAGTGGCACATTATGTCCCAAAGAATCAGGATGTGTTTGTAGGGCTGAAGCCCCAAGCTTGAGCATTTTGCAGTTTACTCTGATTCTGCGAACTAACATTATTGCCTTGCTATATGTGTTAATCATTGAGGGTCAAAAAATTTCTGATGGCAGATGTGGTGTCAAGTCAATCTAACTGGTTCACAAGAACACCCAGATTTTTGTCAAATTTTTTGTTTAATGCTCTTGAAACATTTAGTTTTCACTATCATTTTGAATAATATATAATGGAAATAGTTTGACTTTTATATTTTATTATAAATTGTATAACAAAGTACTATATAAAACAATATAAATGTATTAAATAGTATAATGGTTGAAGCTGGACATTTTAATAAGGTCAAAGCTAAACATTTTCTGAATATTTAGTTTTTAGGAAAAACTCTGAGATGTTCATTTTTCATCAAAATTTGCTAGGAAACCAAATTTCAAAATCTCAGAATTTCCCAACAGATAGAAATTCCATTCTTCAGATAGCTCAGTTAATTACACTTTATGGCCCCTTATGCTCAGAATAACATTCAGAATTTTATTTTCCAGTAACACCGCATACAGTTGGAGAGCCATCTAACATAGAGTAAGGAAAGTAGCTGAGAACAACAGATGTCTGGGTATAGGACTGACTCACTATTTGGCAGTACAAGATGGATTTCCCACAATTCCTTATGCTGCTTCATGGATTCTGGGCAAGGTGTTTCCACACTGCATTCCCTGCAGACAGTTCCATACTTTTCAAAAATCTCCACTGTACCTAGGAATTATTCCACTCATGAAAATCCCAAATTGCATTTTATATATCTTGTTAATGTTTAATTTTCTCCTCAAGCCCTAGGATAAACCACATTTATAAAAGAGGTCAAATATCCATCAAGAATTTGCTCAGACAGGTCAAGTGGAAACTGATGCATTCAAATAATGAGTGTAAAAAATGTCCATTATCTTTAAATTAAAGCCTGTCAGAAGCAGATGACTGCAGCACATTAAGCCCTTCCTTTAATGACAGCAGTTTGAGTTCCTTAATTTGTATGTACACCCTGCAACTCTACCCCCTGAAGTGTGCCTAGAGATAGATTCATTTGCTAATGGTGCCTCTAGAAGAATGCAGTAAGAGCAAAACTCTAAAAACTTTCTGCTTAGAATTCCAGTGCTTTCATAAGGAACATTTATACCCTTTCCTGGGTATGCAGGTCCTGATGGAAGGGAGGTAGTTGTATCTTCTTCCACAATGAGGGTCATTTGTTGTAACTCAGTTAAATGATGATGGCCACTGCAGCCACTTTAGGTCAGGGCTTCTCTGTGACAACAATGAAGGATATGTGTGTATGTTTCAGGAATGTAAAGCTACCTGCATTCACATCAACTGAACCCAACCCCTGTATGGTGACATGGCATGGCCATCACTTAGCTGTTCACTTCCTAAGGTACTCTTGCACCATAGCTAGTCCAGAAGAGTCCTGACCACATACAAGGCATGGACAAAGAGGATGAGGAGTTCTAGTTCACATCCTATCTGCCTCTTTGGGTTTGTCACATCTCTGCCTTCCTTTCTACACACAGCTTTCAGGAACTCTCCATTTTGCCATGAAGAAGGCTTATCTAATTTCAGTCCTCAGAGATTCACACCTCCCAGTTTCTGATTTGAGTCCCAGGAGAAAACAATGCCAGAAACTCATAGTGAAACTCAGTCAAAGCCACTGAGCTTTGATTAATTTGGGGCTGAATCCATAGGAAATCTTCAGGTTTTCCCAAGGCCTCAAGGTGAACCATGAAGGGATGGTGAAGACACCAAATGAAATGAACAGTACAAAGAAAAGGATTCATACTGGGCACACCCCAGTTTTAGAAACCTTTCAAAGACAATGGGTTTGAAGGGTCCAGCAATTTTTGACTGGCTTCAAGTTCTGTTGCAAAAGGCTTTCTCACCTCTACTCTGCTATCTATCAGTTGTTCCTCATTGCAGGGTGATGAGTTCCCAGGATGAGCTAAAATCCAGACTATCTATCTAGCTATTAATGGTTCCCATCACTGTGGTTTTTTAAAAAATCCTTCTAGCAATGTCTAATTCTATAAGTTTGTTTTACTATGTGTTTTATGCTTTCTTCTAAGAATAAATGCCATATATTTAATTTGGTGATGGTGCCATAGCAGTTGAAAAAGAAGAAAAGGAGACAAGTTCCAAGTCTCGATCTGAAAGATCACCTGAAACAACTGCATTCTGGTCCTTCCCCCATTTTGCCTGTTTGAGAACTGTACATGGGGACATCCTCAAGCATCTGAAGTCTGACCTGCAAGCAATGAGGAGAGTGAAAAGCAGGAGGAGAAGCATTTAAGTGACAGCCTTTTTGACCAGAACTATTCTCACTGTCTAGTGCAGGAACAGTTATTTCTACTGTTGAAAATCATATGCTTATTTATGTCACTAGCAGAAGCACTCACAGAATAATAACTTTGTCTATTCTGCAGAGTCTAAGTAACTAAATAGTTAAATATATAGTTTCTGTAAATTCTCACTGATCAACAATTTACATACAATGTCTTATTACACTTGATGTGTTAAGCAGTCATGCAGCTATAATTTTTGCAATCTGATCAATTGTAAGCCAACTCTGAGTGAATATATTGTAGGATGCACACCAAAAATAATTAAATATATATTTTTAATTCTGACACAAGTGCAGTGTTGTGCATATGGGCTCGATCCAGACTATAAGCAGAGGAGTTTGCATCTCAGGGCATGTAGGTGGAAAGGTATCTTTTAATGAGTTATCTGATTGATCCAACTGCATTATGGCCTGTTTAGTAATTTAAGACTAATACTTAGTATTTCTTTACTAAGCTGTACAGACATTAGTTAATTGTCTCACAGGAGACGCCTGGCAAGCACTGCTATTATGCACATTTGACAGGCAAGGAGGCTGAGATACAAAATGTAAGTGAGTTTCTTAACATGATATAACACACACATGGGAACTGAACACAAGAGTCCTGAATACCAACGCACTGCTCTAGTCACTAGACCACACTGCCTCTCCAAATAGTGTTTTATTTTCTTGTGGGACATGGAAAAAAAGAAAACCCCAGTTATACAACTGCAAGACCAAATAAACACGTACTGTACATATTACCATTTCCTCCTGCAGGCTCAGGCTAGTTTATGTCTGCAAGGCAATAGTCTTCCGCAGGAATCTAAAGAAATAACAGCTGACTTCATGCTTTAGGGGTGAGTGGAATAAGGGTGAGCATCTGGAAAAACTGCTCCCACTTTTCCCTTAGGACAGCAGTAAGCAGCTGTATATTCTATGCCAGGCATGGGTCTGAAACACATAGTTCAAACCTGGATCTAGCTCAAAATGCCACCATTCTTCAGCGCTGTTCTGATGCAAGGATTGTGTTGGCCTCAGTCTGGCAAGCTGCTCCACACAGTCTGAACTTTGTACCAAAAAGGCTGCCCACAAAAGTCAATAGGGCACCACAAAGGTGCAGGTGTCCTACCAGTATATATCAATCAGCACTTGTTAACCTCATGGCTAGCTGACTTTTTTCTTTGTGTATGCTATTGCACATATTCCAGCCTTTGATGCTCGCATGCCAGTCAATCTGACTGAGCTGAGTGACTAAGAAGACAGTGGGAGGCACATGCCACACTAGGGAGGTCCTCATACAGTTCAGGATTGAGATCTTTCCCTATTGGAGTCAGTGGGAGTTTTCCCAAGGACTTCAGCAGAATCAGGATTTTCTACTGGATAGGCATTGGTTGACAACATTGAGTCCCAGCAGCTTTCAAAAAGTCTTTTTGAGGAATCCCTTGACCTCCACCACACACAGTTTCCATCACATGAAGGATCTACAGTTTGATTCAATGGCTCCCAGCACTCCCATTATACCCACTGCTTTGGCCTCCCACATCCCTGCTTTATGACATGAGCCCAGCCCAGTAAATGCCACAGTGATAAACTCCAGTCAGAGACTTAGTACACCTCTGCCAGGATTTATATTGCCACCAGGCAAGCCTTGTCAGAATACAGAAGGGTTTATTAGTCAGCATCAGGTAGTCTGTGGGTAGGCTCACAGAAGCAAAGATTAGGGCATGGAAAGACAGAATCAGAAAGGAGATGTGGTGGGATAGCTAGCATGACTGGAGCTCTGCCATGGGTGGGTATAAATTGTTCAGGAAGGACAGGCAGGGAAGAAGAAGGGAAGGAGTAGCGCTATATGTAAAAGAGCTGTATGACTACTCAGAGCTCCATTATGGAAGTGGAAATGAGCCAGTTGAAAGTCTGTGGGTTAAGTTTAGAGGGGAGGGCAACAAGGGGGATGCCATGGTGGGTGTCTGCTATAAACCAGCAGACCAGGAGGAGGAGGTAGATGAGGCATTCTATGGACAATTGGCAGAAGTTTCTAGATCACAAGCCCTGGTTCTCATGGGGGACTTCAATTACCCTGATATCTGCTGGAAGGCAAATACAGCAGTGCACAGGCAATCCAGGAAGTTTTTGGAGAGTGTTGAGGACAACTTCCTAGTACAAATGCTGCAGGAACCAACTAGGGGCCTTGCACCTCTTGACCTGCTGCTCACAAACAGAGAAGAATTGATTGGGGACTTAGAAGTGAATGGCAACCTGGGCAGCAGTGACCATGAGATGGTAGAGTTCAAGATGCTGATTAATGGAAAACAGGAGAGAAGCAAAACGCAGACCCTGGACTTCAGAAAAGCAGATTTTGGCTCCCTCAGGGAACTGATGGGCAGGATCCCTTGGGAGGCTGATCTGAAGGGGAAAGGTGTCCAAGAAAGCTGGCTGCATTTTAAAGAAACCCTGCTAAGGGCAGAGGAAGATACCATTCCGATGAGCAGAAAGAACAGCAAATATGGAAGGCGCCCAGTGTGGCTAACAGAGAACTCTGCACTGAGCTAAAGCATAAAAAGGAAGCTTACAGGAAGTGGAAGCTTGGACAGATGACTAAGGAGGCATATAAAGATATTGCTCAGACTGCAGGGATAAAATCAGAAAGACCAAAGGACAATTGGAGTTGCGGCTAGCAAGGGATGTGAAGGATAACAGAAAGGGGTTCTACAAGTATGTCAATAACAAGAGGATCAAGGATGGTGTAGGTCCCTTACTGAATGGGGCAGGTATCCTTGTGATGAAGTATGAAGAAAAAGCTGAAGTGCTCAATGCTTTTTCTACTTCAGTTTTCACAGACAGGGCCAGCTCTCGGCCCACTACACTGGGTATGGCAGATTGGAGAGAAGAAGAGAGGCCCTTGGTAACAGAAGGTCAGGCTAGGGACTACTTAAAGAAGCAGGATGTGCACAAGTCCATGGGGCTGGACAAACTGCATCCAAGGGTGCTGAGGGAGTTGGTCAATGAGATAGCAGTACTGCTGGCCATTATCTTTGGAAACTCATGGGAAACTGGGGAGGTGCCGGAGGTCTGGAAAAAAGCAAATATAGTGCTTATCTTCAAGAAAAGGAAAAAGGAGGATCCAGGGAATTACAGACCAGTCAGCCTCACCTCAATCCCTGGAAAAATCATGGAGCAGGTTCTCAAAGAATCCATCCTGAAACACTTGGAGGAAAATAGCATGATCAGGAACAGTCAGGATGGATTTACCAAGGGTAAATCGTGCCTGACCAACCTCATTGCCTTCTATGAGGAGATGACTGGATTTGTGAATGCAGGAAGAGCCACTGACATGATATACCTCAACTTTAGCAAGGCTTTTCATATGGTTTCCCACAGCATTCTCATTGGCAAGTTAAGAAAGTATGGGTTGGATGTGTGGACTGTAAGGTGGATAGAGAATTGGCTAGATCAACGGTTTCAGTGAGTAGGAATCAATGGTTCCACGTCTAGTTGGCAACCAGTAAAGAGTGCTGTGTCCCAGGGGTTGGACCTGGGGCCAGTTCTGTTCAACATTTTCATTAATGATCTGGATGACGGGATAGATTGCGCATTCAGTAAGTTTGCGGATAACACCAAGCTGGGAGGACGGCAGACACGCTGGAGGGCAGGGACAGGATTCAGGGAGACCTAGACAAATTGGAGCGGTGGGCCAATAGTAATCTCATGAGGTTCAGCAAGGACAAGCGCAAAGTCCTGCACTTCGGACGGAAAAACCCCAGTCACTGCTACAGGCTGGGAAGTAATCAGCTAAGATAGAGGAAGCCCCTCCACGTGGGGCAGAAGCCGTGGGGGGGGCAGAGGATTGTTTCGAAATAACATGTCCAAACAGCTTATTTCGAAACAACTGGTTTCAAAATAACCCTCCTTTCGAAAGCTAGGTGATTTAAGCTGTTTTGAAAGGAGGGCTCTTGTTTCGAAACGAGGAGCTCCCTCCTTTCGAAACAAGAAAACGTCATTTGGACATAGGGACTTTTATTTCAAAACAACCAGTGTTGTTTCGATATAAAAGCCCTGTGTGGACATACCCTCTGAGTCTATGATTCTGTAACAGTTTGGTGGGCTCAGATGCTAGTTTGGTCAGAAAGGACTGTCAGTCCCCAGTGAGAGCTGCTGTGTCTTTTCCATAGGCTTACTCTCACCTGACTTCATATATTTGATCATCGCACTCTTGCCAATCCATGCTGAGTTCATATGATCTGCCTGCTAGAGATTCCCATAGATGTCTCAGTTGTTCAATTGTTGGGGCTTCCGTTACTTTTGTGGACCCTTCAATAATAAGTCAGCCTCAATCAGTTCTTCAATTAACTGTTCAGTCCACTCTTCCCAGTTACATGCTACAATGTCTCAAGTTTTCTGCTGTGTCCCAAGAACAGCTTTTTATCAACCAATGGGTAAAAATGCAAAGTACAGATGGAAACTGAGGTACACATCAGCATCATCAAAATATTACAGTTTTGTCACAGTTCAGTTTCATTCAGTAGGGAGCAGACAGAGATTCTGAGATCCTGTTTGCAGAAGAAGTTGCCTGATTTGTGTATTTCTGTTGTCTGCTAGTATGTGCTGGGCTCAGTTCCAGCTACAGGGGAAAACTTAACATAGTAACAATAGGTCCATTTTGTCAAAATTGAATTGATCTCTCCAGTGGCTTTTTTCCTTTACTATAAGTAAGGAATTTTTAATGTGTTGAGTCCCTAAAATTATTAGTCCTAAAATAATTCTGAAATCCAGTACATTCTCCAATAGAACAGCACCTCAGACTGGAGGGGGGAAATGTCATTAATTTTGAAGATTTCAGTATATTTTGCTTTAAAAAAATTTGTCCCCTAACTCCTAAATTTGCCCTTGGATACTGAGGGGGCAAATTGACAATTACAGTTTTAAATGCTTTTCCCTGATGGTCTTGCTAGCTAGTTAAATGTGTAGGCTTCCTAAAAATTGAATACTTTGATTTATAATTTTGTTTTAGACTAAAGTAGCTTGTACCATTGCTTACTCACAGCTCTATTCACAATGACATCAATATTATGAAATTAATAATATACATAGGTATAAGCCTTTTTTGTTTCTACTTCAGGGATATTAATTAGCCCTTTGTAATTAGTTCTTTGTTATAACAGTGATCCAAAAGCAAACAAATTCTTCAGCAGTTAATTTGAAGTGGAGGGAGACAAATGCATGAATACAAAACGCACCCTCACATTATGATGGTGCCATGTGATTATACTTAGGAAAAGCAACCTATTGTACGCTTGGAACTATGCAGAATTACAGCCCTGTCGTGCAGGCACCTACCCCTTCAAATATTCCTTGTCCATGTAAATAAGAATGGATCACAGGATGAAGGATTTTCAAAAACTGGACTTTAAATCAGACATAGACAAAACAGGTGAAATGAAGTGTGACAGAGGCTAAGTGCCAAAGTACATGTAGTCCAGTTCCTTTTAAATGAGCATCCTACATGTGAATGGTTCCCAGTATCAAGTGAAAGATGCTTTTCTATTTTTTTTAGAATAGAATAGAATTGTTTTTCTATCTCACGTAGCCAGGGGTTAAAGTATAATTTGGGGGGGCCTGGAATGCTCCCATGCTGGTGGGTTCCCCTGGACCCTAGGTCCTGTCCCCCTGTGCCAGCGCCCCCACCCCCTGCTCCCAATACCCCCCATCACAAGCCGGCCGCCCCACACTCACTGGCAGCATGGCTGGGGAGGTGCGGGCGGTAGGCCCCAGGTCCCACTGGTACAGTGTCTTGGGCCAATGCTGTAGGCCCCAGGTTGGGGTTTGGGGTGGAGCTGGAGCCCCAGTAACGCCCCCAGCCCCCACCCCCTCCCCTGCCTGCTGGAACGCAGCAGAATGCCACTCCAGGGCCTTTTATTTTTAGGGGCCCAGCGTTCAGGCCCCTAAAAATAGAACATGGACCTGGAATGCCGCATTCCGGGGCATGCTATTTTTCAATGGTGGGCCCCGGAAAACAGCGTTCTGGCTCCACATTCTATTCTTAGGAGCCCCAGAATGCTGAGCCCCTAAAAATAGTGGGCCCTGGAATGGCGCCCCGGTGCGTTCCCCCTTACTTTAACCCCTGCACATAGCCAAACTTCACAGAGCCAGACTGTGATTCTTTGTTCACAGTGAGTAGTACCTGACTCCAGGAGAAGTCTCATTGACTTCAGTACAGCTAGTCATGGTGTAAAATCCTACTTCCCAGAATCTGGCCCTTGATTGTTCCAGGCCTGTTCCTATTACTAAAGCTGTCGATGACAAAACCCCATACATCACAATGGAACAGGATCAGGCCTCTTCAGTCTCCATTTGCTCTGCTGTCGAATGGGAGAGCAGTACTTACCTGATTTCCATGGTTAATAATAATCATATATAATAATGAACATTATAGTGGTATGATTGCTCTCTTTATATGTACCAGAGGGATAAATACCAGGGAGGGAGAGGAATTATTTGGGTACAGCAACAAAGTGGTTGCAAGAACAAATGCATACAAACTGTCCATCAGGAAATTTAGGCTTGAAACTAGATGCAGGTTTCTAACCATCAGAGGAGTAAAGTTCTGGAATAGCCTTCCAGAGCTTTGAGGGCAAAAAACATAACTGCCTTCAAAACTGAGCTCAATAAATTTATGGAGGGGGCATTATGATGGGATGGCCTAGTTTGGCAATTGACTGAGTTTTGACTGCTGGTGGTGGGTATGCCAGTGGCCTGAGAAGGAAGGTTGAATGGGCTGGGTTCTGAGTTATTACAGACAATTCTTTCTTGGGTGACAGGCTGGTGAGACTTGCCCATATGCTCAGGGTTTAACTGATTGCCATATTTAGGGTCAGGAGGGAATTTTCTCCCAGAATTCTTTGGCTAGAGTTCTGGGGGGGTTTCAGCTTCCTCCATAGTGTGAGGCATGGCTCACTTGCTGATGGTTTCTCTGTATCTTAAAGTCCTTAAACCGTGATTTGAGGCTTTTAATAACTCAATCATAGGTTAGAGGTTTATTGCAGGAGTGAGTGGATAAGGTTTTGTGGCCTTCATTGTGCAGGAAGTCAGACTAGATTAGGAGTCTGCAACCTGCAGCTCTGGAGCTACATGTAGCTCTTGGGCTACCCCCTTGCAGCTCCAGGCCCCTTGCCACCGGAGGACCCGGCGGACAGTCCATGCCAGGCTCTGAGCTCCTCCCACCACCGGGGGACCCTGCAAGGAAGCCTGCTCCTGGTTCCAGGCTCCTCCCCCACCACCAGGGGGCCCTGCGGCAGGAGCCCAGGCCCAGCTCCTCCCACCCATCAGCGGGAGACTACACCCATTTCATCTCTCAAAACACTTGATTATTGAAAGAATTTTTTTTAAATGGCACTTCTTATCTTTTGGGTTGCCAACCCCTGGACGAGATAATCATATCGGTCCCTTCTGATCTTAGAGTCTGAATCTATGATTACAGTCTACTACTTCCCAGTGCGAAATGAACGTCTGCAAACTTCTCTCCTTAACACATAAGAATTTTTAAGCAAGAAAACAAACAAACAAAAAAGAGTGCCTTTAACACCATGTAATAACGGGGCAAGAGAAGAGATGCCAGCCTTGAACCAAAACAGAATTTGGCATTAAAATATTCAGTTCCTTAAAACATAGTTGCTTCCAGGATGACAACTTGTAAATCGGATTCCAGATCCATCTGAGCTACAAGGTCCTCTTCTGAACAGAGTTTTCTACTTGAGTGGAAACAAGATCAGAAAACACACTCTGTGATGGTGCCAGGGCTCCAATCTCTCAGCACTGTTTCATAATATTATTGAGAAATAATGAGTTCTGCTGTGATTTTTTTCACTGGAAAAGATTGCATTGCCATCTCCTCAGGGCATGGTGCATGTAATTGTTGTTTTATTAACAAAATTTCTTACCTGCAGATTCATAGTTGGCAGGCAACAACCATGTGATATGTCAGCACATTTCTATTCTAATACTGACCTTCTCAAAGGTCACTAATACGGAGAACTGGAATAATATTAAATAATGAGATGGCTTATTCAAATGCTTCATCTCTTAGTGGGGACAAACAACCTAACTAATTTTCAGATGGAGCCTGATAAATTTACAAATGGGATTATAGCATGGGATTGCCTGCATTGGCAGAGGCCTGCATTCTATGCCGGTGGAGGTTCCTTCGCATTCTCTGACCCTCTCTGGAAAGGCTCCTCAACTGTATATTAATTTTCTCAAAGTCTCACCACTTCCAAGTGTTTTACAAAACAGATCCATAACCAAAATGGACAGCTTCCCAGGTTCTAATGAAAACATTCACAATGTATCTTGGTGTCAGCAGTCAATGAACTTCAAGGCTTAATTTCCCTCAGTGAAAATACTGACCTGAAGGCCAACTACATCTAGATGTTAAGCTCTGTGTAAGCCGACATCTTAATATTGTTTGGACATTTAGACAAAATGTTTATTTTATCATTTCATTCTTCACATCTGCCTTCCAGAACCACCTCTCTTCCTGGTGCACCCAGTTACTGTGTGGGTAGCACCAGAAAGGCACAGAGGAAGCAAGTCAGCAACCACTGAATCTGTTTGTATGGGACCTATAACTTTAATTTTTCTGGCAAACATTGTGTCAGAAGGAAAGGGAGAAATTGTTGGTAGAAAGACTAAAGAATGCTCATCAGCCCTGACAAGCTCATTTTGTGGAATTTTGGGTCAGATTTGCCAAGGTAATTAGACTCCTAATGTTACAGGTAGGCACCTAATAAGATATACTAAGGCTCCTAACTCCTTTTAGAAGTTTGAGGCTTCAGCTCTGTTCTGAATGCCCAGAGCAAGCAGGGGCAAGTCACCTAGTCTCTCTGGGCCTCCCCTCCCTGTCTGTAAAATGGAGAGCATAATTGGAGCACACTGCCAAACTTCAGTATACAAAAGTTGGGGACAGAAAAGAAGATTATCAAATAAATTCATCTCATTTTCTGCCCCTGTCTCATGATGATAACTCTGTCTTCCTCTCATCCTTCATTCATCTCTCTTGGATGAACTGTGAGACCAGCAAGGACTGTCCCTTGCCAGGTGGATGTGCAATTTGCAACACAAGAGAGTCTGTCTTAGCTGGAGCCCCATAACACTGTATAAATGCAGACACCACCAATAACACTAACAGGAGCTTAGGGAACCCAACGATAAGTAGGGTAGCTTTATTTATCTAAAGAAAAGTGGGCTACGGCCTCCATGTTATATTAATTAGGGACTCTGCTTTCAGCTAGAATCCTCCTCATCAGAACTTACTTTTCCTTCACCTATGCCTTTCACATGGGGGTGCCAGCTGTTCAGCAGAGTGTGGGGATCTTCTTACACCAACCTACACCTTCCTCACCCCACCCCCTGATTCCTTCCCCTGTCAGCTAGTAACATGCAGTGTTGCCAATTCAGTCATTCATTGGAAAGACAAACCAAGCAGGGGGTTCTGATGCCAGATGAATCCTCATTTGAGAAAGGGGGTGGAGGGGATAGGTGTTTTGCTTGATTGTGTGGGTTCTGCTGCCTAACAAGCAAGTTACAAGCATTAGTAATCAGCTCTACCTTTTAACAAGGGTTGGGCTGGTCAAACAGTGCTTGTAAGTCTTAGGCTCCATATAGAGCAGTGGTTCTCAACCTTTTTCAGGCTGGGGACCCCTTTTTAACAAAAAAAAATCTTTGCGGCCCCCTTGGCTGATTATGTAATCTGGCCCGCACCACTGGGACAGGCAGTGAATAGTGCTCTCACCACCGTTGCCTGCACCACTGGGGAGACAAGCCGCGGCAGCTATAGCCCCCTGCCCCTGCCCCTGCTGGGGAGCCCCATTTCCCTGCCAGGATCTGGCCATGGGCAGGGAGAGGCAGCCCTGGTGGGGAGCATCAGGGCTGTAGCTGGATTCCGGCCCCAGTATGGAGAGGCTCCACGAACCCCTGGGGGTCCCCAGACCACAGGTCGGGAACCATTGATATAAGTATCTTCAAAGCATCTGCCAAAGTGGGATTTTCTCACACAAAAGCTCATGTAGTAAATAAAATTGTTAGTCTTTAAGTGTCACAGGACTCCTTGTTTGTTTTGTCATTTTAAGTGCCCTTAATAGCTGAAATCACTGATAATCAGGTCTAGGTGCTAGTGCTCAGATGTGCTGTGGTACAGCAGCAGTGTTTCTGTGCCTTGCACAGTGTTTGTGTGGAGAGACTACCAGCCCGTAATGTAAGTTCCCCCACTGAGACCTGAAATCTCAGAGCTGTGGAACCTCAGAGACCTTCTCTCAGAGGTCAGGTCACAGTGGAGGTACTGGTTGAAGAAGAATAGGGTGTTAGAGGCTATCCACAGGAATGATGAATTGAACAGCATGACTAACAACAGTGACCAGAATGAGTGGAAAGTCACTGGAAGAACAAGAAAGGTACTTTCTTTCCTGCTTTTCTCTGCCATGAGAGGTGAACTCATACAAAAGCAGCTCTGAACTGTGGGTCTCCCACAGTGAGTGGGGTCCAGGGGAGGGAGAAGGGAGGGGCATGTTAAAGGAACATTTGATTGTTGGGCTTTATTTTAGTGAGATTGCTCCAGAATGCTAGCTTTGTGACGGAGAAATTTATATAAATGTTTCCTAGTAGGCCAAGATTTTTAAAATGCTTTCTTTGCCAAGGTCATTATCTCACATCATTGCTACCTTGAGAGGTCGTTACTTCAGAGAGCTTCTGTACTAAACATTTTTATGTTTTAATTAATTTTACATAAGAGCATGAGAATGGTCATACTGGGTCAGACCAATGTCCATGTAGCCCAGTGATCTGTCTTCTGACAGTGGCCAATGCCAGGTGCTTCAGAGAGATTGAACAGAACAGGTAGCCATGGAGCTGTTCATCCACTGTCATCCAGTCCTAACTTCTGACAAAAGGAGACTAGGAATATTTCAGAGCATGGTGCTGCATCCATCCGTACCCATCCCAGTTAATAACATTGATGAACCTATTCTCCATAAACTTCTCTAATTCTTTTTTGAACCCTGTTATAGTCTTGGTCTTCACACCATGCTCTGTCAAAGAGTTAAACAGGTTGACTGTGTGTTATGGGAAGAAATATTTTCTTTTGTTTGTTTTAAATCTACTGCCTATTAATTTCATTGGGGGACACTTAATTCTTGGGTTACATAAAGCATTAAATAGCATTTCCTTATTTGCTTTCTCGAAAGCACTCCAGATTTTATAGACCTCCATCATATCTCCCCTTAGTCATTTTTTTTCCATGCTGAAAAGTCCCAGTTTTATTAAGAGCTCCTTAGATGGAAGTTGTTCCACACCCCTAATCATTTTAGTTGCCTTTCTGTGTACCTTTTCCAAAATGGGCCAACCATATCTGCATGCAGTATTCAAGATGTGGGAGTACCATGGATTTATATAGTGGCATTATGATATTTTCTGTCTTATTATCTACCCCTTTTCTTTCCTATCGGTTCATAACATGCAATTAGCTTTTGTTCCCGTCACTGCACACTGAACAGAATTTTTCAGAGAACTATCCACAATGGACTCCAACATCTCTTTCTTGAGTGGTAATAGCTAAGTTAAACCCCATTGTTTTATACGTATAGTTGTGATTATGTTTTCAAATGTACATTACTTTTTATTTATCAGCATTGAATTTTATCTGCCATTTTGTTATTTTTGTAAGACCCCTCTATAAAACAAAAAACCCAGAAGGATGTAGACATAGTGCTCCATAGAAGGCTTGTGTAGCCAACTATGTGTGATAATCTAATAAAATGGTCATGAAAAACTTTTCAGTTTTTACTATTGTGTCATACAGCTCCCTTTAACCCCCACAGTCTCACACCTCATTGGCCCTCATACCTCCCCGGTAAATTCAAACACCCCTCTCCCCAATTTCAATTCCTGGGGACAACACTCTGACCACTCAGACAAGGCCCTTCCTGGACCAAAGAGCAAAGGCACCTACAAACTAGATGTGGTGTTTCTGTGCGTCTCAGCAGCTGCCTGATGCCAACCACGTGCTTTGAGTAAAGATTTGTGCACTGGTCTCAGTCTGACAGGTGAAAGGGAAGTGATCTGTATCCATGAAGCCTGGGCACAGGGCACCTCTTGTGCCGGCCAGTCTGTGCATTGTATTTATTGTCTGCTAATTGAAGGATAAATGTGATATGGAATCCTTTGTGCTTTATTATAAACCCCTGATGGCTTTCTTTATGGAGCAAGGCTGTTTTTAGTGCCTTTTCATTTCTTAACCTAGCAACCATGAAAGACACAAAAGGAACTTTTAGTAGCAGAATGTCTCTTGCTATGGATTGTTTTACAGCCAACAGCTCTCAGTACATTGTCTGTGGGGAATTAAAATCAGTTATGCTGCTTTCTAATAAAATTCACCGTACCCAGATTAAACTTTTTAACAGTGAGATGGGGCTGGAGCCTTGTCTCTAGGGTGGAACACTCTGACCTGCTGCTGCAGGAAAAGGGACGTAACATGGACCAGCTTAGCCCATGTGTCAGGGCAGCTGAGTACCAGTCCGCTGGTGCAAAGCTGCACTAATGCTGCTTTTCAGGCCACTAGAGGTTTCCCACCACTACTTCCCAGGGCAGAAGCATGGACGTGGACTGTGGATCCAGGATGCTACAGTGAGCTCAAGCTGCTACAGCAGCTCCAGGGGGGTGTGCAAGGAGCAGAGGAATCCACACAATTTACAGCAGTGAGCCTGACAACAGAGGAGTTGCTGCAGGTGACTTAAAGCACCAAGCTGCTCCATTGTGCTGGTTAATATGAATTATAATCTTTATAGTCCGTGTAAGTAATGGGTGTAAGCCACTTGGAAGACACAAAGAGGCAGCTCTTTGTAAGTTCCTGTTTGTGTATAATGATGATCTAGAACTCAACATTCGTATTCCAGATCAGTTCAAATTCTGTCTCTCCAATAAATAATTGGAAAATTTGATTGTTTTTCTGTTATCTTTCATTTAGCTAAAACTGCAGTACTTACTATCACTTCTTTCCATGGTGCTTCCCCATGACCCAGTATGCTCCCTTGTTGAATAGCTAATTCCTTTATCTTGAGTTTACAACTAAACCCAATTCTATTTCCCTAAAGTGAAAAGTAAGAACTGCTTCCAAAATCCAGTAGCATAAATGTTAAAAGCATAAGTCACAACTGACTCTAAATTATATTTAGGGCAGCCCTATAAATCTCCAGACTTAGATCTTAAAAACTGATCAGGGATATTAAAGGAAAGAAGATTTCAAGGATATGCAGGTTCTACTATTATTTAAAGCCTCATAAATCAGTAATAACACTTTAAAAATCAATCCTAAATCTCACCACCAGTCAGGGAAGGTTTGTTTTATACTGAGATAAGATGATCTGATGAGCTGCATCCTAGAAGTGAAATACTTAAAAACAGAAAAAGAATAAAATCTTTTTTCCATCTTTAATTGGGCGGAAAGGTAGGATTCTGAATAAACATAACCAGGTCCACAATACTACATGCGGAAAGTGCCAAGGTTAATCTGCTGTGACCTCAATTCAGCATAGCAGGGATCTGAAATCCATGTTGGGAGGTCAGTCTATTACAGCCAGATTAGAACAATAGTGTTGGAAAGTATGTCAGCTTTAAAACTATCTGATATCTGTAGGAGCTACAGTCTCCTCGGTGCCCCATCAAATGTGTAAAACATCTCTCACCTCTGGAATGGTGCTTTTGAGCTCATTAGACTGGGCCCAAAGGTATGATTCCTCTCTGAAAAATGAGAGCAGGTCAGAAAGAAATACTGAGAGCTAAAAGAGTTCATTGAATGTGTGTGATTGTAATAGGACACTCAGCCTTGGTTTATTGCATTACTGCCTGTTTGGGATTTTACAACATTGCAGCCACTCAAGCTTCTGAAGTGAAGGCATCAGATGCCACAATCCTGCAAAACAGGATTACCATAAATCCAGTTTTTCCCAGACATTTCCTCCTTTTCAAACACTAGTCACTAGCAGGTGTGCTGAGCTCCTGTTGCTGTTCAGAGCCCCTGCTATGCTGTTTGTATTCAAACAGCTGTTTGGCCACGTCTGCACCCTGTTAGCTCCAACATTGCTTGGGTCTGAAAAGGAGGACACGTCCAGGAAAAAACAGACATATGGTAAAGAGACCTGGGCTCCTTAGAAAATCAGAGCTTGGAAACTTTCAGCTGCTCGGTCAGATCTCCCCAAGTCTGCAAACAGGCTAGAAAGCTCATGAGCATGGGCTTCTTTTGATGACTGCTGATGACTTTTGCTTCTCACCACCTAGAAACTCCACGAAAGTGACCGAAGATCAGAAGCATTTGGTATGTCCACTCCAGATCCTGGCCAGAGTCCAGATGGTCGCAGACACCCCTGAAAACAAAAAATAATGCTGAAAAAAATAGCACACTTTGGCCATTCCTGGATCAGGGCCAGAAATGCCCCAGCTGTTACTGTTTCCAGTTCACCCTTTCTATTTTGTAGCCTGCTTTTGAAAGTAAGACCAGGATTCGGGGATGCCTTTGCCGTCAGCCCTCCCTGGCAGAAGCCAGATGTATTCCAGTGACCAGCACAGCCTGGACTGAGTGCTGGCTCTGGGGCTGCCCAATGTTCCCACTGTAGTGCAGCCAAGCAACAGGTACTCAGGAAAGGAAGCCAAAGAGGTCCCTGAAACATGCAGTCCAGAGCCTACATCAGCCCAGAGAAGGTAGTGTTAGTGAAGGGGACTCTTCCTGGACACAGGCTCTCCCCAGCTACTTGTCCCCCACATGCCTCTCACAGCTAATCAGAATCCAATCCTCAGAATATGAATATTAACGGAATTCCTTGGTCCTAGACGTGGGGAGTCGAGACAAGTCAAAGGGCCAATTCCTCCACTGCTATAAATCGTTGACTCCAATGGAGCTAAGCTCCTTTACACTCTCTGAGGAGCTAGTCCAAAGTAAGTCAATCCCTGCCCTAAAACATCTCCAAAACTTACAAATACAACACTCATCCATCCAGTGGGGAAAGTGAAACAACAGGATTATTTCCCACTAATCCTTTTTTTTTTTTTAAACAAACACTTTGCTCCTAGCTAAACAGCTTCAGATAATATGATTCTGGGGTGAGCCAAAGGCCAAAACATCAGAAGAATACCCAGGGCTCACCACTACATCTATTTCTGCCCTACTTACAAGACTATTTAATTATTGGACAACTGATGTCAGGAAAGGTTCCAAACCAAAGACCTGGGGAGAGATGTTATGTTGCTGACAAAAATATCAGAAGAACTGATTGGCCCAGTCAGCATCATGTTTGCTGTCTCTCTGTACCATTCTCTGACAGATTTGCACTTTATGACCTCTGTCAGACCCAATCTATTTCAGGGTAATCTTCAGGAATAAATTGATTGCATACTGAGAGCCCCTTCCTGACTTGTATCTGGGAAAGATTGCTGCACCCCTGTGTTTCCCATTAATGCAACATTGCTGGAAACCAGTGAGCAATCACAATATGAAGCAAATTAGGAGCATTACAATACTCTTTAGGCTCAGTATTAATTATTATTTAGAATCTAGAGAAATAAATGGTCTCAGACATCATGCCTGCTGCTTGCCTCCCCCATGCAAACCCAATCAGCACCTTACTGCTTACTGTGCTATTTTCCATATTCATTTTGGGCCTTTCCACAAGCTGATGCTCAGAGGGTCCATTAAAAGTAAATTAGCTGTGGTTTTAATTTCCCCTCCCCAATGCTGCCTGCTTCACTAACAAATAGCTTGTTTGTACAGAACTTAAAGGAACTTGAGGTATGCCCCTTCTCCAGGATTTCAGTAAGAAAGAGGGTTTTCGCTAAATGCTGTTCTAGAGGACTAGTCACTGTCTCTCAGTTTCCAGGGATTGAACATGGATCAGCACCACCCATACCCCTTTTTGCAAAACACAGGCTTGCCCATACAGAAAACTCATGCGTGGAAGCTTATACTGTCACGTTTATTTCCATGACACCATGCGATGATGTCAGATGATCACATCAAGCAAAGAGAATGATTGGTAATTAAAGGGAAAGCATTTTTGTTAAAAATCACTCCCCCCCGCCCCCCCCCCCAGACAAAATGCTTTTAGATGACAGAAACCAGGTTCAAATGGGCAGGGGTTAATTAAGTTTGTTAGGTGATTTTGGTATTGTTTGCCCTGCTGGTCAGAGAAACTTTAACAAGGCTTAGGGTCTTGCTTGAAACTGAAATGTTTCAAGGGCACAGTAAAACCCCCAGTGTCCTGAAACTGTTCTAAAAAACACATCCCTTTTAGCAGTGCCATTTATTTTCAGATATAATAGGATTTCCAGAGAACTCCCAGTGGCCACGGAGGAGATGGAAGACATTTATTTATCCACTTAACAGGGCCAGTGAAGACAGCAGCTGGGCAAATTGCCCTCCTGCCTCCCATACAACCCAGGCCCTGCCCATGTGCCACATCTCTGACCTGGAAAGAAAACCTCTGAGCATGAGGAAGGGGAGTTTGCAAGAAATTGTTGAATCACAGCCCTAGCACAGTTGCTTAGTTTAGTTTTGTCCATACAAAAATACCCTCCACACCCTCAGATGATATCTTGTGGGAAGCCTCTGTCCAGACTAGGCAGAGCAACAGCTGAACTCTTCCCCGTTCCACAAAGGCTCCACAACGAGTGCGGCTGGGCCAGACTGGGATTGGCAACCTTTCAGGAAGACACTCTGAGCCATATCTCCTAGACCTTGCTCACCTAGCCCATATAAACTGTCTTCCTTTTCCCATAAAACTTTGTACAGGCTTAGAATAATGCAGCAAATGCATGTGCAGCCAGGTTTATTGGATGGGAATCTGCTTCTTTGCTTAGCAGTGCTTTGTAATCACACCCTGTAGGCGATAATACATAGATGATGTTTGGCTTGGACTTTGGGGACATGATGTTCAAAAAGGCAGGCACTGATTTTTACTGTGAGTAATTGGAGGGTACTTATGACTGTGGGTAGGAGAGGCAGCCTATTGCATAGGATCAGAGCAGAGGGGTAATATGCATGGATAATGTGCAGCTTTCCTTGGTGTGCAGGCTTCTGGCACCATGGGCTTACAGCTGTAGATACATCAATGGGTTTTGTTTCCCCCATCTTGCCTATTTGCAGCGTATGTTAAAGGGAGAGCCTAATAATGAGAAAAGGCCCATGGAAATGTCTCCTTTCCAGTCCCGGTCTCTACCCTTTCCCAAGCAATCACTTCAGAAACTGAAAGGTTTGTTTTGGAATTGAAATCAGAGCCAGCTCCCCCAGTCAGCAGAGCATATGTGGGAGGGAGAGGGAGGCTGTGTGTGTCAGGGGCAGGAGGGTGGATAATTTTGGTTTTCGACTTAACAGAAATGGTTTTGTCTTTTAGTAAAGAGCTTTAGAGCTGTAACTGCATGGGTGGCTCTTGCATAGCAGAAAAAGCATATCCCTAGCACAGTGGTTCCCAACCAGTGTGCCACAGCACACTGGTGTGCCGCAGCAACACCCAAAGTGTGCCATGAGAATCTGGGAGAGCTAGAGTTAGAGCTCCCTCCCTACTCAGCCCAGGCACATGGGCTGTGCAGGGCTGGCAAAAAGCAGTGGCGGCTTTTGGGGTAGGCAAAGCAGGCAGCCGCCTAGGAGCCCAAGCAGTAAGGGGTCCCCTCCTCAATTTGGTGGACAGAAATGAAAATATAGAAAAATATAGAAATTGTTCCCATCTAGCAGAGCTAGTAGGGCTGGAAGCCTAAGTACTTTTCACTCTTGGCTTATCAAGGCAAACTATCATTAGGATCTGTGCTTTATCTGAATTGCAGATTTCACCATTACCTTCTCATCACCTTCACATTGACATGCTAAAAAAGCAGGAGCCAGCAACAGACAGCACAATAGTAGGAACTTTTTCCTTGGGCTCAGCTTTTAGTTCCACAGTGTGGCCATTTATTCTGCTTTTTTAATTTTGTGAAACATTGCCTTTTCCTTTTGTTTTTTACCTGTTCTTTTGCCTTTTCCTTTGACTTTGTGACAATTTTTAATTTGGCTTTGGTTTGATCAGTTTACCAGGTAGGTCCATATAGGCTGCTACATATAAATACAGTGCTGCCCTCTTAGACAATCATTACAGCTGTGTGTGATGTCTGTGCTGTATCTTTTTTTTTTAAGTAATTTTTTAGCTTCTTCTGTACTTACTATTTAATATTTTTGAAGGGGCAAGAGTCTTATAAACTTGAGTACTTCAGAGAATTTCACTGAAATTTGGTGTTTTTCATTTATAGCTACACACTAGGAACCTTTTTTTACTTTTTTATTTCTTATAATTATTTGTATTAAATGTCTAATGAACATAAACCCAAGCCTATATGAAACATTTGTAAGAATTTACTGCCAAAATTTTAAATGTGGTATTTGTTATTTTTGAGCCATCATTAATGTTACCACTTTTTATTTATTAATTAATGCTCATACTTTTTTTAAAAATTTTAAATGTTCATTTTAACTTTCTAGTTCAGCATTAGTTCATTTATGTTAAGTGAAAGATGATCAACTTACAAGCTTCATGATGGGAAGATCTTTCAAAATATCATACCCAAGAATAATTTATGAGGTCCAAAGTGATAGTCATGTTAGTTCAGTTCAGCCAAAAAAAAAGGATTCCTAGGGGGCCGTGTGGGCTGGTTAGTGCTGCAGGGGGGGACTGGGGCCACAGGGAAGGTAGCAGTGGGGGCTGATAGTGAGCCCTTTAGGGGGCCCGAAAAAGTAGTTTGTGGCAGGGAAGCAGCTCCCAGCCTGTCCCTGCAAACAGACAAGGTAAGGGCTTTGAGGGGGGCTGCTGGGGGTTGTGGGGGGCAGGGCGTATGTGTGTAGGAGAGGTGGGTGGGAGTGGATGTGTAGCAGAGGGTGTGTAGCTGAGGTTGTGGGGTGGCTGTTTGGTTGGGGGTGTGTATAGCTTAGGGGGTGAGCTGGGGGCTGGAGGGATAGTTCTGGCCCCTGCAGTGATGGGAGGGTCCATCACAGACAGCAGGGGGCTGGGGGAGTGGGGAACGGGATCCACTGGGGTGGGAAGGAGCAGCAGTGGGGTGAGGATTTGCCCTGGGTGGCAGGGAGCCACTGTGGAGAAAGGGGGAAGGGGGTGCTGTGCCATGCTCCCTTGCCCTACCTTCCCACTCCCCAGGTTCCCCCTGACCCCCCACAAAGCCACTCCTGTTCTCCCTTCCTCTCTTGCCACCCTTGTGCTGTTCCCCACATGGCTGCCCTTGTCCTCTTTGGCCACCCCTGCCCAGGAACAGTGCTACCATTTCTGGCACCCCCCTGCAAGCAGAGCAGGTGCCAGCGCCCCCCTGGAATGCTTACCAGGCTTACTGGGTTGCGCCAGCCCTACCCCTGCCCTGCTCTGCTCCCCACACTCACTCCTGCCACTGCAAATAACTCCTGACCAATGTTCCCTTTAAGGGGAGAGAGCAGCTGAGCAACTCCTGTTGCTCAGCTGCGCTCTCCCCCCCCCACGGGGCCCGCTGCGCAGCCCCTCCCCCCGTTCCCACTCACCCCCCCGTGGCCCCGGCATCGCCCCTCAGCCCCGGCTTCGCCCCCCCACCCCGCTCCTGCTAGCCTCCCCTGCTCGCGGCATCGCCCCCCTCCCCGGTCCTGCTAGCCCCCCCCGCTCCCACTCACCCCCCCCCCGCTCCCAGCAGCACGCCCCCCTGCTCCCGCTCCACCTCCCAGCCCCCACAAACTTACCTCAGGGCTGGACTGGAGGGGCAGGGCCCACCCTAACTCCTGGGCCAGAGAAGCTCTACGGAGCATGCCCAGAATTTCTGGGCATGCTCCGTTAGAGCTTTTCTGGGTGGGAGTTTTCAAAACTCCCTGCTCCACAGGAGCTCTACCAAGGGGCTCTGGCTGCCGGCAGTGCACTGCCAGCAGCTTTCCCTGCGCTGGCGGCTGCGGCAGGCTGCGTTGCAGCGCGCCAGCGCAGCTTACAGGGAACATTGCTCCTGACCTCCCCATCTTGCCATCCCTGCTACCCCTTCTACACCACTTAGCAGCATTTCCAAACCACTGTGGTTTATAATTATTCATGTTATTTTGAGCTAATTTGAATATTCATGAGTTTTTAATGGTGGTGTGCCTCAAAAAATTTGAAGGTATCAAGGTGTGCCACAGCAGAGAAAAGGTTGGGAACCACTGCCCTTGTGGTTCTGGTTTTGTGGTTTAGTTTTTCTGAAGTGGGGAAGCAACAGAGCTATTTACTACTTGTCCCCTGAGTTTTACCCATTGAAATAAATGTAGTGTTCCCTTTCTTAACTTCACAGTGCACTCAGTGAAGCAACATATTAATATTCTTTTATTGACAAGTTTCAGTTCCCTGAGCTCCCTCTTATCTGCCTCGTGTTTTTGCTACCATATATGCTCACTACACGGACTTTCTGCTGCTTTTAGTCTGCTACAGAAGAGCCCCTTCAGTCATGTGATGATGGTAATACTTTGCACATTTTCAGTCTTTCTTGAGCATTACTTCTGGGGAGACTGGCACAGAGTGCAGCTTGCTCAATGTCAAAAAACAAGCCAGAGGCCAAACCTAGAAATCCTACCAACCAACCAACCAAACTGTCCCCTAATGACACCAAACTAATGCCAAAACACTTGCCTGCAGGCAAAGTCATTGGAAGCTACTCTTTTCCACCAGTGTAAAAATTTGATCCCATAGATCTAGCCACAGGCCTATACTCTGAGTTGATACTGAGACATCTGAACAACATGTGTGGGAATATAAACAAATATTGGTACAGAAAAATCAAACTACATATCTACCCAATGACCCAGGTTCAGCTCAGATAATGAGTGTTTTGAATGGTGCCCCCTGTAACTGTTTTCCAGACTGCCTCCACATTTCATGAAATATAGTACATGCTAATTACACATTAAGCAAATGCTGTTTGGAGGATATTCCTCCTCTTAGTCTGAAGAATCATCAAGAAAATAACCACTCAATATGTAAGTATTTCATGTATGTATATAGAGTTGGATCAAATAATTTTTCTCTATAGCACATACAATGATATACAAGTGACAGCAGTATTGTCTAAAAAAAGATGCATATCATTTCATTTTGGATTTATTTGTTGATGAGATTTGTTTTTAAAGCTTCAATGGAAAATGAAGTTCACAGATTTTACAAGTTCCAAAGGGGCAGCTGTGTTAGGCTAATTCAGTAAAACACACAAGGAGTCCTCTATCACTTAAAGACTAACAAATTTATTTACTGCATGAGCTTTCGTGGGAGAAAATCCCAGATGCTTTGAAGATGGGGGAACTTACAGAAGGGCATTGCACTAAATAAATCTGTTAGTCTTTAAGTGCCACAACAGTCCTTGTTAGATTTTACAAGGAAAGTGACACCAGTTATTTAACAAAAACATATGTTGTACAGAGCTGTAAAAGGCTTCCCTTGAAACTGATTCAGTGATCCCATTTCTTCCCATTTTTCCAACTTTCAGGATTTATCACAAGTTTCCTCACGTTTGATTTTTTTCCTCCTTAAAACCTCAGCTCCTGGAGTCAGGATTATACAAGAATCTCAGCTTTATTATTTTTTTTTAAATAAACAACATGCCCTAATAGTTGCAGAGAAAAGCTTGGCAGTTTGTAAGGAGTGCTCCCTGAAACCAGAAGGGAAATATAAAGAACCCAATATTCATGACCTTTTTTAATCTCATGAGTTGAGAGAGAGGAAGAGGCTCATGCATGGTTTGTGAATGCATGGAGTGGACAGTCTTGGCTCCCTTATTTTCCTTTTAATTTATTTCCTATTCTCCTGTAGGCCAAACAAGGATTCTGGGCATCCCTATTTTATTTTCATAAAACTACTTATTCTAAATCACCTTTCTAATCTAATCAGTACCCAAAACAAACCAAGTGGTGTCCTTGACCTTACCACACTAGTGCAATTTGTTCAATGGTCTCCTGTCTGTGCAGAGAGAAAATAATTAGCCTCAGACATTAAATATGGTATGGTAGCACCTTTAATTGCATCATTAAAAGTTTCAGGGGTTTCATTGATGACTTATTAATCTGTTTAAATTCATGGGCCTTGAACCCAGGCCTTTCACACTGAATTTCAACACTTAAAAGCAGATGCGAGTTACGAATCTGAATTTCACATGATTGCATCATTGAACCATAAATCAACCTCAGGTTTACTGGAAGCTGAGCTCCAGCTGAATCTACATAGGGCCTAAAGTTTCTAATAGCACACAAAACCGGACAAGCATTTTTAGCAGTTTTCACAGCTATTATCAGTTCCAATCTTAAGGCCAAATTTTCAAACAGCAGAGCCTCACCCTAGCATGAGCTTGCTGAACACACACAAGCACTTGTGAAAAGGTTATTGGCCTGACAAAAGGAAGTAAATAACCATTGACCTTCAGAAGTATGACTTCCAATGCTATGCCAGTTAGGGAGCAGATGAACTCATCTCTGCATTTGCAGACATGGCGTAAGTAGGCAAAAAGGAAGAAAAAATTTTCCCTGCCATCTCTCAGATGTCCATAATTGGCTAACTGCTTCCTGAGCAATGCTATGAATCTCTCAAATTACCAGCAACTCCGGTAGCCACTAAAAGATCTACAGAAGATTACAGTCTATAAAGTAGAACCTTGCACAGTAATCTTGCCCAACCTCATCAATTAAATGAAATTGGGATAGCTCAAGATGAACCACTACCAAAGAGTGCTCAGGAGATTCAGGAAGTGGTTTTGGGGATACAATAGGTGGCATTCTTCCATTTTAGTATTCGCTCAGGCTATGTCTTTACCTAAAATCTTAGTTCGGACTTGATTAGTCCAAACTAAGTAGTTCAAAAGTTAGTTTGAACTAAGCATGGTTTTTCAGTTCAAACTAACTTTTTGTTCAAACTAACCATGCTCTTTTTAATTTGAACTAACTTTTTAGTTCAAACTAAAAAAGCACAGCTAATTTGAACTAAAAGTTAGATTGAATTAAAAACATGCTTAGTTCAAACTAACTGCTAGTTTGAGCTTATTTAGTTGGGCTAGTTTGAACTAAATATGCAAATTAGTTTGAACTAAGCAGTTAGTTCAAACTAACCAGCCGAACTAGCTAGTTCGACCTAAGCTTTTCTTAGTTCAAACTAAAAATTCTTTTAGTTCAAACTAGGCAAAGCATAGTATAGACATGGTTCAAATTAGTTCGAATTAAGGCACTTTAATTTGAACTCATTTGCTAGTGTAGACATAGCCACAATGCAGCAGCATAATGCAAGAGAAACTGGTTTTATGTCTCATCTGAAACAGCACAATGTCTTGGCCTTATGTTATCTCTGGCTCCTTTGACAATTCATGTAATTCTGGCACCTTGTCCTGCATGTGAACTGAGTAACAGAAATGTTTGTAGCTCAGACGCAGTGGTGATGTGAAGAATCAGAGCATTAGTCTGCTCCTATAATTCTGCCCTGGGAGGATCTGATTCTTAGCATGCAAGGAGAGATGCTGAAGCTAACTTTATGATTTTCAAGATTATTGCTATTATGTTTCAGTGTGGGCTTGAAAAGGGAGGTCTATTTTCTTAGTTAATAAGGTTTATTTTTACTCCAGCTGAATAATACATGATTAGTGGCAAAATAAATTACAACCCTTCCATTTGAACCACTTTGCTGTCCTATATCTTCTCTCTCTAGCTTCCAACTTCTTTTAACCATCTTCCCTCTTTTTTTCCTGTTTCCATTCTGCCTTTAATATTCCTTTCCCTCTCTTTCCAAAGGGGTAGCCATGTTAGTGTAGTTCATCAAAACAAGCAAGGAGCCTGGTGGCACTTTTAAAGACTAACAAATTTATTTATTGCATGAGCCTCCGTGGGGGAAAATCTCATTTCATCAGACAGTTGAGGATGGGAACTTACAGAATGGGAGTGAAATAAATGTAGGAGGGTAAGCCATGGGATCAGGTCAGACTATTAGAGCAAATCAAAGCAGTTGTTTAGATTCAAACACTGGAGAACAGCAATTACAAGTGAGATGGCAGGGGTCGGGGAAATGCAAAATTACCTGTTATAACTGGGGAAAAAAACACCATAGTCAAAAACCATGAGGTACCAGGGGGAGATGGGAAGCCAAAATACCTAGCATTTTGGAATCCAAAAGTCTTAAGTGTCCCAATAGGTTATGTGATATGAGAGACATGTCTTGGAAAGAAGGGTTTGAGAACTCACATAATATTCATTCCTTGGTCTTCATATTATCTATGTACCTTTGATTTCAAAAGTTATAACAAAAATTTCCCCTTGGCATCAGAGGATTTTTTGTGAAGGCCTTACAAACTGAACTTCCCAGCTTTCAAAATCAATGCACATTTTCCATCACTTAGTTGTGTGCTGTTTTTTTTTATTTTATTTTATTTGCAAGTGAGCCATATTATACACCAAAAGCTCAGACTGTTTGAAGCCTGCTAGCATCTATCTCTATTAAAACCTCTCCAGGAGACTAGCTTTGATTGTCTGGCAGACTGGGAACCATCCATCTAAATCAGGAAGATCCCAGAAGAGGTTAGAGCTTTGGGCCTGCCCATTGCATCCATTAACTGCAGGCAGCTTTCACCCTAAAACTATTTAAAATACATAAAGCATGAATCATTTTCAACTAATAGTAGATTCTCAGACATGAATTCCACTGAGCTGTATGCACCTCTTAATACTGACAGGCCCAGAAAGAGGGACAGTTATTTTCTTCCTGCAAAGCAAGGAGGGCAAACAAACAATGCACAGCTCAGCCCCATTCCAGGCTGTTACAACTAACAAAGGCTGGCACTCAGGTTCCCAAACCTTTTAACAGTGCTGAACGGTGGGTTACCTATGGTAACCGTCCTTCTTCAAGATGGACTGCTTGGATCCATTCAGTATTAGATGTCTCCGTGCCGGAGCGCTGGATTGGTCGGAAAAGCTTTTGTCCTAGCCTGTCAGAAGAGGGGAGGCGGCCACCACCCCTCGCGCCACCTGCAACTATATATACGGCCACCTCCCCGCCCCCTCCTCAGATCCTTGGAGTCACCAACTCCAGAAGTGGGGACAGAGAGAAGGGACCTGAATGGATCTGAGCAGTCCATCTCAAAGAAGGACAGTTACTGTAGGTAATCCACCATTCTTCGAGCGCTGCTCGGATGCATTTAGTATTAGGTGACTATTAGCCATGCTGACGGATGGCGGGTGGAGTTGATACTTCCGCCTTCAGCGCAGCGACAAGTTCCCAGGAGCAAACCCCCACCAGCAAGGCACTTGCCGGGAAAAATGGCGAGCGGGCCTAATGGCTCGGAGGGCGATGGCTGAGAGTCCACCAGGACAGGGTAGGCCTGAACCACAGCGACTGAAGAATAAGGGTCAGGCCAGGTCACCTGGGTTGAGAAAAGGGAAGGCAATCTTGGATCAGACTGCACAGGTGCCCTGCCGAAGGGGGAACTCGGAGCATAACGGTCGGATAAGTTGGCCCATGGCATGATTTATGAACGCGCAAAAGAATGTCAAAGGCTAGCAAGAGGACTAGCTGAGTAAGCACGTCTTGGTGGGATGCAAGAAGGCATAGAGCACCGCAAGCTTCCAGGCTCCAGCTAGTCATAGACTAGTTGTTGGTTGCTAGTTGCGTACGAAGTAAAGGGAGACGGGCAATGGCTGCCATGGAGAATGCGGCTACATAGGCCGTCTGAGCCAAGGGAAAAGAGGGGTAAAACCATAAGGTGGCTCGAGGTTGGCTGAGAAGGCCACAAAACACGGCCTATGGTCTATGGGTTTGGGTCAAAAGGGAGGGGCCAAGACCTTCGGCGTGAATAAATGACCCCAAGCACGGAAGCACATGATTCAACCAGAATGGCCCTATAACTGGCTCTCATAGGAGAGGAATGGGAAGTACTGGCTGCAACGTGGCCTAGCAGTTGGTGAGGAGGCCTATAGGCTGCTAGAATATGGGGGGGTAAATCCCTTTGGCTCTTACTAGAGCGTGGGAAGGCCAGGGGAAGGTGGAAGGAAACTTCCACTATTGTTTGAGAGTCCCTAGGCGATCAGGGGATTGTGGGCAGCCAGGAGAGAACCTCCAGCCTCAAAACCTAAGGTCTTTATCTGGCGAGTATCTCTACCCTCTTGTCTGCCAGGGTTGTCCAGGAGGCATCTCTAAGACATGATATGAGGGGAGGTGCCCCTGAGGGCCCTTCTAGGCTTGAGAAGGGAGCCTGAGTCAAGCGGTCGCCGGTTTGAGGGATGCCCTGTTATGAGAGAAGCAGAGGGGATCCCCGCCTGAAAGGGGGGGAACAGAGGAGAGGAGAGGTGGGAGAACTGCCGGAGCCGCCATATGTCGCCTAGGAGAAAAAGGTTCTCTGCATGTTGCACCATGGGTATAGCAGTGGTGTCAACGGGGTCCTTGAGAGAAGCGAGGGGGACCGCAAATATGTCAAGCGCCGCCGATGCGTGTGGGGAGGGAGTGGTAGCCCCAAGGGCTGCGCTGGGTACAGTGGACCATACACAGGTGGTCAGGGCGGGAAGGGGAGAGAGAGGGAATATGAGTGTTGCGCCCCACCAGGGGAAGATTGAAGGTAATGCTATGTAGGTGCCCAACAATGGGGAAAAACCTTCGTCTAATAAAGACGGCCATCCCCAAGAAGGTGGATATTGAGTAGTATGTGTGCAGGCACTCGAAGGGTAGGCCCCGCACCATTTCTCGAGTTATGGAACCCGGCAAGGTGTTCCCCTTTCGGAGTTAGGTGTCCCCAGTCATACTTGTTGACCCCGGGCACCGTGGGGGATCCTAAGGGTGATAGATCAGAAAGGGGGATGTTGGGTGGGTCCCCAGTTCCCAGTAGGTATCTGGAGTTAGGCTGGGGATCCTGCGAGGTGGGAGGGAAAGAGGGAAGTGATGGATTGTACCTATGGTTCCTACAGGGGTATACCCCCCTCTAGATACACCTTCCCGACAATGGCGTCCCAAACATCCATGTTTTCATATAGGTGTGACCTATTGACTGCGGAGGAAATTCCCGGCAGAGGGTCACAGTCTCATCACAGGCAGCTTGTGAGTAGCGTGCCCCCCCCCTTTTCTTCCCCCGACCTGGGTACATGGGGTCCTACCTGGAACATGCGTGATGACCATTGCAGTCTTACTAGGGGGAAGGTCTTCGGACGTGCGCATCTTGGAGCCCCGCCAAAGCTAGACTACAACGAGGAGCGTCACTGTCCCTTGACGGGGCAAGGGTGGGAAATGCAATGGCTGCAATCGGAGAGGGAAACTGTTGTAATGGAGGGGGCGGTTTTCGTTGGTAGGTTCCGATCTAAGGGGAGCGCTGCTACCAAACCCCCAATGTGTAGGGCCCGGGCCTGGGTAGGGGCTTGAACTCTGGACCTTCAAGTTGAGGGCCTGGTGCTCAGCAGCTAGCCAGGTAGGCCCATGTGAGTATGAAGGTGGGCCTAGGAGGGCCTGGCCAATCTGACCTTCCTATGGGAAAAGGAGACGGGTGGGCTAATGGCACCTTAAGCCAAGGGGTTAGAGGTAGCCAGGCGGCTCATGCCCCTGAGGGTGGCTAAGACCCCTTTCTATCCATTTGCCAATGATAGGCAAGGGGTTTTACCACCCGAGGAGTAGGATTTAAGGCGGTGGGGTGGCACCCGGGAGAGGAAGGCCAAAGTACTTGGCCTCCCCTCATGGATCTCTGGCTGTGCCCACCAGTGGAAGAATTTCGGGAGGGAAGAGGGCCTCTCCTTCGAAAGGCAGATCTAAAACCTCATGCTGTGCGTTCAGGCCCACTCTGGCCTCCCTAAGCCAGGCTGCCCTGTGAAGGGTAACCGCCAAGACCATGGTCTGGGCAGTGGTGTCCACCGCATTATGAGCGGAGAGGAGTCCTGTGAGACCGTGTTGCCTTCTTCCAGGAAGGCATCATAGTCGTCTCTAGCCTTGGGTGGGAGCATGTCCCTGAATCTCCCCAGCTTTTCCCAAATATCCAGCAGGTACCTGCTGGTTATGGCCTGGTTGTTGGCCACCCGCAATTGAAGGGTCGATGACAAATACACCTTGCGGCCCAGCAGGTCTATCACCCTATTCTCCCTGGAAGAGGGGAGGGGGTCCCTGGGGGGATCTCTGGCCCCTGTTGCCATTTGGACAACGTCCCGAGGGGGAACCAGGTAGCCAGAAAGTGAAGGGTAGTCTGGTTCTGCTACCCTGTACTTCATGCTCACCTCATCTGATTCTGGTAGGGCAGAGCATGGGTAGTGCCACCTGGAGTGCGCAAGATCCCATACGCTTGGGTGAGGTGGGACTGCTAAGGGCTCCATGGTGGCGAATGCCAGCCTGAAGAGGGTATCAAGGGCAAGACCCAGGGGTTCCACCTGCATGCCTAAGTGGGCCATAGCTCGGCGCAGTAAGTCGAAATGCACCGAGAGGTTTCCTGTAAAGGTGTCCAGTGCCGGAGACAGCGCGGCACCGGGGAGCCAGCAGGGAGGGGATGGAGTTCCCTCGGGGAACCATTCTTGTGTCCTGAAGTGAAAGGGGGATGCTGTTCGGTGCCAGGGCCATTTAGAGCCCCTGGACAGCCCTTCTTCAGGGCTGGAGCCAGAAGACAGGGTTCGGAACTCTTGGCCCTGCGCCGGCGGTGGTGTACCACTGGCCTCTGTAGCGGGCAGAGAGGTTGACAGTCCCTTTTGGGCCCAGGCCTTAGAGAAGAAGGCCGGCTTGCCCCTTCTAACCATGGGTGGGGTGGGGGGAGTCAGGAGGAGCAGTGAGGCCCGTGCTGCCTCCATCGCCTCCGATGTGGAGGGGACAAGGATTTCCCCTGCGTGGGTCATGGGCAGTTCCTCACTGGGAAAGGGAGGACTGCTTGGGTGGGAGGACTCCCTCTCCATCGGCACCAGGCTCTGCGGTGTCACTGGTGGGGTTAGCCGGTGCCAAGGTGGAGTCGGCACCAGTGAAACCGGGCCGTGCCAGGTGGTCAGCACCGGAGGTGAGGCAGCTCGGTGCCGGGGTGAGCCCGGTGCCGGCGGTGCCGGGTTACTTGGAGGTGACCTTGGTCAGTGCCGAGGTGAGCCCAGTGCCGATGGTGCTGGGCTGCTTGGGGGTGACCCTGGACAGTGCCAGGGTGCCTGGTCGGCACCACGGTGCTGGAGTTGGCACCGAGGTTGTGCGGTGGTGGCGGACACCAGTGGCACGGTGCCATACAGGCACTGGCACCAAGCTGGATCTTGGGGCCGGGCTCAAACCCAAGGTTTTGGGTGAGGGGTGCTGAGCTTCCTCCGAGGCTAGGGCGCAGTGTTGGTGTTCCCTCTCCTTGATGGTCTGAGGTTTGAAGGAGAGACATATGGAACACGCCGAGACCATGTGGTCTTTGCCCAAGCACCTAAGACACTTCCCGTGGGAGTTGTCCCTGGGGAAGGCCTTGCCGCATTCGGTGCAGGGTTTAAACCCTGGCATGGTTGAAAGCTTCAGTCCAACAATGGAAGGTTTCTTGGAGTGGACCTAGTCCACAGTAGATTCTCCCAGTCGGCGAAGCTGATCTCATGGGACAGGCCGCTTGCAACAGCAAGGAGTGGACGTTCCAAATCCGACGCACAAGGCAGAAGAAATGAAACTGAGGAGGGGGCAGGGAGGCAGCCGTATATATAGTCACGGGTGGCGCGAGGGGCGGTGGCCGCCTCTCCTCTTCTGACAGGCTGGGACAAAAGCTTTTCTGACCAATCCGGTGCTCCGGCATGGAGACACTTAATACTGAATGCATCCGAGCAGCACTCGAAGAAGAACACCTCTTCATTGAATGCCTGTATCACAGCCCATCTCCCTGCCCATCCCTGATTGCTTAGGCTTTCTCCACACTCTGGCATCTTTGCGCAGAAACTATAGCAGTTGCTCACATGGAATAGTGATATGAGATGAGGCATGAGTTGCCCTTTATGTGACACAGCAACTGGAAACAAAGGTAGAACCAACACCATGTCTGACACTCTCTCTATGGACCACCAATAAGCTTTCTAAGGAACACAGTTTAAGAGATGCTGAGCTATGGAATTCTTCCTTGTTGAGGCAATGTGGAGTGTTGCTGAGCAGCTACTAAACAGCTACCTAGTTCCACCCCAGAGATGGCCGCACTTCAAGGGTGGATGAAGCAATTCCGGTTTGCAAAGGACTTTGTACATTTTTTTCAGCTTAATAGGCTCATGATGTTCAAAATGTAAGAAACTGATCTACCTTTACCTCCTTCTCCTTCCAAAGACAGAACATGTCCTCCCTTCCAGGGCTCCCTGCAAAATGATTAAAGCTAGTATCATTCCATGATAGGCCTCCATAGTGGCATTAGAGAAAAACCTGGTATGAGAGATGAGCCACCCTTACAGAACTCACTTCTTTTTCAGCTAATGACAAAAAAGAAATTGGAGGATGGAGATAAATAAAGTAATAGCAAAGGAGCAGTTGGGAAAGAGATGCATTATTAAGCCCAGAGTTGGTAAATATGTTTCATGTTCCAAAGCTGCTTACATAATGATATCATCTTCATTTGGAGAGCACATTGCTGGTGTTCCCTTACAATATCCCAGCATCAAGCAATGAAAATGGTAATTGCTGTCTCATCATGATACAAAATGTTCTGAAAATAAAGTTAGGGAAAGATACCATTAGAATGAGTGTCTACACCTGCCAATAAGGCAAAAGAATTGCTGTTATATAATTTGGTTAATTAAGGTTAAACATCCTGCATTCAAAGATATAGAAATGCAAGTGTACCTTCACTCATCCAGAATCACAGACATGCACGCACACACAAGCCTGCATGCATCCATTGCATTGCTCACTCAGACCCAGCATATTCTCACACATGCTCCCAGGCACATGGAGACACACACACATACACAAGGGTTGACATGATAACATTAAGCATAGTCATACACAAACATACAATCTGAAGAGGGAACACATGGAGGGGCCACATCAACTTCCTCTGTACCCACCACACTCTCCAATAGTGAAGAAACTTTGAGTAACATGAGACAAACTGAACCACCCTCAAAATCAGCAATGTGAGTGTAATGCAGCAAGTGGCAAGTTGAATAATGTTCATTGAAATGCCCTGAGCAAAAAATGCCAGATTTGACAGGTACAGTGATGAAAACTAGGACAAATCCAGGATATAGATAAATAATAATGAGGGCCAGGGATATATTCCCCCAGGGTACTCTGTGATGTCTACAGTGACTGCTGACCTGTGTTTGACTTAGCTAAGTGATAACCACTATGATTTCCTCAAACACAGCTACATCACCAGGAAAGTACACTGACCTTTCAGACTGACTAGCCATTCAGATTGTCGCACTACTGAGAATGCATGGAAGTGCCACTACACTGCTTTATTTCTGGTTCATCTTTACAAACTAATAATGTTTGATCCCAGCCAAGTTGTTCCTGGGAGGAAAAAAAAAAAAAAAAAGAACAAATGGGCCTGACTATAGAGCAATCTCAAACTGCCACTTCCTCTGCCTACATAATGCAACTATTAGCAGATGACTCGGATGTTTTTCATTGATTCAAAGGCCAGAAGGAACCACTGTGGTCCTCTCATTGGACCTCCTGTGGGGCAGAGGCCAGATAACTTCCTCAACATAATTCCAAGAGCAGAGCTTTTAGAAAAAAATCCAAACTCCTCACTGTCAAAAATTTACAGCATCTTTTCAGTCTGAATTTAATTAGTTTCAGCTCCCAGCCAAGGGATGATGAGATACCTTTTTTCTGCTAGATTGAAGAGCTCACTATTAAATATCTGTAATCTGTGATCAAGTCACCCCTTAACCTTCCCTTTGTGAATTAAAGAGATTGAGCTCTTTGTGTCAATCACTACAGGCATGGTTTGTAATCCTTTAATCATTCTCATGGCTCTTCTCTGAACCCTCTCCAATTTATTCACATCCTTCTTGAACTGTAGACAGCTGACCTGGACATAGTCTTCCTGCAAGAGATACACTAGTGCCAAATACTAAGGGAAAATGATTTCTTCTCCACGGGAAGATTCCCCTGTTTATGAATTCCAAGATCACATTACATCTTTTGGGCTCAAAGTTACACTGGGTGCTCTTTTTCAACCAGTTATCCATACAACCCCCTAAATCTTTTTCAGAATCACAGCTTCCCAGGATAGACCTCCCCAGTCTATAAGTATGGCCTATAGTCCTTCTTTCTAGATGCCTACATTTACATTTAACCATATTAAAATACATAGTATTCACATTCACCCAATTTACTAAGCAAGCACTTAATTTATATTCTACACAGAAAATTAATCCAGATGCAGAATTCCTGAAAGGGAGAAGATGGAGTGGAGGGAACCATAGAGGATTGCTTCTCCCCTTGGGTGTGTCTACACTAGGGGCTTAAGTGAACTTAAGGAGGTTTAAATCAACTTAAGCAAAGCCCTGACCACATTTGGCATTTATTAAGTTGACTTAAGGGTTTCCTTAAGTCAACTGAATAACTCTCACTCTTTAAGTTGACTTAGGCACTGTCGACTTTATTAAGTTGAATTAATGAAAGGTTGCCACCTAAGTCGACTTAAGGAACCCTATCTAATAACATGTGCCCACTTAAGTCAACTTAATAAAGTCAACTTAAGCAACACACGTTGTTTATTAGGACACTTTCTTAAGTCGACTTAACCAACTTTGTTAAGTCAACTTAAGAGAAGTGTGGACTCACTAAGTTGACTTAATAAAGTCGACTTAAAGTAGACTTTATTAAGTCCACTTAATAGAGCCATCTAGTATAGACATAGGCCTTGATTGCTCCAATGCCATTGGAACCAGGAGTCATTGTGTGCTCAGTCTGAGACTCTTCCATTTCTTTCCAAGCCTGCTTCTTCAGGAAGACAGACAAGGCATGATTTTTAAAAGCTCCTAAGTGATTTAGGAGCACAATTCTTGTTGAGGTTCCATAATAACAGCTTTGCTGTCCATTCAGGTGCTGTTGAAAATTCCACCTACAATCTATTGGCATTTTGCAGTTGAAAACCATTCTTTGTTGTCTTTTGATATATATTTTATTTATATGTTTCCTTCTAACACAATAATATAATATTTAAAAAGCCTCCATTTTCCTAGCCATATATTTTAGCCACCCTCTCCATAGCCCCCCAACAACCCATGTAGTTGCATCATCCCATCCTTCATTCCTTGGGGTGTTATTTCATTGTGTCTGCTTTTGTCATAATTCAGACCCCAATCCTGCAAACATGGTTCAAAAGGGGCAGCCGTGTTAGTCTAGTAAAGCAAAAAAAGCAAGGAGTCTTGTGGCACTTAAAGACTAACAGATTTATTTATCGCATGAGCTTTCGTGGGAGAATATCCCACTTCATCAAAGCGTTTGATGAAGTGGAATATTCTCCCATGAAAGCTCATGCGATAAATAAATCTATTAGTCTTTAAATGCCACAAGACTCCTTGCTTTTTTTTCCTGCAAACATGGATATGCTTAATTTCATTCAGGGCATACACCTGTCTATAGAACCAGAGCCATAAGCTGTGACTTCTTTGTTACAGGGAATCTTTATTTTTACCTGTTTTTTTTTTTTAAAAGCATCCTTTGCATCAACAGTCCTATGTCAAAAATAAGGAAGAATAATACAATGATGGGTGCAAATGATATGCCACCGAGAGACAGAGCACAAAGCTAGAAATCACTCTAGAGTGCAGTCTGTTAGTTTACATGACAGAGACTGCCTTTCTGCTCTGTGTTTGCACGACACCTGGCACAGGGGGGTCCATGACTGGGGCTCCCAAGGCTCTCTTAATACTAGTAGGCATAATCAATAGTGTTGGTCACCCTACATCTGGCTGTTTCTTTTTAGTTTTCCGTAGCACAGACAAAACAGGCCACTTTGTACTTTCTACATCCTAGCCATCCCTCTGATTGAGTGTCTGAAGAACTAGCACGTTTATGAACTGTATAATTATTGCTGAGTAAAGTATGAGGAAATGGAAGGGTGACAACATCCAAAAGTAAACCCTGGAGTTTCTATAATGAGGCTGAAAGCACAGTTAATAGGCAATATGTTCCCATTCATGTTTTCATTATTAAGTGACACAATGCCCTGGCCCAGTTGAAGCTGGCTCCATCTGTGTTGTGCCAATACAGTGCTGGATTCTAGGTTTGTTTGGGGTTTGAATTAAATGTTTGACTGTGGAGACATCTGCAGTTCTGATCATTTGTTTGTGTTTGTTTCCCTGTGAGAGAAGCCATATAATTTAAAAAGAAAAGCAGATTCCAGGGCCGGGACACAGGATTTCAGAGTCTGGGTGAAGCTGAGAGCAATAGTGCATCTGAACATTGCTAGTGGAAAGTGCTTGTCTGTCTCTATTTATGGTCTTTTTGTTTCCTTGGCTCTATCTGCAACTAGGGCAGCTCCCCACTCGTTACAAGCTTGGATGGACAACTTCATGCCACTGGGGTGTATTATGGTATACTGTGAGGGTAAAAGCTGTTAGATGCCCTTATCTTTCCCAACCAGGATCTGACATGCCAACAAAAGAATTCAGATGACTCCATCTCTGAACACCACACAATAAGTCCCTGCTTCATGTGCAGCCAAAAAGACCAAACTGTTCAGGGAAGAGTTTATCCCTTAGCAGTTAAAAATACTGCTGACTGCAAAGAGACAAAAGGTCCTAAGAAGCATGCTTACAAGCAGCATGGAGGCTTTCAACAAATTTCAAGCTCATTCTACAGTCGTATAGCTTAGACACTTTATATTTCAATGAAATGGCAGCTACTTCTGCTCCATGTATTCCTGGTAAACCTAGTTCTTCATACATCTTGCAATAGTACCAAGGCAAGAGGAACCAGGCTGGCTCAAACAAGAACTGATCCAAATCTTGGGTGTAAGAAAAATTATATGTAATCTCTTCTGTAGGACAGTGAGAAAGGTGCTAAGTGTAGGCCTCGTTGGAGCCGTGGGTTGCTATGGTAGTGGGGTCGTTTCTCTGGCAAGTCATGTATCTAAGTTTCTTTAACAAGCGGCCTAGAGTTGATAGTTAAAGTGTGTTATCTCCCCTTTCTCATGCTTTTTCTCCTGACCATCTGAACAAGGAATGTAAGCTAAACTGTCCGTCTTTGTTCTAACTAAAAAGGGAGTATTACCTCCTATCTCCTGCTCACCCTTCTTGGCACCACAGCCTCACAAGAATGTAAGGTCAGCATCTCTAGGCAGAAATTAATGAGTTTGCAGGTACTGCGGCTGCCCAGGATAATGCAAATGATGTCAACAGTAAACAGAGGCGGGGATAATTATATGCATTCTTTAATCATTAATATGTATTTAATAATGTT
>ML681963.1:17881938-17921354 GCA_007922195.1 Podocnemis expansa | reverse complement strand
GTGCCTCTTTCTGAACTTGAGGGCCAGAGTTAGATTTTTCCCCCACATGGGTCATGACATAAACAGAATCCAACATTTTGTGGGGTTTGGAAAAGTTGGGCTTAATCTTCCCACACCCCCTGAGTCAATGCTATTTGGTTTCAGCTGAGAAAGGAAACAGAAGAGAGTCTGATTCATAGTTCCCCCAGCAATTCTCACCCAGGCAGAATCAGAAAATCTGAGAGCACCATCTTCGAAGCATCTGAGGAAGTGGGATCTTCTCCTACGAAAGCTCATGCAAAAAATAAATGTTAGTCTTAAAGTGCCACACAACTCCTTGTTGTTTTTTTACTGGACTAGGCTAACACGGCCATCCCTTTTGAAATTCACCCAAGACCCTGCCCTGGTTTTAGTGCAGCCCCAGGTAATGGTTGACTCCAAAAGGTTTGAATAAACATCCCTGGTTTAGGGTCACTTTGTGTTTACCTGAACTTGTTCTACTAGCAGAAAGAATAATGATAATCAGAAGCGGCTTTTCCAATGCAGCACAGCTGAGACAATGTGCATCCAACACCAGGCTCCTACCCCAAAAGCCCAAGCAATTCAATAGCCTCTTCCATGGGGTTCCTTGCTCTTTTAAACTCTTGTAAGTCCCAGGCCCAGTGCTAAAATGAAAGCCTGTACCACAACAATGAGAATGAAACAGGTGAAGATAAGGGTTCAGGGAATCTGGTGCTTTGCGTGTCTTAATTCCTTACAGGGCCTACTGAGCCATAGGAGATAGAATGTTACAGCTTTCATTTGCTTTTACCTCTGACAGGCAACAAAGGGGAAAAAACTAAATTTGAGGTTAAATCTGTGAAGAAAATAATGAAATTGCCTGCGGTGGACTAGAAAAAATAAGAGAAATAGCAGCATGTCTGGTTAGAGCAATGTTATTAGGAGCCGGTCGAGCCTCTTTGGGTAGCTTAGCCTGCAGCTTTCTTTAAAAGTCCAGTGAGATGAAGCAAAGTGGTGAATACCTCAGTGTCTGGGGGGAGGGAGGTTCAGTCTTCTTATATTGCATAATAATAACCTTGAAAACACAACATCCAAGGCTAAAACTTCAGGGGAAATGAAAACTCCTCTTACCTAGTTTGAAAGTTCCTTAATGTTCCCTAACTCTAAGTCATGATTTATATATAAACTAGGAGATAAGGGCAGTTAGAGTCTATTGAAAAAAAACCCCCTAAATATTTTATATTAAAATGAAGAATGCCAGAATAGACAGATGAACCAGCTGTTTCCACAATTCCCAATACTAAGTGGGGCCAACTGAAAGATAAAAGGAAAAAAAGAGACCTAGATTAGGCAGTGTTTAGTATAGGGCTGTACCTATAAAGACCAGAGGTTTCAGACCAGTTTAAGTCAGAAGCAAAAATAAATCCATATGGTCTTATTTTACCAATATCCAAACCAGTGGTCTTGTACAAGCAGGTCCAGTATTGTATTTGCATGAGCTCCTGTAAGACAGAACTGAGCAGTCTGACCAGAGCTGAATGAGGCTGCACTCAAAGAGAGTGCATGCACTGGAGCAGGAAATTGTGTTAGCCAGGGTGTTAACTCATACGTGGTAACACGTGATCTGGTGTAACCCTGTGCCTAAAAAGGAGTAATTTCTTTCAGGGATCTCTTATGGCTGGGTTACCTTGCTGGGCAGATTTTGCAGCCCAGAAACCAGAATCTTTTGGTAAGAGGGTGTGGTAGCACACTGAACATGCTCCACAAGTTTTATTGTTATGCTGGAGTTACATGCCCAGGGAGAAGCCTGAGAGGAGCAGCCTGCAGAGGAGCAAACAGAGAGAGTTGCAGAGTTCATGTGCTCAGGGACTGAGTGAAAGGAGCTGCATGAGTGGACTGCAGGATGTTTTCTCCCTGCCTTAGACAGTTTTGCAGGGGAGTTGTCTGCAATAGAACTGAGAGCTGGATGGCCAGTGACCTAATTGTGTGGCGCTGGCTACACAGGAGGAAGAAAGGACTGCATGGCATTTGACTCAAGATTCTTGCAGCTAGAGGTGATGAGGATGGCTTCTGTTTTGCATTTAAGCCTCAAGGACTTAGAGACTACAATTGAGATGAGGGTGACTCCACCTGAACATTGGGACTCTTGGGTTTCTTACTGTTTTGTTTAAATTTCATTTTGGTTCTTAGAATAAGGTTGGTTAAGTTAATAAATAAAGTTCATTGTTATGTTTATGCTAAGTAGTAGTTTAATGTGGGATGGGAACTCTGAGCAGTCTTCACTGTGAGTCCTGAACAGACTGGATCCTGGCTCTCCAGCTGCTTTCTGGAGGGGTTTCTCTGTTAGGCAGTGGAGGGGGGCAAGTGAATGCATTCAAGCCCACCCTAGCAGGTTACACTGGCACTCATTGTAGATGAGGACTGGCACACTGAAAAGTGGATTGGCTGCTTAGGACTAGCCCCTTTCTAATAACATCAGCCATGAGCTGCTAACCTAAGAGACTTTGTTTCCACTGAGGGTATGCATGCTCTGATGAAAAAGGTACTGTACCAAGTCAGAATCCAGGTCAGCTGACTCAGGCTGGCAGCACTTGGACTGCAGGGCTAGAATTAGCTGTGTAGGCCTTCAGACTGAGGCTGGAGCCCAAGCTCTGAGACCCTCCCACCTCAATGGGGTCTCAGAACCTGTGCTTCAACCTGAGCCAGAATGTTAAGACTGCAATTTTTAGCCCTGAGGCCTTGAACCAGCTGACCCAGGCCAACCCTGGCTATGCCAAAAGGTCTTTCATTGCAGCATAGACATACCTGGACTGTTTGCATGGTGTTAGCCAACAGTCAAACAAGAAACATTTTCCCATTGCACGCTGTATAGCCCTAATCATGCAAAGCTATTATGCACTTGCTTCCCCTCAGGACTCCAGTGGGACGCTTGTAAGCATATGCTCAAGTGGACTTTGCTGGATCACGGCCTGAGGCTGATCCTGTGAGGTGCTCAGCCCTTCCACTCCCTTTGAATTCAGTAGCAGATCATCAGCTCAGGCTGTAGTGACTTGCAGGACTGGGCCCATGGCCTCGTCTTTGGTGAGCATTAAGTTCACTTGCATAGGCAAGTGTCTGTGCCAGCATTTGTGTTTCCCAATCACTTTTCTCCTAGTCAGCACAGTGGTGCCTGGATACCAGCAAATCTGGATGTAAAAAGATACATAATTTAAAAAGACCATTCAGGGCAAAGAATTTATGCTGTGCATTTTAACAGGCTGCCCGCCCTGCACATCCATAAATTACTGGAGATGCCTTCATCAACTGCAGTTAAACTGTCTTATTGATAACACTCCAGGGGGGGAACGAAAACTCATTAGATTAAATTAAATACATAATAATTCAAACCCTTGAAATCTGGTAATAGGCTGATTTACTTGCAGCTTTAACGGGGCATTTTGTCAGTCCAAGGTCTGTGATGATGCCAAGAGTAACACAATTATCTCCGCTAAGCATGGAGAGCAGTGGATGGGAAGAGAAATGCTTATTTTCCTGTCCAACCATGCAATCACTCCAGGATGCACCTTGGTCAGCACCTTAGAGGTAACCCAGGCTTGCTAGGTTATTTTCCAAAGGGGCAGCCATGTTAATTTAGTCCCTCAAAAAAAAAAAAAAAAAAACAACCAAGGAGTCATGTGGCACTTCAAGACTAACAGATTTATTTATCACATGACCTTTTGTGGGAGAAAATCCCACTTCATCAGATGCTTTGAAGATGGGGGAACTTACAGAACGGAGTAAGTTCTGCCACCTTTGAAGCATTGACGAAGTGGGATTTTCTCATGCAATAAATAAATCTGTTAATCTTTAAGTGCCACACGACTCCTTGCGATTTTTTTGCTTTTATTTTTTTTGGGGGGGGTTGTTTGTTTTGTTTTATTTTGTTTTTGCTAGGTTATGCCCATCTAACTGCTTTGTCTGTGGTGCACTTGTTTGGAATAATTCATTTAGCTTTAGCTCCTAATGAGGGCTACTCCACAAGCAGGCTGACGGTGAGTTTAAACCATCCTGCAGTTATTCCAGGACCCTCCTCCCACGGGTCTCCTAGAGATCTAGTGGTGCCCCTGATTTCAGAGAAAGTAGGATGGGAGCCAAGGGGAAGTACATTCAAGTAAATCCAGCTGACTATAGCTGAACCAGCAGTGAGTTAGGTTCCTCCTCCTGTTCAACAACTAACTTTCTGTTGCCAAGCAACTGCAGCAGTGTCCAGGCCTGCCATCCTGCTTTATTGCTCTGTTCTGTTGCTGACGGGGGCGCAAACCTGCCACAGCCACACACAGACATGTGCAAACTCCACACAGGCAAACACATGCGCAAACCTTCCAACCAGCGCACTGATGAGGGCACAAGCTCAGGTTATCATCATCCTCTGGAAAAGGCTCAATAAATGAAATAAATAGACTCATCAATCTTTGGTGATGACTGTGGAGGAGGGAAATTTAGCCCTTGTTAGCTTGGCAAAGAGCAGCAAGTCCAGAATTTGAAATGAAATCCCTGTGAAAATTTGAGCAGGAGATATTGGAGTGCTGTTTGATATTATGCTTTGAAGACGGTGCTGTTGATACATTGCTTCTTTGTGCACATCAGCTGCCTTGGTAGAGACCTGCACTACAGATCTCCATTTACATCTGTCCTCTGGCAATTTCTCCCCAGCTCTCTGTGCTAATATTTACTTTCTTCAAGTTCCCTCTCAAAACATCCTTATAATGCAGCTTTTGCCACCCTCTGTTGTGTTTACCTTTCCTGGGTTCACCATAGAGGAGAACTTTTGGGAGCCAACCACCAGCTTTGGAGAGTTTTGGGAGCCAATTATCCTGAATACAGCCCTGTCCACCTCAGCTGTGAAGCTGCTATAAGCGCCTCAACACTGGGCATGCTAGCTCTTCTCAATACCTTGGTGTTTGCAACTTGATCTTGCCATTTAATTTTTAGAAGTTGCCACAGACCACTCAGTTGGAGGCTTGTAAACTTTTTGATATGTCACCTATGTAGGGTTGTTGTTTCCACACAGGCCTATGAAGGCTGCAGTAATAGATAAACATACAGTTCAGCAGCCACTCACTGATCTACCTTTTAAGGAAGACAAGAAGTTTAAACTCACCATCAGCTTGCTTGTCGGGTAAACCAGGTTAGGAGCTAAATGAATTATTCCAAACAAGTGCACCAGAGTCATTCAGCAGAGGAGGGCCTTCGGCACTGATTATAGTAATAGCCCAGTAGTGCTTCCACTTAGGCTACAATTCTCACTGCATCTCTCACTCCAACTCATGATGACTCCTCTCCTGTGCAGTCCTTCCAGAAGTTTAGAAGATTGGCTCCATCAAAAGAGTGGGAGATCCCAGACTGGTTTCTTTGCCCTTTTTTATTATGCCTCCTTAGCTGAAAAGAAATAGCTTTCTGGTAATTGCCTCTGTGGTTCTCCATTACATATCATCTGTTTCTCAGGTGTTTTTTCCCTTTATCCCAATAGTTCCAAATATTTCCTGGGACTTTCTGGACCACCTGCCATGTGTAAGGCAATGTTATGCAATTCACCATCTAAGAGTCAGCTCTAACTTTCCCCATTACCAGCTCCTAGCTGCAAACTGCTCATAGACAGTTAGTAATGACTAGGTCCAGGGACAGAGATCAGCTGTTCAAGGTATTTGTTACTAACTGGGGAGGGAAGTGTGGCTGAGGCTGGACTCACAGTCCTTATTCAAATCTCCAGAGAGCACTGTGATGTCATGAATTCCATCACCTGTTCAAGAAGGTGGAAAAACCCAATTAGTGATGTCCTACACCTGCAGGGAGACAGAGAGCCTCCCCAGGCCAGAGGGGAAAGAGCTAGGGACCCTCTTTCTGGTCACTTGGGCCATTTAAGCAGACTGAGTAAGCACAGTAAGGGAAAGAAATAATGGCTCATCCTCTCTGGGTATGTTAGGGCTGGAATAAGGAAAGGGGAAAGCTTTTTAAGGAAATAAAAATTATGTTCTGTTATTTAGTGAAATGATTGGGGAAGTAAGGTAGTATTAGAAAGGCACTGCTACATTACCCCAAAGACACAGGGAGGAAGAGAAAATATAAACCACTAGGTATTTATGAATTAGAATTGGTGATGACTTGAAACAATCCAGTCAAGTCTGTTTTGCTGTGGGAGGAGGAAGACTGCAAAGAAGGTCATTCTCTATTGAATGGCACAGGGAGATCCCTAAGGGAAGCCATCAAAGTCCATGGGAAAGGAGGAAACCTGCCCCATTAAGGAGCACCAGAGGATGATCTCTGCAGATGCATGTCAGCTTCTTGGGGAGGAAGCCCCTCAGAAAGGAGCAGAAAGAGAAGTTTGGTGGAGCCCCTGAGAAACAGAAGACTTGTTAGTTCAGTTTCCAAAGGGATAGCCTAGTCCAGCAAAAAAAAAAAAAGAAAGGAAAAAAAAGAAACAAGGAGTCCACTTGGGCCTTCAGGTGGACTTTTTTGTGACCCAGCAAGGGGTTACAAACTCTCACAAGACTCAGCTAGAGGCAGGGGCATTGCTGCCCCCAAAATAGGTTTGGGGCCAGGCTGGGGGTGGGGCCAGGCTGGGGGGCAGGGCCATGGCTATCCTACGGGGCTAGGCTATCACCTCAAGCCCCACTGTTTTCTGGGCTCCGCAGTGGCTTTCTGGCCCAGGGGGCAGGGTGGGGCGGGCACATAGCTGGAGGTCCACAGGGTCCCAGCCGCACACCAGCCTGCCCCAGTCTCCCTCATCCCGCCCCCAGGATGGACTGGCCAGGGGGGAGGCCCACATAGGCCGATTGGCCCTGGGTCACGTCCCCACAAGGGACGGCCCTGGGCTGGCTGGCAGCAGCCAAGCCCTGGATCCCTGGGCCCCAGAGGGAGGCCACGTTTGGCCAACAGTGGCCGGGTCTCCGGTCTCTGGGAGACCCGGGGCACTGGCACTGAGACCCGGGGGACAAGCCCCATGTGCCCAGCGCTAGCAATGCCCCTGGCTAGAGGACCAAGCTACAGAAGACCCTAGAGGTGATTTGGGATGTAAAGCCTGCAAGAGGTACCAGAGATGAAAATCCTTGCACCATCACACCCTGACACAAAAGGGCACATTTGTGGAGATTATGCTACATTACAAGCACATGCAGAAAACCAAGAGAAAGCAAATGTCTTCTTGGATTAGAATAAAGCAGCTATACGTAGTCCCACTTGCTGCAGAACCTTTAGTTTGGCCTGCAGATTGTTTAAGTCTTAGCATGAACCTCCCATAAGCTAAACTATTTCTCCTAGAATCCTTCTAAACAGACATTGCAGTCACAAGCCAACATAGTTTGCCTTGCTCTTCTGTGTACCATAAAGCAAAGCATATCTTGTCCTTTCTTGAAAGAGAAAGACTATTTGTGTTTGATAAATTCCAGGGAGCCAAGCACATCTTATTCAGCTATTACTCTTCTCCTAAGGTCATAGAAACACTATTTCACATGATTGAACATAACCTGCTGCCAAACCCAATGTTAAATTAGCAGCCCATTTTTCATACTTAGTTGTGGGCTCAATAAGAGTTTAGGCAACTGCTTCTGCTGACCACACAGGACATTCTAAATCATAGCCTGCATCTCATGTGTTCTATGAGTTTCAGTCATTGCAGTCCATTCAAATCATGGAATCCAGCCTAGTCCATTCCAGTCATGGAAAAATGGGTGCTGGCTGTGTTCTGGAAATCTTAAAGATCCCCTAATACCTAGACTCAGAGATTTTAATGCCAAAAGGGACCATTGTGATCATCTATTCCAACTTCTTGCACATTGCAGGCCACAGCATCTCCCCCACCCACTCTTGTAATAGATTGCTCCCTCTGGATGAGTTATGAAGGGCCTCAGATCATGATTTCAAGGCTTCCAGATACAGAAAATCCACTATTGATACTAGTTTAAACTTATAAATGATGCCATGCCCCAGGTGCTGAAGAAGACTAAAACCCCCCAAGGTCTCTGACAATCTGATGTAGTGAAAATTCCTTCCCAGTACCAAATACTGAATTGGACACTGAGCATGTGGGCAGGACTCACCAACTAAACTCCAGGAAATAATTATTTGTAGTAACTCAGCCCTCCCAATCTCATGTCCCATTTCTGATCATTGGAGGTATTTGTGACTTCTAGTCATTGATCTCCTACATTCCATTGTAGACAGTCCCATCTTACCATTCCCACCATAAAATTATCAAGCTCAGTCTTGAAGCCAGTTAGGTTTCTGCACACACTGCTTTCCTTGGAAGGCTATTCCAGAACTTCATTCCTTCATTGGTTAGAAACCTTTTTCTAATTTCAAACATAAACTTGATGACCAGTTTACATCCATTTGTGCTTGTATCAACACTGGCTCTTAATTTAAATACCTCCTCTTTATCTCTGGCATTTATCCCTCCTATGTGTCATAGCCAATGATCACCCCTCAGCCTTCATTTGATTAGGTTAAATAAACTGAGCTCTTTGAGTCTCCTCTCATGAGGCAGATTTTCCATTTCTTAGATCATCCTAATGGCTCTTCTCTATGCCCGTTCCAGTTAGAATTCATCTTTCTTACACATGGGAGACCAGAACTCTACAATATTCCGGCGGAGCTGTCCTGGGGGGGGGGGGGGGATGAGAGGGGTGACCGCCCTGTACCTCATGGTTTCGTGGGCCCCACACTGCCCTGCTGTGAGCAGGGCAGTTTGGGGTCCATGCCACTGCCCCCCCCACTGCCACACTGTCCCCTGCTCCTGCTTCCCTGGGCTTCAGCGAAAGGCAGCAGGGTGGAGCAGGAGTGCAGAACCTAGCCACTGGACTGGCCCTCTCCACCCCCAGGGCAGAGTGGCCAGCCCAAGGAAAGGGTGGAAGCATGAGGCCCAGGCTCTGGACCAGCCTGCCCCACCCCCCAGTGCAAGGGTGAGGTCCACAGGCCAATTGGCCCCAGGCCCCACCCCACCCTAGTGACAGCCCTGTCTTCCAGATAAGGTTTCTTCAGTGCCTTGTTTAATGTTTCTAACAATTTCCTGTCTCTATCTATAACTTCTAGGATTGCATTAGCCTTTTCTCGTGTCTGCCTCACATTGGCAGTTCACAGTTATCCTGTGATCAGCCAATGCATCCGAGTCCTTCTCTTACTCTGTCACTTCCAACTGATAGGCTCCAGCTTATAACGAACATTCTTGTTGTTAGTCCCTAAGTGCATGATCTTAGGATCTTCTTGTATGATATTCTAGTCCTCCTCCAATTGGCAATACCTCCCAACTTTGTGTCATTGACAGATTTTATTAGCATCCTCCCACTTTTTAAGCCAAGATGTAATGTCAACAAGAGATTTGGAAAAAAGATAGTGCAAATTCTTTACCAAAGTCATGGTCCTCCTGCTTGCGGTTTTTATCAGCATATAATTTCATAGTAGTGGGGGTAAGAAGATAGTAGCTATGTGGAATAAAATTGCAGAGATATATACAGTAGAGTCACCAGCCAGAAGATTTTGTCCATAGTTTTGTACAGATGTGAGTTTCTCTGAAGAATCGGGTATTGATTGGGCAAGTGGTCAGGTCTGGAAAGTCAGGAAGTGGAGTAGTGAACTTAATGGTCCATTGCTGGTCTGGCAATTACATTCCCAGCACTCCAAAATAGTGCAACACCCCCCAGCTTCCAAGTGCAAGAACTCTGCCTGTATTGAAATGCAGCCTTGTAACAGCATGTCGCTGGCAGTGTCCTTTAGGGACTGATAGACATAAGATTCTATTAGTCTAGAAGAAGTGCAGGCAGAAGAGACAGGTGGTGGCTCATCAAAGAAATGGAAATGGGGAGAACTGGCCTTGCCTCAGACAGATCATCCATGATGTAATTTTTCCAGGGAACTCAGGGCTGTTTCTTCAAAGGGCTGGATAATCTGCCTATGAAAGTTCTTCCCCTTTGTGCCCCTTTTTCTCTTTGGGGATGGAGGTGTTGGCTACGAGGTCCAAATGCTTCCCAAGTGGAAGCAGCCACCATTCCACTGACATCAAGGGAGAAAACCCTGGGATGAATTTGACACTTATGTCATCTGGACCCTGAATACTAAGGATTAATCTGATACAATAATGCTTCAATTGAATGGCAATCAGAACAACCCAGGAAGGGAATTAGGCTGGCCAAGGGAACCCCACAGCACTTTGCTGTCTTAAATCTCATTCACACGAGACACTGTGATGCACCAGGGGGCCTAGCTATTGGTACAAGCATTAATTTAATAGCTTGCTCTGAAGAATAACAATGTGAAGTGGAAACAGGCCTCCACTAATGGCTTCCCTCATGGCTAAATAGAGTGACTGAACAGATCATTAAAGCATTTGTTAAAAATACTCTCATAGATAATTTCCTTTGGTATTGAGGGTTGGGGTGTGGGCTATCGGTTGTGCACTCCATTCAGCAAAGTAATCTGGCGCTTTTACAACCTGGAACCTTCTCACCCTGTTTTGAACCCAGCACTCAACACACTTATTCCCCTTTTGATTGTACTTCAAAACCAAAACCAAAGCCAAAGCAGAGTAATGACCTAAAAGGAAGGAAGGGAAGCAAGCTACAAAGAGAGAAGGCCCTGTCTCATCTTTTTTTGAAGGGAGATTAGGAATCAATTCAGAATAGCAATGTCTAAAGTAACAATGATGGAACGAAAAGTCAGAAAACAGCGGTGATCAAAGAGTCCATGCCTGATTTCATGACACCAGAGAGTGCCTGCCTCTAATCTCCTTTCAGAAAGCTAGTGGATCAGCATGAATTCAGAGCTTTTTCATCTTTCCAAAAACTGCTGAGGTTTCCAAGAGCAGTAGGAGAATTTGTAGTATTATGGAGCTAACTATTTTAGTTATAAGGCTGCTATGAAGCACAGCTTTTTCTGTAGAAGTACAAATATACATGAAAAATCACTATGCTCAAAGAGGCCAGCAGCAACACTGAAGACTTGACTTCCAGGCATGTACTCTGTGTTCCATGAGCCGTATATAGCCACACTGGCTTTTTGTGGAGGACTTTCATATAAAGCATGTATTTAAAGTTTGTGTTCTACCTCAGAGTCTTTGGGGTATTCTCTTCTTTTTCCCTTTCATGGCTGTTAAATGTCATTGTTTCTACATAATATGACTGAAGTCTGATCTATGCTTAAAAATTCAGTGGACCTAGCTACATTTTTTCACAGTCCCAAACATTTCACACCCTAAGGACATAGCTCAGTTGACTTAACCCCAGGTAGGCTGATGGAAGAACTCTTCTGTTGACCTAACTGCTGCCTCTCAGAGAGATAGATTAACTGTAATGATAGTTGGAACTTCAGAATAAGAACCAAAGTTGCATGTGGGAGGTGGGGGGAATCATGGCATAGCGACCCTTAATAGAAGCATGTTGTTACAGCACCTGGAGCTGGGCAGGCAAGACCACAATGCCCATCAGTACATGTTTCAGCAACAAGTTCAGCAAAGTTTCCAGTATCTTTTCTTATTTTACAATAGTAAGTTGGCACCAGCTGTGAACCTAACTACATCCATGGAAAACCTCTTCCGTTGATGTAGGAGGTATCTATGTAGACTATGGTGCTGTGTCTGTACCACTGCAGTGTAGCCAGACCCTCAGTTGTTTGCATGAGGATTTCAATGTCTTCAAACAAGAATAATGTCTACTCTGCAGATAGGAAGGTTAAAGATGCAGAACATCCATAAAACAGCCTCACACTTTGGCAGATGATCTTGGGTACCTCACTCGTGAAGGGTGAACATTATGTTTCTTTTATGGCAAGGAAAGACCTATAATTCAAGGGTGCTAAAGGCATGAGAGAAAGTTCTTTTAGAGTCATTTTTCCTCCACCACACATGAAAGAAATAGTAATCACCTTCATAGGTGAGATGTTTGTCATTTCACAGAGATCAAGATTTTTATTCATAGAAATTTTTCACCTTTAGTTTCACCCATGAAGTTTGAGAAAGCAAGTGAGTGCTAATGTCAATTCTGCATCCCTTAGAAAGATTTCAGAGAAACATTTACCCCAGTAACCATTCTGGGCAGTTTGTTAGCAATCTGTAGCTAGTGCAGCGAATCAGAACTTTTTCTCATCCAAGGATTTTTTAAGTGGGTGGAGTGCTCCATTTAAATTCAGGTTGCCAGCAAGGATATCTGTATATGGGAGAAAATAGCCTCATTCCTACATATTTGAGCAGCATAATATGCGATAGTGAGCTGAGTTGTCCTCTCACTTCTCACAGTTTTACCTGATGCCAGTGTAGGAGAAAGTAAAAGGATAAGCAGAAGCATCTAGGTATTGGCTCAAGGCCTAACGAAGTAATCCAGAAAAGTGGGTCTGAATGGCATGCACACTGGGCATGAATTGAAGGGACCACAAAATGGGTTGGAAAAAAAATAACCTCATCAAAATTGGCACAAAATAAGCTGAAACTGCAATAATATGGATAAAGATGAGAAGGTACTTGGAGAAAGGTGGTGTTAGGCCGGTCTCATGCCAAAAGAGATAAGGAGGTGTGCTGTGCATAAGTGACTTGTGCAAAGGATAGGTTTGGCTAAATCATGACACCTTGATGGTTGGTGATATGCAGAGAGCTATCAAATTAAGGGGTGGCATCAAAGAAGGGGAGCACAGACCAATTAATGTAAAGGCAGATAAGATATAAAAGTAGGAACCCTAGAGCTCAGACTTTGTGCAGCCAAGAGGGTGACAGCGAGTCCTGCTGTTAGTTGAGCTACTCTGTTGCATTGAGAGCACCAGTGCTGCCAACAAATCTGTTAATATGGATTGTCTGCCATAGTGCTACGTTGCAATAAAACCTAGCCTGGCACCTTCATTTCTACAAAGATCAGTGGTCATGTTGGTTTCCTTGATTGTGAGTGTTGTCTCAGTTTACCTCTTGCACATGGGGTACACATAGGCTCCAAATCACTGAGCTAACTGAGTTCTCACTAGAGATTTGAGCCAAAGGTAACCCAAAGTGTTAACCAAAGGGACACCTCGGCTTAGGATCACCAGGCTAACTCAGTCTCTGCTTAAGATCCAAGCCAGGCTCTAGATCACTGGGCTAATGGAGTTCCCACTAGAGATCTGAGCCAGGGGTAATCCTGAGGGAGCACACCTTCAGAGACTCGCGCGCATTCACACACACAGCCAAGCTGATATCAGCGCCAGACACAGAATAACACTGATAAGGATACATCTTGCTCGACGTGCCTGACTGCACTCTGCCCAGAGTACCACACCCAGAACAGTGACACTTGGTTCACACTACTCTGAGGAGAATCAGGGCCTATAATAAGATTTTTATCAGCACAAGTTCTGACACTAAACGAATGCAACAAATGAAATCATGTGTACTCACCCGGATCACACATTACCAACTGTAGCATAGTCTCCACTTGTTAACTGAAATTTGGTTCAGTTCTGGGAATAAGAGACCCAAAATAAACTGGTCTGTCCCTCCTGGAACCATGAAGTATTTAGGTGAGCAGATTCCATACAGTATGTTATTAAATAACAGTAGAAGAGAGCTGTATCTCCTAGTGTAAGGGATGCTTTTGACAACAGAGGGTGTGAATCAATGGTTCCATGTCTAGCTGGCAGCCAGTCATGAGTGGTGTGCCCCAGGGGTCGGTGGGGCTGGTTCTGTTCAACATTTTCATCAATGATCTGGATGATGGAATAGACTGCATTCTCAGTAAGTTTGCGGATGACACCAAGCTGGGGGGACCAGTAGACACATTGGAGGGCAAGGACAGGATTCAGGGAGACCTAGATAAATTGGAACAGTGGGCCAATAGAAATCTTATGAGCTTCAATAAGGACAAGTGTAAAATCCTGCATGCGGGACAAAAAAACCCCATGCACCGCTACAGGCTGGGAAACATTCAGCTAAGTAGCAGCAGCGTAGAAAAGGACCTGGGGGTCATGGTGGATGGGAAGCTAGATATGAGTCAGCAGTGTGCTCTTGCTGCCAAACAGGCCAATGGCATACTGGGCTGCATCAAAAGAAGTACTACCAGCAGATCAAGGGATGTGATCATTCGCCTCCATTCTGCACTGGTAAGGCCACATCTAGAATACTGTGTTCAGTTTTGGGCTCCCCACTACAAAAAGGACATGGACAAATTAGAAAGAGTTCAGAGGAGGGCAACCAAAATGATTAAAGGGCTGGAGCACAAGCCCTATGAGGAAAGACTGAAAGCATTAGGCTTTATTAAGTTTGCAGAAGAGAAGATTGAGGGGGGATTTGATAGCAACCTTCAACTACTTGAAGGGATGCTCTAAGGAAGATGGAGCTCAACTGTTCTCGGTAATAACAGAGGACAGAATGAGGAGCAATGGTCTCAAGTTGTGGTTAGGGAGGTCGAGGCTGGATATTAGAAAAAACTTTTTTACTACGAGAGTGGTGAAGCCTTGGAATGAGCTGCCGAGGGAGGTGGTGGAGTCTCCATCTTTGGAGGTGTTTAAGGCCCAGCAGGACAAAACCATGACTGGGATGGTTTAGTGGGAGTGGTCCTGCCTCTGGCAGGGGGTTGGACTACATGACCTATGAGGTCCCTTCAAACCCTATGATTCTATGATTCTATGAAGTCATAGCTAATGTTCAAAGAGCAAGCTCTTCTCAACCTGATGTTTTATTGCATTTCTAGGCACAAAACATATGTCTCTTTGTAAGGAGTCTTTTTGTCACCATGGGCTTATGGACTTGACCAGGAATGAGAGCTGGTTCCATTGTTCCATCTGGTCTATGAACTTACACAGGCTATGCTACAATCTGTGCCTTCATTTCCACATCTGTAAAATGGGTATCATGATACCTGTCTTTGGGAAGCAGTTCAAGATCTACGGGTGAAAATGCTTATTCGCTACTAAAGCAGGCAGGCAACAATATTCAGCATTGGTTTTGTTTAAGATATGGAAATAATTTCCCATCTGAAACTAGGATGAAAAGTCAAAATCTCAGAAATATTTGCAAATTGAAAATCTCGAGACAGAGACATTCTGTTTAAGAATACCGTGTTTTAGTTTTGATAATTTCAAAGTGTTTCATTTTATTTCATTATTTATTTATTTATTTGTGTTCTAATTACTTTTTATTTTGAAATTGAAGCTGACTTTGAACTGTAATATTTGTTTTGAAATTGTTCGTTCTTCTTCCATCAAATTCAAAACTTTTTTTTCAAAGATGTTTCATGTCAAACTTCCCATTAAAGGTGTTTGGTTCAATGAACTGACATTTTCTGATTTTAAAAAATCAATTAAAATATTTAGTCAATAAATTTTCAATCATCTCTGTTCGTCACTATTATGTATCATTTCCCTTTCTGTCTCCTCTTGTCTGTATATGCAGAAAAAAAAAAAAAAGAAATCCAAACATATAGACTGGGATGGGGGAAATGGTAGATGTGGTGTATCTAGACTTTAGTAAGGCTTCTGATAATGGTCTTGCATCACCTTCTCATTAACAAACTTGGGAAGTACAGCCTGGATGGAGCTACTATAAGATGGGTGAAAAATTAGTTCAGTAACTGCTCCCAGAGAGTAGTTATCAGTGGTTCACAGTGACGCTGGAAGGGCATAATGAGTGGGGTACCGCAGGGATCTGTTCTGGGTCTGGGTCTGTTCAAACTTTTCATCAACAATTAGGATGATGACATACAAAGTACGCTTATAAAGTTTGCCAGTGATACCAAGCTGCAAGTGCTTTGGAGGATAGGATCACAATTCAAAATGATTTGGAGAGACTGGTGAAAAGGTCTGAGGTAAACAGAATGAAATTCAGTAAAGACAAGTGCAAAGTATTCCACTTAGGAAAGAACAATCCATTGCATATATACAAAATGGGCAATGACTGCCTAGGAAAGAGTACTGCAGAAAGGGATCTGGCTGTCATAGTGGACCACAAGCTAAATATGTGTCAACAGTGTAATGCTGTTGCAAAAAAAAAAAAAAAGCAAATACAGTTCTGGGATATATTAACAGAAGTATTGTAAGACACAAGAAGTTGTAAGGCAGGTTGAGAGGCTAGGCACTTATTGTACTTAACAGCCAAAGGTGTGGGAGCTAATCTGCCTGGGCTTTGTATTTGAATGAGCACAATTAGGTATTAACATAGCCTCTCTATATAGGTACAGGGCATGATGGTAAATTGTATGTGGGTTGATTTGATCACAGATCTGTCAATAGCTGTATTTTTACTGAGGAGGGAAATGAAATATTGTCTTTTTCATAATATGCTATCCTTTGATTGTATAAACTCTGTTTAGCCTATTTGGTGGAAAAGTTGCCATTAGCAACACAGAGCTTGAAAGAATGAACAACTCTGTGTTTCAGTGTGTGAAGAGAAAAAATGGGGTGGGGATAGCATAGCTTTGATAAGGAACTATGCCTGAAGCACTGTCTTGTCTCTGCCTCACTGTTAGAAGATAGTCCTGAATGGCTCCTTGTGGAGCCTCCTTTGTTATTTTGATTAGAGAAGCTGTTTGTGGTGTCCTAAAGACAGGAGTTGAAATCACTGAGGGCTGAGAGCCTCTCTAAGAGCTGAAATCACTGAAAAGTGACTAGCCAGCACTGTGAGTGGCCAGCAGAGGCCTGTGGAGTGTGAGTGACCAGTAGGTGGAGCTGCTGGATAGTGGGTGGAGCCAGTGGATGGCAGGACAGTGTGAGTGGCCAGTGGGTGGCTAGCAGAAAGTGTGAGTGACCAGCAGGCAGCACTGGTGGACAGCTGGCATGGAGAACATTCTCTGGATTCACTGGAGTGGAGTGAGTGCTATATTGGGTTTTGTGGGAATCCTGTCCTGCATTGATTCTGATATTGCTTCTATACATTCTTTTATGTTGCTATTAAAAGTTCTATGTATTACACTCAGATTCGTACTTGCAAGTGGGGAAGCATTACTCTTCTAGCATGCCCAGGGAATAGTGCATAATTTCCCAGGAGACTTGGTGGGGACTCAAGCTAATTGGTGTTATAACATTATTTGGAAACCTCTAGATATAAAACCCGGTCCATGCTCTGCCATCTCACCCTGGCAGAAGAGCTGCAAAGTAATTCTTCAGTCCTTCTCCATGCTGATTAGGCCTCAGCTGGAGTATTGTGTCCAGTTCTGGACACCTCATTTCAGGAACCATGTGGACAGATTGAAGTCCAGAGAAGAGCAACACAAATGATTAGCAGTCTGGAACACTTGTCTTATGATGGAAGATTGAAAGAGGTGGGTTTGTTTAGTCTGGAAAAGAGGAGACTGAGAGGGGAAATAACAGTTTACAAGTACCTAAGAGGTTGTCACTAGGAGGAGGGAGAAAAAAGCTTCCCCTTAACTGCCGATGATAGGGCAAGAAGCAATGGGCTTCAATTACAGCAAGGAGGTTTAGATTGGACATTAGGAAAAAATTCCTGTCAGTGCGATTGACCACTGGAATAAGTTGCCTAGGCAGGTTGTGAAATCACCATCACTGGAAGTGTTTAAGAGCAGGTTAGACAAGCACTTATCAAGGATGGTTTAAGACATTGGCTCTCAATCAGTTTGTCAGGATATATTACTATGTCTCCGCACAGTGGTAAGTGTGTCATGGAGAGCCACAGAGATGACTGGATTTCACCTGGAGGAAGAAGGCAAGTGTGTACTGTAAAGTCACAGTGGGTATGTCTACACCAGAGGCTCTGTTGTCGACTTCACCTTGTCATGAGTGCAGGGACGTGATTACCTCTCTTGCTCCCTTCCAGTTTCTATGATTCTATATAAGCACACCAAACTGACATTGCAACATTTGTGTGCAGGTGAAGTGTTGAAATGGATTTCTTAACTGCAACCCAGCTTTAACTTTGAGTGGAGGAATCAGGTCCATACGGAGAGAGCCTAGAAAGGCAATATCCATTATCATTTTGATTCCAATTCGTGTATCATGAGTTGTGGGCACACCATTCATAGTGAAGTGGCATAATTAACTTCAGCTAACCTCCCACAGGGAGCTTCTAACAGGGTAAAACAGACTTCCCTGTTTTGACCAAGAGCTAACCTCAAGTGCTGCCGGAGGTTCTACTTTTAGTGCAACAATTCAGAAGGAAAAGCTGAAAGCTGCTATGAAGTGCAGAGCCAGGTTTCTTTCTGCAACAACAATAACACATTAGAAAAGCTGAATTTAGCATGGCCCCCTCTTACACAAGAGATTAATTGATTGTGTCAGTGTTATCTGAGTAGTATATAAACACTTACAAATGTCCTGGCATCTCTCTTCCAACAGGCTGCAACTGAGAAGGATCAGGTTATTCACAAGCTATTGATCCTACTAATTCCTGTAGTGATGACTGTCCTGGAATTCAATTTCCTTTCACGTTGTCTGTTCTTCCCTGGTCTCTGTGGAATGTCCATTTGCCAGTCACCATTTTCCCAATTAATTTTGACATTAGAAGTTATTCGCACATATGTTTCTCACGAGGTCAGTTAAATCTGTGGTTCTCCAGCCTTGCCAAACCTTAGTTGCATAGCATGGCTGTCTTTATACCCATGAAGACCTGAAGTTCCAAGTGCTGTGCACTTGCAACCAATGGAAGCGGAAATCCAAGCCTCTGTTTTATTCTGTGCCCTGATTGGAGGGATGCAACCCTCTTTTACTCAGATCTCTGGTGTGTATAGCCAGCAGGTTAAGTTCAATAGTTAAGACCCAAATTTTCAACTGGCAACTTCAATAGAGCTGCATCAGTTGACATGAGCTGAGAATTTGGCCCCAAGATTTTAACACCCCCCCAATGTTTTGCTAATAGTGATCGCAACTCTCTGTAAATTATTTTAATTTCAAATGCAAATAGTTTTTTACTTGAATTTACATATTTCTTCATCTGGGCTACCAACCCAGATCTTTGTAGTCTTGTTGGAGTGCATGAGAACCACTGGACCAAAAGCACAAAGGGCTAATCTGTTTAATTTGTCCTCCTAGCTGAGGTAATTTCAAACAAGAAATGAACAGCACAAATAACAGAATCCTAAATCCTTCCTGGGTCAGTGGTGAGTTGCAAATATCCATTGAAAGGCAGTCATCATTGTTCAGTCATACCTAGCATGTGCCAGTCACTGTAGTAAATGGTCATTCAAGAGTTCACTGGATTACTCAGAGTATTATGGGTTAGAGTCATACTTGCCTTCACACACACACACACACACACACACACACACACACATTCACTCCCTGACAAGGTAGGCTGGTGCCAAAATAGGGGTGTCCATGCCTTCTAGTGCGCCAGCACAGATGGAACCCCTTTTCTACAGATCCATCCACTGAGTCTTGAACATGCCTGAGAGTCACAGTCCTGTGTAGCACGAGAAAATTTATGGCCTTGCACACATAACAACAGTAGATTTGCCAACTACAAAATGGTTTCCTATTAACTAGTAGCAGTCTCGAGTTGTAAACTTATAGGCTATGTCCACACATACATCATTATTTCGAAATACTGTAACCCATTTCAAAATGAGTTATTTTGAAATAAAGTCCTTATTTTGAAATAAGTTAATTCGAATTAACATTTTGTTAATTTGAATTAAGGGAAAGCCTGCTTTCGAAATAGCCATTGTTTTGAAATGGTTATTTCAAAACAAGGCCGTTCGGACATGTTGTTTCAAAACAGCTGTTTCGAAACAATGGTGTTGTTTCGAAACAACGTGTCCGAACGCTGTTGTTTCAAAACAACCATTTCAAAACAACGGCTATTTTGATTAGATGCGAGGTTTAACTGTTTCGAAATAACAGTGCGTCATGTGGACATGCCACTTCTTATTTCGAAACAACCTCTGTTGTTTTGAAATAAGAAGCCTGTGTGGACATACCCATAGAGTGTTACCATGACCTGCACCTCCACTGTTAATACAACTCTCAGTGCTGTCACTGCACTAGAGGGCTTGGGCAAGCAGAGCACACAGATCTAAGGCACGTTTTCACTGTTAGTAGCAAATTCACCACCATCAAATTGATCGAGACTCAATCCCTGAAGCAGGAGAATTGCTGCCCCAAAAAAAGGGTCAAGGCCTGTCCCAGGCCCCACCCCTTGCCCCGTCCCAGGGCCCGGTTCAACTCCAGCCACTGCCAGCCAGGTGCAGGCTGCCCACAGACAGATTTGGCCCCTGCTGATGCCAGCAAGTGGCAAGTGGTCCCAGCCCTGCTCCAGCTTCAGCCGCTGCCAGCAAGCGGCAGGCAATACCAGCCCAGCTCTGGGTCCTGCCTCCTGCCACTGCCGGCAAGAGTCCCAGGAAGTCCTGATCCAGTCCCATCTACTGCCAGTCAGTGGCAGGCAGCCCAGAGCTAGCTCCAGCCACTGCCAGCAAGTGGCAGACTGCCTAAAGCTGGCTCCAGCTCCAGCCAGTGCCAGCAAAGAGCAGGCAGCCCCAGCCCAGCTCAAGCTTCTGCCTCCTGCCACTGCTGGGAAGCGGCAGTGAGCCCAGGAGGGCCCAATCTAGTCCCAGCCACTGCCGACAAGCAGCAGGCAGCCCCATCCCAGTTCCCGCTGCTGCTGGCAAGCAGCAGGTGGTCTGGAGCTGGATGCAGCTACTGCCACTGAGCTTCCAGCTAGGCACAGCAGGCAGCCCCAGCCTGGATCCAGCTCCTGCTACTGCTGGCCAACAGCAGGCGGGCAGAGCAGGACCCAGGGCAGGGCCAGGGCAATGCAGGGCATGAGCCCTGTGGGCCTATTGACAGCAACACCTATGCCCTGTAGACCACCCCCTCAACTAGCATAGCACTGAGTCAAAGGGAGGGCATTAAAACACACTAAAAACATCACACTAAAACATCACAGTGAGTAAGCATTAGGCAGTTGAAGGCGGAGAAGCAATTTATTTTAAATAACTTGCACATCAGCCTTCAACTGCCACCAGAAAGCACCTGCAGTGTAGACCAAGGCCTAGAAATGTGGCCTTTCACAACCTAAAGTCATGAAGCTACTGCTCCTTATCCCTCACCGCATTATGATGTTTCCCTACTAGTCAGTGCTAGTTGCTCAGGCCCAGAAATGTTGCTCCACCATCTGCTCCATGAACATCACCAGAATCCTCAAACTGTTTGGTGGTTTTTGGGTTTTTTTGCTATGTTCCTTGAGTAAACTATTCTAGAAGACATTGTCATGTCCCCCAACCTTTGTAGCAGTACTTTTTTGGAGTCTGCAAATACAGAAGAATTGTGCATCCTGCATTTGTAATGTTCATAAGAATAGTGCTCAGCTCTTGAGAGACAGCAGCAGAGCCGTAACTACAGCAGGGTGAGAGGGGCTTTGCCTCGGGCGTGCCGGAGCAGCTGCATTGAGCCACTCCAATAAAGGACATGCTCCTCGCCACTTGTAGCAGGCACTGGCCATTGTAAGGGGCACCAAATTCCTTAGTTACAGCTCTGGACAGCAAACACTAAAAAGTGCTGCATGGATTTGTCGAATTTTTTTTTTTAAATGAAAATTATGGTTTATAGGTGCTGTTATGGGATGCAAAAAGTTCCATGCTGGGAGCTTGACCCTTAGCTCTCAGCAATCTCTGAGTGACTCAGTTCTATCCCCACATACATTGCAAAAATTTCCCAGAAGGCTTTGAGCTGGGTGGCAGAGTGTAGCACATTGGAATACCTACCCATCATGCTTTGCACTTTGTGTTAATGCAAGCACTCCTGTTGTCTGCACACAGCATCAACGCCAGCAATCAAGTGTGCATGCCCCAGAGTGGTATACAAGTGAAGCTTCAACAGCAACGTAACTTGCATCAACAAAAGTTGACATGCAGAAATCACTTAAGCAGGGCCATCGCTGGTGCCGGGCTTATGGGGCTTGAACCCCAAGTCCAAGTGCCCAAGCCTGCAAATGGGTCACCCACAAGGGCAGCTGCAGCATTGGCACATGGGCCCCGAGTCCCAGCGTGCCAAACCCTGGGTCTTTTCCCGGGCCAGTGGTGCTTCTGCACTTGTGTGTGGTTTGTCTCCCCTCTCCATTTGTTATTACATAGTTGAATAAGACAGCAAATTCCCACCCTGAAGTACTATAAGTGAAATGTGTTTCTTTTGCACTGAGTGGTCCCTTTACAAAAGTTATTTTGCAGAACAAATAAACAGAGTCCCTCCTATGGAAACATAAGGTGTGGAAAAACACTAAAGCTGGGGGAGTGAGCACAAGATTAGAGAAATGAGCATGGAGGGTGGTTTCACTAGGTGCCCAGTTATTACCTCCTTTATTTATTTGATTCTATAAACTTAGTGTTTAGTAGACTGAATGAAGGGTTTGGGTTTGGTTTTGGGGGGTTTTTTGTTTTGTTTTGTGTTTTCAAATTAAACTTTAGGGGGTCAGTGAGTAACAAAACCAATGATCACAGACTAGGTTACCAGTCTTGTCCTCTGCTCTGAGGCCTAATCAGTGGTGACTTGATCTGACTACAAAGACATTAATTTTTCAGGGCCTTTAATGACCATTGTCAAGAAATCATAATCCCTTCTTTTCTGTGCAAGAGCTTGTGGAGAGAGATAATGATCTACTTACTATCATGCATTCATTGTAGAGATTAAGTAAAATGGGGTTTTTTTAGCCATCTGTATTAATTTTGGAGAGGATTTTAACAATATAATTGCATTACGTGCAACTAAACTAGAACTAAGGGATTAACATTTTTTCCAGATTGGGATGTTAAAAAATCTCTTGAAAACTGTCTGCTGTGGACGATGAAATCCATTAATATTACTATTACACCATATTAGCCAAATGAAACATTTTGCTTGCAGATGGATTAAATGACCCAGCTCAGTCACAACCAAAGAGCTGGTGAAGGTGAGATAAATGCTCTTTTTTTAATTTAAACTTTCACTCAGTGGTATCTATACTGCTACCTGCAGTGATTCAAGAGCATGAGTACCAATCTCAGGGCAGATTGTTGGGAAGCAGGACACAAACCCCAAACTGAATGTGAGTTCTATACTTAGATTTCACCAGCCAATTATCAACTCCTCAGGTATAAAACAACCTAGACATGGTTTCACAGACAGTCCCCTTGGGTACTCCAACCTATCTTGCTACCCTTTCTCATGAGATGGTCCCCTACTCCAAAAAGCACAGCAATATTTAGAAGTTCCAAAGGGGTAACAGTGTTAGTCTAGTTCAGCAAAACAGACAAGGAGTCCTGTGGTACTTTTAAAGACTAACAGATGTATTTATCACATCAGCTTTTGTGGGGAAATCTTCAAGCATCTGACGAAGTGGGATTTTCTCCCACAAAAGTTAAAGCAATAAATGAATTTGTTAGTCTTTAAAAGTGTGACAAGACTCCTTGCCTGTTTGAGCAATATTTAGGTTACTCTCAGTTACAAAGGACCAGTCACTGACCCCAGGTAAATTACACCTTAGATCTCACGCCAAAGACAACATTTAGCCAATAGCTAAATCTATTCATCAGCTATATGAAAGTTTATTTAGAAAACAAAAAGAGAATGATTTAAAGATTAAAGCATGTCAACATAGATACACAAGTGAGTTACAGTCATAGGCTGCACAAGGTAATAGAAACTTGTGTAATAAGCAAATTCTGTACGTAGGTCTAACCCAATGTTCCCTGTAAGCTGCGCGGGTGCATGGCTGCAAAGCCCACTGCAGCTGTCCAACGCAGGGAAGGTTGGTGGCTGCGCACGGCCAGCAGACAGAGCAGGGGCGTCGCTGCCCCAGCAAATGACCCGGGGCATGGGCCCAGGTCCCTCCCCCTGCCCACAGGCCATGCCCACAGCCGGGGACAGGGCAGGGAGCGGCAGCCATGGCCATGAGGTCACCCGGCCTTTGAAGGGGCCAGAAGCGGCCGCCGCTGCTGCAGGTGGCTGGGCCTCCGATCCCCAGCTAGAAACTGGGAGAGGCAGGGCCCCGCCAGGACCTGGGGCACTGGTGCTGGCATTCGGGGCATGGGCCTCGTGTGCCAGGCACCAGCGATGCCCCTGAGCCAGAGTCCTGGCTGAAAGCTTCTCTTGAGCTGGGAGTTATTAAAACCTCCGCCCAGAGAAGGTCTGACAGAGCATGCTCAGAATGTCTGAGCATGCTCCGTTAGTGCTTCTCCAGCCAGAGGAGCAGTGGCTCAGCCACACTGCTCCAGCAGCTGGGTAAGACTGCCGGGGAGGGGGGTCAGGCCGGCTGGGGGGGGTTACCAGGGGAGCACGCTAGGGTGGGAGGAGGGGAGTGGGCTGGCTTGGGGGTCTTATGGGGAAAGGGGGAGGGTAGCAACAGGATCGGGCCCATGCAGGGGGTGCGGGCCATGCAGTGAGCTACGTGAGTTGCTTAGCTGCCTCAGGGCCTTAGGGGGAACATTGGTCTAACCCAAGCTAAGTAGCTCGGGCTCTCTGTCCTATTCCTAGAGACCTTGCCCTGCAGAGTCCAAGCATCACGGAAGTACAGTTCCTTCTAGCTAGTCATTTTTACCACCACTCCCTCCTCATGCATCCCGCCCAATAAGTCACAGAGATTCAAAATACAACTGCTCAAGTATTACTATTCAGTAGGGGAAACAGTTGTTATAGGTGAGATGAACACATTTATCAACTCATAAACAGTCAATAAAGTCTAAATACTGTCTTATCATTCTAACACCTGTTTTAACAATACTAACACACAGGTGATCCAGGCTTGCTCCAGCCGTGTATCTGTTAGTGTTTCACTGGGACAAGAGGACTTTGGCATGAGCTGGCACCTGGTTTGTCTGTGTCCAAGGACCTGAGGTTTTTGGGGGTGCTGGATTCATTTTTATGTCAGGAGGCAAAAAGTTTCTCGGTACTGGAGATGGGACAAAAGGGCCTTTTTCATTCATGAGCTGCTGCCCTTTGTGATGCTCTCTGGATTTATGGGACCATTTATTGTAATATTTATTATCAATATTTCAAAATGGTAATATTCCATACAAGATAAGCCATGTCAGGAACCGATAGAAAAGTTATAATTTGCTAAGGATGATGATACTGTTTATGTAAACATTTCATATTTGTAGTAGATGGATATGTTTATGCTGTGTGTTTAAATTGACTTAAGGGCCCTTAAGTCGACTTAAGCAAAGCCCTGTCTACACAGCAGGGCAATAAAGTCAACTTTAGCATCAGGTAAAGGTTGACTTTATAGTGAAATAGACTTTATTACATCAACTTAAGGCAATGTGGAGGAGCAGTTGCCTTAAGTCGACTTAATTGGCCTCCCAACCACAGAACACATGGGGATGGGGACTGGCTAGAAGGCACAACACAGCTGGGAGCATTCCCAGCTGTATGGACCACAGCTAAACTCTGCATTTTCCCCGACTGATCCAGCATCTCCCCCATTGTGAGCCCAACCAGGCATCTCAGCCTGCTCTGGTATTTCCCCTGTTCTTAGACCGACCCCAACCAGGCATCTCAGCCTGCTCTGGTATTTCCCCTGTTCTTAGACCGACCCCAGCATCCCAGGCAGACCCCAGCATCTCTCCACATTGCAGCCGGACCTCAGCATCTCAGCCCAACCACAGCATATCCCCTCATTGCAACCCAACCCCAGCATCTGCCCGCATCGCAGCCCGGTCCCAGCATCTCAGCCCAACCCAGCATCTGACTGCATCGCAGCCTGATCTCAGCCCAACCCAGCATCTCCCCTCATCACAGCCTGACCCCTGCATCTCCCTGCATCTCAGCCCAACCCCAGCATCTCAGCCCAACCCAGCATCTCCCCGCCTCACAGCCCAACCCCTGCATCTCCCTGCATCTCATCGCAACCCCAGCATCTCAGCCCGACCCAACATTTCCCTGCATTGCAGCCCGACCCCGCATGTCTCCCCTTTTCTTAGCCTGACCCCACATGTCTTCCCTGTTCTTAGCCCACCCCTGCATATCTTCCCCATTCTTAGCTCGCCCCTGCCTGTCTCCCCTGTTCTTAGCCCAACCCCGCATGTCTCCCCTGTTCTTAGCCCACCCTGTATTAAGAATTATGGATTCTCTGGATACAGCCAAGGGGATGAGACACTGAAAGAAGCACTGGGTATATTTAATTTCTTTAATTATTAACTTAATTTATTTATTTACATCTGATTAAAGCAAAATAAAAAAATAGTAAAAGGTTTATTACTGCAAAAGTATAATTACAATTCCTAAACCTGTTCCTATTACTAAGTTCCTAACTGATACTGAGCTCCAATCAGTACTGTTAAGCATTATCCCTTACACTTACAAAACCATGGCTTATTTCTTTGATTCAAATTCAATTTTGATTCAGACTCAGATTCAGTTTAGGTGCACCAGTTCTATCCCAGGTGGGACGTTGTGCTCTTGGCCAGCGAGCTTGTCGGTGTAAAGGTTTGCCACCGGGAAGGGAACCTTGTGTGATCAGTCCTCAGTTCAGCAGTAGATTTATTCCCCCACAGACTTCTGCCCTTTGTGGGCTTTTCAGTGGTTTTATCATGTTCCACAACCCCTCTTCCAGTCACTGGAAGGTGCCATTGCTTGGTTTTACCATATTTGGTACTTTTTGAGAAGCTACGTCACCACCTTATTGGTTCTTAAGCCGGTTACAGTTTTTTTGCTAACATAACACTGTCACTTATTAGTAGTAAAGGGCTTCGCACTTATGTCCTTTGTCCACATAAGAGTCACAGTCCTTGCAGAAAGTTTTAAACCGACATTCGACTTGGTTTTTAGAGGCAGCTTCTAGATGGCCATCTAAATGCTCTTTGGACCGACAAAACAGCCTGCAGCTAGGGCAACTCTTGAGATCTCTCTGACCCATGCTTGTGTTTACCGAGCATGTCTCTCTCAAACAGAGATGGCAGAGGTATCTACAAGAGTGGTCATGACTGTCTACCGTGTGCCAAAACTCGCAATAATTTTTGGCCCCAAACAACCTTTTCACATCCAAAACTCCATAGTAATGCTCATCATGCAGCAGGACAAAAAACGTCTTGGGGTACACAGGGCCTCCCGTTTTAAAAAAAACCCACAGCCCTTTCTCCGTATAAAGCACCACCTGAATATTGACACATAAATGCTGTTCAATCACCACTACGTCACTGAGCATCACCTTTTTTCGATCTGACCACCCCAGTTCTTGATGCAGCTTTCTCGCCCCATCTAATAGTTCTGCATCTGTAAGCCTGCGGCCTGACATGATGGCCAAAAGGCCGCCAGCAAAACACAGATTCGAGTCAGCGTAAGTCAGGTCTACCAAGCACTGCCTCTTTTTATGGAGAATTTTGCTGTTGAGGATGAAATTCAAAACCCTGCGGCCACCCCCACCCATGTTTCTTACAACTGTCACAACGAGGCGTAACGTCCCATCGACGTGCACCTCTCTATTACTCTGTAACAGTTTAGAAGTGTGGTTTTAAAAATCTTCAGCAGAGAGCTTATCCCTATTCCTTCTCACCAAAAACAGAGCATTAGTTAAATTCTGCCCCTCCAAGCATAACTGAACATAATCATGCGGGTCTAACCTGCTGTTAATCTCATTGAGAACCGATTGTATACCCCTGTGCACAGCTTCAACCACCCGTCTGGCTGAACTGATTCTCTCAAGATTGACAAAACAAAGTTCATCATTGTATACTGTGCCCCTAAATCTAGGTAATTCCCGCTGCCAGCTCCTCACCTGCTCCATATACGTATCAGGGTGGGGATCCGAATCTACCCCAGACTCGGAGGGTGCAGATGGTGAGCTGCCTAAAGAGCTTTCTGGGGAATTTTCTAAAGCGCCATCCCCATTCTCAGGCTCATCACTAGCGGGCCTCTCTTTTTGTTTTTTTCTCCTCATTAACGCCTTAGCCCTTTTTAAAATCTTTACAATGACCCTGGCCCTTAACTTTTTGGCAGTCATCCGTTTATCCCTGAAAAGACCTCCCCCTTTTTGATTAGGCCAGGTACCCCTTCCCACGATTAGCTGTGCAGATTCAAAAACACAATCAGGAAGGCAGAAATATTTTTGAGCATATTTATCAAGAACATTTGCCTTTTTGACATAGTTTTCAGTCATTCTTTCTTCTGGAACCCTGAACAGTATAGCAAACATCAGCTCTTTGAATGAAGCATTATATTCACCTATCATTTTTCCATGTTCACCTACCATTTTTCCATGTTCACCTATCATTTTTCCAAATGAGGCGTTATGTTCACCTATCATTTTTCCCCAGAACTGGAGAACTGCATCAGTCCTGTTGAGGTGTGGATGTTGAATGTAATTATCATCGCTGGAGCTTTCACTCCGTGTTTTTTGATTCACAACCCCTAGAGCATGTGCTCCGGGTTTGTGAATGCGTGTGCTTTCACTCACAGCTCTCTCAGGGCTTGGTGTGGTGCTGACCACTGAGGAACTGGAGGTGTGGTGCTTTGTACCAGAGTTTTTGGTTTTGTCCTTGGGCTTGATGTATCTGCGCTCGGGGGTTTCCTGCTGTTTCCTCAGGACTCCCTTGCTGTTTTGCACAGGTGATGTTGCCAAAGGCTCAGGATGGGTTTTCTGTTTCTTTGGTGTTTTTCCTGGAGTTGTGACCACAATGACATCAGCAGAGCTGTCAGTGGATGAGTAGAAAAAGAAAAAAGATGTCAAACATAACCTATTTAGAAAAAATTAACTTTTTAAAACAAGCTCCCTATTTGTTACTATAAAAACACACAAAGAAAATATATTTACAGCACTCCATTTCTTTGTCAGTTATTGGTGGTGGTAAATTTTCCTTTTCAGCTGTCTCTCCCCTTTTTCTTTTGAGTTGGGCACCAGGAGGACTGTCCGTGCCTAAGAAGGAAAAAAGATGATCAAATAAAACCCCTTTAACTTTACCACAAAATCTAATTAAAAACACAGAAACAAATTATATTTATAGCACTCCATTTCTTTGTCAGTCATTGGTGGTGGATTTTCCTCTTTCTTTTTTCTTTTGGTCATCGACAAACTCAAAGGTTTTTTTTCATTTTTTGATAGAACTGTAAAGCAGACAACATTATTATAAAAGGTTCTTATCAACTTTCAAATGGGTTAACCTTTCTATTTAAAAATCCTCTATTTCAGGGCCAGTGAGTACCCCCACGTTAGGGTTACCCCTGATTGAGATCTTGCGATTTGAAGCCTAGGCATGCCCTGTGTGGAAAGGGGTTAGTTCAGGCCCCACCGACAAGTCAAGTCTTAAAAACACATTGTCACATGATCAGACTAAAAACAGAAAAAAAAAAAGGCCCTGGTTAAATTAAAGAAAACCTAAAAAAATTGCAGTTTTAAATAAGCAAAAAACTTAAAAAACAGTTCAAGCCTTAAAAACACATTGCCATGTAATCAGGCTAAAAACAAAAAAATACAGTAAAAAAGGCCCCAGTTAAATTAAAGAAAAACTAAAAATAAAATTGCAGTTTTAAATAAGCAAAACAGACCCTAAACCAGCAAAAAAATTTAAAAAAGCCCTTCATGTGCTCACACTAACAAGAAGGGCAGATTTAACTAAAGCAAAAAACAGACCCCAACAATTTTATAAAGCAGTTTTCAAAATACTTTAACTTAAAAGTCAGTCTTGCCATGCTCTCACACTAAAAAGCAGGGTAGATTTAAATTCAGCAAAAACCAGATTGCAACAACCACACTACCCTAACCAGACATAACCATGTGCTTGACAAAAAGGGGCGGTTTTAAAGCCTGCTGCTGTGAAAGACACCAAAAAACCATAGACTTAGGCAGTTTAAATAAGCAAAACATTCAGAATTAAAAGGCAGTTTTAAATACTTTTAAAAATCACTTTAACAAAATACTTGAAGTTAAAAATCAGCCTTGCCATGCTCTCAAGCTAACAAGCAGGGCAGATTTAAATTCAGCAGAAAAAAAACAAGCCACAGTAATAGTGTAGTGGCTAGCACCTCTGCTTACTAGGCAAAAGGTCCTAGGTTCAAGCCCCCAGAGGTTAGACTGATGATCTCATGAGGTCTCTTCAAACCCTGATTCTATCCTAGAAAAAGGAAGGGGGGGGAAAAAAAAAAAAAAAAACCCCCCAACCCCCCCCCCCCTGGAGACCCGCCGGGGGGGGAGGGTGGTAGTTTCAAAGCCTGTTGCTTTGAAAGACACCAAAAAAACCATATACTTAGGCAAATTAAATAATCACAACCATTCAGAATTAAAAAGCAGGTTTTTTTAAAATACTTTCCAAGAAACCCCATCATTTAAAAACCAACTGCATCTACTTACCTTCCAACCCAGGGCGAAAACATGCTGGGCCATGATTTTTCTCATGCGTAGATGTACCTTTGATTTAAAGAAGAAGCATAATTTAGTTAGTAGGATTATCCAAATTCCTCAAACCCTGTTTAATACCCAGCCCCCACCCCTACCCCTCTTAAATAACAATAAACCTAGCTATAGTCCAAACAGGACTTTACCTTGCCCTGGTGAAACACAGCTTGAAGGTGATGTTTTCATGCTAAGCAGGGTTAGCCTGCAATAAAAAAGTGTATCCTCATTAATAAGGACCACTTGGCCAAACTAGTAACATTATAAAATAGATATTTTTAAAGTTAAAAGCAAGCAGCTTACCTCCTATTTGCAGGCCTGCTCTGGACAGCTTCTGGTAGGAAAAAGGGAGTCTTCCAAAAAAGCAGAGGTTTATATACCTTTCCCATCATTTTGTTTCAATGGGGTGTGCTACCACCCCTCTCTATTCATGAACATTCAAGGAATACAGATAAGAATCCAATTTTGATCTTAAAAATCTGTGGTGCTTTTTTAAATTTTTTTTCCCTGTAGACTCTTTTTACAGTATTAAGTCATTTTAATGATACTTTATATCTGTCTCCTGACTGCACAATGACTTAGGGAGTCTTTTCATGCTTAAAAGTTTTTTTGAAATAAAATGGATGTGTCACACACTGCTTTTAAACTGTTTCACTGTCTTTACAGTAATTTTTTTTTTTTTAAGAAAAGGATGCTAGAGGCTTCTTAAAACATTTCAAGGGTGCCTTTAATCTTCTTAAATATTATTTTTAAACTTGTCAAGACTTTAAATTGTCCCCCTCTCCCCCATTCCTGATTTTTTTTTGTTTTCAAATTTCCCTCCACCCATTACTGTAAGGGAAACCCATCAAGCCTACAAATTCCTGACATTTTTCTTTTTTAAACTCTCCAATAACACCCCACAAATTCCCTGGGATTATTTAAACTGTCCAGTAGCATTCAGTCAACTCCACGCAGCTACCTGTGACTGGAGACCCTTGCAGTTCAGTGGCTGGGCCTGTCCAGAAACATGCCCCAACATGTTTTCAAGCATCACTGCTTTATTTTAAACAGACCCTCCCCCTACCCCCCAGGAGTCTACTACAGCTTTTTTCACCCTGAAAATACACAAAGACACAGTAGCTGGTTCTCACAAAAAAAACCATTTTTTATTTAAAAGACATATACAAACAGTCAAAAAAACCCTTTTCAGAGATGCATTTTATTTACAGCTAACAAGATGGTTTCTATCTCATGTATGTCCCCACACTATTACATCTTTTTGGATTTCTTACACATGGGCGGCCTCCTAAGCAGGCTTCTGTAATGTTTGGTGCGGACCAGACGGTTCACAGGATCATGTAACCAGACATCCCTTATGTCGGGTTTAGGCATCTCACAGCACATTGGAAGGGTCTGGACTGAATTGCACAGCATGCACCATGTTCACTCCCATGTCTAAAAGGTCCCTAGTTATATACAGACATTCCAAAATATAGCTGATGGCAATGACAGTGTTTAACAAACTTTCATAACACACTTCAGCACACAGACCCTGAAGTTTGTGGTTTATAGTCTCTGAAGTCCAAGTCGTGCAGTCATGGCTCGGCTGGCCTGGAGTGTCTATGAGACAGCCTTCACAATCTTCATACATCTTTTCCTTAAGACAGTAATCAAGGGTAACAAAGACAGCAATACACATAATAGATTGCATGACTCTTCTACGCTGAGGAACGGGCACCGGCTCAATCTTATCCAGGCCGAGCCCTCTTACAAAATTATTATAGCCCTCTTCCATAGTCTCCTCGTGTTTAACGTGTACACATGCTGAACAGAAACAAGATGGGCTGGCTTCATCTTGGTCAGCCGTTGCAGTGCTGGCCTGGGGTTCCTGAAAGACAAGAAAGATGTTATTTTTTCAGAATAAAGAGCTGTAGGCCTGCCACCCTTTAGGCTTTTTTTTTCTTTTGGGAGCTATGCCAGCCAAGTTGGTTACCCCTCACCATTCCTTTACCTCTTGCCAGGTTGGTATGAGTCCTTCAGTCTGCTGCCTCAAGATCTTTGGGGTGTTGAACAAAGGTCGAGTCAAAGGGCTCTCCTCCTCTGAACTGCTGCTGATGTAACACTTTCTATGCCAGACCAACACCTTAGGGGCCAAAACGAATCTCGTGGGCCTAACGGGGCTGGTAAGGGTGTCGATGTTCACCCTGCATTGGGGTGTTCCTGCTTCATCTCGGTTGTCCGCTGCAACACCATCCTGGGGTTCCTGAAAGACAAGAAAAAAAGAGTTGTAAGTTCACCACCCTTTAAGCTTTTGGCTTTTTAGAACCATGCCAACTAGATCGCTCAGTCTCCCCATTCCTTTACCTCCTGCCCCGTTGGTGTCGGAGAGAATCTTTCAGTCTGCTGCCTCAAGATCTCTGGGGTTTCAGGGTCCGGGGTGTCAAACAAAGGCTGAGACAAGATCTCTGGGTTTCGGAGTCCGAGGTGTCGAACAAAGGCTGAGCCAAAGGGCTCTCCTCTTCCAAACTGTCGCTGTTGTGCCGCTTTCTACGCTGAGGGGCCATAGGAGCCAAAATCAATCCAGAAGGCCCGGCGGGGGTGGTGAAAGCGTCCATGTTCTGCACGAGCTCTGAACCACGTGGTCTTGCGCACGAGCCAGAGGTCGTAGGGCTTTAAAGCCCCAGACTTCCAGGGACAGCACCATCTGCCGCCAACCGTCAAGGCCCACAGATCGGGTGTGGGGTTCCAGCCCTCCCGATTGGCCCAAGAGCCCCCGCCGGCCCGATCTAAAACCTTTTCCTATTGGTGGAGCGTCACGCGACCCTCTTCTGTGGCGGGCCGCCCCCGCCACGTGTCCTTCTGCAACCAATCCTGCTCTCGGGGGCAAAACCCGCTCCTATTGGTGCAAAGGCATTCTGGGAGGGTCCACGCCATCCCACTTCCACTCAGCTCGTTGTCTTCCACCGGAAGTCACACGCAGAGGGCAGGACCAGATGTCAGGTGACGCTGGGGGCGGGACTTCTGGTGACAGGTGGGCAGGGGGCAGGGCCAGAAGTCGGTAGGAGGGACTTCTGGTGAAAAGGGGGCGTGGAAACGGTTTGATTGATGGTAGGGCCCTTTACTACTCTTATTATTTAAGCCAATCAGAATTTGTTGCTAGGTAGGCATGGCATTGTAAGTTTCTTTACCACACAGGAAGGGTATGGAGTGCTGTGTTGGCACATAACTGGGCTATGTCAGACTCCTAGGCCTCCCTGGGCTGCCTGCTGCCAAACACAGTATGGAGGCTGGTGTGGTCACTCACTTCCTGTAGTAAAGGAGTGGCCGGAAGAGAAGGGCACCTCTGCTGTGGTGCACTGTGGGCCATGTACCCACAATGCACCACTCCTAGGGCGACCTAGCAGCTGCCAGTGTGGCCATGGGCAGTCTCCTGGCATTTTGAGTGTGGACGTGCTAAGCCGGCTTAATAAGGTCTACTTTAAGCAGACTTTATTAAGCTGGCTTAATCGAGCCCTGTAATGTAGACATAGCTGATGTTATTAATATGTTTGATATATCTGTATTTCAATTTGCGATGTGTTTCTGAGAGACACCCTAGAGAGGATATCCACAGCAATTGTCTCCTTAATGGTCCATTAAGGAAATTCACAGGTGCCGTGGCCCCAGGGAAAGACCTGATGAGTCACCAGGACTCACCCATTTGATTCTAGACTCCATTTTTATTTATGTAAAGTTCCACAAACAGCATGGGAGAGGGAGAGGACTAAAAGCAGCTGCACCCACCTCCATCTTGTCTTTCTGTTCATGCAGCTTTTAGTCCAGTGTTCCCTCTAAGCTGCGCAGGCGTGCAGCTGTGCAGCCCACCACAGCTGCCCAGCACAGGGAAGGCTGGTGGCCATGCAGGGCTGGCAGCCAGAGTCTCAGCTCAGAGCTCCTCTGGAGCAGGGAGTTATTAAAACTCCCACCCAGAGAAGCTCTAATGGAGCATGCCCAGAATGTTGGAGCATGCACTGTTAGTGTTTGTCTGGCCCCAGGAGCTGCGGCTGGGCCATGCCGCTCCAGGGGCAGGGTAGGATTGCGGGGAGGGGTTGGGTAGGCTAGGGGGTTACCAGGAGAGCAGGCCTGTGGGGGGGGACAGGAGGATCGGGCCTGTGGGGGGGTGAGCTGGCAGGATCAGGCCTGCAGGGGGGCGGCAGAATTGGGCCTACGGGGGGGGGGACACTGTGCAGCAAGCAATGTGAGTTGCTCAGCTGCCTGAGGCTCTTAGAGGGAACATTGCAGCACCTATCTCTGGACTTATTCATCTACAACTGACACTGTGAAACAAAAGACTAATATCCATCCAGGTATTGGATGTATACCAACAGAACTATACAGGCCTACAAACTCCAAATTTCACTGAGGACTTAATGTACTTTGACTTTTAAATCATTGTATGTATGTGATTTGCTTTAATCTTTTAACATTTCTCCTAGTTTGTTTCTTTCCTTTTTATAATAAACCTTTAGTTTAGTTACTAACGGGTTGGCTGTCAGCATGCTGTTTTTTATTAGATCCAAACTTATATTGTTCTGGTAATATGGCTGACCCTATGGGGGGTCAAAGGAAATCTTGCTAGACGTAGGTGCTGCCAGGCCTCTGGAAAGCTGATTTCTGTCCACTTCCAGTCATTCTCTTCCCCTCCTGACTCATAACTGGGAGGGAGGGAAGCTGGGACTGAAGTTTTGACTGGAGGGTATGAACACAGAAGACTAAATAATAAAACAGAAAAATCTGGTCAGCTGCCTGAGCCAAGCTATCATTCAACTAAGGGCTGGGCACACTCTAAAGCAGGGGTAAGCAAAATACGGCCTGTGGGCCAAATTCAGCCCAGGGGACATCTCTGTCTGGCCCACAGCTTCCCTGGTCAGCTCTCCACACCCCCTCCCCATCCTGGGGCTGACTTTCCCTCATCCTCCCAGCTGCCTTTCCGCTGCCCCCCACCCCTCTCAGCTGGCTATCTGCCACCCCCTTGACTCCCAGCAAGCCCTCTGTCACCCCCCCAGGCTCCCAGCTGGTTCTGTGCCACCCTGTGACTCCCCAGCCAGTTCTCCACCTCTGTGCTGCCCCCCAGTCTGCACCCCCCGCCAACTCTCCACTACCCTGCTCCCCACCCTGACTCGCTCTCTGCCATTGCACCACCCCCCCCACCTGCTCTGCACCCCATGACAAGGAGGCTCACATCCTAGCTCTTCAGCACGTGTGGGCTCAGCATCGACGCCAGACAAATCTACCTCTCCAGCACTGACTAGAAGCAAAAGACCATGGCACCTGTTGCCCTCGGCACAGTACCTCAAGGGTCATGTCCTCTTCTTCCCTGGATGTGGCCACTTACTAAAGACCCATGGCCTATAGGGACAACCCCCACTCGCACCAAGATCTTCTGTGCCACATGGCAGCAAATTTAAACTTAGAGATAGAGGTTGTCAGAGAGGACTTTGACCCCCCCCCCTTGACATAAGCAATGCAGCCCCTGCTGCCAGAATCACCGTGCCCCTACACGAAGGGGAGTACAAGATTGCTAAGGCCAGACGGCAGATGCCCTCATCAATCCTGCCAGTCTCAAAGAGAGCTAAGCACAAATACCATATCCCACTGGACAAGTTTGGGTTCCTGTTTAACCACCCCGTACCTGGGGTGTGGGGAGAAAGCAACCCCCCCCACACGCCGCTTCTCCCTGGCAGTCGTATGCAGGGGAAAATCATCCCCATGTGCCGCTCCTGCAGGGGTTACTGAGGGGAGGAAGCAACCCCCTGGCGCAGCTTCCCCCTGCACCCCACTCCTCTGGGGCAGCCGCGGGGTTGGGGGGAAGCATCCCCATGCGCTGTGCAGCTTCTCCCCGAGCAGCAGCAGGCAGGGAAAAGCATCCCTGCGCACAGCTCCTGCGGGGCTGCTGCGCATGCGGATGCTTTCTCCCACACGTGGATGCCCGGGGAGAAGCCACGCGGGAGGGGGTTGCTTCCCCCCATGTGGGGCCAGCCACACAAGAGACGCGCGCAGGGATGCTTTCCCCCAGCGGGCCAGAGTCTGAAGCGCTGGCTGGGGTCCCTGTCCCCATTCCCCCCAGCTGGATCTGGTTGGGGGGAGGCACCTTTGGGGATGCCTGCCCCAGGTGGCAAAGGGCACCCTGGGAGGAAGGTCAACCCTTGTCAATTCAAACTCAGTGAATTCGAATTGACATGGCCACATTGGGTCAATTCAAACTACTGAGTTCAAATTGACCCTGACTTCAATATCAAACAAGGTTTGACTAATTTGAAGTCAGCTTTCATCAATTTGAACTGAGGAGATCCTCAGTTTGAATTGATGAAAGCGGGTATGTCCATGCACTTAACAGAATTCAAATTGATGACAATCAATTCAAATTCTGCTGTAAGTGTAGACATACCCCAAGCTCTTATCAGGTGATACATTTTCAATTTCTGGAAGTTCATGGAGCAGTTCCATGATCTGCTCCCTCACAAGCATCTCAGGGACTACAAGACAATGGTGGAGGAGGGCTTGCTAGCTTCCCACGATGCCCTGATGACATCATGGGACCTGTCAGATACTGCTAGCAGAGGCATAGCATTGGCAATCGCCATGAGGAGGGCCACCTGGCTGCAGGGGTCTGGCCTGTCCACCCAGATGCAACAGGCCATTCAAGACTTCCCATTTGAACGTCCCATGCTGTTTGCAGAGTCCACAGACTCCAGGATGCATGGGATGAAGGACTCAAGGGTCACCCTGAAGTCCTTGGGCATGTACACACCTCCAGTGGCCAGATGCTCTTTCTGCCACTCCCTGCAGGAGTCACAACAGCAGCAGCAACAACAGGGACCACACCAGAGGTCATACCAGCCTTCTCAGTGTCACTACAGGGGACCTGACAGGGATAGAGGCCAGGGAGGGAAAAGCTCGAGGCCTCAAGCAAGTTGCCAGACACTCTGCCAAGGAACGAGCAGTTCTCGCTCTACCAACCAGAGGCAGAGGTTTTGACCTCTTGCCCAAGGACCGCACAACACCACACTACCAGCTCCTGCTATTTGGGAACCAACTAGGCCTGTTCCTCCACCAGTGGGCCAAAATCACATCAGACCATTGGATACTGGAGAGAGTGTCTAGGGGCTACTCAATCCAAGTCAGATCCAAACCTCAGGACAGAAAACCGCACCCTCAACTCACACCCAGGGACCCGTCACATGAACTTTTACTGCAGTGGGAGTACAGAAAACTGTCCCTAGGGGCAATAAAGAAAGTCCTCAAGAAAGACTAGGGAAAAGATTTTTACTCCCGCTACTTCGTGGCTCCCAAACTGAATGGTGACCTCAGGCCCATCTTGGATATCAGGGTCTTCAACAAATACTTAAAGAAGATAAAATTCTGCATGGTTTCCCTGCCCCAGATCATCCCAGCCTTAGACCCCAGGGACTGGTTCAGGGCCCTTGACCTCAAGGACGCTTACTTTCACATTGCTATAAGATGCAAACACAGAAAGTTCCTCCATTTTGTGGTGTGGGAGAATACTTCCAATTCACATCTCTTCCATTCGGCCTGTCCCTGGCCCCCAGGGTATTCACTAAGTGCATGGTGGCCATGGACGCCCACCTAAGGAAACACAGTGTAAGAATATACTCTTACCTAGACGACTGGTTACTAAGGGGAAGGTCCAAACACCAAGTGCACCACAGCCTCCGGGTAACCAGACAGCTGTGTGCAAGACTAGGGCTGTTCATAAACCTAGAAAAGTCAAAACTCTCCCCAAAGAGAAGAATAGAGTTCATAGGGGCCCTCTTAGACTCAATAAAAGGGATTGCATCCCTGTTCCCTTCAAGGTTTCAGTACATGTGCACCATCATCTCAGAGTTCCACAAGAATCCAGTCACCATGGCTAGACTCTGCCTCCAGCTACTGGGCCACATGGTGGTCTCCACATCAGTAATAAGAACGGCCCACCTGAGAATGAGACCTTCCCAACTTTGGCTAGCCACAGGGTTTCACCCAAGACAGCATGCATGGAACATGCTGGTTTCAATCCCCCACAAAATCCTAGAAACACTATGGATATGGTGGGACCCTCGCTTTGCCTTCAGGGGAGTCCCCTTTGAAATGGTCCACCCCTCGGTGACACTCATCACCGATGCGCCAATCATGGTTGGGGAGCCCATATTTCGGGGGGCCTATCTATCCATGCAAGGGACTTGGTCAACCCGGTACAGCCTTCTTCACATCAATGTGAAAGTGCTCAGGGCAATCTGGCTATCTTGCTGGGCCTTCCTGGACTTTGTGAAAGGCAAAAAGGTGCAGGTCATAACAGACAACACAGCAGCAATGCTCTACATGAACTGTCAGAGGAGTGGACTGCTCATCTGCACTGCGCAAGGAAGTTCTCAGCCTTTGGGAATTAGCCCTGAGGTACAATTTTACCCCAGTAGCAGCAAATCTCCCAGGGTCAAGCAACAACAGAGTGGACTCTCTGAGCGGGGTTTTCCTCTTGCACTACACATTGTCCCTGCACTCGGAGGTAGTGAGGCACATTTTCAGCTGCTGGGGACACCCCAGATAGACCTATCTGCGACACACCAGAATTGGTAATGTTCCCAATTCTGCTCATTCAGGGGGCAGGAATGGGGATCCCTGTTGGACGCCTTCCTAATCTCACGGGGTGGAGGGGCGTTACAGTACCTGTTCTCCCCGATTCCACTATCCCTAGAGTCCTAATAAAAATAAGGAGGGACAGAGCAAACATAATATTGATAGCTGCAGCCTGGCCCAGACAGTCCTGGTTTTTAACCTTACAGGACCTATAGACAGCCACCCGAATACGCCTCAAATACAGGGTGGACCTGCTGACACAGGACTCCGGCCACCTGTGTCACCCAAAGTCCCGCATCTTACACCTAACAACTTGGAGACTGCTTGGCTAAGTGAGCCCGAGAGGCAGTGCTCTGAGAAGGTCAAAAGAGTGTTAATTAGAAGTAGAAGACCTTCCATAAGGTCTACCTATATTGCTAAATGGAAAAGGTTCTCTACCTGGTCGAGGACAGAAGGGGTGTCTCCAGAATCAGCCCCAATCCACCTGATATACTTGACTCCCTACTATATCTAAAGGAGGAAGGTCTGTCGACCTCCTCACTTAGGCTGTGTTCACACGGCACTTTTGTTTCGAAACAACCTTGTTGTTTCGAAACAAAAAAAACCATGTTCACACGAC